>RJWH01000616.1:0-662075 GCA_004363575.1 Solenodon paradoxus
TTATAATATCTCTTCAAGTTATTCCTTTAATAATTCAGCCTCTAAAAGAGTTATTTGTAAGTACAGTTTTTAAAAATCTTTAATTGCTTTTGGCTGACCTCAGACCTCTTTCTGGAAACTTATAATCCTTTTTAATTCTATAAATTCTAGAATGTATGGCAGGCCTTTCTAAAAATATCTGAGTGTCATGTTTTATCATAACATCATTTCCTAAAGCACTTTCCAAAAAAAAAAACCTAGTATTTATAGGTAATATGAGGGAAATGCCAGGTTACATAACAGTTTATTTATAGGGCAAAGGTATTGAGAGTCTGATTTAGAGGCTACTGGGAAAGGATACAATAATAGGGATACAGCAAAAAGGGCATATTTAACCATATTATAGAGGTAGAACTGAGAGGACTTATTACATTATTAGGCATAGCATTTCTGAGTGGAATGGCTTAGCTGTCCACTGAAATTGGATCAAGAAAGTCTGAGTTGTTTTAGGAACACTGCTAAATATATTTATTTAGATTGCTTATGTGCAAAACTTCTCTGAGCTTTAAGCTGCTAGCATTCAATGTAAACATATAAACAGGCTAGAAAAGCCTGATCTACGTTACATTCACCATTGTTGAGTCCTAGCTTCTATTTTCATAATGCTGATGCATGACTGAGCCTAGGTGTATATGACTTTAAACAGCTAATATTTGCTCGGAATCTGTGGTACCTTCCCATTTGTTATCTTTACTCTTCAAAACAATGCTACCACTTATAGTATCAATCTCTCTTTCTTTAACAAACAAGGATTCAACCCCTAGAAATACTATGCTCCTAGTGTAGTAAGTGGCAAAATCAGTATTAAACCCATTCTTGTCTGCCACCAGTGTGCTCTACTACCGTCCCTTCTACTCAGAATTTACTGAATTTATATAAGAGCTTCAGATTTTGTCCAGCTCACATAAAAGCTTTCTAATTCGAGGGATGATTATTTGGAATGTATTTGCTTTTCTATTCTATTTTCTCAGAAGACTCATTCTCCATTATTTTTAAAAGAATTAATGTTATGAATTAGTGTTACAAACTGAAAGTTTCACCCAAACAAAAAATCTCTTATCTCTTAGGAGAATCCACAATAAGAGATTTTATTTGGTGTTGGGTAGGGAGGTAGGTATAGACTTGTCAAGCGGGAGAGTTAGTATGGGCTTGCTTAGTGTTGTGTTGGTGAATATTTATCAGTCAGCTCTCTGAAGGGAAGAGCCAGTGCCCAGGTTTATAGCACTTACCTGTTCTCATGGTGTCAATACAACCATTGTGGATCATTTCAAACTACCAGCATGAAGCCACTGAATGTTGGATTGGTAAGAGATGCATGGTATTTCAGCAGATGTAGAATTTCTTGCATGCGCCATCTAGGTGAATGACCTCAAGAACATATATATACGACTAAAATGTTAGGAAGTGATGAGTTTTGAACAGTCATTCTCTTTGTTTCTAATGTGATTCATTATAAAATCATGTAATTTAACTTAATGTCAGTGTTGAACAACAGGCTCATACATTCCAGAAAATTGGCAAATGTCTTTTGCAAATGAATGTGACCTGAGTCCAGCACACTTTTGGAGTGGATTAGAAGATCCGACTTAAAGCATGTCGGAAAGATACTCTCTGGGAAACACTTTAGATTTATTTCAGTTTTGTATTCTCTCTCTCTCTCTTTTTTTTTTTTTTTTTTTTTTTGCAGTTTAGTATGAGTATCAGTTTTAAGTTAATGGAACTTCAGTAGACTTTTTCTAGGAATATCTCAATATCTTTCTTGCTGATTTCTCTTGAGCATTTGTAATTTATGGTGTGACACTGAAGACAGCCCATATGAATCAAAGTTAACATGAAGCTCAAGAGGTGTTTTAACTCAATAATGGATGAAGAGAGAAGAATCTGTTTCTTAAGATCATTGCCATTTCATGACTACTTTCTACTTAGATATTATGAATATCCAGGATATACTAGTCACCATGTTCATAAGAGATTTTCTTAGTGACCTTGATCCCACTGCATATTCCACTCTATTTTCACTGTTGTTCAAAAATACGACTTCTTGAGCTTCCTAAGTCAAGCACATAAGCACATGCAGCCCCTTCCAGTTCAGTTGTTTAGAGTTGGGTGTGTATTCTGCAATTTCTTGCTGATGGCTATTTCCATTTCATTTGTTTTCTGTGTATGAACTCTGTTACTTTTTTTGTCTTGTTTCTTACACAGTGCTTTAACCAACGGTCCTTAAGGCAGCATTCTTATATACATGATGAAAGATTATCTCTGTTTAAACATATTTACATATATAATAGTACTTGAGTGAATATGTCTGAATATATATATATAAATAGTTACATATACAGAATGAATTTCTAGAGGTAGAACTGAAGGCCAAGTAATTATTCATTTTCATTAATTTAAAATTACCCACCCTAATTATGCCATATGCTGCCAAACAAAGATTCATATTGCCCCAGGTGGGTAACGTAAGTGCACTTCACAGCTGTGTGTAAGGTATGAAGCTGCTTATCCTGAGACCAAACAACCTATTTATGTTGTCTTTCAGAGCCTGGTCTACCAGACTATTTAAATAAAATGCACCCCCTTTGAGTTACATGCTTGCCAAGGCTATATCATTAATGTTTTCTTTTGCTGTTATTCTCACTGAAAAATGATGTTTTCACGGTAAGGCTGGATGATACTTATATTATAAGCAGTATGCCTGTCTGCCTTTGTGAACGTCTCCATTTCTTCTGTGAGCCATACAAATAAAGATGATGAGGGCATAGGTAATGAAGATCCAATGCCAGGGGAAAAAATGTTGGGAAAATACTAAGATATTTTGAGCAATCAATGGAGCCTAAGAGTAGACAGAAGCAAAACATTTCAGAAATTTCTTAAAGGAAAAGAGGTGAGTCTCTCTATTCACATCTCTCCTTGTTTTCCATTGATAATGCAGCGCTCCCGCCTTCCCTCATAATTTTGCTCCTTTATTGTTTACATTTTCTCTGACCTGTGGTAATGATGAATATTTAACCTTGTGGTACTTCATAACATAAATGCTCATTGTCTGTTGGTGACTGTGTATATTGGCTTGTTGATGTTAAGTGTCCATAAAATTCATTTGTACCAATAAAGCAATTGACATTTATAATGCTGACAGGATTTTCCATGACTGTTTTTCTTAAATAACTGACTTTTTTTAAAAGAGATTTTTGTGGTGACTAATAACTTAATGTGTTAAGGAAAGCATGAGAGGAGGGCGGGCCATCTTATTTCAGACACTTGTAGACGTCTTTGTAAGCATAATTAAAAAGGGAGAGGGAGCAGGAATACAAGCCATAGTTTAATACCGGAGGACCTAATTTAATGCTTCATTTCCCCTGAACATTTCTTTTAATGTATGATCTAAAAACTCAGGAGTATGGCCTCCATACGTTGGGATTGTCCACTGAAATCCCCTCATACTTTTAGCACAATGCTATCATACCGTGTAATTGCATGCATCATTGTATTACATATTTAGGATTGTAGTGATTGAAGGTTGATTTTTTTTACCTTCAAACTAACTCACATTTTTAAGTGAAGGCGGTCAGTAGAGAAGGGTATGTATGGAGGGAAGAGTTGAGTAGCCAGGCAAGTTGAGGAAAGTTCTTATATTCTTGGTGTTGATCATTCTTAACTCCATGGATAGGAGAGGTGAAACAGGAGCCAGAAAAATCAGGAGATCCCTTGAATTACTCTCAGTAGTCTTAGAATTCACTCCCCCTCTCCTTCTTTGTTGATGACAGACAGTTGCTGCCAGGTTGATACCAAATTCCACCTGGGACGTCATAGACTAGGAATACATAATGAGACTCATAGAATTCCGAACAGGCTCACTGTTTAGCTGTGTCCAGTTAATTTCATTATTTTTCCAATGTTCCACCTTTTATGTGAATGGATGTCTTGGATCTCACTACTTGTATATTATAAAGGAGTTTTATTGTACTTTGATTACTGTTGACTAAAAATCTGCAGCATGGAGAAAGTCAACTGAATAGAGTTAAATTATGTAACATATTTGAAATTATGTATGTACTTGTCTTTGCCTTAAACAAATCAAATATTCAGACCCTTGCTCCCAACCCAATCTCCTCCTCCCCTCAACATTGCTGGTTATCCAACCCGCCTCTGCTTTTGAGCTTTGACAACACAGACACTCACGGCAATTGGTAGTATTAGGTGTGTTTTTTAGAATTTGCGTAAATGGTATAATTGATACATTTATTTTCAATTAAGATTTTAAATAATTGCAAAATATAAAAATCAAAAATGGACTTGGAATCCTTTCCCATGTTTGACATGATCCATGCTGTCAAGTAATTTGTGTTGTTAGGTGTATGTTTTTAAAGGAATGTTCAAGAGATCTTGTAGACTGTGTGTTCTCACATCCTTAAGAATGTCTGTCAGTTGTCTCTACGCTTTATGAGTGCTTTTTAAATGCTCCTGTAAACAGATGTTCTCCTTCAGAATTTGAATATTGACCTAACCCTTTCATCACAGCTTTTCCTGTCATCTGTAGGGTTTGTGAATTTTGGTGTCTGATGGCTCCCCTGGGCACTGGAGGCTTGAAACTCAGGATCTGTTGTCCTTTCACTCGTCAACAGTTTGCCTGGGAATAACATTCTTGGGTTACTTTCTTTCTCTCAGAACTTTGTATGCAGTGCTGTTCCATGTCCTGTCCTTCGCTACTGCTCTAGGAAAGCCGGATATCAGCCAGATGTGTCTCCCTTGACGTAACTTGTCTTCTGCTTGCATGGCTGTCACTGAAGTGCTAAACACTGCTCAGTGGCCACTGTTCGACAGATTTCACTGGTGCACGTTGCACAGTTTAATGACACATTCAGTCTTTTCTTCCTTCTGGATAAATTAGATCTGTGAACACATTATTTTTCTGTCCTATAATGGAATGAGTTTAATAGGAAAACCAATAGTTCCTATACCGTGTGCAAATTTTGTGTTTCCTCCACACCTGTTAGTGTATTCTAATTTCTGCTCTCAGTAATGCCCTGAGACCTAGCAGGAGTCATCCCTGCCTTGGAGATTGTGCTTCAGAGACCCTTACTCTGCCCTACTCTAGCTGCTTTATATATGAGAACAAGCTGTCAGGTCCAGACAGAATCTGTGTTTACCACATAGATCATACTATGGTACCCCGAACCCAGGAATTCCCTGCAACTCAGCTCCAAGTGCATTCCAAGGGCCTGCTGTAGCTAGCTTCCTGTCGTGATCTTCCTGAGAGCAGACCAAACCACTGGTATCCATATTAATTAGACCCGAGGAGGCCCTAAAGTTGATAATTTGCCAGGACCTTTGACAGAACTTGGAAATATCACTGGGGATCCGCCTCTGTGCAGAGAGGTCCCCCTGCTGTGGGAAAAGGGTCAACATGGTCCGTGGTCAAGGCCTGGGGAGTCAGGAGTCATTGCCACACTCCTCAGAATGCAAAGTTGTCCAAACTGCTGTTTTTAAACCTGGCCTTCTAGGTCTTTTTGTCAAGCTATATTTTTCAAGGTGGAAGGATAGAAAATGCAAACTTTTAAAACAGTTCATTAGCTTGAAATTACTGTTCTTTTAATACTAGTGTTAAATATCAATGCTTGATATTTCACTTTTACTCCAGATCCTTAAAATGTTAGGGACAGGTGTGTCTGAAATCTTCATTTGTTTCCCTTTCTATAGTCACAGTCATTATGCCAAAGTTTTCCTCTTTGTCAGAAGTGAATTTCATCATGTCTGTTCTCTATCTTGCCATTTGCATTTTATTTATTTTTGTTTGGTAAAGGTGGTTAAGTTAGAACTCAGTATGTTACTTTTGTTCTTTAGTTCCTCTTATTTTATTATCTATAGATATAACATATAATAATAAGATAATATTTAATATATGACATTAAGATACATATCTTATATATGACATTGAGAATATACACCTTAATTTGTTATTTATACAGATGTATATATGTACATATATGTACTTAATAGGATATATCATATATATGTATGTGTGTATAGTTTGTGTATATATATTTATCTACATATATCTATATATATAGACATATATATATAGATATATATATATAGACACATTCATAAGGTATATCCTATTAAGTATTTCTTTTTTGTAAGGAATGAGACAAGTGGACAGGCAGGCAAGGAGAGAGAGGAGAAAGAAGCATTTTAATTTATTTTCATTTCGTTGTTCACAGTGGTTATTTTTCCCCCCAGACTGAGGACTTAACCCTAGGGGAATATGGCCTGTGCTCCTTCGGAGGTGACTGAGCTAACCACTGCTCCATCAGGGTGCACCCTACTAAGTATCTCTATAGCACAAAGTACTTAGGAAATTCACTTCCATGTTTCCCAAGCTGAATTCCTCACCAGTCTTTTGCATTGTGTATTACTTTACTCCCCCGCCCGCCCGCCCCTTGCCATAAGAGTGTTTATTTCCCCCATGCTAGTTCTTTTAGTTTTACTCTACTTGAGTGGCTTTGCTTTTCAGTGGAGTCAAGTAGGTGGGTGATTTTGTCGTACCAGGCTCCATACTATATTCCCATCACATCGAAATCACGATTTCTTCCAACATCAAGCCACACTGTGGAGGAGAGCTTGGTTCATGCCCTAGCACAGTCCTATGCCTCGAAGGCCTGGGGAGATGGCGCCCGTGTGCGGATGAAGAGGAATAGTGGCATTACTGCTGTTCCTTTGTGGAATAGGTAAATACGTGTTCCAGGTCCTTCCACTACCTCATTCAGGGGTTATCGTGGGCTTGTGGGTGATGGAGATGACTTGCTGTGTTGTATTTCCCCTGCAGTTCAGCGTGTTAAAGAACTATGCACCCACCATTCAACCCCTTGCTCTTTTCCCTTGTTTGACCGTCCTCTCTTCTGCATTCCGGCCCACACACAACCCACAGCTTTGTTTTGTTTTGTTTTTTTCTTTGTATATTTGTTGTTGCTTGTGAAAATGTTTTGTTACTTGACTGATGTCACCCTGGGACATTAAGGCCAGCCTAGGACCTATACTGTGCTGAATTAAAACCCTGTCTATTTCCTTGGCTAATAGCATTTCACGTTTCAGACTGTATACTGTGCCTCTTTATTTTCTTGGTGATTGCTATTAAGTGTTTTGCTATGAGTTATTTTATTTGTCACTGAGGGAGGAGATGCCATTTTACTAAACTTTTCACTGCAGTTTCACTTTTTCTAAGTGAAAGGCATGTATGCGTGCTGCTGGAAGAGTGAATAAGATGAACGTTTTACAAAATGTAAAAAATAAAAGTCATGTCATCTTCATTTTCAGTGAGTGCACCCCTCCTACCATGATTATCCGCTCTTATTACCCAGAGACTTTTCCTTTGTCATGGCTTCCTAGAGCTTCTCTTCCTCATCATGCTGTCTTAAGTAGATTTTATTCTTAACTAGCTGATGACAAAACACTTGAAGTTAAGGAAAGTGAGCTTAGAAAGAAAGCATGAATGAGAAAATCACATATTATAACTTTTCACTATTAAAACATCACTTTTCTTCTATTTAAAGACTCTTGTCTCTCCGCCACCTGCATTATCACTGTAGAGTCTATTATATTTTGGGAAGTTGGATTATTACTTGGTTGCTTTTCACATTGGGGCCTAAGTTAACTTTCAGCACATTAGCAGGATTTTCTAAGAAATTCTTTAAAAGCGCCTGTCATAGAAATTCCCTTGGTAGTAAGTTATCACAGTCTGTTCTGTGATAACCTAATCCGAGGTGAACTGAAGGTATGTTTGTGTTTGCTAACAATACATTTTAAAGTTAGGGAAGTGATGTACTTTTTTAAATTTTGCCATATTTAGTGATATTTCTATTAGAATAGCAAATGAATCAGGAACTGGACAGATCCTTATCTCCACACGACATGGAGCAGCCTGGAAAGAAAGGTGTTAAGTGCACATCTTCCTGTATGGGATGAGGCCATAAAAAAGATTGAGAAAAAGAATGTTCTGTGATATAAAACAACCCTTGTGCAAGCAGGGTGCTGCTCTGTTTAAACGTATTGCTTCAGAACTGCTTATTTGGATATTTTTGTTTTGAGAAACGTTTGTCCAAAAATTATTTTCAAATGTACAAAAGAGACTAATTCTTTATCACAGTTATGAAATGACATTGAGTCTATTAAAACAGAGGTGTCAGAGTGGTGATCTGTAGCCTGGATAATTCCCGCTTATTTGGCTATATCTGCAATATCATTTTTGTAAATGGTGCCAGTGTTCTCAGACTCTGTAAATTTCACAGAAAGATGAATTTTCCTAGCTTCTTTTGTAATCTTTCGAAAAGGACAAGAAGAGGCCCTTTTTCTGTGTTCCTTTTAGGCAGCCATGTCCTCCAGTATTTCCTGCATTTCCCTGACTTCTTGGGGTGTATTTGTACAAATTCCCCTTTTAGATTTGACGACTCTATGTTATATTTGAAAATGTCGTATAACCTTATAAACATTCCTCATGATGTCAATGTTTAATGTTAGTGTTCTGAAAAAAGTTTGAATCATTAGATATTTATTGTATGTTAGTCAAATACTTAGTTATCATCCTCTCATGGGTTTATACTTACAAAAATCATATTATCAAATCCACATGCATAATATTCTGTATATAAAATGCTGAAATTTTAGAGTATTTTGTTCACGCTCTCTCATATTTTCATATTACATGGAATATTTTTTTTTTTAATTCTTTCTGAAAGCTATTAACTTAGAGTACACTTTCCACCTTTTCTTAAATTAGACCTCGGTAAAAGAGAAAGCCTTGTTTTGAGAGAAGAAATGGTTTTCCTGAGTTTTACATAAGCAATGTAACAAATATGCTGATTTAAATTTATAAATAATAATGATTTGTTCAAATACCATGGAACTATATACTGTTTTGCTCACTGAGAGATTAGGTCTTTTTGTTGTTCTTTCTTGTTTTTACCAATGAGAATATAGTTGTGATTATAAACAATGAAATTTCTATGGCTACTAAAGTTCCACTGGATTTTTATGGTTTTAATGTAGTTATATGGGGTATGTAAGAATCTTATTCTGACTTTAAGCAAAACATGTAATGTTTGACACGTGAGAAAGGCAATTTCTCATTTTACTAAGAGAAAAATCTAGAGTGTAAATTCATAGCTGGGGTAAGTTTTACATTTTCACGTGTTCATTGCCTTGATATTTTAAAAGGTTCAGAAAAATTCTACATTATTTTTCTTCTAATACCATATATAGAACATATGTATTAATAGAATCTTCACATACAGGGTCTCCTAGAAGTCGACAATAGAAATAGCTTCTGCTATGAATACTGTGAATGCTCATACTGTTCTCATAAAGAAGAAAATTCATGTTGAAGTCTTTTGGTATTATTTTTAACAGAATGAGAGCTATGGAATTTTAATTTTCAAAGTCCTAGCAGATTTAATCGACTACTGGCTCTCTTTGGGGAGCATTTTCATTGTTTTTCAAATCATGTGTCATTTGTTTTTGTTAAATATCTCTGGAGCCCTATGAGAATGAAGACAGTTGCTTGGGAAGCCAATACAAAAAGAATTCGTAAATTTAAATTATTTCTCTCTCTTTGATGCCATACATTCTGCTTCATTAAATGAGAATGAAAGTGTTGTATTTTAAAATGCAACTCCCCTTACTCTTCTAGAACTCAGGCACAGAGAGGAATATCATAATGCTTGCCTGCTGTTATGAAACCAAGGAAAATATCCCCATGTGTGTTTGCAGTAAGCATGGTCCTATCATAATTCAGTTACCATGGGTACTTTCAAATTGGAAAAGATATTCTAAAGATGGACTTTAGACATTTTTTGAATGTTTTCATTAATGCAAAATAATGTGTTATAACCTTCTCATATGCATCTTTTCATAATTTCCCCTAGGTTTGCTTATGAGAAGAATATTTTTAATGACTCGCTTTATGACAGTGTCTTTGCCCTTCTTCTGTACTCTGTAAATCATCGATGCTCACATCACTTTTCTGTTCGAAGCTTGCCCATCATAGTCAAGTAAAGGTCAAACTTAACAAGGAATTGAAGACCCTTAGGTATTCTAGCCTTTTGTCGCCTGTATCTCTTTCCCTTTCTGCTTTATACACTTTCTTTTTTTTTTAGCTTTGGCCTTTCATTTATTAAACTCTCCCCCACACATTTGTGCATTTATGTGTACGTACACATACCCATACCCTATAATCTGCCATGATGGTGACTTCTACTCCTGGAAATGGTGAGTCTATTTTCCAAACCTTGTTTTCTTTACTTTGCCTTTTATTTATCTAGAATGCGCTTCCATTATTTCACTTGATTCTTCACCATCCATTGCAACTATTTCTTATTTCTAAGACTTTCACTGATACTATTTCTCTCTCCTTGGTAGAGCTAGTTATTCTTCTCCCTCCTCTTTCTAAATAGGTCATAATACCTTTATTCTAGCACTTAACCGCAGAATACATACATGATTTCTCTCAATTTGTTATTTCTTCGTCCTCCTCTTTTTCTTCTCCTCCTTGTCCTCTTCAGCTCTCTTTCCTTCTTCCTTCTTCTAATTAACAAAGTTGGGAACTCATGCCAAAAAAGGAAAGACAATTTCACCATCACATAACTAATCAAAGTTCAAATTATAATTAGACCCACATGTTCTACCTTCAAATGCAATATCATCATTTCTAGGAATGTTATTTTTAATTTCTGATAAGTTATTATTTCTACTGTGTGATTAAGAGATCAAGGAAAGAAGTAATAGCGATATTCTGATTTTTTGATAGGTAATTAAATATTGTACACAGATTTTAAGATAATTTTAGACAAATGATAATCTAGATTTTTTTATACTAAGCATTTAGCTCAATATTAGACAAGCAATAAGAATATTAAGCCCCAAATCATTTGACTGCATTTATAAATATTTCATTAGATATTTAATATATTAATAAAATGTGTTTTACAATCTTACAAGTTTATTTTATTTAGTTCTATAAAGGAAAGGTGTAGGTAGCAATGAAGGCAGGTAGGCAAGCAGCCAGGAAGAGAGAGGAGGAAGAAGCATTTACTTATTTCATATAATTGTTCATCTTTGCTGTTCCCAGTCCCAGGTCTTGAATATGGATCCTTAGGATGTATGTGGACTACATCAAGTGGCCCTTTCCACTAAGCCACCAAGGTGCACCACAAGTTTATTTTAATGCATCACTTAAATGTGTCCTCCCTTCGAAATAGCTATATCTGAAAATAACTCATTTTAGATATGTGTAAAAATGTCTATATCCCAGATATATATATATAAAAGATGTCTATATACTAGATAAATACATTTTTAGAAATATCATGAATATACATATTTATAACCCAAATTAATCACTTTAAAATTTTTAGATGTGTACCCACCTACAAGCAATAAGTACCAAATATTAAAGTATTTTGTTGCAGTGTTTTTCCTTTTATTTATTGGTTTATGCTTTCAATTTATATTTCTGTTCCAGACATACAGGAATAGGCGCTTACATTTTGCCAAGAAGGCAGGCAAAACAGAGTTGATGACACCGTCACACTGCCTGTGGTGGGAGGAGCTTGTTGCTCCAGGGCGGGAGCTCTGGACAGTGTCATGGACTGATGGGTGGTCTGCAAGGTTGGCTGGGAGAGGAGATACATGTGCTAAGTTTTGAAAGATAGGAGTATGTGTGTGTGTTTGTGTGTGTGTGTGTGTTTATGGGTGTGTGTTTTGTGAGAAAAGCAGTAAGGTGTGACTAGAATTAGGTAGAAAATGACTTCTAACAAGACACAGAGACAGGAGTTTAGCTTCTTCTGAGCATCAGGAGAAATGAAATATATGTAGAGTGAGCATGACTGGCATGGAGCCTGTGAGCGCAGGAAGCGGGATCCAGCCACCGGGACTTGTGACTTTATTCAGTGTTTGGCCTTTATTTTAAGAGTAATCCTAAATCTCGTACAGTGTAACAGTCTACATTTGACAAGTGCATATGTAAAAAATTATAGACCTTAAAAAAAAAAAAAAAAAAAAGCCCAGCACAGGCGGTAATGAAGGCAGGCAGGCAGGCAGGAAGAAAGAAGAGCTGGAGCTCTTTGTTTATTTATTTGCTTGTTCATCTTGGTTGTTCTCACCGGCCCCAGCGCCTGAACCAGACTGAGGGCTGAAACCCCAATCGGGACTCCGCTAGGGTGCGCGGTTTAAAGAAAGCTCTGACTGCAATGTAAATGGGCTGAATGGAAGGAAGAGTGGATTCAACAGAGAGGAGTTGTGTTCTTGTAATTTTGCTCAGTTACATACAGAATATTTTGCACTGAGCTAGTTTAACATCAGTAGTGAATATAATACCCCACGTAAGTGTTATGGCCTTCAAACTTTACAAATGCACAAATTGGCATAGCGATGGAGCGCGTTAAGCTGGTGTTAAAGTTTTCAGTTCCATTATTTTGAGTTACAGTGTCTTTTGAATGTTATTAACATCATGGAAACATTTTGAAGTGTATCCTCACAAAATGCAAATAGATGAGTCTTTTGCATGTATTAAGCTGCTAAAGCAGTTATGATGAGGAATGTTTCCTTTTGCACACTTTAGTGAAAGTCTCAGTAGAAGCCTGTTGCCTGTTCATATAACGAGATCTTATAGAAACAGAAATTAAAGCTAGTGATGGCATTTCAGCCATTGTAATTTGTGAGTAATGTTTTTACAGGGGAAAGGAAAGTCATAAATGCCTTACTTACTAAAATTGATAAATAAGTAAACATGGACTCAGAATGAAGTGAGCACAGCGTATGTGAAGTGGTGTTTTCACAGTACTTTTCCTTTAGTACTTAATTGTTTTCTGTTCTTTATTCTAAACAGTAAGCTTTTGGGCAGGTGACAATTTACAAATAGTGTATGATGGTGTGAGAGATTTGTGCTTCCTTTAAGAGCAACTCAGAAATTCTTGCACTTCTGTGAGGAGGTAGGTGATTTAATGAAACCACGTACTTCATGCTGTACATTTTAAAATAATTAAACATCTTGTTTTTACAAATTGTACACTTATATTTTGGGGATCATTTAGAGCTTCAAATAATGTAAACTGTTGAAACTTGTGTGATTTTCTTTAATTTAAATATGATTTGGGCAGGAAGACACTGCACATATGATCAATCTGTATTACATTGTAAACCTTACTTTTTTATTCAGTGTCACATAATACAGCAGATGAATAGTATTTGCACAATAAATATTTTCCAAATGCAGTTGAACTCAGAAAAAGAAAGACAATTACATTAAAGCTTTATCTTACTTTTCTACTGATCAGGCCTAGTTCTAACTCATGTCTTTATTTTTCTAGTTTGCTAATAGAAAACAGGGTCTGAGTTGCTACTTTTATGAAATTCACAATGTTTGAAAACACTATCTTCCCAAAATATAGAAAGATTCAAACATGTTCAGTAAAAATTTTAGGTAAGTTTGTACCTTTGAATTTCACCTCTCAATGGTGATTAGATGCTTCTGATTTTGTATGTATGGTGTAGTGTGTTTTCATTTGTTTCAGAGAGTCCTGGCTGGCTTGGTTCATCTTTATTCCCAGCTTCATTTGTAGAAGAGCCATAACTTTTCACTGGGTACAGTGAATCCCAGATAAAGTCTACATTTCCTTGTCTCCTTGTTTATAGATGACCTTATTTTGGCTGGTGATACAAATAAAATCTGTTACCCCTGAAATGTCCCCTTAGCAAAGCAGTTAGTATGCTTCCCCCTTCTTTTCCATCCTTCCCCATGAAAGGCATCTATTGAAATGGACCAGCAGCCATGGACTTGTACATGAAAATGGAGCCCACACCCTAGAGAGAGCAGAGCAGAAAGTTAAACAGAGTGTGGGTCTCTGACACCTTCAGGGTACTGCCTTATTTATCCTGGGTTGCATCCATTATTATATTATAATGTCATTATATTATGATATGTGCCATATTATATGCTCTGTGAATCTACCAGGGTAAAGGAGAATAAATAATAATCATTAGGCGATGCCAATACATTATCGTGGTGTCTAGGATGTTGTAGAACTCTCTCAGCAACTGATTTGACCAGATCTCTAAGAAACAGGAATATTTGTGGAAGAAACAACAGTTGCCCTTAGATTCCCAAAGACAGCTTTGGGAACTCAAGACAATCTCAGTCCTCCTTTGGGAAGTAAGCATTTAGCATTTGCCATCTAAGTCTTCCATACTAGCCATTGAGTGTTTTCGGAAGTCCAAAGAAGCCTGAGTCTACTGTTTAAAATTCTTACAGGTTCTTTTAAATAAATAAATGCCAAAACAGAGCTAACCAAACTGTGAAATAATTTAAATGTTTTCACTTATTAAATTGTTTGTAACACAAGTGCAATGTTATATAATTTCACTGTTCAGAAGATAATTACAGGGATTATTCATGCATATTAATTCACGTGTAGTGTATAACAAATGCGATCTAGCAATGGACATAAAGTTGTGTGCTGCATGATACATAATTATTTTAATCCTCTCAATAGACCAGTGGCATAAATGTTATAAAGAAAGACAGATACATGCAGGCAAATAAATATAGATTTAAAAATTTTATATAATGCCAAGAAATGAAATGAAGTATGTGAGTTATGAATATGAGACCAGGGAATTTGGTCTTCTTGTCTCTGTATTGCAGTATCTTTTGTTGACTGCTAATTTTCGCTTTATTTCTCCCAAGGAGAATCTAACTGTGTCGGCCAGTGCTATTGTGTATTATTTTGTATATTGTGTTTCTCTTGGACAGATCCCTTGAGATAGCCTGCATTTAGATTCAACCACTGAACATGGGTTAATATCTATGACTTAGGTAGTGTTTTAACTTGTCCCTCTTGGTAGAAATTTCTGTCGATTCTATTCATCTTTCCAGTTATTTGCTACTGATGCTTCATATTGAAAATGTGGTTGTTTGCATAAACCAATATTAAAGATAGTAAAATAATTAATACATTTTCTTGTGCAGATTTACATCGGGGCTCAATTCATCAAGTTTGCAACTGAAATTCTGGTTCAGAATTATCACTGATTAGACTCTAGAGAAAGCTTCATTCAAGTGGAAAGAGGCTTTTTTTAAATGCGGTTGAACAACGTATAGTATACTTTTTAATTAAATAAGCAGGATTTAGGAAAGTTAAAAATATATCTAAAGCTATATAAGCAAATATTTACACTTAAACTATCTCAATTGTTTTCAAGAGTGGCTGAAACATTTTCTATGCCAAACTCTGGGACTTTAAAATTACATGTCATAGGAAGAGAGTTCACCAAGAGTCTCCAACTCTATTTCTACCCTACTTTTCTCCACCTAATCCATTCCTATGTGCCTTTCTGGAACATCTTGAATAGATGGGTTTGAAGATCTTGAAAAGCAGACATAAGCTGGAAAGGGTGGGGAGGGATGGAAATAAGAGAAAGAAATGACATTTGTCTCAGGTCTGCTATTCTCCAGCACCCTCACTAAGCATATTAGTATTTGATATATCTACTGCATGCAATTTGAGGTACTTTCTGCTAGAGAGACAAAGATGGAAATCTATACTTACATAGTCTGAGGAGAACAAACCTAAATAGATAGATCCAATAAAGTAAGACTGTTTAACAGTAAAATACAAAACCTAATGGGAGGATAAGAAAAGGAACTCCTTTAAAAAAAAAATGTAGGTATATTTGTTTATCCTAAATTTCATTCTTGTGACAACCCTAAAATATCTTGATTTTTCTTCCTGTAGTTTAATATTCACCGAAGTAATATAAGCTGAATTTTGTACTCCTATAATAATTAGATCATATAATCCCTTAATTTTTCCAAATCTTCTATTTTTTGAAAATATTTAGGAATACTTTCCACATGTGAAAATCTAGATCTCATTGATTCCTAAGCCACCATTATCCTGGTTTTCCATTATGCCATAATCTCACCATAGCTTCCTTATATGTGAGGTTAAGAAAATCCTCCTTGGAATCATCAGTCGCAACACTTACCATCATCCTTTCTTTAAATCTCTGTCTTTCATTCCCATTAGTAAATTCCTCCTGAGACCAGAATCACCACAGTTTCTTAGTCTGATGACTCAATTTCAATTTGAGATATACATGTCTCCTTTACATCTGATGTTTTGTTAGATTTGTGATTACTGTCATGCTGTTTTCTCACCCCCAAAGATCTTTGAAGAATCTGTTCCTCTAGTCTGCTTTCATTTCGTTTCCCTTTACTTTCATCATGCCTATGGTTACAACTCCTTTAGCTGCAATGTGATACGCTGAAATAGTTTCAGAAAAACTAAGAAGTCTAATTATAAGGATACAGTAGATTCCTTGTCTGGTTAATTTATTCATCTTACTTGGCTGCAGTAACACCGACTAGCTAAGTAAATAAATTACTGTCCCTTCAATATGTTCTCCACATGGTAGCTGTAAGAACTGCTTTATTTAAAAAGTTTTAACTCTAACTAGTGATAAATGTTCATTGTTTTTCAAATTGTAAAATAGTTCACAAATTGCAAAAATAAATTAATGCAACAAACATAACACAGACTTAACAATGTTAACATTTTATCATAATTCCTTTATATTGTTTTAAAGTAAAATATTTCAGCTATGATAGCCAATACCTCCCAGCCATTCTTCTTTCTCTTTGTCAACACTTGTGCACTATTTTTTTATATAAATTAAATTAACTTTACTAATATATAGATAATATATACCCACTGAATGCATTTGGTAGCATTTTTACATTAAGTGTTGTTGTTTAAGGTTTATAATTACTGATTCTTAAAACTCTATCTACTTAATTTGAATTCATTTATGTTTTCTTACCCAATCACTTACTAATAGATATTTAGGTTGTCTCTAATTTTTACCTATAACAAAACAAACAGAAAATAATCCCTAAAACTAAAGCACACATCTGTTAGAATTTCTCTGGAAAAATCCATACTTTGTTTCTAGACATGTACCATAGTGTATGTAACTTTTCAATATATAGGATATGGTCAAAAGTTTCTCGACTGACTGAATTATATTTTCCTTGGCAATTCACAGCATTCCCATTTATCCACGTCATTACCCGTAATTGGCATTATTGGTATCTTTCATTTTTATCAAATTATTTGAGTGTGAATTGCTCTCTCATTTTTCTTCAGTTTTTTCTACCTTTATTAATAGTGTAATTGAGTGTATTTTCATGTTCTTTGGAAATGTGGGGTTCATCTTACGTGCATTTTTTCTTTATAACCTTGAATCCCATTTTCTCCTTTGTGTGTGCATCTGTGTATGTGTTTGTGTATACATAAATAAAGTCAAATTTTGTTTCATATTTTCACCTATTATTATTGATACAATACTGTTTTGATTAAGAAAGATTTAGTTATTTTGTTTAGTATTGATATAGCTGTGCCATATTTTATTTAGTTATTTTCCAAATACTTCTTATTTCCATCACTTTATATTCAGTCTTTCTGGATCTTTTTGGCAGCAATCATGTTTTGAATAAATTATTTTAATCTACTTACACTTATTATTATGACTAACATATTTAATATTTTCCACTCTCATTCAGTTGTTTCTATTTACTATGCTTTTTCTTACTTTGAATTTTCTTATTGTCTACTTCTGAAAAAAATAGAAACATTTCTTTACTTAATTTCAGTGCTTATATTGTTTTTGAAGTATTAAGTATTGTTTTAGTAGCTGCTGTAAGATTTTTCAATACCTTCTTGACTTAATAAAAACTAGAATATATCAGTGTCAGATTGATACTGATTTCCTTATATGCAAAAATACATGGTGACCTAAAGTGCTTTAACTCTGATTGCTCTCCATTCAGACATGTTACTTTTTCTAGCATTTGAGTTTCACATTTTCAATCCTCTTCTAAATTAGTCATTAATACTACACTGTTATTTTGGTGATTAGTGCATTTTTTTTTTATTTACTTATTTGTTTTTTTGTTCTCCTATGCCTCTTACATTCAGAGCTTTCTTCTGAATTGTATACTTTTTTCCTCCAAATTATCATTTATTAGTACTTTCAATACTGAGCTCTAAGGAGTATAATGTCCCAGTCTTTATTATCTGGTGATGTCTATTGTACTCAGTTGTACAGAAAAGTTAAAATACATTATATTTCAGTTATTTTCTTTCCCTATGCAACTTATTTCTAATTTTTCCTCAGACTTCTACGAGAATCTTCCATTAGCCTGTTTGTTGTGACTTTATAAAAATGTGATGTTCTTTTTTATTCTTGTAAACCTTTTTATTATTACTTTTCAGTGTTCTGCTGTGGTGTCTCTGGGTATGGATTTTTTAATATTTTTCTGTTTGAAACTCTGCAGCTTATAGAATATGATGACTTCAGGTTTGAAAACTGCAATTCATTGCCTCTTTCAGTATTGCTTCTCTCAATTCTGGGAACTCTTTATAAAAGTGTCTGATACTTACCACAATATAACAAGCATTCACAGCCTCGCCACTGCCTGATGTCCAGCCTCATCTCTCTCTCTCTCTCTGTCCTCCAGTGAAAAGAATCTTTAAATTTGTTCTCTCCTAGGCATTCTCTTCTCTCAAAGGACCTTTATCATGCTCTTTTGTGAGTGGATTTCTAGAATCACACCTTTTCTACAGGTTAACTGCAGTTTCTCCCTCAGGAATGCTTTGCCTATCTTTTCTGATGGAGTCTTCTCCTCCCATAACCTTCTATTTCTCATTCAGGGCACCCAGGGCCATTGTACTTTTACAGGTATTTGTTTGAGTATCTAATTAATGTCAGGTCCTCCTATTCGATTTCCTGTTCAATGAGGACATTATTTAGTTTGATTTTTCTTTAGACTCTATTGTCATTTTGTAAGCCTGTAGGAAATGGCAATGTGAAGACTAAAAGCAGCCCAGAACTATTACCCCAGCAGGAACTCAGCAAGGACTCATATCTGAACATCAGTCACTTCACTTGCTGTAGACCTGCTTTCACTCCTTTGCTACAGATATGTAATGTGAAAAAGGCTGAGAGTAGAAAACTTAAGAGATTTAAGAGTACTCAATACCATTGAGCCATGATTATCCCTCTGTCACATTCTTTAGGTGATGTCTCACTTTACTGGCAATATCTGACTTAGATCTGCATATTATGTCACCAACTAGGAGGGATCATTTATTGATAAATATCCCTTCTCCCATTTTATTGTAAATAACTGAGCAAGCATGACTTTTTAAAAATAACAGTACCTTCAGAAATCAAATTGGAAAGAAAATAATTGTTTTTCACACTTGACAGCAGAAATGACCCTCAATGCATTTAATTAACAAGTATTTGCTGAGTGCCTAACAAGTTCTACTGACCACAGTAGGTCTTTAGGAGACAGTAGTGGAAACAAACAGGGTTCCTGATGTTGCTGAGATTAAAGTCCTTCATGGAAGCAGTCTTCCCATGATCACAGTACTACTAAACATACACTTAAAGTAGGTGAATGCCTTGAATGAAAGAAATAAGGTTACTAGTGGACATTCAGCGAATTAACTTGACCTATAATGTAAATTGCAGTAGGAGGGGACAGCCTTACTTCATTTGTAGTTCCTGAGTTAGGATTTTAAGACTGGTAAGAGTTAAAGAGAAAAAGTTTCCAAGAAGAAAAAGCAGAAAGTGTGAATGTCTGGTGGCAGGAAACAGATTGAAATTTATGAAAATCTAAATGAACACCAGAAAGGTTTGAGAACAGAAAGGCAAAGAAGGAAACTTACTTGAACTGAGGATGCAGTCATTTAAGAATGAGAGACTGGCTTGTCCTGCTAGAAAAGGCCAATTGTTATTTTTTCAGAGATTTCATGATCCAATGGTAAATAATCATTATTAAAATCAGTATTATAATTAAATACATTAAAATAAAAGGTTTCTAATTACTCCTAGTCATTTTTTTTTTTTTTTTCATTTAAGGAAAACATGGAAAGTTTACATACATTGTGAATTTCATTGGGACACTAACTATGAAGGGGTTGAGTGCTCTAAAATGTGCCCTGGAAGTGAGAACTGAGTATCAAAGGAAAGAACATCTTGAAAAGATGGAATCTTTCCCTAAGGTTGGGATTCTTGTCATCTGGAGAAGGTAGTTGTTGTCCACTGGTGGTGAAGAGGGTCACTGTGTTGTCTGGGGTCAGGACTAGTTCATGGAAAGTTCACAGAAGCTGGCAGGCAAGGAAGGGACACTTCCACTGGGTTGTTGATGAGTTGTACTGATGAACAAGGACTAGAAGCAAGAAACTATGCTGAAGGTTTTAATTTGACCAAGGCTGACAGACAACAACCCACTATGGTGTATTTGCTTTCTTACTATTTTTCTGTGTGGTTTCTTCATGCTTAATAGAGCATCCTTGAATATTTTTAGCAAAGCTGGTTGTGTGGTGACAAACTTCTTTAATTTTTGCTTGTCAGAAAAGATTTTTATCACTCCTTCAGTTCTGAATGATAATCTTGCCAGATATATGTTTCAACCTATCCTAGGTTGAAACTTCTTTCTTTCAGCACTTTGAATATATTATGCCATTCCCTTCTGGTCTGTACAGTTTCATTTGAGAAGTCTGCTGATGATCTTATGGTGTCTTGTCTGTATGTGACACTTTTTTCTCTGGCTGCTTTTAATAGTCTTTCTTTATCTTGCGTTTTTGATATTTTGATGATATATCTAGAGGTATTTCTTTTTGGGTTTCTTTTATTAGGAACTGCTTGAGCTTCCTGTGTTTGGAGGCTTGCTTCATTCTTCAAATTGGAGAAGTTCTCATCTATTATTTCTTCAAATACAGTTTCTGTCCCCTTTTCTGTCTCTTCCTCTGGGACCCCTGTAATGCAAATGCTGCTTCTTTTGATGTTATCTCAGAAGTCTCGAAGCTGTCTTCAATTCTCTGAATTTTTTTTTATCTCTTTGCTGGTTTTCTTGATTGAGTTCCTCTGTCCTATCTTCCCCATCACTGATTCTATTGGAAGCTTCATCCATCCTACTGTTGAGTCCCTCCGTTGAGCTCTTTAATTCAGCCATCATGTCTCTTACCTGCTGGATGTCTTGCTTTAATTCTTCTCTTTGCTTCCTGACATTCTCATTTACTGCCTCTACTGATTTCTGGATTCCCATGAGTATGTTAATCACTGTTACCCTAAATTCCTCTTCAGGTAACTTACATATATCTGCTGAATTCAGATTTTCCCCTGGGTTTTTAATTGGCTCCATCATTTCACATATATTTCTCTGTGCCTTTGCTCTATTCAGCATTCTGTTTGTATTTCTAAGGGTTGGGTTTCCCTGGCATCCTGTAGATTTGACTTTCCCAGGATTGGCAAACAGGCTGCAATTTTGGCTCTACCCACAAGGTGGCACCAGCAGGTAGCATTGTGGCTTGGGACTGCCTCCTCACTGTAATCCAGGGGGTGGGGCACCCGATGGGCAGGATTTACAGTCCACAGATATGCGGTGGGTAGGATTACTGCTCAGTGGACCCCAGGATCTGTCCTGAAATGGTTGTGGGAGGGGTTTAATTTGATTGATTTTTGCTCATGGCTGCGCACAGCGCAGTTTCACACGCAGGCTCCAGCTCATCTCCAGATGCGCTGGTTCTCCTTTCACCCCCTCCCAAGTCAGCCCTCTGTGACTTCGTGGCTCTGCCCCACTGGGCCCACCTCTCACTGCCTCCACAGCTGGTCCCCAAATCCCGAGCCTTTGTCCAGATACCTCCAAGCTCTGTCCCAAATCCAAATCTGCTACTTAATTGATTAGTGCGCTGGGTGCCTTCACCCAACATTAGTCTTCAGCTGTTCTGTCTCCAGCTGAAGTGACAGTTGTTTCCTACTGTTTGTCTCAGGAAAATAGTTGGTTTTTTTGTTTGTTTCAGTGTCTGTGGGAGAGAGACCCGAAAGTATGTCCTATCAAGTCACCATCTAGAAGCTAATATCCTAGTCATTCTTAATTTTAATCCATCTTTTTATGATTTAAGCCCCTGAGTTTATTTATGTTCACTCCATTCGTATGGTGAGAACACTTTATGTTCTATTTTATGTTCTTCTTCACTTTATGTGCTACTGCACATCTCTTTCCAGTGATATTCCATTTACTAACTTGAAATCAGCCATGATAGAAATTTACACTATGGAAATTGGAAGACTCTTCAAATCTAGATTCCTTTACACCCCAAATCACCAGTTGTTAAACATGGCACACTGCTAAGTGTCACTATCCAGGACCTTGGATATCATGTTAAGAATTGATCTTTATCATGGAACAATGAACTGGAATGGAAAGGATTTAAGCAGAGAATTGACATGAACCCATTTCTACCTTTAAAAGATCACTGAGACTGAAGAAATGAGAGGAAGCTAGTGACTTTTGAACATCCATATGGTAAATGATGGTGGCTCACACTAGAGTCAAAGAAGTGGAAAAAAATAATGAATATAGGGGTTCTTTAAGAACTAAAAGAGAAGACAGATCTGGTGACATTAGATTGCAGTGAACACTTAAGACCCTTTTGAGGTTGAAGTAATGAGCTCTGTACTCCTCGTAAACATCTTAGGATGTTTCCATTTTGAGATCAGTCCTGCCACCATGTATCAAAGAGCCAGTGTCCAAGTTGAATAAGCTTAGGTCTTAGATAAGAGAGAACAGGGGAAATCTCCGTATGGAAACATAAAGTGAAGGAACAGTTTACATACAAAAAAAAAAGTATATATGTACATTTTTTTAAAGTAACCCATGATTTCTCTATCATCCTGGAGGCAGAATAATATTACATGTAGGGCAGCTCTTAGAATGGCCTCCAAGATCTCTGTCTATAAGGAATGTAAGTGACTGAGGATGCTGTAACTGAGCTCTGAAATGCATCACATGAGTCTAGCCCTTGCTTCCCACAAGCCATCCCCAGACAATGACTAAGCCAGACAGAGACACTAGGGCCAACCTTTTATGGGAAATGCCAGATTCCTTTCACGGGCAGTGTTAACTCCTTGACTCCAATATCCTTGGCACCTTCTCCTTAGAATTGTATTATCTAAGATACTTCCATCCAATTTGCCTGTCTTCACAACCACTCTCCCCTTGGGGCTGGACCTACATCAAGGTTCTGACAGTTCTTCCAGCCTTAGATAATTCCCTGTCTCTGCTTTGTGTCTGTGTCATGTTTTGAGTGGTTGTGAACTGGGTGACTTCCCCAGATAATAGCTGACTTCTGTAATATGAACACTAGTGAAAAAAATGCCAAAGCCAAATGTTCTTCAGAATGAAAACAAAGCAGTGGTTCATTTAATAATCCTTTGTTAATAGGCATCAGAATGGGTAGCGACTCCTCCAGGACTTGGAGATTACAGTGAGTATGTCATATTCTAAAATACCTTAATCCAGATGATAACTAGAACTTAAGAGTACTGTGATATGTTTTTTTGTTTTGTTTAGTTTTTGGTATGTCCTGGCTGTCCTCTGAAGATCTGAAGCTCTTTGCAAAATTCAGTCACCTTGTGAGTGTGGGTCTCCCATGGTCTCAAGCAGAGTTATGGTTCTGCCGCTTATCCAACTTCTCATTTTTAGCAGGAGGCTGTGCTCTCCTATGGTTTGCTACATGCTAAGCTGACGACAAGTCCTCTCCTCTTCGTTTTGAAAATCAGTTATGTATCTGCATCAGCATTTTCTTGGCAGTGGGTGTCGCGGAGTCAAGAATACAACGTGTCAGTACCTAGTATGTAATGTTGGAGGCCTGTGAAATCACTGTATGATCCACAGTCGCCACTGTTGTGGCAGCTGTTCTGTAAAGAGATGGCCTGAAACATGAAGCCACCAAGCTGGATGCAGTGGCGTGTGAGTCCAGTCTTCCACTGCAGATTGCAGCTAGCCGGGGAGACAAGCTTGCAGGTGTATCTTGCTTTGGGTCATTCTTCAACACAATAACCTTGTCCTTTCACCAGGTGGTTGACCAGATTGATTCCCTGACCTCTGACCTGCAGCTGGAGGATGAGATGACCGACAGCTCGAAAACGGACACCCTGAACAGCAGCTCCAGTGGCACCACAGCCTCCAGCATAGAGAAGCTCAAAGTGCAGGCCAACGCGCCCCTCATTAAGCCCCCCGCACACCCATCGGCTATCCTCACCGTCCTGAGAAAGCCAAACCCTCCACCGCCGCCTCCACGGCTGACCCCCGTGAAGTGTGAGGACCCCCAAAGGGTGGTGCCACCCACCCATCCTCTAAAGACCAATGGCACCCTGCTGAGGAACGGAGGCCTAGCGGGGGCACCTAACAACATCCCCAATGGAGACACCTGCTGCGTCCCCGGTAGCCACGTGGACAAGGCTCCAGCACAGTCTCTGATGCTTAGAGCTGACAAAGACAGGTGTCCCCAGGCAGGGCCTCGGGAACGAGTTCGCTTTAATGAAAAAGTGCAGTACCATGGCTATTGTCCGGACTGTGACACCCGGTACAACATCCAACACAGGGAGGTGCGCTTACCCAGCGGGCCGGTCCACCCGCTGGGGCAGCTGCCTCCCCCCGGGCCCCCGCTGCCTCCGCCACCGCACCTCCCGCCTTTTCCCCTGGAAAACGGGGGACTGGGAATAAGTCACAGTAACAGCTTTCCCCCTCTCAGACCTGCAACTGTGCTTCCTCCCACTGCACCAAAACCACAGAAGACCATCTTGAGGAAATCAACCACTACCACAGTGTGATGTATGCCGTTTTAAAACACTTTTTGTTTTGTTTTGTTTTAATTTCTTTATTAGAAACATAAAGTAAGTAATGAGCACTTTCTACTCAAGCAATAAAAAGCTCAAATATATTAATCCTGCACTCAGCAAAGTGGCATAAAAATCACCCGGTAAGTACGCAGTCTGTTGTTTATATTGGGGTAGATGCTTTCAAAGTCATGGGATGTTAGAGTAATGAAAAAGCTGAATATATTGCTTTTGTCAGTTGACTTAGGATGAACTTGTAAACCATCGATTTCAAATATTTTGATTTGCTGTAAGTGATCGAATTAGATGCGTTTTATTCATGCTTAACTCATCTCTGCGCTAATGTGTCATGTTTTTCTCTTACCTGTGATCTAGTACTTTTAGTAAGAAATTTTAATATTGAATGACTTTTTTCCTGAAGATGTTCGTCACTAGGTTAGCATTATTAAATCCCTTGTCAATAACAAAAAAGATTATAGTTCAGACTATACAATTATATTTACATATTCAGCTATATGTGTAATGGAAGATTTTGGTTTGTGGCTACATCATTTGTCAATGAATGATAGTAAAAAACCAAATGCTCTTCAGAATTAAAATGCAGCAGCAGCTCATTTAACCCTTGTTAATATTCATCACAGTGGGTGGTGACTCCAACAGTATTTGAAGATCGCAGTGAGTGTATGTCATAATTTTCTAAATTTTCATAATCCAGCTTGAAAATAGAACTTAAAAAGTGCAGTGATTTTATTTGACTATTTAACTTGACCTCAAAAGTTGAATTTTTGGTTCTACAGAGTTTTCATTCCTATTTCTTTGTTGCCTTTTTCAATCAGTATCAAGATATTTTGAAATGCTATTTTTAAACAATTTCCAATTAAAAAATGATAATATATTTTAGGCAGAATCACAAAGAGTATATACTTTAGTTGTTAAAGGAACAGTCAATGACCATAAAATAGATATGTCATAAATCTATTCAGCATGATATTTATTCTGTCTTGGAGATGAATATAATGTAAGTAGAGTAAATCCAACTTTTCTGAAAGTTGCAAAATGTAAAGACCAAAAGTCAAGAAAGGCCATAATCTAAAATGATTAACTATCATCAGTATGTTTAATAAATATGAACCTGATAAGAAGTAAATGGCTTACTAAATACCAAAATTTAATGCATCTATTTAGGCTTGATATAAATACATTCAGTCATCTTTTTGGATTTAAATATTTATTTGATTTGAAATGTGCATCCATTGTTGGACCTTTTGGCATTTTAAACAGCCTTAGAAGACATGCAGTTTTCTCCTTCCAGACCATCTTCTTCCCACGACTGGTTACTGTGACTTAATAATGATCTTAGAGTCTGAGACACCGGCCCTTGTCGATGTCTGGGGAAAATTCTGGATATCCAGAGGGAGCTCCCTAGCAATCACAGGTCATCACAGAGCAGATAACTTGCTTGCAATACAGCAAACTGAATAAATTGAATTCTTTAAACTGCTTGAATTAAGGACACAGCAATCCAGAGGCTGAGACACAACTTCTAGAGTTCAAATCCATCTTTCTCCCTCAGTGTAGACCTAGCTGCCCCATAAACAACCATCTCTACGTTTGATCCATGACATACGCCCAAGCTACCGCCTTTGCTTTGTTTTTCATATGTTGCATGACATTTCTAAGTACAGGTCTAGAAAACAGGTTTAAATTCCAACCCCCAAAGTTGTATTTACTGGCCTTCCTCTCTTGCACAAGGTCCCTAGCATGTAATCAACATTAAATGTTAGATTACAACAGTATCAGGACTTTATTTTGAGTTTATCTGTTTCATATACTACTTTTTTTTTTCATTGATGTATGGACTGTGTTGAGTCAAAGGTTCCGTTGCCTGACAATTGTGCAGCATTCATTGGAATTTGACTCATGCCTTTAAATATATATAAACGTGTAAAACATGGAAAGCAGTTAGCATAGTATGTCATGATATTTGCTTGGAAACTTGTAATTAAAGTGTCATAAGTGGCAGTGTAGTTCTGTCATCAGCCAACATTGCTTTCAAAAAATAAATTCTGAAGTGCAGGCTCTGCACCTCTTCTGGTAAATCATCATAAAATGCCGTGTATCTCTTTTCCTCCTCAACATCCCAAAACACAAATGCTTTGATCAAATCGTTATGGACACATCTTTTATTTATCTTTTTTTAATTTTTTTATTTTTATTGTAGTAATTATTCTATATATTAAAATAATTTCCTATGTATAGGCTCCCCATTCCTTAGATATCTTTCAACACACCCTGCCCTCCACCAAATCACCAAGTGTTCTTCCCCATTGTCAGTGGGCTACACCACCATTTACCCCGCCCACCCCATTCCCTGTTGGTCACCTCAGTTCTGTTGCAAATGTTCAGGATTTGGTTTTCTTTCATCTGTTCCTTTGTTTTGCCTATTCACATTCCACCTATAAATGAGGTCATCTGCTATCTTTCTTCTTTCCACTTGTTTCACTTAATATAATCCCCTCTAGTTCCATCCGTGTTGATTCCAATGATACTGCTTGATCTCTTCTATAGGCTGTGTAGCATTCCATTGTCTATATGTATAATTTGTCTATTTTTTTAAAAGGAAAGGTGCAGGCAGGAATGAAGGTGATCAGGCTGGCAGGCAGGAAGAGAGAGCAGGAAGAAGCATTTTATTTATTCGATTTAGTTGTTTGAGTGTTCCCTCAGACCAGGACATGTACCTACGTCCTTGGTATAGAGGGGGACTGTGTCTGCCAGAGGCCACAGCCTTTACCATTAAGCTACCCGGCCATTTCTCTATATAGTATAGAGAGTATACACAGAGCTAGTGTCCAGACTCCATGAAAGTGAAGTTCCTACAAAATGTAAAACAGTAACCCAGCGTGTGACAACATCCATTCATATTTCATAGTGAAAGGAAGATTACATAATTCAAAAGAGTAATCTCTGTTAATTAAATTGGAATAGGGAAAGGGGTTTTTGTTTCTTTTGTCTTGTTAGTGTAAAGCAAGATTTCCCCATTTTTGTCATAGGAGGTTATTGTATATGAAAATAAAAATTGACCATCATTCTCGTCCATCTCCCAATAGCTGCAGCGGTTACAAAAGGAAATAAAGCTCGTATTTTTTAGGTCAGGCTTTAGCTGCATATGACATATCTGCTCAAAAATATAGAACATGTGAAAAAATGAAATTTTCCACTCTTCAGATTTTGTTTTTTAATATTCATACCTCCCTTCATGAGTTAAATAATATTCTCTGAAAAATTACTCTGCTATTATCTGAAGTGGTTTATTAAGCTAAAAACAGCTCATGTTGAATTATGCCGGGATCTCCTGACTTAATGAATGCAGGAATAAGGCACCACATTGTTCATGACCTTCTGTGGACAGAGCAGTAGCTGCTTTTAGCACGACCACAAGCAACAGTCTCTGAAAGAGTACAAAACCAGGTCTCATTATAGCTCCTCTAGAGGCTCTGTGCAGAAAAATCTGAGTAGTTTCACACTTAATTGCACTGTGAATGCTAAAATGAAGTCATGAATCATTGCTTGACTGAGTTTTTCCCACAGAAAAGAGGCGATACCTTTTGGGTACTTATGTATACTTTCCTGATTCAGTTTTCTTTCTTCCAGTTCTCTGTTGCTAGCATATTTGACTACACTGGGCACTCAACTGTGCAGCAAAAGATTACATAATAGTGGACTTTGGTCAGATCCTGCTGATTTCTAAGTAAGGAGATGGTTTTTGAGCAACAGAGTTCCATAAAAATCCATGTTGGTTCATTAGATAAAGTGTCAAAAATCTAACAGTTACTAGATTTCATCACACTATCACGTTATGTGTACCTGGGAACAGGTATTTATGCCTTTAGACTACACATTTTGGAATTTAGAATCATTTGCATTGCTTACTTCCAAAGTCATGACAACTGCATTACTGTCATAGAGCACACAGCCGTGAGGAACATAAAGTGTGGTCGGTCACATCTTGAAAAATACAGCAACAGCCTTAAAGTGGAACAAAAAGAAGCTTGGCAAATAATCCAGTCTTTAAAACGTAGTTGAATCAACAAGAGAGAAAATCATTTGAAGGCTGAGTGAAAATAAGGAAGAAATGCTGCATCTAATTTATGATTTCTAGACTAATCAAAGATAGGTAAACTAGTATTATTAACTATTTTCTGAAATGTAAAATACATGAGAGTTTCTCTAAGTTTATCAAATAGATGTTTTTATCCTGATTAATAAGTGAAATTTGGGACCTTAGTTTCAGTATTTGGTAAAAATCGACCCCTTAGTCAGTGACTGGGCTGGCATTTTAGTGCCATTCTAATCCCCCATAATTTTTCTTTTTCCACTCAGTATCACCATTTAATTGTGTTCTTCTTAGCCCTGAACTTTGCAAATTTTTCCTTTATTCTGAGCAGTTATTTTGACGCTTGAAAGGGATTACCTAATGTTGTTTTGACATTCTTAATATGTTTGATCTTTGCAGACTATGAAAGGGATTTCAGGCAATTTAGCTACCATCTAAAATGAATGAGCTGCTGAATAATGCAAGCCTCATTTTCTCTTGTATTATACCAACAGCTTTACCTTTTAGTTTTTTCCTCTTAAGTTCAAAGACTGTTTATTATTTTGCTTCCCACTTCCATCCCTAAGTGGTTCTGATTTTTTAATATTCATGCCCTTTGACCCTGAATGGCTCACTTTCATTACTGGAATTTCGTTTGTGAATTTTATCTATTTAACATTGACCCCCAACATCTAAAAATAGCACTAGATCTGCTCTATGGAACAGCCAAAGAGCCAGTGCATTAGGGCTCCCTAATAAAAGACATTCCATACTTTGGTTGTTAGATCTGGGAGTCATTTAGCCATATAGACTGATTTGATTTGGGCAAGTCCACCAATTATCATGCACCTTCTTCTAGGACCACCACAGCTGAGAATCTTACCTGGGCTCATACCTCAGCCCCTATGTCATTACCAAAACTAATCACATGGTCCTGGCTGTGTCCCCATAGGCCCAAGAAAAGGGAAGAAGATGGGCAGATAAGTGACCATCAGTCATGCCAACCACTGTTGTCAAGGGGATAATTTTTTGGTATGTGCATAAGTTGAATAAATTATATATTGCTTTTTCACATTACCTATGTTCCTTCATTTAAGTTTACCATAAATGAGGCTGCCATATTATTTTAAACAAAGATGGAGAAGAAAGAAGTGAATCCAAAAGGTAAAAAGTAAATCTAATAATATCCTGCTAAAGACTTGTTCGAAGGAATTAACACTTATGAAGCTGAGAAATGAGTTCTCTTAGGGCCTTTCCTTTTCATATTTGACTTCTATCTGAGGACACTTATACTTGCCAACCTACATTTTGGAGTTCTGTATTTTAGAAGTGTGTGCTAAATTTTCATTCGTCAAATATCTAAAAAAATGATCAGCTAATTAGAGTACTTTGAGTAGTGATCTCCTTACAAATAAATAAAGAACTAAATTGAAGATACGTACTTATCCAGAATAGCCAAAGAAATACGAAGGTCTGCTACAGAAATTTAGGTCATTGATGATGTTAATTTTGATTTACGTCTTTGTAAAATTAACTTAGAGGACAGTATATCAGGATAAAGGCATAAATTGGAAACCAGAAGCCTGTATTTAAATCTCAATTTATCCAGCTTCCCAGCGTTCATGGTTAAATTGTTTAACCATATCTGAGGCTTGCTTTAGAAGGAGGAGAGTGATGCAACTTTAAACCTTCACACGCAATAGGGAGCTTCTTGAGTCATTATCCTCCACCAGCTGTATATTCTGGACCTAGTAGCATCAACAGGAGGAGGCTACAGTTGCACAAGTTCCAAATAAATGGTGATGCCTCAGAATAGTAAACTTCAGCTCTTTCCTGGGCAGTCACGTGGAAGGGTAACGCAGGTAAGGCGACATAGATCGGGACTTCAGGATTCAACCTTCTGCGGCATTCAGAGCTATTGAATAGGCGGAATTACCAAACTGTTCCACCTCAGTGGTGCATGTCAGAAGAGCATCTTCTAGGATGGTCTTAAGTAGACTGTGGATGACAGCATAGCTAATTGCTGTCTGTTCTGTCTTCTGTATATTTAATTTATTGATGTGTAATACTACTTTCAGGTATAAAGCTTAATGATTCGAGATTTGTATAGATGTGAAATGATCACTACAATGCTTCTCATTAACACCATCCCACTGAGTTACTATTTTTTTCTTGTGCTAAGAATTTTAAAGATAAATATTCTTAGCAACTTTCAAGTATGTAGTACAATATTAATTACAGTTATGCTGTGCATTTTATTCTGAGGACTTGCTTATTTTATAGCTAAAAATGTGTGCATTTTGACCCCCTTTACTTACGACGCCCCCCCCCATTTTCAAGCCCCACCTCTAGCACCTCTGTTCTTTGTATCTATAAACTTGATTGTGTTTTGTTTAGGATCCTTCATGTAAGTGAGATCATATATATGTCATTTTATGACATTTTGCTTAGCTTAATGGCGACAGGTCCACCTGTATTGTCACGAATGACAAGATTTTATTCTTTCTCTGACTGAATAGTAATACATTAAATATGTTTCTGTTTGAGTGCATGCATGTGTGTGTGTGTGTATGTGTGCGTGTGACATTTTCTTTATCAGTGTATCCATTGATGGACACACAGGTTGTTACCATATTTTGGCAATTATAAATAAAGCTGTAGTGAAAATGGGGGGGGTGCATATTCTTTTTGAGTTAATGTTCTTGTTTTATTTGGTTCAGTACACAGAGCTAGAATTTCAGAATCATATGGGAGTTATAATTTTAATGTTTCGAGCATCATCCATACTGTTTTTCGTAGTGGCTATAAGAATTTATATTCCCACCAACAATGCGCGGGGATTTCCTTTTCTCTGTGTCCTTGTTAACACTTATGACTTCTCATCTTTTGAGTAATAGTCATTCTCACGTGTGAGGTAATATCTCATTGTGGTTTTGAATTGCATTTTTCTGATTTGTGATGTTGAGAATATTTGCATATAGCTGTTAGCTATCTGTTTGTCTTCTTTGGGAATATTTCTGTTCAGATGTTTGGCCCATATTTTAAATTGGATTGCTTGGTTTTGTGCTATTAAGTTGTATGAGGTCTTTATATATTTTGGATATTAACTCTTTGTCAGATGTATGATATACAAATATCCCCTTCCATATCATCATTTTAATGATAGTTTCTTGTGCTGTGAAGAAGCTTTTTGTTTTTGTGTATTTTTAAGAAAAGATGCAGTGAGGATTTAGAGCAAGAATAGGCAGGCAAGCAGGAAGAGGGAGAAGGAAGACACACTTTGTTTTTTGTTCATCTGTTGCATTTACCTTTGGGGTCAGACTCCAAAAATACTGTTTTGATTTCTATGACTTTGTAATGTAGTTTGGAATCAGAGAATCTTATATCTCCAGATTTCTTCTTTTCTCTTGGAATTGCTTTAACAATTTGGGAGTCTTTTGTGGTTCCACACAAAAGACTGTTCTGTTTCCGTGAACATTGCCATTGGAATTAAGCTAGGGATTGCATTGAATCCAAAGATTGCTTTGGATACTATGGACATTTGTCAATTGCAATTCATCTATTCCATGAACATGGAATATCTTTCCATTTTTTCCTCTTCATTTTATTTCATTAATATCTTAACTTTTCAGTATTCACGTCTTTCGACTCCTTGGTTAAATTTACTCCTAGGTATTTTATTCTTACTGTTGCAATTTTCTTTTTTAAAATAATTCTTATAGAAATAGTATTGCATTACAACTTCACATAAGTTTCAGGTGTGTGTCATCATAAATCAACATCTGTATCTACCATAATAAATTCACCATTAAAAGCTCTAGCCTATCCTTCATCAAATAATTTATCCCTTTTATGCAATTTCTTCTCTTCGTTTCTTTCTTTCTCTCTTTCTTTCATTCTTTCTTTCTGGTAATCATCTATTTTGTCTTATAATACAAATTTTATTTTGTATTATTTAGTTTATTTGTTTAGTTTATCTAACAACACAATTGAATGAAATCAAGTAGGTGTTTCTCTTTGTCTTTTCTTTGTGTAGCTTAATTTCACTAAGGATAATTCCTTCTAGGTCCATTCATGTTATACAAATCAAAAAATTTCATCTTTTCTGATAGCTGAGTAACATTCAAGTATATATACATATATACTTGTGTGTATATATATACGTGTATATATATATATACATTTATATGTATACACACACACATATTACATCTTCTTAATTTATTCATCTGTCCATGACACATATATCTTGGCTATTGTAAATAATGTTGCATTGAACCTAGGAATGTATATATCCTTTTGAGTTAATATTTTTATTTTTTGGGGGGATACTCAGAAGTAGAATTGCTGAATTATATGGTAGTTCTACTTTTAATTTCAGGAGGACCTTTATACCCTCTTCCATAGTAACATCTCCAGTTTTCACTCCCACAGTATTCAAGGGTTAACTTTTGTCCACTTTCTCACAAACACTTGTTGTTTCCAGTCTTTCATATGGCCAATTATCGTAGGTATGAAGAAGTAGCTCCTTGTTGTATGATGTGCATTTCCTTCTTTCTAGGAGATGCTCCATATGTTTTCATGCATCTGATGATCATCCGTATATCTTCTTTGAAGAAGTATCAATTCATATCCTCTGCCTGCTTTTAATCAAATTGTTTGTTTATATATTGTTGAATTTTATGTGTTCTTTATCTGTTTTGGATTTCAGCCCCATGTTAGATATATAGTTTGAAAATACCTGCTTCCATTCAGTAGGATGTCTTTTCATTTTGATGATAGTATCTTCAGCTGTAAAAGAAATTTTTAAATTGATGTAGTAGCATTGTTTAATTTTGCTTCTGTTTCCCCTCTCTTTGAAGTTGAGTTTCCAAGGACATCTCTAAGGTTGATGTCAAGGAGTGTACGTCATATGTTTTCTGCTATATATTTTTGGTTTAAAATATTATACTCAGATCTTTAATCCATTTTGAATTAATTTTTGTGTATGTCGTTAGAGAATGGTCAAGTTTTATTCTTTTCCATGTGTCTGCACTGTTTCCTTGAAATATTTATTGAAGAGACTTTCTTTGTTCCATTGTATGCTCTTAACTCTTTTGTCATAAATTAGCTATCTATATATTATTTTGAAACTCTCAATGCTATCCCATTGACCTGTCTTTTTATTCTAATTGAATGCCAATTCTTACTATTGCTTTGTAGTAGTTTGAATTCAGGCAGCATGATATGTCTTTCTTTTTCCTTGGCATAGTTTTATTTCTCTGTATGGTCTTTTATAGTTCTGAGTAAATGTTATCATTTCTGTTCTATTTCTGTGAAGAATGCAATTGGGATTTGGATGGGGATTGCATTAAATATGTGTATTGATTTAGGTAATGAAATTACTTTAACAATGTTGATTATTCCAATCCATGAGCAAGGGATATCTTTTCACATCTTGTTTTTTATTATTCCATTTCTTTAATAGTTTATATAGTTTTCAGTGTACAGGTCTTTCACTTATTTGATTAATTTTTTTCCAAGACATGTTATTACTTTTGATGCACTTGTATCGTTTTCCCGATTTCTCTTTCTTTTAGCTTGTTATTTGTATATAGAAATGCAACTGATTTTTATATGAATTGTGTAACCTGCCACTTTATGATGTTGGTTTATTATTACTAACTGCTTTTTAGTGGAATCTTTGTGATTTTCTCTGTATATTATCATGTCATCTGTAATAATAATAATTTTGCTGTTCCTTTGTGGATACTTTTTATGTCATTTTTCACCTGCTTGCTTTGCATAGATCTTCCAGCACTATACTGCATAATAGTGGTGAGAGTAGACATCCTTGTGTATTTCTGATCTTATAGGAAAAGCTTTCATTATTTTTTTCTCCATTGAGAATGTCGTTGACTGTGGATTTGTCATTTATAGCTGCTATTATGTTGAGTTACTAATCTCTTTATACCTCTTTTTTTTTGAGAGAGAGTTTATAATCCCATCATAAGGATATTTAATCTGGTCAAATGTGCTTCCTCTTTCTAGTGAGACATCGTATGTGTTTTATCCTTGCTTTTATTGATGTAGACTGTCACATTGATTTGCAAATATTAAACCATTTTTTCATCCCTGATTAAATCCAACTTGATTATGGTATATGGTTCTTTTAAGGAATTATTTGGTTTGCTAATATTTTATGAAGGATTTCTGCTTCTGTATATATAAGAGTTAATGGTCTATAATTTTCTTTATTTTTTGGCTTTTTTTAATTGTACATCTTGGTTGTGCCCTGTGGCCCTGGGACACAAACCAGGATCCTTGACATGCTTGTGGGACTGCACCGGCAAAGGCTGCTGATGACCAAATTGCTACTCTATGAGGGCACACCCGTAGTTTTATTTTTCTGTTCTTTCCTTGACTAGTTCTAGAATTAGGATAATGTTGGCTTCATAAAATATATTACTAAGTCCACTTTTTCAATTTTTTATAAGAGTTTGAGAAGTATTGGCTTTAATTCTTCTTTTAAATGTTAAATATAATTCACTGTGAAGTCATCTTATTCTCATGAATCAAAGCACATGAGCCATTTTAGAGCATTTCTTAGATTACCACGTTTTCGTGCATGTCCTGGAGGTGAGCCTCATTGTTTGTTGAGTTTTGTTTGTTTTGTTTTGTTTTTTGAGCCTCACTGATTTTAAAGTTAGATGTTTTAGGGGCTCATCTCTCAAGAGCAGGTCTTAAAAATTGGGGTGCCTGATATGGGATTCAAAGCCTTTCCTTTTCAGAGAGAAGCTCTGGGTTTACAGTTCCCTTCTGCAATCTTGGGACTGTAGCAAGATTATGTCACAGCTTCTCCACCATGCCTTGAAGTGACTCAAAGTGTCTCTGGCAGCAGGTGAGTTCAGGATCTTGCTACATTGCCATTGTATTTCAAGCTTGAGGTTTTCTGTTAAATTCCATTGTTCTTTGTAGGATAACACATACATTACATATATAAAGTCAGCTCAGCCCTGTGTCTGCTTTGTTTATTTACACAACCTACAAATCTTTTCAACTCATGTTGCTCATGTGGTCACAGGGATGAAAAAGACATGCATTTCCTTGGTTTATTTTGTCTATTCCTTCATCTACTTCCCAACATTTTACTTTGTGTTTCACTTCCCAATGGTACCACGTTGAAACACATTGTTTTAAGGCCTTAATGATTTACTGTTTGGGAAAGTACTTTCGAAAGCACAAACCCTCACACAAATGCAATTCATTGTCATTATGTGATTCTTCTTGCCAGGTTACTCATGTTCTCAATTAATCTAGAGGATTGATTTTATTTTCCTAGCTTGATGTGAATTATATTTTATCTCAATGATAATGTTTTTAACATATTTTTATAGTTACTATTAATAAATAAGCCTAATCATATTCTTAGAACTTTACCAATTCATATGTAGAAATCTCCTTTTTGACATATTGAATTTTATGAATTACCAAGTCAGAAAATGAGTATAATAGAAATTCGAGGTACGTACAACAGAAAGCACAGTTTATTAAACTGTTTTGACACGTGTAATTTAATTTTAATTATTTGTGATAATATTTAATAACACATGAGTAAATTCATTTAGAATGTAATTTGTCAAATGAATTAAAGTCTCTTACTATTAGGCCTTTTATAAATTTTCACAAATATTTGTTCAAATACGAGATTAAATCATCAAGCTTTGGTTTAAAGAAGAGAGTGTGTTTGCAATTAAAAACACGATTTATCAGTGATACTACTAAAATGATAGAGCATTAACTATTATTTTACTTTATATTAAAGTCAAGGTATTTGAGTGCCTCTTTCAGTGAAGTGCTTTTCAGAAGTTCTAAGAACTGAAGTTCGTTGATCTTAAGGATTTATGTCTTAAACATAAGTAAATTAATATTGATGATAAAAGTTCAAAATTATCATGAGACAATTTTTTTCTTTTACCGGTTCAAACACTCTTTAGGATAACAACCGAATATTTATTTTACAGCTTCTTTGAACCCTCATAGCCAAATAAAGACTGTATTTTGCTTTGCTTGATATTTGAAATATAGTACTCATGTTCTGGGTGTTTTTCTTTTTTAATATATTTTTCTTCTATGTTTGTCTGTAGAACAGAGATAATACTAAAAATAACTTCTCCACATGACTTCCAATAAGTCTTCTAATCAGGAAAGCTTCATTTTTCAGTTGTATTTAACTTCTCCCTCACCCTTTTGTATAATTTGATCTTTTTTTTTTTTGCCAATTTTTTTTTTATTTTGTTTCGTTTGTGCTTTGTAATGTCATTGCCAATGACACTCTCCTCGGAGAGGCTTTTATGCCCACCATTATGACATTACCTTTGCCACCTGCTTGGTCAGTTCACCTCTGAGGGCCTGAGTTTTCACTCCTCTGCAGATATCAATGGAGGAATTTATGTTTTACCTTTCATCTCTATCCAGAAATCCTGAAGGCTGAGGATAGCCTTCTGTTGAATATTCTTAACTCCGGGGTTGGCAATTGTAACCAAAGCCTCTCCAGACTAGTTTTATGGCCTCCTTTCTTGGGAACCCAACACTGGTAAGACTACACCAGTGCAGTGGGCCACATGGCTGATCCTGCCATGCCCTACTCCTCTTCTTTTGTGGTACCGTCTCTTGGGCATGTGACCCCAGCCCACACTGTCCCCTCTCTGTATATCTTATTAATCTTGCTCTGTAGACTTCTACTTTTTATCTATTTTTTTTCTAAACAAACCACAGTGTGAAAATTTAGAAGAAAGAAAACCAGAACATAAAAATATATATGGAAGTTTTTTTCAACTGATTGAAGTGTATATGTTAAATGAACATTAGGTGAATGTTGTGATTTACCATCTCTGCTTTCACTGGCAAAATCCCATAGTGCATGAAAGCAGAAGAAACTTAAACAATGGTTAAATTCATTCCTTTCATTTCATAGGTAATAGAATAGGTGGTGGCATAAACTCATGCAAATTCATGTGCAGAAATGTAAGTTTCCTCATTTGATATAAAATGTATTCCTATGAAAACAGCAGTTCTCTGTAGAAGACAGATTGCTACCCACTGGTATGTGAGAATCAGAAGCTTGGCAGAGAAGAAACAAGAGAATTTGAGCTAATAATGTAAAGTGCTGCCACATAGGCAGAAAGTGTTAGGCAAAAAAAAAAAGGAAAATAGTTGAAATAAAAAAATCAGCAATTAAAATCTTAAATGAAATGGAATAAAATGAAAGTTATGCTTTAAAGGTTTAGTTGTACATTTTACCACTTAAGCTAAGATTACAACATGCCATCCTTTTTATTTTACGTGTGTGTGTGTTAATTTGAAGATACATTCTACTTAGACCTTTTTGAGAGGTGAAAATCTGCATTTTCCTCTCAGAAATGTATGTAACTGACAGGAGAGATTGCCTAGAGACGGATCCACCTATTGATGTTCCCATGAGGATGAAGCTTTTGTTAAGTTTATTTTTAGTCTTTGCTTGTGTGCATTTAAGTTCCATCTCATCTTGAGATCTATCTAAATCATAGTGATATAGATAAGGATAGGAATTAGTACTCCCTTCTGGAAGGAACACAGCGTCAGATGTAAAGGAAAATCAAGGAGGTAACACAATTTGCAGCTGAAACCTTGGAGAGGGCACTAAATCTGTCTCTACTTCCTGCAATAAATATGCAAAGTTATGTGAGTTTTCTTCCCATTGAAAAATCCTAATTATTTTTTCATTGTTTTGTTCAGCATTTACACAAATTTATTTTGTAAACCCAAGAAATCAAACCTTAGGTTGTTTTATCTCCTATAGATTGCCTGTATGGGAAGAGGATGTTCCTTCTTTGTATTTGATGAAATCACTTTGGCAAAAATACAGCAGCCATTACAGTATGTATTTGTTGATTGAATTCATAGAATGAACAATGAGATGTAAAGTGTTTCATTGACTGTTTTATCCTATTCCTGTAGCTCTTTTTATTGCTGTTATTCAATGTGTCTTTCCTTTCCTTATAAAGTTTAGGGGAGACAGGAGTGAGATTTGAAAAGATTGATTTTAGAACTTTGGTTCAGTCTGTGTAAGAGTTTCCTTACTGAAAGTTAAAAGTGTGGTATTCACATAGTTTGCATTTATAAATATTAGTTGCTATACATCTTTAATCCATTGCATGAGGGAACAATTCTGGATTTCTTATAACCTACAGGCCATATAAATAGCTGTTAATTAGTTGATATATACTAGTCCTTTAGAGAATTGAATTTGACAGTATTCTTTCAGGTTATCTAAGAAACTTTTAGATACTGGCAATGAATCTGAGCTCATCTAAGCAAACACAGAAATTGTGGGTGTTTTTTGTTGTTTTTCACAGAAACCGATGTAAGAACGTAAATTCTTAAACTCCCTGAATTTCCTAGGAAAGAAGCCTTTTTTTTCCTGTTAAGGAAAGGTACAGGTAGGAATAAAGACAAGTAGGCAAACAGGAAGGGAGAGGAGGAGGAAGCATTTTATTTATTTTTATTTACTTGTACGTCTTCGTTTCTCTCCCCAGCCTGGGATACAAACCCAGGTCGTTGGGATGTATGTGGACTGAGCTTTGGCTGGAGATGGCTGACTAAATCACTATTCCACCAGCCTGGAAACAGCTTTTTAATGAAACAGGAGGGAAAACAATAAGCAGTGAGGATGGTGATGGATAAAGTTAGTAGTGGATTAAGCAGCGGATTAAAGGTGAGCAGCTGGCTCTTGAAAGCAGAATTCCCAGGTCATCTTGGATCTTGGAAACAGGCAACACGTGAGATTCCATGGGCTGAGGTTTTTCTGGCTGAGGTATGTGCAACAAATCTGAAAATGTGCCAGGTTCCTGTAAAAGAGTGGTTCTTTGAACACCAATGAGAAACTGACTCATTTTCTTAATGGAGAGATGAACTCTGGAAATAGATGTGCTCAAATTTCTATGTATTTTATGGTGCACTGTGCTCAGGAGTATTTAATATTTTGTGTTCTTTCACACTGCGGGTCTCCACCCTGTCTAAATAAGAGTCACCTGGGAGGTTCTACACCTTGGACCTATTAAATCAGAATGTCTATATGGTGGCCCCAGGCAAGATGACACTTTAAGGTTACTCAGGTGATTTGGGATATCCACAGGATTAAGAGTCATTAAATGATATCATACAGATAATAATACAGCTGGCACTAATTATTTCATCCTAATTGCTATAGCATAAAATCATTAGTTATGAAGTCCATTTATACCTTTCTTTCCCATATGAGCAATAGACAAAGATGTACCTGAAAATCTATGTCTTTAAATGTTTTATGTGGAGCATGAATATGTATTTTGCATAATGCTGCATTAATAAAGTGATTCATTCCTGAGCTTGTGATCCCATTTAAAATGAATTTAAGTGGGGAATATATGACTTCTGCGTTTTCCCCAACCACTCAAAATTTCTCTAAGTGAATGTCTACTTCCAAAAAATGAAAAGTGAAAGTTGATAATAAATTGTGATAAAAGCAAAAACCTGAAATAGTGTACAATTATCAATAATGTGCTTAAGTATCAGTGATTCTAAACAGATTCTATATAGGATGTTATTCTAATTTTATGGCACTAATTCATTATCAGTCCCTTTTAATTCCAAGTTGCTAGTGCTGCATTTAAGTTACAGTATCAAGTGTTCTGACATTGTCAAAATCTTATGTTCTCCTGACTTGCCTCAATTCTAAATTCTACTTTCTATAAATCATATTGGTTAACTCTAATAGACTCATGTATCTTGATATTTTGCACATCTGCCTCAAGCTTGGTGTCTGTTTCTCTTTTTTCATTTTTATGTTAAGAAAATCAAAATGGGAAAAAGTTATAAAACATCTCAATTTAAAAAAAGTATCAAGTATTCCAGCAAAGATACCCAGTGTGTTACCACTGATATTTTACATAAAAGAAAAGATACCTTTAAAAAAGTACTTGCATTCAGAAATCACATCTATCTCTTGATTCCCCTTAACAGTGATGTAGCAAATTTCAGAGAAATGTAATTGGTATAAAAGGTCTCCAGTCTTAGAAATCCCACTAAACAATAAAAAAGAGAATAGGCCCTTTTTACACTTAAAGAAGTTGAATGGAAAGTAACTGGTATTTTATTATTTTCTTACTCAGAAGGTGACTTGGAAGAAGGATTTCTTGGGTTTAAATCTGGGACACATTCAGATCCCAATGGACTTCCAGATTTTCCATATATTTTGCTGAACATGGCCTCTCTGTGCCTCTTGACGTGATGAAACGCCTATATATTCTTTTTATTTTTTATTTTTAAAGAAAGGTACAGGCAGGAATGAAGGTGAGCAGAGACAGGTAGGAAGAAGCTTTTTAAAAATTTTTACTGTATTTGACTGTTCATCTTGGCTGTTCCCTGTGGCCTCAGGTCTCCAACTCCCTTCTTTGGGACCTATGCTGACTGAATTTGATGGACTTAACTGTTAAGCCACCAGGACTTGTCATGATTCTGTCATTTCCTAAAAAGGAAACTTGACACTTGGGTTTTAGGAGCAAAATATATGATCTCACTGCTTGGAAACTGGTGTTGATGACACTGAATTGGACTGGAGACCTGCGGGCTCTGGCCAGGATGCAGTTGTCAGTCAAAGTCCCATCATTGTTACTGCCGGTGATATGCAGGTCATTCAAGCCAGCTCCATAGAGGCTGGAAATAGAACTTGATAGCGTCCTTGAATCTCTTCTTCTATTAAACATTAAAAAAAAAAAGCAAGGATTGTTTTTTTCAAGTTGTTTAGCCGCCCTGTCATTTCACTACACCTGAACTGCCAAAGAGGCTTCTGAAATGTTCAGGGGTCTCTGTTCAGAGAACGACTGGGGTCTTTGAAAGAGACATAAATCACATTACGAAACAACAGTATATGCAATGCTGGTTGTTTTTACACCCAAGATTTTATTTAATCTTTATAACCACCCCTGGCTTAGAAAATTTGCACTAGACAAGTTAAACAGGCAAAGAAGACTTTATTCCAGACTATTGCTTTCAGGGAGAAAGACTGAACTCAACGTCCCTGAACCAAAAGATGAGCTATTTTTAGCTGTGACCTAGTGGAGACAGGTTTAAGGTGGAGGTGGATTGGTGGATTGGTGTGATGAAATCATCTGTGTTTGCTAATTGGCATTTATCAAAATTGGGTTCCTCCCCTCCCTCAGAGACTCTGAGGTGGGGGAAGCCTGGCAACCTTTCTGGAAGACCAGATTTTAAAGGAATAGCATCTAGATTGAGAAAGACATTTGGGGGCTGGCAGTAAAACCCAGAATCGGGAAGGAAAAAGTTTTGCATCTCAAAGGAGCAGAGAAAACATAACTGAAAGCTTTCTAAAGTAAATGCTCTAAGCAAAGGGTGGTTGGAGGCTTAAAGTCTGGAAGAAACCTGTCTCAAGTTTAATCAAGCTAAGGAAAACACTAAGTCTGTCTTATCACCTTTAAGGCTGATGTTTATTTCCCAGTTACCGCAAGATTGCGGCTGCAAGCTATGAAGTTAACTTGCCCCAAATCTCCTGACTATTAAGTGGCTGAGTTGTGACTGGACCATAGTTCTGATCTGCCCCCAAACCTGGAACTTTTCCCACTGCATTTCGGCTCTTTACAGAGCTGGGTGAGAGGAGAACGCTGATCACCAGAGAGAAAGCTGCAAAGAGTGAGTTTGTAAATTATCTTTCTACATCTTTCCATTCCTTTGGAGAAATTTTGTTCATTTAAAACTGCTTTATGCCACCTGGTCTATTTTTTTTTTTTTCAACAATCTGAATATTTTATTGACTTAAAAGCAGATGTAACTTTTGTACAAGAGCCTTCTAATCATCCTGCCTCTTATGTTTCTTATTTCTAATAAAGGCTTCTTATAGGCTGCCAGTGATTCTCTTAGGATATTTATGAAACAACTAGGACATTTCCATTTTGTCCTTTTAAATGAAAATCATATGTTTATAGTACTGTGGAGTTCAGGCACCAGTTTTAAAAGGGCAAGCAGGAAAGTTAAATAACTTCAGCTATTAATAACTGAGGTTTCTTTCATTAAAATCTTCAGAGAAATAAAGAATGAAAAAATTGTCAGAAGCTCTGAAAAATACCAGCCAATTCTGTTGCATATCACAATTGGGCTTGGAGCTGGGAGGGCATTCTCTGACTCACATCATCAGTTGTAAACCCAGGAACCCAAGAGACTGTTACTGATCAGTTTTTAGCTTCTATGAATGGAAGAAAACATGTAAGTTTCTTTGCGCAAAGGTACCATCTATATACTATTTAATATTTTTCACTTGAATAATATTAGTATTTACTTCTCATTTAGCCAACAAGTCTTCTATTTTTTTTCAAGTTTTCTTATGACAGTAAAAATGCCTCTTATCCCAGCTCCCAGTAAATCTTTCTGAATTTGGTACTTGTCAGGGTTATACCTTCACCTTTTCCCAGTCATGCACTTACTATAATCAAAATTGTTCATGTTGTCCATTAGCCCTGGCTTTTAGCCTGAACCTGTATGAAAGATGATTCTTTTGGGGGCATTGGGTATGGAAATAGCGAATAGTTTAAAAGCTTACAAAATTTCAACAAAAATCTACTCCTTCTGCCACAAGTTATTTATTCTAACACTTCAGTAGAATGGTGATTACTTTTCTTCTGTTAAAAGTGTTATTTTCTTTTATAATAACACTAATGAGCACTTGGTTGGATTTTGATAGGAAATCATTTTTGTGGATTTTTGCATAAGGTTATCTTAGAACATCTTCGGTTGAATATGCTAATGTTCTGGTAAATCTCAGACAGAAAAGCTAATAAATGCTGTTATTAGTGTAGAGAAAATATAATGGTAAGTGTAAGGGACACTTTTGATTTTGTGAGGTACAAGAAGCCAATCTCAAGTACTGTAAACACTTGCAGAAAGATGGTTGTGGGTTGTGTTAAGCATATCTGTTACAAAAGGAGACCAGAATTAAGCTAAATGTATGTGCACAGCTTCCATTTTTTAAGAGTTTGGGAAAACAAAGCAGAATTGAAGAAGGTGCATGGGTATTATCAAACACATTTAGTCTAAAATAGCATTTAGTTGTAATGGCGGCCTCAGGCCATTCTTAACTGATCATCTGCAAATGATTCTAGTATTTGTCACTTTGGATTTTGCAGAGGAGAATTTTTATCATTGCTTAAAATAACTTCTGCATTTACTTTAAGTCATTGGCATTTCTTTTCCAAGTCTTTATAAATCTAATATTATTCATGACCATCTCTTTTGGAAAAAAAATTATACTGAAAAGAAATAATTTTTATTTACACAAAAAATATCCAAATACAAACTTTTGATCTTAGCTCAATATTTCAAAACCCAGACAATGGCCTAATTTAAACAACATTGATTTGGGTGATGTTTTGTTTTCAGATTCACAGTGGTCCATTAGAAGTTGATGCTCTTAAAACATTTTTAAATGGCAGTGTTCTTCTCGAAGCAAATACCAGCTTTGGAATATTACAGCTATTTGAAGTGAAGATACTGTTTGTTCCTTCATAGTGGAGTTTGAGTTATAGATCCTTCCAGGCAAAATTCTACAAATAATGAGATCTTTTGAATGAAGTTTTTACAATTCGTGTTTTGGAAGGGATGAACAATGTTTTCTTTTATTAGGACTTCATTCTTCAGCTGACTATCAAATGGACTCTAGAATTTCTAGATTTCTAGGTTTTTGAGACGAATAAGCTTTACGAATCTGTAAAGTTTTGATCCGTCCTTGAAAAGTTAGAGCTATATGAAGTCTTAAAGCTGAGAATTTCTGTTGGCCTCCAGTTGTTAAGCAAGAACCACTATTATTGTGATACTAGAAAGCATAGCAGTAAGTGTTTTAGAATTTAAGTCAGTTTAGAATTGAGTCAAATTCTCCATTAAAAATGAAGAGGTGAACCCATGACTGGACTCTTAAAAAAATTTGTGGAGGCAAATCACATTCCATTTTTCATTTCCTCCTTGTCAATCGACTGGAGTAAACTGTGTGACAAAACTGTAGTCGGAAAATCTAAGAGAAGTTGAATGTTTGCGAAGAAGGAAGAAACTGGAGAGTGGTGCCGAGAATCCTTTAAAAATTATCAGAGACTATTATACCTTCAGAAATCTTCCCACAACACAAGTTAAAATACTCCTACATTCTGCATTAAATAGTATTTTTAAAAATTTTATTGAAGGAACATTGCATCATAAAATGATACAGGGTTAAGCTCTACATCCTTCTAAGTCACATTCATATACAGTACAAGTGCGTGACCAACAGTTCAATTCTAACCATAACAATGTAATTGACTCCTTTTACCTTTTTCCTCCCTCCTCCTCCCTTCTGGTAACCACTAATTTGATTTTTTTTTAACTGAAAGTCTATTTTTGTTTGATTTGGTTTATTTAGTTGCTGTACATATGACATATGAATGAAAGCAATGTTTGTCTTTTTCCTTCCAACTTCCCTCACATTTTGCAAATGGTAGGATTTCCTCTTTTTTGATAACTGAATAATATTGTATGCACCACGTCTTCTTTATCCACTCATCAGTCAACAGAAAGGTTGTTTCTAGCTCTCACCTATTGTAAATAATGCTGCAGTTAACTTGGGGGTGCACATACCTTTGAGAATTAGTTGGGGCTTTTCTTGGGCAGTGGTGGGGGAAGTAAATGTCCTGAAATAAAATAATGAGATCGTATGGAATTTACGTTTTCTTTTTTTTTTGAGGAATCTTCATACTGTTTTTGCACAATGCTTGCACCAGTTCACACCCTGGTGGGCAGTGTCAAAGGGCTCCTTTTTCTCTGCATCCTCACCAACACGTGTGCATTCTTTTGAATCATAGCCTTTCTGATAGCCTTTCTGACTGGTCTGAAGTGATTACTCTTTTGATTTGCATTTTCCTGGTAGAAATGTGGAACATCTTTTCATGTGCCTGTTGGCCATCTGTAGGTGTTCCTGGCAGAAGTCTCTATTTGGATCTTACTTTTTTTCATTGGATTGTTTGCTTTTCTGGTATTGTATTTTATGAGCTTTTAAAATCTATATGTTGGTTATTGATGCTTCACTGGATGTATGATATACCAATATCGTTTCCCATTCAGTAGGAAGTCTTTCCTTTTGATGGTAGTTTCTTTTATTTTACCGTAAACAGAATTCATCATTCAAAGATTGAATTGATATTTAGAATTTACTTATGAAGTTATTAAGCTACAATTAACTGATTTGAATGGCAGTTTCTTAAAGTGTCTGCATAGTCATATAAACTTCATTATCTGAAATGCATGGGAAATCTTGCTGAGGGAGAAAATTGGTTTCAAGCACAGTACATTTTATATGTTTACTAAATTAAGATGACTGAAGAGAACATAATGGTACATTTTATCAGCATGTAATTAGGGACATTAAATTTTTTTTGTAAAAATTTTTTTTGAGTCCTTTTGGTGGTATTCAGTGAGTCCTAAAATATTATCAGAAAATCTCATTAGGTTCTGGGTACTAATCCTCTTTATGCAATGGATAAAAACACTCATAATGGGGACATTTAACCTGGAGGAAAATACGTGGACCTCCTAAAAGCATTAATAGTATTAATAATATTATTATTCTTTAATCTCATTAGATAAATATAGCATACAGTACCTACAATCTGTGCGTACTCCATGCTTCTCACTTTCCTTTCATGCTCCAGATAAAGAGTGTCCTGACCAATCTGGAAGTGCTTTCAGAATTAAACCCTAGGCCTTTCAGTCAAGCGTTTTCCCTCTTTTAATTGTCTGTATTTATACTGTACAATATAATTTTGAGATTAAAATGCTTGAATCATAAGCTAGGGATACTGTAAAAATTGTAACATTTAAGTATAGAATACTACAACTAATAAATCGGAATATATTTTGAGTGATGTAAAAGCATTTCAGTACACCTTGAATTTAGTAAGTAATCTCTTTTCTAAGCAGGTCATCTACATCAAAGCCAGAGTCACATGAGAAAAGTCTCTTTTGCCAAAAGTTTGATAGATTTCCAAGGTCCATAAATCTTCCTGATGTTCCAAGGACTTCATTTACCTAACTGGTATATTTTATGGTTAGAAAACAATTATCAAGAGAAATTCTCTGACTTAATGTATTATGTTTTTTTCAGATAATCAATTTCTTCTGTGTGATAAATACATCAAAACATTATAGTACATAGTCATATCAAATCCACTAAAAGAAATGGCCGTAGAAGAAAATGTCCTGTGTTATTATTAGATTTAATGATTAATATGAAGCAACTTACTGGAATTTTATTAAAGTCAAACAGATACAGAATATAAAATATATAACTGGAAATTAGTCTCATGAAAAATTATGATGAGAAAAATTTCCTGTTGGCCAGAATTGAGTTGGTCTGGGAATACAGAAATTCTACTGGCTTCCTATGTCAGTTCTTTTGTGAGCAGGAACCCTGTTAAACTTTTGAACCTTGCATGCCCTGCATTTAAAGTAAATTAAAGGATTTATTATTCATGACACAAGCACCAGGGAAGAGCCCACGGAAGCTGCTTTAGTTTCAGTGCTTCATATTTGTATCCTTTGTGATTCTATGAAAAATATGTAAAACCCCCACATACATATATTCTACCCGTGACATAATTGGGTAATAAGTAAGTTGTAAGTAAATGTGTCCTAGGGGCATTCACAAGTTAAAATGAAATGAAAATATTCTTCTTACCATAAGAATATTCATATATTCATAGGAATACTTCATTTAACATTTAACATGATTTCTATTGTAGAAGATTGTATCTTAATAACCCTTTTCACAGAATCTGCAATTTCGTTTTGGAGCTAACACCACATCATGTCAGGCCTCGTGTCAGGCAAGCATGTTCTTCCCACATTAAAAACATAGCAAAGCAAAAGCAGGCTCAAGCAGTGACAACATGTATGACTATCAAAATGAAAATTTTATTATTAGTGTATGAACATTCTAGAAAGTGCACTGTTTTCGGGGTTTGCTCCTCTTTCCCCTTCCAATCTCTTTTCAGATAAAGAGTAAATAGAATACCGGAGGGGAAACACATTACTCAAATATTGCTGCCTTATTCACTTTGACCATCTCTCTGGAGGGTAAGCCCGAAAGCCATCGTGCTTTCTCTACCGCCTCGTGCCATAAGGAGCATGGCCCTGCAAGAGAGTCTGAACCTCCAACTTTATCTTAGGCCTTGGCAGCAGCAGGCTTTGCTTGGCGCTCAATACCTCTTACCTGCTTCTCTGTCACACATTTGAAAAAGAAAAAGAAAATGCCTAAGATCCAAGTCAAAATCATCTGTAGGTTCCAAGAGGGAAAAATGGCAGTCACAGATGGGGAAATCTGGAAACCTTTTCTCAGTCATCATCTTCTGCCATGTCCTTGCTACATTCGCTCAACAAACATGTGTCGGTCCCCTTCTTTGCCCAGCTCCTTTCCAAATCCTCCACCATGCTGACCTGGGTCATCATCTTCTTACCTATAGGACTGGTCGTCTAAGTCAGCATTCCAGCTTCTTGTGCTTGGAATCTACTGAATTCCATCATTTTTGTCTTTAATTCATTGCTTTTCTGTATATTTTCATCCCCCAAAAGAAGGCAATTTCAACTACTCCGTAAACCATAAGGCATCTCCCTATAGAGCATTATTTACATTTGATCACTTTCCTTCCCCAATTCTGTCACTGTCACCCTTTGATACACATTACTCTTCCTGTATCACCAGTGGTTAGTATAGTTTCTGGTATGAATGTATAGATCACTTCGTGATCATTGGATAAATAAGCTGAAGGCGTGAGTAAGTGAGTGAACTATGATTCCTGGGAATTTCTCTGCACCAGGCAATGTCCTGAGCTCTGAAGGTGAAGATGCAGGAGATGGATCATTTACTCCTCAAATTCACACTCTAGCAGTAATTAATTTCTGTAACCGTCTCATTCATTGTTGTTAGGATGTTAAAGTGTTTCATTATGCTGTGATGTGCATCTTACTAGAACAGGTTTTCTGCACTAGTTATTTAAAATAGCTTTTCTGTCGTAGAATAAATGGATATATTGTATGAACACTAGAACTTTAATTATTAACTCCCTCACTTTTCATATAAATGGGCTATAACTATTGGCAGATTCTTATTTATATGTTTAGCCAGAGGGAAATGTATTTTAAGGAAAATATTATAGTTGTGTATATTTTACTCAATGAAATCGTTCTTCATGATTTTTTTTCTAGTTATCTTTGATCATTTATTTTGAAAACTTCTGAGGGAACTCATGGGTAAAGTGACAAAAATAACAATTTGATTAATAAAATCATGTGGGATAGATTTGCATAGAAATCGTGAAGCTGTTTCTTACGTCTTGAGTGTTTTCCCATTTTTACTTTGCCACTGGCTGCAAAGAAAATTGCAACATGTCTGTCACATATAAAGGCTTTCTTCTTGCTTGGTAATAATCTGGAAAGATGATGACATTTGACTTGAAAAGAAAAGGGCCTGATAGGAGCAATGTGCAGTATTTCCTTTGTGAAAAACTTGGTGTATTATCTGCCCTCCTCCTCTGCTCTTTATAAGCCAGTCTCTGAAAAGCGAACCACAATCAAGAGGCTACTAATTAAATGTGAATGTCAGAAAGGAAACTCTGTATACAACATTTAATGTTTTAATCTCTAATAGACAAGGTAGAAATACTGTACATTTAACTTGAGCATTACTTTCAATGCTGCAAATTTCAGGGACAGCCTTTAAATATTGTTATTTTCTTTTTTCCAGCTAAAAACTATTGTTAAATGAGGCAAAAAATAAAAGCCTTGTTGATTCAGCCTGTTCTCTTTATAGCACATTGCACTTCGTCCAGCTTTGATTATTGGAAATTAGTATTGCCTGTGCCGTTTCAGAAATCACTTATGATTTCTCTGGTGCATAAGATAATATTTTCTCTGAAAGTCTGATATTCCCATTCTCCACTGAACCAGAGTTTATTCTATAACATATTTGAGGGCTTAGTAAAGTGGGAAAAACAAAACAAAATTGTGTTACATATGAGATCCATGACTGCGAAGATCAGAAAAATCTGAATAACCAGGTTTAAACAATTTTTAAAAAATGGACTAGCTTGCTTTCTAAGACTTGTGCTTCAAGGGTTGCTGGTTCAATAACTAATAACATAAGCAAGAAACCTAGTCTGTTTTCTTTGATTCTCAGTGTCCCTGGCAGACTTCTTTTAAGGTTTCTCAACACAGCTTATGCAGATTCGAATTTCTCTAAAGAAAAAGAGTCAACTTTTTCATTTGTTTTTAAAGTCTTAGTAAACTTTTCCAGCAGCCAGCCCAACAGCTTCCATTCACTTCTCATTGGCCAACATCGTGCCTCCCACCTGTGCCTAAACCAATTGCTAGAAACAGAGGGAAACTGCAGTATGTTTAGTGACAATCCCTCATTTATGCTGACCAAGGAGAGATATCAGCCTTTTCTGAATGATGATGTATTGGGGTGGACCTAGAATCAAATCAGGACTCTATTTTCAAGGATTAACTAGGATTCAGCTTTGTTAGGCAACAGTATTATCTCACCAATTAAACAAGGGCCTGGCACTGAGTGATTTTAAATTCTCATTTGGGGAACTGATAAGTCACTAAAGGATTACCAACTGCATCCATTGTGTACCTTCATAAAAGTACGTGCTGCATTTATGGAGGTAATGGAATGAAGCAATGAGAAGGAGTACGATTTTAGACTGAAGGGAGGAAATGGTGATCCTATAGATGAGGAGAAAAACCAGAGGGCTAGTCTATGCTAGGTGATGATTGCTACAGCTTAGGGAATCAGTCTGCTATTTTCAATGCTTCGAGTTTTCACAAGGTGAAAGGTCTCTTGAAGATTTTTCCTGTTGCTTCAATCTTAGTTATAATTTTAATTTTCAGAAGAGACATGATTGTCTTGCACACACACACACATATATATATATATATATATATATATATTAGAATACGTAACTCAAGTAAGGTTAAATATAAATCTTCATTTATAGCTTTGTTATTTCAGACCAGTGTCTTTGACCAGTGAATGACAGTGATAGACAATTGTCACGTTGTAGATGGTCATGCTGAAACTGCTAGACAGTCCGGATGTGATACCAGATGGATTGTAGAGTATACTTCATCCTGTGTTTTGTATTGTCATATCAAACCTCATTAAGCACTCATAATAAATTAACTCCATCAAGGTAATTGTTGATTATATAGCTGTCACATAAATAGTAGAAATTATGTAGCCTTTTTCATTTTTCTGTTATAATTACAAAAGGAGAGACATGATATTTTGGAGTTGAAGCTGATGGGAACATATTTTATGCTTATTAAAATCCATTTGCAAGTAGTACTATGATTTGAGACATATTGTACAACAGTAACCAAAAAAAAAAAAAGGCCAGTTATTGTCTGTGAAAATGTATTCTACCAGTTCTAGGAGAGATTAAGAAAATGGCATGACAGTGATGAGAGAAGAAACTTACATTTTCACAATTTTCTATTTGTGGAAGTGTTCTAATAATGGAAAATAATGATAGATTCCGTCAAATTCATTTAAATAATGATCTTGATCTCTCATGGGAATTTATATTAGGTGAAAATGACATACTTGCAATTCTAATTGATTTGAAATTGTGGAGACTGTATAAAATTCATGTAAATTGAAATATTTAGCAAGTCTGCTTTTCATTTGGAAGAACTCATGATATATCTTGGCTAAACTGGGAATAATACTATATAAAACCCTCTGTGGGGCAGAGGGCTTTATCTGTGAAGTGCTTAGGTATGGGCCTCAAAGCTGAGACATTTACTGTGTATTTTATTGGGATTTTAGTTTGGCATCTCAGGACAAAAATAATTCCAGATAGCCATACAAATAATACTACTACCTCTTATCTCCTAAGGTACTAAAAGGGATCCCAGTCTCCCTAAATGAGTCACCCCAGAATCAGGATACTGCCTGTTCTCTTATTTTATGTCCCTCCTTATTTTAATTTTATTCCTCTTATTTTCTCTTCTTCACCTTTATCCTGTGTTATTTCTTCACTCCAAATTATAGTTCTTGAAACTTCTTTAAGAGCCACATCTTTTTTGATCCCTTTGAGAAAGAATATGCATCTGTCTTCTACCCATGTAAAAAATTAAATTCTCCAAGTTTCTCCTGTGCGTTGGAATGAAATGTCAGAGAGTAATGTGCTCTGCTGACTTGGGCACAGAAGTTGTGGTTCTAGCAACTTTATAACTAGTTATATCTAATTGTTCTAATTTCTGACATCCGCCCCCCTTTTCCTTTTTCTGATTTGATTAACTTGTAGTAGCAGTAGTAATTGGGTGGAATGAGGATAAATCTACTCTTACTTTGCTCCTTTTTGATCAAGGAGTTATTGAACAGTAGAAATCTGGAAAATTGGAAACAAGTTTGCTGAATATTGACTCCAAATGACAGAATTGTCTGAGATAGGCACAATTTTATTTGTGTGTGTGTGCTTCTTTATTTAAGCAAATGTTTTCCCAAAGTGTGTCTTAAATAGTTTGGTGGCGAATTTCAAAACACTTTTTTCTGTGTCATTTATGTAATTCAATGAATGACAATGGCCTATTGTATTTAAAAGGAGCTAGAGTGTTCAAATACCCTATTTTTAGACTTCATCAATATAGACAGCAAAGTTCCCATCTCTCAGAGAACTAGTTATCTTCAGCGGGCAATTAATGTATTATTTCATGCCATCATTCATTCCATCTGTTACTAAAATAGATTGCGTTAGTACCATCATTACAGGGACCTTTATAGATCCTGCATTTTTGAATAAAAGTCATCATTTCTTTTGTGATTATTCATGTTTGCTCAATAGAGTTGTTGAATAAAAGTTTGTAGAATTCATTCATTGATGTACCCATCCATTCATTCAATTAGACTTTATTAGGTGGCTTTTATGCACTAGAGATTTTTCTAAGCACTCAGGACATATCAGTGAACAAAACAGAGGTTCCTACCCTGATTGAAATTTACATCTCAGAGAGAACACAGACAGCAGACTTTAGCAGTGATGTTATTTGGTATATTATAATGTGATGGATGCTCTGCAGGGGAAAAAAATATCTGTCCAAGATCAGGTAAAGAAGGATCTAAAATGAAAAGTTAGAAAGAGGGAGACTGTGATTTACAATTTTCAATAGAGTTGTTGTGGTTGGCCTCAGAATGAAGATATTTTCTACCTAAAACATGAATCGACCTAATGCAGTTTCTGTGCACTAACAGCATTAGTATCAGAGGAAAAGCAAGTGTAAAATCCCTGTAGCTGGAGTGCCCCTGGAGTGTTGATGGGATCACAGGAACTCAGCTTCCATATTGTTGAGAGCAAGGAGTGGCAGGAAGTCTGATCTTTCCATCTTTCTAAACCATTGTAAATTCTTGGGAAGAGGAGTGACATGACCTGACTTATGTTTAAAAATGACTACTCTGACTGCTTTGTTGAGAAGATACTAGAGCGTATGAGATGGCCGAGCAGTTAGATGGTGAATGTAGGAGTCTGGACAAAAGCAGGTGGTAGCATTGGAAGTGATCAAATGCATTAAAATTCTGGTAGGACCTTGATTTCCCAGATTATGAGAGAACAAGAAGCCTCTGACACACTCCGTTCTGTGTATTTCATGGTTCAGTATTCCCTTTGTGAATGGGGTGAGCTCCTGGGAAGATACATTATGTTGGACTTTAATGTATTATAAGGGGACCAGAGTCGGCACAGTAACAGTAGTTAACATTTGTTGAACAAGATCCAGGCTTTACAGAAAATATTCTTAACATGCATTATAGCTTTTAGTCATTTAAAATATTTGACGTTTCTGAATTTTTCTTATCCCAAGCTAATGGAAAATGACAATGTAAAATATGAAATGACCAGAATTCTGGTAAATGAGCTGAAGAAAAGTCTAGGTATTTCAGTTGCTTAGTTCCAATTTGCACTAAACTGAAGCAGTTTTCATGATGGTTCTGATGATGAACTATAGAGCCAAACTGTTCCATCTTCAAATTTACCACTACCTCACATTAACTACTAGAACTTGAGTGAATTACTTAACCACTCTGCGCTTTTCCTTATCCATTATAGGTAAGAATATTAGAGTTGGATGAATTCTCTCCCTTGCTCTGGTTTCTAGCTCTTAATATATAATTAATGCCTAACACATACTTGTAGTGGTCATCATTTACAAAGTTTTACTAAAATTTACATTCAAAAATTTTTTTGAATGTGTTATATGGTCTTACGAAGGCAAAGGATGAGCTATAATTTAGGGTTCTACTTAAAACACATTTGAATAGCACACTGCTGTATATATTCTGATGTACACTATGCAAAAGAGTTTTTACACTTACATAACGATCTAAGCACAGAATCTAAAAATAATCCGCAGGTTTTAGTTCAGTGTTCTATTTAACAATTTAACATAGAGCTCAGAGTAATTGATTAGATGATAGTGCCTAGCACCCGGCTGAGAACCCTGTGTTATCAGGCTTTCAGTTTATATTTGTTGATTCCATGAGTAACCTCATTACAGTGTGGTTTGTATCATTACTGCCAATAAGAGCTCCTTTTAGGAAACATACAATTGGATTGAGTTTTACAACTCTGAATAGTAATTTCTGCAAGACAGAGCTATTTTGTGTTCTCTATGAGAAATAGATTTCCTCTGTAAATTGATAATTTAAACAAGCTTTCAGGAAAGTAATTACAAAAAGTAATATTGTAATAACTTTAACAGCATACTTAACAGATAAACATTGTATCAATCACAAGTAATATTTTATATTTTCGATAAAGCAAATATGATAAACTTGCATTGTCAATGCAAGTCATTTATATTAATATTAGTGCCAGAAAATAATGAGTTGGTTTTAACAGAGCCTGAAATTCATACTCTATCAATGAGTCAAATATTTATCACAGCTACTCCAGATTAATAAATTTCCCCATTCTTTGACTTACTGTTTGGTTCGTTGTTCCAGGGTTGCAAATTTCAGTGATTTCAGTGATTTCCATTCTCAAGACATCGTCCAAAACTGGGCATATTCGAGATTCAGGAACTTTTAGCTTAATTAAAAAAAAAAAGTAAAGCAAGGATTAATGCCATTATGATGTTTGATTAATCAGAGAAGAATGAATAAAACATAGCAAAATGTGCAGGGACCTCTGGCAGGTTGATGTGATTGAAAGTTTGGGATAAGAGGCATGCAAGAGAGAAGTAAATGATTGGGCACCTGTCTGGGGGATGCTCTTTATTACCCAGAAGAGGGAGGATTTCATTCTACAGGCTAGTGCAGAGTTACTGTCACTACATAGCAGTATAAAGTTTTAATTTGGGTGGTAAATCAACCTGCTACCAATGTGAAAGATGAAATAAATGATGTAGGCACAAGATTAAATCAGTGATGTAGGTGAAAGGAGGTTAGATGTAAAAGTTACATGAACATATTGGAATCTCCTGGATTTTAAATGTATTATATACTTGAGGTTAAGGAGAGAAAGTCTATAGCACCTGGGTTTCTGCTTAGACCTGATGGCATGAGGCTGTCCATGACATGGAGCAAAGAGCTCAGATTATGTAGATAGGAAACAATCTTTTTTATTTGAATTGTTACTTGTGTGTCAGGTCCAGGAGGTTTCAACAGGAAAGCTGAGACACTGTGTTATATCAGTCATCTTTGTTTCATCTGTTAAGGTAATTGCCCATAGAGTTCTTCCTGATATATATGCTCAGAATTGTACTTATCATCACATTTTGTTAGACATTACAAAATGCAGAAAGGGGAAAAAATGATCTGTGTAATGGAAGTGGTATAATATGTGTGTGTGTGTGTGTGTATTATTACCCTTTAGTTTTCCTTGGGAGTTAGTAGATACTTATCATTGCTCATATAGATGAATAAATGGTGTTAACTGTTATCTTTACCATCTTGTGTGTGCAAAAGATGACACAAAGATCCCCAAGTTTACTCAAGAATGTTTGTCACTAAGAGAAATTTTGAAAGCAAAAGTAGTATATTAAGACATGTTGCATTGCTTATAATAAAAATCAAAACCTCACTATAGTGTTCTCAAATTTTCAAAGTATATAAAAAGGATCAACTACTTTTATTTGGCTAAAGAGTGTGATTTTCATCAGCATCCTCTATTAAAATATCATTTGATTCCCTAGGCTAATCTCCTATCATGTAATGAGCATTTAGTTGCAGTTATTCTACCTGGTTTGTTAAATAAATCCCTTCTCCTCATGCCAAATATCTCCCTTCTGGGGAATTTGTCCTCACGCCAGCAATCTCTCCACAATTATTACATTACCTGCGCTCTTTCACATAACTACAGAGTGAAAACAAGGAGCCCTCAAATTAAAAAGGCCTTTCTACCCTTGTTGCACAGCAAATGTAACTAGAAAGGAGGTAGAACTTAGATCTAAAAGCGCTGTATTCTTTGTCATCATATAATTAAGGGGACTATATAGTACCTGGAACATCTGTCAATAACATGTAAAAAGATTGGCGAAGTGATGAAATGTGTTAGCTTATCAATTATGAGGCTCCAAACCTGGATGAAGTGCTGGTTCTATGTAGACCACCCACCATTATGGTTTGGGGTGGGCTTTTGCTAATAATGTCCCTTAAGTAGGTGGGTCTGGTCTGCTTGTGTTCAGGCCCTTGGCTTTGAATATTAAAGAGGCGAGCAAGGGAAAATCATGTCGTAAGTGTCATGAGTGATCATCTTGCAGGTGCCTTAGGGAGTATCAGGAAGGCGTCCCTCCAGTATTTATAATATGTAGTGAGGGACTCCTGCCCATTGATTAGTACATTTTTTACATTATTTTTTTTCACAGAATTAGGCAATACTTGCCTTGATGTCCACTTGTGCAGGTTTCTCTGGAAGGGAGAAGCGGGTTCTGGGAATCAGACACAAAATACTGGACATTGAGTTATTTGGCTCCAGCAATCTCAGTCTTCAACAAGCAGACCATTTCTAGCTGAACCCATATATTAAGCACTGTGAAGGCAGTGGAGAAACAAATTGTGACATGTGTTTTTGCTCTTCATGGGTTATATTTTGAGCAATATTTTTTTAATATTTAATGGTGAAGCATCTACATTTCAAAATTGTCATTAGTATTAAAACCTAGGTATCAAAATGTCCACTTTATAATTCACCTTGAGAGTTTATTCTTGGTAAAGGAAAAAAGAAACATTTTTAGCAATATTATTAATATTTTTTAGAATCGACATTTAGTCATCATTGATATTAATTAATATGTATGTCTAGATAGAAGTATGTAGGTTTTTTCTATTAGACATAAATATGTAGTTATTCAATTAGATGTAAATGTATGTTATCTTTCCATGTCAGTCTGTGTGGAATATTCGTTAATATTTTTTATAGCTTTGAGGGGAAATGTTTCATTTTAGTTTTCCTTTTGACTTAACTCATGTCTTGATGGCAGAAAGTGTATTTAATGTCTCCTAATCAAAAGTATTTTGTAACACCCGCTATTGTCAGCTGCAGACTGGGATGATGGCATCAGGCCTCTGGCGCCTCTTCTAACACTCCCATGAACCCACTTCCAACACTTTCGACACTGTGGGTGTCAGAGGAAAAGATCCCCCGTTTCTCGGAGGTTCTTCCCAGGCTGGACAAATGAGCAAATTCACATTAGATGTGATTGTTAAGAGAAAAACCCAGATTTCATAACAAACATTTGGAGAATTCACCTGACAGTAAATTCTGAGGTTTCCGGGGCAGATTTGTATGATTTATATCCTGATTTACACTTATATCCATGATTTATATCCTGAGCTGAGACCTGGAAAGCAGACTTGGAGTCTCAGGGGAGAGAGGAGCCGGTGACTACATGGTTAGGACAATGACTCATCTTACTCTAAAAGTTAAGGTAAGTATTTCTTTTTTCTATTCTGCCAGAGAATAGGGACAGAGATCATTTCTGGATTAGGAGAAGGGTGGAGGCCCAGGGCTAATAGAGACTTCTTTGATGAAGGAAGGGCTAAAGGGTTAGAAGAACTGGCACTGCTCCTTTGCCTCTGGGGCTGCCCTCCACTGTCTTTGGTTCTTCCTATTGGAGTAGAGCATCCACAGGAGACCAATTCTGAGAGACTTGGGCTGTTCCTTTTTGGCCCCTACAGTCAAGCATCTTTTCTTCCTCCTGTGGAATCTCAGGCTTTAGCGATCTCCTTCCGATACTGAACTGTGAGCTCCTTCACTCCAGGAATTATTTTATTCTCCTGAGTGTTCAAGTTTCCTAAATTTGGAAAAATTCTATTCAGTTATGTTTTATATGGAATGAAGTAATGAATGAATATTGCAATGAGAAGGCAGAAGAACACCTGTCATTTTAAAAAAGGGAATCCACACATCCACCTTGTAGAAAATTCTCAATCCAACCTCTGAGACTCAAAGAGTCGCGGATGAGATGTAGTGACATCAATGCTTGGGAACTGTCTTGGGAAAAAGGGGGAGAATGATTATGCTAAACACATGCCTTTGTGCTTGGTACTAAATTTGTTCCTTTTATGTAATTAAAAGCATTTTTTAAAGACAGTTGAGTATTGAATGGGATGAATAAAAGAATGCCACGGGTTTCATGCGATCGTGGTAGCTCTGCTAATACTTTGAATATAAACCAAGGAAAGTTGAGATGCAAATAGTTCTTTCTTGCTAAACAAAAGAAAGGCAGAACAAAGAATTATCTCCTGATTCAAATCGGAATAGTCATTATCTGTGGGTGTCAAGAAATCACAGTTGCGTGTTTTCTCTGTGAGCATCCTCTGGAGATGCAGCTGGATGTGCTCACCAGGTCTGAGATCTGTAAAGGTCACACAGTAGGGTGAGGGGACAGCAATGTCTGCACGACTTTCCTGAGTGCCCTAAAACATGTTGACTTAACAAAGACACATGGAAGAATCCTAGAAGCTAACCGATTGCAAACTGCTCACAGTGAGATTCCTGCCATTCGTTTCTGGCTTTTGGCACACTGAAATGACTTGCCACTGGCCTAAAATGATGTCACCGTCATATCGTAGTGCTTTCGTTTTTGATATACCTTAATTGTCCTCTGTTGAATGGCTCATGGTTCATGTGTTTTCATAGTTAACAATGGCTTGCACAGCGTAGACCATGAAGGAATGCGTGCTCTTGGTTTTAGTCATTCAGGATGCAGGGCTAAGGGGGAGAGGTCCTACCTTTTACCTGTAAGGGGGTAGAAAAGAAAATTGTCCCTCACACTTGTCAGGTCCTTTTCAGACTGGTGGGGCAAATAAATGAGTATTAGACGGATTTGTAGTATTAAATGGATTCCTAGGAGAAACCAACTAGAATTTAATTGCATACCTGTGGAGAATTTGCATGTTGTAAATACTAGAGTAAATAGGACAGACCAAGGATTTTTATTCATACGCTGAAGAACGGGATAGGGGTCTCAGGAGTCAAGGAGAGAGCAGGGGACTAACATGGCAATAAGAAAACTCATGTAAGCAAACCAGATGCTCTGGATGTTGGCCCTGCCAGAAGATAGGTTTCTCTAATAGAAGGGTTATTTCTGCAGCTGCCCCTCTGTCTGGGTAATCTTCATTCTTCTAGGTAATTAAAGTAATGATAACAGTTTCTCTTGAAGCTCTTAGGGACTCACTCCATAAGCCAAGGTGCATGTATTAGAAACTCCTGCTTTGGGGAGACTTCCTGGGGAAGGCTCTCTTACTCTTTTGACTGACATGACGTTATTCTCTATGATGAAGAATCATCGTGTGCTAATTCTCATCCAACAGAGCTAAAGTCAGGTTATGCTTACGGAGAGGGTCTTCAGAGAGTCTCCAGGACTTCGTTATCTTAGTCTAGAAGAGCAGCAGAATGTCTTTCCATTTTCCACATTTGCCTTCTAGAAGAGTTCTTCCTCTGAAGCAGGACAGCCACTCAACCCACTAAAATTGCTCTTTATCCACAGGACACCCCTGAAGCTTCCCTTAATCGATATCACAAGTCGTCTCTTTTTGCCAAATGTTCAGTATCCTAATATCGAAATTGTTTCCTTTCTTGATTTCTAGGATTTCATCTACTGTTCCTTATATTTTTCCTTCTTTTTCTAAAATTTCCTTCTTCTCCTAAATGCATCTACTTCTCCTAGACTGAGTTTGTGTCCTTTCCCTCACACATTGTGAACTTAGCCAGGATTCTCACTCCCAGCTCCGTGACTTGAAGTTCATTTATAAGCTGATGTCTCCCAAATTGGTGTCATTAGAAGAATACTTCTTCAGGTTCCAAATGCGTGTCTGCCTAGCTCCTGTATAACTGCATCTGGGGACTCCACGGGTAAGATAAGCTCAGCGTGATGAAGACAGGATTCAGTCTCCTCTCCACGACACTGTACCGTTACTCTTCTTTGATACCTCACCTCCGTAACACCCTGAAGACACCGTTTGTAAAAACCCATGAGAATATTATCTAAACAGGCTGAATTAATGTCTTTATTTTCAAAAAAAACAAAACTTATATTTGCCTTGCCGAATAGCTGTGACATAGTGGTTTTGAGAAATGCTGCTGTTTAAGAAAAAAAAATATTGTTTTATGTTTCATGTATCCAAAGAAACTGAAGACTTCAGATATTGATTTGTATTAAAGTATGGAGACATGGAAAAGAATAGGCTGACAAGTACAGTCTCCCATAAATTTATTTTTTTATGATCCTTAAGAAAACTTTTAGATACATAAATGTCTGAAAGCTCTTAAAGATAAGGCAACCTGCTTATGATAATGCAGAAAACACCTGAAAATGATTTACATGTCCAAAACATTGATAAGTAATCTACAGAATATTCAGTGGAATATTAGGCATCTATTAAAAGTAGCATATATCCATGTTTATAATTTAACATCACATGAAGTAATTATAATATAGAATGATACAGATTAGCCAAATTATGCATAAAACTAGTGCTGCATAAAACATATTTCAACATAAATAACTATATTTGGAAACAAATATGTTTTAAATAGCATCAACTATAATTTGCTTTTATAATTTAAGAAATCAAGCTAATATGAAAATGAATCAAATTTTAATATATAAACATGCTAATATTTTGAGATAGGAACTTCTTTTTTCTTCAAAATGAACTTTTTACATGGGAACCTGGAAGCATGATGCATATAAAAAAGATTCACAAAAGCCACAAATGATTTTCCTCTGTTGTTCAACAAGGAGGCACTTTTTAAGTTATTAAGTTTTAATGAAACAATCTGGAGATGATTTCCAGCGATGTTTCCCCATTGATGGCAAATGATACCTGTACAGGTTGTTTTAAATTCCCATATGATCTTCTATTTTAGTAGTACATGAAACAGCATCATTTGGGATGAACTGTGAACTTGGGTTTTGCTGGTTTTGTCTTCTCTTGGGAAGACATATTGTCAGGTTCAAGAAGACCATTTATTCAGCCTCGCCTGGAAAATGGTTAGTCTGTCTGTCAGACTGGAGGGAGTGTTTTTCTGCCTCTGGGCAACATTAACCTGTAGGTCAAGTGCCCAAGTGTTTCATTTTTAACAACTTTTACTCTGATGTTATTCTCAATATATTCTCGTTGTAACCATATATTACTATTAAATCGATTGTTGGTGATTATGTTGGAAGCCTAGATCTACTATTGGAGAATCTCACTGCAAAAGTAAAAGCCTTTTCAGAATGAAGAACCGAAGCTTTAATTTGGTGCTTTTATAGTGAAGAATGCCTTAAATACCAGGTGTTCACTATTCCATTAATGCTTTTCCTTTACTGCCCCTAAGCTGTTTGATTCCCACAGATGCTGCTGGGAAGCAACCTCTTCTTACTGCTGAAATCAGTGGGGCTCTGATGGGATGTTTTGCAGGTTTGCTGTTCATGATTAAATCCTTTTGAATTCCAAAGTGCTACAATGTAAAACTTCCCTTAAGCTTCCTAGAATTTAGAGAAATCCTTCTAGAAAGGGAAGATTTGATCATGCAAATTGACTTAAGATAAGGAAGGACTCTTTTTTTATAGTACCACAAAGCCAACATTATGGTTCCTGAAATTGGACATTTTGGGATTTGTATTCCGATTCTGAGGCTCTCCAGTTGTGTGTCCAGAGGCAGATTTCTAAAATTCTCTGAGTCCTTGTCTTGTCATCTGCCAAAGTGGGGAAACACTTAGGTGTAGACAAATTTCGAGAATTGAAATGAGCAGACATAGGAAAGCACATAGGGTGGTACATAGCAAGTATCAGATGCGCATTAAAGATGTTGTGAGTTTCTAGTTCAAGGTCAACATGACACGAACAACAGGTCACTCCTTCAGTTCTCCATTTTGGGAGGTGTGGCTGTATGTTTGCTTATTAGCAGTCTCCCCACCACAAAATTATATGCTCTATGAGTGCAAATATCTTACTTATTTTGTTCACACTTGAACTTTTGATTGAGTAAAATAATGAGTCACGTATCATCGAATGTAAATCTTAAAAGTGCATAGTGAATAGTCACATTGTGAGTGGAGAGCTCAGAGAGGGTAACATACACAAAGACAGGGAATGAGAAACAAGATGGTGTCTGCAGAAACTGCTGTTGGTTTGATATTGCCGAGGTGTGCAAGATCAGGTCTGGAGGGCAGGACGCCGTAGAGGTTGTACCCACAAAAAAGCTCTTCTGTAATCCAGAGGTTTTTAACTCTGTTATGTGGACTCCAATGGGCTTCTCAGAGCACACCTAGAAGTGCAGGGATGCTATGCGGATGAGCCTTTGTTATACAACTCACATTTCTCTGCCATAATCATAGTATAATAAAACAACAGTCAGAAATGTTTTTGCTTCCATAATATATTTGAGTAATAGTTTGAGTTTTGAATAATGGTTTATTTTTAGCAATCATTTCACTGATGTGTCATTGCCAGAAAATACTATTTTAAAGGTGACAATGGAATGTTGGGTGGGGGGAATTGGTCTAGAAGTCTTTTTATTTTGTGAGATCATCCCAACAGCTCTCTAGAGGATGCAGTTTCAGCCTTCTAAGGTGGATGACAGACTTAATCATGGCACAACCGGTGTGCAAAATACAAGAATCACAGATTTCATGAGAAGATGCGAAACACTGAGGTCTGCAGAAAGGGCTGTGGAATTTCACAAGTAGGTGTCTAATGAAAAATGAGGTAGATGAATCAAGTTTGGAGAAATTTTTCAGCTGAACACATTGACTTGAGTGTCTTTTGCATTAAAGGCCAAATGGTAAGAGCAGATAAAAATGAAACAGAGGCGTTTCACAAAGAGCAATGAGCCAAGGATGAATCCTTGGGAACGACTGGCTTTTTAGAGACTGGCCTTGGATAAGGACTCCAGCAAAATGATAAAGGAGAGATTTCAACCAGTGTAAAGACAGCCCCATCAGTTTAAGATCAGTGGAAACCATAAGCATGTTGAGTAGCAGAAGGGATGAGTGAGAGTATGAAATATAAGATGTTTGATGAGTTATCAAATAAGGAGTCAAATTATAATTCATTCATATGAGAAACAAAATTATTGTTTACCCTGAGGTGTTTTCCTAGTACTCCTGTATCATCTAAATATGACTTCCCATCATGCTTCCCTCAGAAACCTTTGATCTTTTTATTGCCTCTTGACTTACTTAGCCAGATTCTTACTCAGACTGAAAACTGTTCATATGGAGATTAGAGTTAATCCATTTATCTTCTATGAGGGTGTAGTTATCATTAAAGCATAGATTATACACTAGAATAACACAGCATGAAATATGAGCCCTTATGCCAAACATTTAAAGAATGGCAGTTAGATTTCACAGTATTTGTGGGAAAGTAGAGATAAAAAGTATGCTTTGTAATTCAGTAGTTCTCAAAACCTTGCGAGAATTCTTTTCCTGTCTCTGATGGAGTGTTTACCTAGAAAAGATGGAAAGCCTATGTGTGTAGTAAATATTTGTATTTGAAAGTATACAGTAGGCTGAAATATAAAATGAATTCTGAATACAGAGACCAAGAATGGAGACTCATTAATCTTCAGACGTGTTCTTCTAGTTTTGAATGTAATGATTTGGGGTTGCTTGTTTTGAGAAATTTGGGGAATGCTCCTCTTCCACTGGTATGTTAAATCTGGTGTGTGTCAACTCCTATTCGCTGTGTGTCTTTTCACAACTTTACATTTGATGATGCTGAATGATAGACCTCCCCATGATGTTCACCACTTTGGCATGAGGGTTATTTTAAGCAGGGGTCAGTTGAGGCCCTGTAGGCTCATATGAGAAGATAACCACTCGCTTAACTACCTAAAAGAATGAAAATTGGGAGTCTTAGCTAGGATTAGGATAATTATCAGAAATAACCTTCCTATCCGAGAAACGTATCTATGTGGCAAGGCAAACATCTAATTAAGGAGCATCTGGCATTGGTTATATGAGTCACCCTCTTTTAGTCATGTGAATCCCCCTCCTCTTCTGAAACCCTCACCTCTGTCCCATTCCTGATCTCAGCATATGCATCCTCATTTTACCTCACTGACTTTAGAGTCCACATGCTGGTATACATTCCCCATTGGTGCATAGTAAATTTTTATTTCTTCCTACTAATATGACTAATGAGAAATGAAGTATTTGACCAGCCCAGTAAGAACACAGAGAGGTAAGGGGAAATTTCCCTGCCATCCCTATAATGCCATATGCACAACTTGAAATCCATCCAGAGTTGGACTATTTACTCCGTGGAACTATCTAAAGATCATAAATCTGGGCTTTTGTTTTATTTTTCCTGGAGAGTTAGTTATTAAAAGATTACCAGCACATCATTTAGAGAAGAGAGATCACCAGGAGAGGCACAGAAGTAGACATAACCATTATGCAGACCTCAGTGACTGCCCTGTCCACTGATACGTGTTCAAGAGATTAGGTTTCCCATGTACACTGAGAGAGAAAACCTTAGAAAGGGAAATTTGCTTTTACACATGCCAGTGTCTCTCACAAAAGGGCAACCCAGCCTTCAGCAGCCCACCTGTGAAATAATCCTTATGCTAAAGAGATATATTTTCATGGGTGGAATATTTTGCTTCCCTGCCTTTAAAACTTCCCAAGAAGTTTCACAATTCAGAATTTGAATTGAGCAATAATTTTCTTAGAACTAGTCACTTCCTCTTGAGAACAGATCAGTCCAGTTAAACAGTGGTGTCTCATATCTGGAGGCAATTCTGTGAGTTTCCAGAGTTAAAGCTATAGGATACAGCAATCATAGGAGGCACTTCTATAGAAACACAAGAAAAACAAAGGCAAATTTTTAGAACAGACTACAAATCCAATTGGAAAGTCCTGAGAACAGCCAGTCCATACATTTAGAGGTCCAAGCTGAAGCATCGTCAGGTGGAGTGAGGGCAAGCAGTGGTTTCCCATTTGCAAGTAGAATCTCTGATTTCATCAGGTATTCATTCAACTTTGAGTGGCCCACACGTTGACCATCGCAAGCATTGTCTATGAAGTCAATGTCAAGGACAGTTCTTGTTCCCTATACTCAAAGTCAGAAAGGTTGGGAGACAAATCGGAAGCATTAGTTTTAAGAGTCATAACCAGATGTTGGAAGAAACTAGAAGATTTCAGGTCAGGACCCAGTCTAGTTTACAGATAGAAAACAAAACCTCAAAACAATTAACAGCTCTGGAATTTATTATCCATAGAGGTAGAAAATAATTTCTCTCTAAAATTAACCTCATTTTTTAATCAAATATAGCCAGTGTAAGACTAGTTTGTTTACAGAATAAATCTAATTTCAATAAACTTGGGCCTGCTTATTTACACAAGTACAGCAAGAAGACAAATTAACTAGATAGGCTCTTTTAAGTTGGCTGTGCTGGATAAGAATTCCCATATTGAGCTCTTATAGCTTCTCAAGGCTCAGAAGTCTATGTGAGGTTCTCACCCTCAGTACCAATAGATTTGAGTTAATTTGGCTCTGCTACACTGATTTGGGTAATTTCTTAATTTTTTTTTTAAAGAATGATTGGAGATTGATTCAGGACTTAGGAAATATATAAAATAAAAAATACTAAGAATGCCTTTAGGGTCAAAGTATAGAAATTGGATAGTTGGAGAGTATAGAGATAGTTGGAGAAAACTTTGTCTATATAGAAAATGCAATCTTTCGTAATAAATGTAATGAAGAGCTATTGACATTGGGCCTATGGTAACCCATCTTTGAGAAGTCCTGGATATAGCTATGTGCTGATCTTCTCTTTCATTGAATGGACTAAAGTTCCTTTACCAATAAGTTAAGGAATAGGTATAAAAATAAAGTCAACAGGCCAGTTTCATCTTTAAATTTTCCAACCAAGATATGATACAATCACAAAATTTTTAAAAATATTGTATTTAGAAATCGCCATCATATTGTTAATTCACAGGTTTTCTTCTTTAATCATCAGAAATCTTACTACTGACATGAAAACTCCTTAACTTTGTACACCTAATAAGTTGGACCACATTGTCATCATGATATAGCAAGGAAGTGGTTTTGCAGATCTCATAGTGACGTATCTGCACCTTAAACCAAATCACTTGAAAATTCTTGGACTCAAAAATTATCTGAGATATCATTTCTCCAGCACAGAGCTCAGAACTTGGCCTAATTTTGAAGCTGCATCTGTGTACAATTGATTTGACCTCATCAGAGGTGACTGATCTGTGTTCAGTGGCAGTAATTACAGCATTTAGCAGGCATTTCCTTCAACTAAGAGGTTATTTAGCAAACAGCGATGAGCAGAAAGACAGGGCCATCTACTGAGAAGTCCAGATCAAGAAAAGGCATTGACAGGATCAAACACTCATCAGTGCAGAGATCTGATTCCTTGACTATGTGTACAACTTGATGAATTCCTGCATAAAATGTTATTTACAGTGTATAAGAAACAGTTTTCTGGACACTGTCAAAGAAGAAAAAACTAATAAAACATGGCTCATGCCATCAGGGAACAGAAATAGAAATAAATAGAGGTAAACTGTAGGAAGAAGTATAATTAGGCAGGTATAATTTAGGTAAGCCACCCTCCCAGAAGAAGTCAGCAAAAGACACTGAAAGTAAAGTACCGTGCTAAGAGCTGTGTATGCTGTTTGCATCAAGAAGAGACATATTTTAGTAGAGTGCTGATGAAAAACATGCTTTTGTATTAGAAGGCTGTACCTTCAAGAATCTGTAATGTTGAAATGTGGACCTGATTTTCCAAATGTAGAGGCATCTAAACATGTATCTTCAAGATTTGTGTTGCTTAGCAAAAGGTAATGCTGAAATTACAGATCATGAACCCTTACAAGTTACAGGGGAACAGATCGGGTTGCATTTCCTAGTCCAACTCAACTCAGAAGGCAAGACAAAAAATGCAGTTGTCATCTTTGAGTTGCATGTGAGTAGATGGGTGGAGAAATAGAGATAGGTAGATCTCTCAGCCTCTTAGAACAGTGCATTGAAGCATAAAATTGGGAGCAAAACAAAGTTAAAAAGTAACGGATGGTGCATCCTTATGGCTCAGGTGACTGAAACACTGTTGTGTGAACCATGTAAAACCCAAGAACCAGAGTTCCCAATGGGTGTGCAGGAAGAACCAAATAAAAATGCTCCTGCCCCCTCTCTCCTTTTCTCCCTCTCTACCTTTCTCTCTTCCTTTCTCTTAAAAAAATAACTGAGAGTCTGCTTATATTATCACACTGAATTCATTCATTTAATACTGCTCATATGGCATCAATATCATCAGTTTAAACTTATCAATGAGAGATGGCTTTCTAAAAAAATTTTGTTCTCTTTATTGGCTACAGAAGGTTGTCTCTTCTTTCATTAGGGGAAAATATTATAGGAAGTTGGCAATTTAGTAAGATAGCTAGTGTCTTCAATAAGTTTAAAGAATAAAGGCTATTTCATTTTTGGAACCTTCTAGAAATCCTTCAGTTCTCTCTAGTTGAGGGGAAGTAGTGTTCTGAAAGTGACTTTTTAAAAGTATAGTCCTTAAATCAATTACTAGAAAAACTAAAACATATAAAAATCTATGTCATAAATGAATAAAATGGGAAACTCTTGGTCTCTGATAAATGTCATAATGTGCTCCAATGACTATATTAAAAAGTATAGATTATAGAATACTATTCAATATCTGAAGTTTTGACTTATTGAGTGATAGCCTAGTGACATGATTATGAACCCCCAAATAATGTCATTGACTACTTCAGAGCTTAGATCTTCATTTTTCATCTATTAAAATGCCTCCCTTTGAGCCTAGTGATGTAACTCTACCTGTCAGTCATCATGAGGGGCAGGAACAGAATCCGCCCAGGGGAAGGCCTTAGGGAAAACAAATGGAAAATAGAACCCTGGGGAGAAAGACAGTTAGGGTTGAACTCACTCTGGGTGCGGCCCACTACCCTCTCCAGAGAGTGTCCTACTTTGACTTGCATGTCTGTGCCTCACCTGAATTCTCTGCTGAAGGGACACAGAAATGGACGTCTGAAAATCCAGCTCAAAGGTTAAAGGACTGGGACTAGGTAAAAACCCATCCATATCGTCCAGGGAAATCTCCCTCTTTCAAGACCCTTAATTTAAGTTTGACAGTTGCTCATCCCCTCTCTATCTGGTACCATATAATATATATATTCCCTTGCTCGCCCCCTCCTCTGAAGGAAAGGAGAGGAAGAGAAAACATTCAAGGAAGGAAGCAGAGGAGGAAGCATATTGAATTAGTTAGTTATTTATCTTTGTGTTTTATCCCCGGCCCTGGGTCTCAAACCCAGGTCCTTAAGTTGTGTGTCCACGTGCCAGCTTCTCACCCTCCCAAGTCACAAAGGTATGCCCTGATCTTCCCTTAATATATTTTTTTAAAGTATGATTTATTTTCAAACACTTTTTCCTGTGTTGTAGGAGGGTGACGACCTAGGTGAGATGACTTCAGGTTGACACGTGAACTCCATCTGGTAATTAGGGGTTCCCACAGTGGGAGCCATTTCAGGATACAGCGTTTGAGAGGTGGCCAGTCTAGAATGGCCCACCTCTTTCTCCCATCTTGCTTTGCTCTCCTTGTATAGGGGCCACTTTTGCATTTCACCAAGGAAGATCTAAAGCTGTAAACAAACAGCCTCCCTTAGAATGCTATTTTTCCAGTTGCTACATCTTTTGTTTAAATAAATTCCAATTTTCTTTTATATCTTAATTAGCAAAATTCATTTGTTGTTTAAAGGAAAGTTTCTGGCAAGAATGAAGATGAGCTGAGAGAGGAAGGCAGGAAGAGAGAGGAGGGAGAAGCAGTTTATTTAGTTGTTCATCTTGGTTGTTCCCCTAGCCCCAGGGATGTACGTGGACTGTGCTGGCCAGAAGCATGGACCTGACCACTACTCCACCAGAATGTACCATAAAATTCTTTTTTTAAGACTTTTTGTTATTGTTTTCTCCAAGAAAGTCTCACCAGTGCTTTATTTCATAGGTGACTGTGTGTGTATATGCAATGATAGTATTGTTTCAGATTTTTTTTCCCCTAGAAAATATTAGGTGTGCCTGTCTTCATTTTCAATTTTTCCTGTATTTCAGGAAATTTTTCCTCGGCCCCTCAGAGTTTATGTTTCATAATTGGTTTGCTTCTTCAGAGACAAGGATTTCCTTGGACTGATTTTCTTTGACCACCTTCCATATTCAGAGTATTTCCCTTGTTTGTTTTAATCACTTTGGGTTACCCTCAACCTTCATTTTGAATATAAAAATGTTTCCAATTTGTCAGAAAAACTGTTCTCATCTATTTTTTTCCTTTCTGTATCTATTTATTAATTCAGAGTAGTGTAACATTGTTCCTAGGTTTGTTTACTTACTCACCAGTCTCCCTTTGTCATCTCTTATTGCTGTTTTACGATTTTCTCTTTAACATATTAATTTATTAGAATCAAGTTTTCCATTATATTTCTAATCATATTTATTATCTCTTGTTCACAGTATAACTTTCATTTTTGAATATTGACATCCTATCTCAATCTATATTCCACACCACACTTTCCACCAGAGTTTATGTCCTTTGCCACCACCTTTTCCCATTAAAATGTAAAATGCAAATTATTCTTTTCTTCCAAAATAGAGCTTATCATATCGTTTTAAAATGGGCAATGTGACCCCTACTTTCTATTTGAACTAATTTTGTATAATCTTATCATCGATGCTTGCTTTCTTCCCTTATCTGAGACCTATTTATCTTTTCTCAAAGTTGCAGCTAGTCTCTGGGTATATTCTGTGTATTTTTGAGAGAAATAAATTGTAATAAGGTTGGAATGAATATCACCTGGGATAAGTACCTTACCCACATCCTACACTCCAACCCACTTCACAGAGTCCTAACCCATGCCAGAGTATCTTTAGGTTTCAAATAATACCATGAATTTGATGTGGAATTTTTGAGTCTAGACATTTATCAGAGAGCAACTGCCTAAGTGACTTTTAAAACCCTTCTTCATCTTGGCTTCCACCAAAATCTTTCCTAATCCTCTATAAATACAAGAGGATAATGAAATTGGCTATTTAATATGAGGCCACTTGTTGAATCTAGAATGTGTGGGAGATACTTTATAGATGATTCTTCATTTCTTCCTGCCTCAGAAGTCTTAGTTTCTTTTCTTATGTTTAACTGAATTCTTGCTTGTGCACAGGCTCTAACCTCTGTGTATTGGAAATGTTGACTTTCCTTCTCTACTTTTCTCCAGGCAGGAAAACCCAAACTGTAACAGTCAATCATGTGTCTTCTTCCTGAAGCTTTTGGTCTTCTTTGAGCTGCCTTCACATTTTCTCATTGTAATACTTTCCAACTGTGAATTTTTTTCCCAGTTTTAAAATTACATCTCTCTCCCTGTGCTTCTCATTGGACTCTTCCAGGTAGCATGAAGCTACAGCAAGTCATGCCTTACAGAACATTTTTAAAAGCCTTCTCTTAATAGAATTGGGCTGTTAGTAGTTAATTTAATTTTGTATATACAAATGTTAATTTATACTCATGCACCTCTTAAACCTAACAATAATTTATATCGCAATGTAACTTCTATTAGATTTAATATACATGCATATATATATATATATATATATATATATATATATATATATATATATGGCATGCCCTGGTGGAGTAGTGTAGGTCAGTCGCCTCCGAACCAGTGCACGCCTTAGAGTCCTAGGTTTAAGTCCCAGGACCAGGGGGAAGCAACCAGTGTAAACAACTAAATAAAAATAAAATGCTGCTTCTTCCTCTCTTCCTGTTTACTCACTGTTTTTCCTCCCTGCACCTTTCCGTTAAAAATAAATAAATAAAATACAAAAAACTTCTACTTGAATATAGAATCTTGGTTTGCTATGCTCTTATTTATGAAAAATTTTTGTTTGTTTCCTGGTAGATTTCATTTTATGTTATTTTCACTGATTTCCTACTCATTTTAAAATTTGAAGGCAGTGAAATTATAAGATTTAATACAAATCTATATCTTTGGAAGTTTGCATTTAGATTTCTTAGTATTTTTTTAAGGAGACGTGCAGGCAGAAATGGAGGTGAATAGGCAGGCGGGCAGGAAGTGAGAGGAGGATGAAGCATTTTTTTTTTAAATTTTGATTTACTTGTCCACACTGGTTGATTTATCCTGACCTGGAACTTGGAACTTGAACCCAGGAGTATGTGGCCTGAGCTCCTTTGGAGGCAATTGACCTAAACTCTGCTCCACCAGAATGTGCCTTTTGTTTTTGTTTTTTGTTTTTCCTAAAGGCAGTTGCTCATCCATTATTTGAGTTTTTGTTTCTTCGATTCATTTCCATATAGTATTTGCTACAGAAATATGTTGTGAATGTCATCTTCATGGCCCTCACATGCACGTAACTATGATTCATTTTGTCAGGAAGGTAATGTTAGTGAGCCCAGTGAGATCTGCTTCCCAGCCTTGGTCCTGTTCTCATTAAGCATGATTTGAACCTGGGAAATTGCTCTCCTCTGAGGTTATAATTGATTTTCTGAAATGTACCCTTCAGTCTCTGAGAAAAAATAAGATATGTGCTACAATGGACATTCAATTTCAATTCTGTTTGGTGAAGTGTGTCTAAATAGAACCTCCCTGAGCCAACTGGGAGCTAAATCTAAAACCTCATGTGGTTGTCTAGTATTCATTAGCTCCTTAGTATTTACCTTTGACTAATGTCTTTCAAGTGGGACATTCAATTAATGTTTTGCAACCTTCATTGACATTAGAATATCCTGGGAAATTTTGTAAACAACAGCTACCCAACTGCTAAATGCCAGGAATTTGGTTTCAATTTGTCTGGGATGGGACTCTAACACATCTATTTTTTAAAAAACTAGAGCAATTTAATGTATAGATAAATATTGTAGTAGAAAATCAGGAGGAATACCCATTTTTAGGAGTGATGGTAAGAGAATGCTGACTTAACACTTTTCCAGTTCGGGATAAATGAGAGTAAATTATTTCCCCTTCTCTTGGAACCACAGGAGAAATTATTTTGATTTAAGATACTGTCCATTGTAGTTACTGAATAAAAGCACCTTTCTTCTGGGAGTATACAAGCAAGCTTTCCCTTGTAATTTGGGTGGAAAATATTAAAATCCTATTTTTACTCTTAGCTCTAGTTGGTATAATTTATTAGTTACCTAAAGATAAAATTTGACTGTTGAAGAGAAAGCTTCCTTTTTGATTTGCTTGAAACTTACTAATATGGAGAAAAACAGTTCTAAGTTAAATTTATATTGAAAGTCTCGAACTTTTATTTTTAAAGAAACAGGAAGATACATAGATTGATGCTCAGAAATTGGCCAAATGAGTGGGGCTTTGAAAATGTCTGTAGTCTACATTTTCCAGTAAAAACTGTGCTGCTAGAAAATGTATCTTAGGCATGATCTATATACTCAAGGGTTTTTTGAAAATCTGATCATTAAATTTAGTGTTGCAACCTTTGCTGTGCTAAGAACTGATGCTAATAACCAGAGCATAGCGATGATAAGGGCAATAATTTTTAATCAGGTTCTATCTCATGAAAATAGTTTCATCTTTTAGAAAATCATCCAATCTTTGGTAAACCCAGTCAGATTGTTGATTCACAACACATTGTAAGACTTGCAGAGGGAAAAGTCATTGTAATAATTAGCATTACATTTTAACTAAGAAAACTGCCCTTCTGGTTAATGACTGCCTCTAGATACTAAAATGTTAGCCCAATGTTAAAATGATAGGTATACTAAGTCAATAAATATAGAAAAATGCACACATTGAATCAGGTACTTCTTGGAGTGTAGGCATTTATTCTGTTTTACAAGGAAATAAATAATGGAATAAATCATTTAGTCTATTAAACAATTTCCTAAAATTATGTTTGTTATTCATGTTCCATGGATTCTTAGAATTTACAAAGATATGCCTGTTATAGGTATACAGTGACTCCTTGTTTATTTCATCTACAGGTTTTTGTCAACTGCAGCTTCAAACAGGACACTTAATCACCGATTTTGCCATAGGTTAATTGACACGAACAAGAGTTAAGTTCCTAGAGCATTTTCTAGTCTTAAGAATATCATCAAACTTCTAAATAAAGATCCAAAACACTTTTATTATTAAGCAAGAATTTGTATTCATTTGTTCATTTTCCAACTCACTTATTCCAGTCCGGAGTCACAGATCACTAACTAGTCCCTCTCCAGACAGCCCTGGGCACAGGATGGGATCCACCCCTGGACAGGCATCCTTCCATCGCAGGATGCCCTTGTATTCACACCCACAGTCACTCAGACTGGGACACCAATTAAGAACATTTTTCTCTTTAAAATATTATAGAATGTGTACATTTCTGCCTTTTAGCTAAAGCAGAAAATAAAGATTTAAAATTGAATATCATATATAACATACTTTGTATTATTATCTCAAACATGTTCTAATTTATCTTTAAAAATACATTGATGGAATATTATATGACTTGTTTGTTTCTAGTAATTTGAAAACAAATGCTCTAGGAGTTGTATGGACTTTCTAGTGATTGCAAAATCTCTGTGTGTATTCCCTCATAACATGAAACATGAAAGCATAGCCAAAGTATCTTATGTAATCTATGCTTTCCCAGGTAAGTAATTAATTTTCAGTTTTTGAAATTGTTGAAGAAAAATAAACATTGGGAACTAAAGTATACTAGGCTTCAGTGCATGATAAGGTTTGGAAAATAAAGTCTTCAATTCCAACTGTATTCTTTTCTAAATTTTGTTGAATGGTGTACCTTTCCTCCTGTTGGTAATTTTGGAGTTCAACCCTAATTAGGTCTTAAAAGTGTTCATGAGGATTAATGAACACATATTCATTAGGCTGTTTCTTATAGTCCATTGTGTTGTTAGGTGTTGGAAAAGGAGTTTATCGTGATCCCTGCCCTCACTAAGCTTGCAACCTGACAAGAAGAGTACACGTACAGATTTTTAGGATTGGAGAGAATGAAATCTCTAGTGGGAAACTTAATGGGACCATGAAAACAGTGAGCCGGTCTAGATGAGAGCATCATGGGTCTATTAAGAAATACTTGTGGATTTATTTATACCTGAGATAGGCCAGGGGTGTTCAGTATGGTTTGCAGGCATTGAGAAAAGGCAAAAACATGCCAGGATGTAAGTGAGGGGTTAGGGTACAGAGTTGAATCAGAAAGGAGCTTGTGGGCCTGGGAGAGGGAAGTAGTAAAAACATTGCTGTGACTAAAGAAAGAGGCAGGTTGAAACATGGTTTGAAATACATTGGGTAAGAAAAGATATAGATTATTATTATTTTTTTAAATGTAAAGCAATTAGGGGACCTGCAGTATGAGGTCCTTTAAAGATTCTTAGGCGAGGCAGACAGCAGGGTATGGATGTTAATGTTAAAATATCAGTTTGGAAAATTAAGTTGATATTGGACTGCAAAAGCTGCAATCTATACCAGCACTCCGGAGTGTGTATGCATATATTTGGCAGTGAGTGGTGGTCGGAACAGTTGAGCGACATACTCACTACTGAGCTTCTGGAGGCAGTATGTGTAGTATTTATGACGTTAGGCTCTAAAATTAGACCATCTGGGTTTGCATCCTGACTTTGCCAGGTTGTTTGTGCCATTACCAAGTGGCAGTGGTTTGCCACACTTGGCCACGTGGGTCAAATAGCAAGATTTAATATAAATGTGTGGAAGAACATTTTTCTGTTTAAATATTATATAATGCATATATCTATGCTCTTCAGCTAAATCAGAACATAAAGATTTAAAATTGAAGATCATATATAATATGCTTTGTATCATTACTCAGACACTTTCTAATGTACCTTTAAAACATGCATTGAGTATCTGTTTTCCCCCATTTGCTAGTTCTACGGTGTTACACAAACTATGTTTAAATTCTTGATTGCTTTTGGAACTTTAGATGGATTATTATAAGTAAACAGTTACAGCAATGCCTGCAATTTAATAAAGTCTGCAAAAATAAATATAATCTGCAATTATTAACTAGTAACAGTATCTAAGTAAATAAATATAAATGTACTTAAGGATGGGAAAAACGATGTCCTAGTACAGGAAAGGAGGGGAAAATCACCATGTAATTGATTGAATTTTGAAATATTTGTGGAGGGAGAAATAGCAAGATTTGACAACTGAATTTTGCTCCCAATTTTTTAGTTACATGGAAAAAAATGACTTTTGTTCTTGACTTCACCTATAAAATAGATGGAATCAGGTTTTAAAATTTTCTTTTGGCTAGGACTCCTAAAGATTTTTGGTGTTGGAAACTTTTAAGTGAGCCCTAGTTTAAATCTCCTGGGCTTAAATAAATTCCATTTTCATTGTATTGAGAGAACATCTCAGTGGCACTTTCTGGGGACTAAGTGAGATGTTGGAAGCTTCATGATAGACAAGTGTTATTCTTGTCATCTAAATAGAATCCACAAATTTATCAGTATGCTAGATGTCATATCACTGGTTTGGGAAGTATTGAATAAATGATCTAAAGAAATAAAAAATAAGACAAGAAGCAATCATCACTAGAGATTTAAAAAGGCTTCTCTAAAAATTTATTTTGCAGTGGAACTGAGGTGACCAAAAGGGAATGGGGTGGGCAGGGGCAAATGGCGGTGGAGCCCACTGGACAGTGGGGAAGAACACTTGGTGATTTGTTGGAGGGCAGGGTGTGTTGAAACATATCTAAGAAATGGAGAATATATACATAGAAAATTATTTTAATGTGTTGAATAATTACTATAATAGAAAATAAAACTATGGACTCATAGTTGATACACAGGCATCAAGCTGTAAATGGGTGATTGGATTAAATGACTGTTACAATATCAGTTCATACTACTTGTAATTCTCAGTTTAAAAAAATTATTATTGATCTATCATTATTGCCCTGAATTATTCTAATATTTCTTGATTTTTCAGATTATCTATGCGTTTTTATTGCACTTATTGTAAATGTAATTTCAATATTGTAATTTCTGCCTTGAGCTAAGTAAATGTATAAACGTATTTATTTCCTAGTTTCTAAAGTTATTTTTTGTCACTATTTCTAAATTTTTATTTTCCTCTTTTCAGGGAATATGTGAAATGTAAGTTTCTGTTTCAAGCATTTAAAATATTTTTTGTGCCTTTTAGTGAGTTTTTTTAGAAATGAAAGCAATTAATTTTCTCTATTACGGAAATAAGAGTTTATCACTGTCCCTCCTAAGATTCTTGTGTCTGTATTAAACACTTCCTACATGCAATTTTTTTTGTAATATCTCTGACCAATTCTGAAAAAGATGTGTCGAAGTCTCCAAGACTGGGATTTATCTCTCAATTCTCCTATTTAGAGTGATTTTTTTTTTACATGATACATTATACGGATAGAAATTCTTCTATTTTGTGTTCGATTATCCACATATTTCAGCCAACACTATTAGTTCAAAAGATTGTCTTTTCGATCTTCATGGGTGATCAGCTAGCCACATGTGGGTCTGTTCTGCACCCTTTTTTCTGTTCCACTGATATATTTCTATATAGTTACATAAATACTACTGTTTTAATTACCATAGCTTTATAACGTGTTGAAATAAGGTAGAGTTAGTCCTCTTTTTCAAAGCTACTTAGGCAATTCTAGGTGCACATGAGTTTTAGAAAAATGTTTTTCAATTTCTTCCCCCAAAAGCCTGCTTTGCTTTAAATTGAGACTGCTTTGAATTTATAGGTCAGTTTGAGGAGAATTGACATCTAAACAACTTTGAATCTTCCAACTCATGAAAACAGTGTATTAGTTCATTTATTTTGGTCTTTTAAAATTTTTCTTAGAAATATTTTGTGGTATTCAGTCTATAAATCCTACACATAATTTTTTTTTTTAAGATTTATACCTAAATGGTTCTTTTTTTTCTCATGTGTCTGTAAGTAGAATTTTTCCTCTTTGCTAAAAAGATGTTTTTTGGTTTATTTTTTCCAGATAAATTTTAGGTTAACAGTAAAATTAAAAAGTAGAAGGCTTTCCAAGATACTCCTGTCAGCACTTATGCATAGCCTCTTCCATTATCAGCGTCCCCCACCTCGTTACAGTGGAGCAACTTAACACACTGACAGAACATAATTACCCGAAATCCATGTTCTACCTTGAGTTTCACTTTCTCTGTTCCACATTCTATATGTTTAGAGACATGTACAATGACATATATACCTCATTGATTTAGGTTTATAATAAGTTGTTGTTGCAAAACTTATGAGTGCTTTGCCTATTCACCCCTCCTTCTCAATTGCTAGCAACTCTTGGTCCTTTTCCTGTCTCTATACATTTAGCTTTTTCAGAGTGTCATGTAGTTAGAATCATACTTCTTTCACTTAGTAATATACAGTGAAATGTGCTTCTTATCTTTTCATGTCTTGATAACATTTATTTTTAGCACTGGGAAATGTTCCACTGTCTGGAGTACCACGGTTTATCCATTCACCTACTGATGGACATATTGGTTGCTTCCAAATTTTAGCTTTATGGATAAGGCTACTATAAATATCTGTGTCAGATTTTTGTGAATACGTAAGTTTTCAAGCCTTCAGCCAAATACAAAGGAGCGCATTTGCTGGAAACATGCTGAGTATAGTTGCTATAAAACTGTCTGTGTAGGTAACTGGAACATTTGTAGTGTTGTCTGAGAATTCCTTTGTTTCATGTCCTTTGCAGTGTCTGGTGCTGTCAGAGTTCTGGATTTTCACCGTTTTAATAGCTTTGTGGTAGTATTTCATTGTTTTAATGTGTATTGTTTCCTTTGCAATTTAATCGGTGGTAGTCTTTCATTGTTTTAATTTGTATTTTAATTAATTTGTTATATAATGTGGAGAATCTTTCATACGTTTGTCACCTGTATATCTTCTTTGGTGAAGTGTTAAAGGGCCTTGTCCATTTGTTAACCAGGTTGTTTATTATCTGTTTACTTTTAAGTGTTCTTTGAAAACAAATGGGTCTTTTGCAAATATTTTCTCGCCATCTGTGATTTGTCTTATTCTCTTGACATTGTTTTCACAGAATAGAAATTTTCAAAGTTTAATGATATTTAGATTCTCAATTGTTTCTTTCACTGAACATGCCTTTGGTAGTGAAAGAAGTTACTGCCATAATTTTTTTTATTTCAAATTTCAATCATTCATCACTAATGACTGAGTTTTGTATATTGACTCTGTATCTTGAAAACATTCTGAGCTCATGGAGTAGTCCTAACAGCACTTGTATAGATTATCTTGCATTTTCTACGAAGAGTGTTGTGTCATCTTTAAGTAGAGACAGTTTATATATCCCTTTCAATCTATGCTTTCTTATGTTTATCATTTTATCTAGGAGTTCCAGTACAATGCTGAATAGGGACAGTAAGGGAAGACATTCTTTCCTAGTTCTCAGTTTTCGATGGACAATATTGAATCATTGACATTAAATATATTATTAGCTGTAGTTTTGTTTGTTTTTTGACTTTTGGACTTCTTTGTAAATGCCAGTGATTAGTTTAAGAATGGCTTTTTTTCTATGTTGATGAGATTTTGTTTTATCATAAACTGATGCTTAATTTTGTCATTTTCTTCATCTACAGGTATGTTCATTTAGTTTTTCTTATTTAACGTGTGAATATGATAACTTTTTGAATGTTGTTTCTGCCTGTAATGAGAACACCTACTTATGCTTTATCATTTTTGTATATTCTTGCATCATATCTGATACTAATTTGGGGGATTTCTGTGTCTATACTTAAAGTAAGTTTATAATCAAAGGCATTTATTATGTTTTGAAATTAAAGTAAAGCCAGCTTTATTAAATGAGTATGGGGTTTCTTCTCTTATTTCTCACATTTTTGGGGATGTTGCTGCTCTGCTGGGACAAACTAAGTGAGCGCTCTTTTGAAGCTTTGGCAGATTTATTACGTTGACGGGCTCAGGGAGTATTCTCCAAAGTCTGAGCATGTACTGCAGGCGAGGGTACACTTATGTAGGTTAGAGAGGTGTGAATTAGAGCTGGGGGTTACAAGCGCAAACCTAAGTAATTTAATTGTAAATTCTTCACATGGGCTATACACACACATACACACAAGACTCCATTTGCAAGGCACACACAAGATTTCATTTGCAATTAATTAGGGAAGTTCTTTATCTGTTGGTGACTACTTGTCAGTTGCCTGCAGCGTCCAGCAAGCTCAGACCGCAGGATGTTTTATGGCTCTGCTAGCTTGGGCAGTCTTTACGGCTGTCTTCATGGCTGCTGGGAAGTGGCAGGTAGCCCTTTTTCCCTTACATTCACCCCTCTTGTTCCTCAAACTGATCAATAGTCAGCTGTGATGGATCCAAGGATGGGAAAAGGGGTGCTGATCGATCATTCTCACTTCTTCCTGCTGGATGAGCTGTAGTGGGATTGAGGCATCGTGGGCCATCTGAATATAGGAAAAAGATATAGTTATCAGTCCTGCTTATTGAGAGGGGGTACGTGGTTATATTGTTGTACTAACAGGATTTGTTTTGTTGTGACCTGCTGAACAATTGTGTTTATGGTGTTTATAGTATGCCTCTATGACAGGTAGAAGACAGGGGAGTAATATACAGACTCCTGAAATGAGCCCCATGATCCCTAACAGAGTTTTAAATCCTCTGATCCAAGAGAACCATTTTGAGTTGAAGAAGGAGTCCCAATTCTGGACTGGGGAATGGGCTATTTTCCGTATGCCTCTGGCAGTATCTTTAACTGTTTTCCCATTTCCATCTATTTGTAAACAGCAATTTGTTAAGTTGAACCTCGTGCAAACCCCTCCTTCTTCTGCTAATAAGTAATCTAAGGCTAATCGGTTTTGGAGGATTGGGGCTCTCATCTGGGTAGCCTGTTCTGCCAATAAGTCTAGTGCTGTGGCTGTTTGATTAGTGATTACCTCTACTACTGCTTGTAATCTTGTTAATCAATGTAGGAGCTAGTAGGGGTTCCGTAGCCCTACCTGCTGTCTTATACCCAAGTGGCAGGGCCATAGACTGGAATTATTCTTTCAGGAGACCATTCATTGCCCCATCCATTAGCATCAGGCAGGTCCATAGACTTGAATTATTCTTTTAGGAGACCATTCATTGCCCCATCCATTAGCATCACCAGTCAAAGTAAGATCAGTGTCTGTGAGTCTCTTTGGTCTATCTAGCTCATCATAAACTTTAACTCCTAATATCTCCCCTACAGACTTTCCTAAGAGGAAGAACTGAGGCCTAATTATGCCAATGTAGCAAGTGCCCGTCCAACCTTGCGGAAGGCAGGTATATGCTGTTTTACCACAGATCCAGTAGTGACCCTTCAGTGCACAAGCAATGGTTTCAAAGATCTGTTCTTGGCCACGGAGTCCTAGACTTGGGTAATAGTGGTACTTCAGTTTCCCTGAGGTGGCCTCAGGATTGGTGAACCCCAATTGGTGCCATATGAACAGTTACATAGGTAAGAGCTAGGGTACCAGGTATAGTCCCTCCCATGCTGGCGGGTTAGACTCCAATACCAGATGAACCCAAGCCTATCTTTGCCATTAGACTCATTCCTAGTCATTGGTGATATATGCAAGGGCTAAGGCCTGTCTCACCACACCACTTACAGGGCAATACCATCTCAAGGAAAAACTCTGAGCCTTAGTAGCATAGTATGTTGTTGTTCTATCTCACCACAGAAGGTTTTCTTGTTTTGAGGATTTGTCATTTGGCATGGGAACCAGATACCATTAAGCAGGATGGCTGTTTTGTCCCATTTCCCTTTTGCAGGTGCACAGTCAAGGGGGATTGCATTCCTGGAGTATGTCCAATTACAATGACTATGGCTGAGAAAGATTCCTGACTTTGCAGTGGTCTGTTCAGGCAATATATTCTGGGAGGAGTTTCTGCTAATGGCCAATCATGATATGTCTCTGGGTTCCACCATCCCGTCCTATGATGGACCTCAGAGAGGTTACTCAGGATCTGTTCGGGGCAGAGTCGGGCAGAGTGGGGCAGTAACCCAGGGCCACTTTATTTCTGGCCCTGGTCCACCACATACCCAACAGCTGGATAAATTAAAGGTTGTTATGGCCTGGGCACTCTGCAAGAAACGGTTGACTGTATTTCGTTCTGCTACTGGAGCTGCCCACAGTGGGTGAATTAATATTATAAACAGGGCATGTGCTAGGTTCCTGGTTTCAAAAATGTTATGAAGTCTGAACAATATTCCAGAGTGGAATTCGAGAGAGGCTGGCCTTGCCAATGATCTATATAAGCTGACAGGAAGCAGTCCCATGGAAGGGGGTCTGCAGAACTGACTGACCAAGGAAAATGGGAGGAATAAGGCCCGTAGTAACTAAGAGCAATGAACAGAGATAGACATGGGGTCTCCTGGTAGGTCATCAGCTCCTTTAAACCTTCGGCAGATTATGCGTCAGCCTGAGACTGGTGGGAGACAACTGCCAGGCTGTCCAGGTGGATCCCTAGTCAGAAGGGTCTCTCTTGGTTGGGCGATTCGCTGCTCTGGTGGGCTGTCTTCACTAGGGAGTGGTGCACCCATGGAGCGATTCCTGAAAGTTTTTAAGGGCAGTTGGAGTAACAAGAACAACAGTATGTGGGCCTATCCAATGGGGTCTCAGAGGTTCTTTTTCCCGTCCTTGACCCATACTCAATCCTCAGGCTCATATGGGTGAACCAGGGCTCCTAGTGAGACTGGGACTCTCTCTAGAACATATTTTTTTATAGCCTGAAGGGTGGTACCAAGGCCTATATCTGTTTCCACAGGTGCTTGTCTCCCAGTTGGGGAAGGCGTCCATGGATACTGCCCAGGATTGGTGGAGGCCTGCCATATAGGACTTCAAAAGAAGAGAGCCCATGTTTTCCTGGGGTGCATTTTACTCAGAGAAGAGCTAAGGGCAGGAGGTCCACCCAAGTATGACCTGTTTCCTGGACTAGCTTTCCCAGAGTGTTCTTGAGGGTATGGTTCATTTGCTCAACTTTGCCTGAGCTCTGTGGCCGGCAGGCAGTATGTAGCTTCCAAGTCACCCCTAGTCCCTTTGCTGTCCGTACTGGATTGGCTATAAATGCTGGTCCATTGTCACTGTGGATAGTCAGTGGTAGGCCATACCTGGGGATTATTTCTCTGAGGAGTATCTTAGTGACTTCCCTACCCTTTTCGCTTCTGGCAGGATATGCCTGAATAGGTGCAGACCAGGATTATGAGGTGTGGTATCCCCGAGCTCAGGGCAGTTCGGTCAAGTCTACCTCAATGTCCTCAAAGGGGGCACTGCCCATCTGTTGCACCCCCGGGAGTGGACGTGGGGCAGTGCCAGCATTATTAGCACATGTAACGCATCGTTCTGTGATTGTGCTGCAGAGGGAAGGGAGCTTACCGATGTAAAATTATTTTCGGAGCAGTGCTTCTAAAGGTGTTTTCCCAGGATGGGTCAGCTGGTGGTAGTCAATGACGAACCAGATTCCGAGTGCATGTGGAATGTATATTCTACCATCTGGAAGCTGCCACCATTCCCCTGGTGCCTGAATAGCACCTTCTGATTTGGCCCACTCTTCCTCTCGTGGGGTATATTGCGGCTGTGCTGGTCTCTTGGCCTCAGCCAGGAGGCAGGTTGATTCTCCAGCTCCACCCCCTGCCACTGTCTTTGTAGCCTGGTCCACAAACCAGTTTCCCATGGAGATATAATCCGTGCCTCTCTGATGTCTCTGGCAATGTAGAGTAGCTACCTCTGCTGGAAGTCAACAGCCTCAAGTAGTTTCAGGATCTCCTCTTTGTTTTTAATGGTTTTGCCCCTGGTGGTTAACAATCCCCATTCTTTGTAAATGGCCCCATGTATATGCACAGTAGCAAATGCATAGTGAGAGTCAGTATAAATACTAACTCTCTTTCCTTTTGCTAGTGTTAAGGCTCTGATTAGAGCCTAAAGTTCAGCCCGCTGTGCCAACCAACCCCGAGGGAGTGCCTTTGCAGCAATTATAGAAATTCCTGTGATTACGGCATAGCCGGCCCATCTCACCCCCTCTTTTATACAGCTGCTACCATCTGTGAAGAGAGTGAGCTCAGGGTTCTGTAATGGGGAGTCTGGCAGATCCAGCCGACTGGCATCTATTTCATCGACAACTTCAGTGCAGTCGTGTTCTGGGCTGCCCTCCTCTGAGGGCAGGAATGTGGTGGGGTTTAGGGTTTGTACAGTCTCTGGGATTATGTGGGAGTTTTCACAGAGCAGCCCTTGGTAGTGGGTAAGTCGGGCGTTAGACAGCCATTTTTTCCCCTGACTTCATCAGTCATTTCTGTGTGGGGCACTTTTACATTTATCTCCTGGCCAAGTGTGAGTTTGTCTGCCTCCTTGATGAGGAGTGCAGTAGCGGCCAGAACCCTTAAACAAGGAGGCCATCCCATGGCAACTGAGTCCAGCTTTTTGGACAAGTAAGCCACCGGCCTCTGCCATGACCCAACCGCCTGAGTAAGCACACCTAACCCCATTTTGTCTTTCTCATAGACAAAAATATTAAAGAGTTTTTCTACACTTGGGAGCCCTAATGTTGGAGCCTGTCCAATCGACCGTTTAATCCCTTGGAACGCCCTCTCTTGCTCCTCCTCCCAGGTGAGAGAGCCTCACTTGGGTCTGGTCAGAGCCTCTTATAGGGGCTTTGCCAGAGCTGAGAAGCCGGGAATCCAGATTCGGCAGAATCCAGCTGCCCCTCAGAATTCATGGAGTTTCTTCCTGGTCTTAGGTCAGGGTAAGGCAAAAAATGACTTCTTTTCTTCCAGCCCCTTATTCCCGGTGTCCCTGGGTGATTACAAAACCCAAATGTATTTTTTTTCTACAGATTTGGGCCTTTTTCCATGAGGCCCGATACCCAGAATCAGCAAGATGCTTGAGAAGAGCTCAGGTGCCTGTGAGGCAGTTCTCTTCTGTCGGAACTGGCTAAAAGTAGATCATCTACATAATGGAGGAGAAGACAGCAAAGTTTTTCACGCCGGAAGGCTGCCAGATCTCCGGGTGGGTCAGTCCTTTCTAATGCAAACAAGGGCTGACTCTGTCGGGCCAGCCCAATGCAAAAGAACTCATCCTTCAGATCTAGGCACATAAACCAGGTTGCATCCAAAGGCAGCTGGCTCAGCAGGGTTTGGGACCACGGAGTACAGTGAAACCGTCACTTGGCTAATGAGTCTCAGGTCTTGTACTGGCCGGTAGCCTCCATTCAGCTTTTTGACTGGCAGCAAAGACATGTTCCAGGACAACTGACATTCTCTGAGAATTCTGACTTCCATCAATCGATCCAGGTGCTCTTGTTTGCCTAGCCGAGCTTCCCGTGGGATAGGATACTAGCGCAGGCATTGGGGCTGTGCTCCCGGCTTTAATTCAACTACAACCAGAGGCCATTCTTCCACCAGTCCCAGTGGGTTGCCTTCTGCCAAGCTAATGGAAGGGCAGAGAGAGAGTCTGGTGGGTTTTTCTCCTCCATTTTGCACGGGCTGTAAATGCTCCATTCCTCCTCTCAGAGCATGGAGATGGTTAGAACAAACCCCGTGGTTTCAGGTTTTAACTGTAAGGTGCTCCCCCGACCCCTGACCTGGCTGAAGATTTGGACTCTAAGTTTGACTAACAGATCTTGTCCAAGCAGGGTTATGGCACATTCTGGCATATATAGGATATTGTGCTTACTATATAGCCTCCTGACTCGCAGGTCTGGGCTTTGCAAAAAGGCTGGTGGGCTGCTTGATCCCTGGTAGCTCCCATGTTAGTTTCAGTCCATGTCCCAGAGGGGTCCACTGGGGTGGTCACGATAGAATGTTCCGCCCCAGTATCTACCATGAAAGCCATGGCTTGGCCTCTGATATTTAGTTTGATCATGGACTCCTGGGGACCTAAGCATATGGAGCCCAGTGTGCCTCATTCAAAGTCGATTCCCGCCCAGCCGAGGAAGTTCGAGTCCCGCTTTTCTTCTCTGCGCCAATCTGGCTTTTGGCATTTTACTTATTCGAGCATTTGTTTTTCCAGTGTCCGAACTTGCGGTACACACATTGGTTCTCTCCCAGCTGGGGCCAGCCTTCTCTTTGCCTCGGTGGTTTTCATCTCCTCTTGCCTTCGCTTGGGCTCTTTTCCTGGAGCACCGTTGCCAACAGAATGACTTTTTCTTTCATTTTCTGGTCGGCCTCCCTTCTAGCTGTCATATCCCAATTCATAAAAACTTTATTGGCTATTTCCAAGAGTTGGCTGATATTCATTCCAGCGAAGCCTTCTAGTCTCTGAAGCTTCCTGCAGATATCTGCCACCGATTGGGCTGCAAAGGCCGCATTTTTCATTCTCTGATTGTCTGGGGCCTCTGGGTCAAATGGGGTGTAAATTCAGAATGCCTTGCACAGCTGTTTGCAGTAGACTCCCAGACACTCGTCAGGCTGCTGGGTGACAGCAGTGGTTTTGCACATACTGGTAGATTTTCAGGTCCCAGCTCGTATTCCCTGTGAGATGGCTGTCTGATACGTTGGATATTCGCCCGTCCTTCCTCTGTGTTAAACTCCCAGCTGGTGGCCCCCTCTGGAACTATCATTCCGCCTTAGACGGCTACATCAATGACTCCAGCAGGAGCATTAGCTTCCAGGAACGAAGGGGCTCCACCCAGTATGTACCTCCTCTCTTCCGGGTTAAAAAGGGTGCAGAGCAGCTGTTAGCTTTCTTCGAAGGTGGGAAGATATGTCTGAAAGATGGTTTCAAGGAGGTCGATCATAGTCTCAGGCTTTTCTGAGTATGAGGGGGTGCGATGCTTCCAATTCAGAAGGTCCGTAGTTGAGAAGGGCTGATAGTACATCATTAGGTATACTGAATTAGCTGGCTGGATTGTACTGTCCCCCCCGACCTGGTCTGGTCCCTGCATCTCTTGGAGGGGCATCTGGAGAACAGCAGTTCTCTGATTTCTGAGGTGCAGACGTCTTCTCTGGTCAGGGATCTCTGGTCCTGGGTCTGGCCCGGTGGGGAAATGGACAGCTGCAGAGTGTCTGGAATTGTGTCAGAGAGATGTATTGGGGAGGCGTGGGCTCTTCTCCTGGGTCCCCCTGGAGAACAGGCTTCAGGTCTTCCAGGGGCCCTGGTGTCATTTTCAGAGAATGTTTCGGGGTCTTCAGTGGCTCTAGTGGGTCCCTCAAGGAAGGTGTCAAGAAGATTCTAGCTTGGCCCTTCCTGGTTGAATTGAACCGCACCCATGAGGGCAGCGTTTGGGCAATTCTTAACAAAGAGTCTATATAGGAGAACTGGTCCAGGTGGCCAGGGTCCCCTGTCACTTTTCCACACACATTGGACTATCAGAATTTCTAAAGTGTCTTCTGTGGGCCAGCCGACCCCAAATGTGGGCCACTCAACCTCACAGAGGGTCCTCAACTTTTCTGGGCTCAATTTTATTCCGTAATCCTCAGGAAAACCTTTATTGAAAATGTTCTGCGTACAGTCCAGGACTGTAGGCTTGCCCTGACTTCCCCCCATGCCCTCCCTTGTAGGATGTTGCAGCTGACAGAGGGGAAGGGTGGTTGCTCCTTGGAGTGACCCACTCAGATGCCCAGCTGGACGTGTTCCTCTTGGAACTTGAAAATGTGTCTTGGCTAAGGTGTACCCATATAAACCCCGGGCCGGTCAGGTTGCCATGAATCACCGTTTTACCATATGACATCACTACAGAACTGCGGTTTCGGGCCCACACATACCCTGTAGCTTTAGCCATGGGGCAACAGAAACACTCACACAGAAATCACACAGAGGTTAAATATTCCCTCCTAGGCATCCCTGACGGAGAGACTTCTGGTAGTCTCATGGGAGATGATCAAGCACCCCTTCTGCCCCGAGACAGGCCTGGGTCTGAAGTCCTGGGACTTTACCTTATCCAGAGATTGTTCCTGGTGTCTGAGCTTCCCTTCCAGAGTCCAGCAGGGTTCCCAGCTCAGGGCTGATGAGAGATGGCTGACTGGATCTGCTGAACTCAGCAGGGCACTCTTACCCTCTGCATCCTCCTGTCCTGCCAGCTGTGAGCCATTCTTCCCACATCAGTGGCCCAAGACCTGCACGGTTGGGTGTCCCGGTCAGGGAACAAAATGTCGTGGCTCTCCTGTGACAAACCAAGTGAGTGCTCTTTTGAAGATCTGGCAAATTTATTATGTCGATGGGCACAGGGAGTATTCTCCAAAGTCTGAGCATGTACTGCAGGCGAGGGTACACTTATATAGGTTAGAGAGGTGTGAATTAGAGCTGGGGGTTACAAGTGCAAACCTAAATAATTTAATTGTAAATTCTTCACATGAGCTATATACACACACAAGACTCCATTTGCAAGACACACACAAGGTTCCATTTGTAAGACACACACAAGAATCCATTTGTAAGTTATTAGGGAAGTTCTTTATCTATTGGTGACTTACCAGTTGCCAGCAGCATTCCAGCAAGCTCAGACCACAGGATGTTTCATGGCTCTGCTAGGTCAGACTGTCTTTACGGCTGCCTTCATGGCTGCTGGGAAGTGGTGGGCAGACCTTTTTCCCTTATATGGAGATCATGCAGAATTGTTATTAATTTTCATTCAAACTGTTGCTACAATTCACTGATGAAACCATCACTTCTGGACCTGGAGTTTTCTTTGTAAACTTAGTGGCTACTGGCTGCTCTCCCATCCCTCAGTCACTAGCATGGGAAAATTTCACATCTTCCCAGGTGAGGAAAGGCTGTTAGCATGTGGATCCCTTTAGTTCTGCAGCCTCAGGCATTTCATTCACACTCAGGCTTCAGCAACTTTTAAAAATATATTAGCTCAATCCTTTTACAGGCTCTCCTGCCTTTGGCAACATCTGTAACAATTAGGCAAGGAGCTGTTTTTCCCCCAGCTGCCTGACTCCTGTTACCTTTTGGAGCAGTATTTACTCTGTAATTTCAGTTCTGAGCTGTCTAAAGAAAATTCTTTAATTTGCACCTTGTGACCTTTTCTCTGGTTGTACTGCTGGTAGCCACGCTCTTTCAGCACTGAACTGAAATTGTAACTCTAAATGGAAATCTAATTCTGATGCTATGAATTACTGATATTGTTTAATTGCAAAATCACCAGAATATGAGGGTACTTTTGAATATGTAACTTAAATATAAAATGCATTTAATTTGACATAAGTTTCTATAAATACAGAATTTTTCTTACAGGCATTTTTTGTTGTTTTGTGCATCAAGAATCTCTGACATTCATGTTTGCATATTTAAACTTTCAAACCTACAGTAACTAATCTGTGGACATTTGTATGTATACTTGTGCCTAAACACAGAAAATTGAGATCTTATAGGGTTAACTAGAGAATTAAAAAGAGGAAAAACACAAAATTTAACTTGAAATTAAATAAGGTAATATTTTATATTAGACAGTTGAATAATCTGGTTGTATCAGATAAATTATTTTCCAGCTATACCTGGGGAAAATGGTTGGTCTTATTAGTGCTTTAACATGTGTTATGGAGTAGTTCTCGAATATTCTATAAAAGCCAAGCACAAGTCTTTACATTTGGTGGGGGGGAATCATTGACTTTTGTTTATCACAAGGTATTTGCACACTTCTTTTTTGTCTGAAATGTGAAGCAGTGTAAACACAGAAGGCATCATTTTCTTACCCAGCCTCAGTCAATCTTAATTTTCTTATTCTGAATTGTTTGATGAAATACCATTGCTGTTGACATATAAATCACTCTATAACCATACTTTTTATCTTAAAAAAACTGTTTTCCATCAGTTTTGACCCAAGATTTGAACCTGAATTTGGATATTATGGGTGAGATGTAGAAAACTAGAAAAACAATTGAAGAACTCAGCAATTTGTAGACAGTGTAATCAGAGTGTTTTTCTTAGATTGTCAAGCTATGCATTAAAATTCTCAAGAAGCGTTTCCTCTCTTTGCACTGAAAGCTGTAAGAATATGACTGATTTCATTTATAATACACCATAATGAATCAAGAAAAACATGGTTATTTATGTTAAGTTATGAAATTTTATTTTCAAACAGCAAGAGTAGGTAGAAGGACCTTGGTGTAGGATATCACCACAAATTGCTTGCAGAGAGAAAGTTGCCTATGCAGTATTTCTCTTTTGAATAGTCTTTGCTGTGGGAAATAAATAGTGGAAAAGTACAAGAGAGTATTTTCATGTTGAAATTTTCCAAGGTCACACTTAAAACTTTTTTCTATGAATAAATATAGACTTTTGTTGAAAAAAAAGTCCTGAGAAATTTTCCTACCTAATACATTCCCCCCAACCCATATAATAATGAAGATTAAAATATGCTTGAAACCAAAGCAAATGTATCTGAATTGACATAGTCTATAGTTAGAGTCTTTTTTTTTTTTTTGGTGAAAAATCTCGTACTTTTATATAGCAAATCATTAAGTGACCTTGTTTAGTTAAATATTTTTGTGGGGATTTGAAAGAACTGTTAAGTGAGTGATAAAAGAGCTTCTTGGAAATATTTACTTAGGAAATTTATAAAATTAGGGGTACGCTGGTGAAGTAGTGGTTTAGTTAGCTACGCTCAGCCGAGAATGTAGGTCACATATCCCAAGGATCTGAGTTCAAGACACAGGGCCTAGGTGAAAGTCAAGATTAACAACTAAACAAAATAAAGTGCTTCTTCCTCCTCTGCCTGCCTGCCTGCTTACTAACCTTTATTCCTACCTGCACCTTCCCTTTAAAAAATTAAATTAAATTAAACTTTTTACCCTTGAAAGTAAAATCGATGTTACCAGTGAGGAAAATGTTAGGAATGAAATCATGTGGTTGAGAGATTTTATGACTTTCTTTTTTCTTCCTTTCTTAATATTTTATTTTTATTAAGAAGAAAAAATGAAAAATATAATGTTTAGCCACAAATATTTGATTTTTTCTAAGTTTAATATAAGAACCAGATAAGGAAAATTATTAACTCATCCTGACCTGACATAATGTAAATCTGCTTATAACTGTGTAAAATTCAGGGCTGCCCCTATTTTTAACCTCTTACTCTGTGTGATGACACTTTGCTTATTTTAAATTTACTGTTTAAAATTATGTTTCATACTGATTGATGTTCAGAATCAACAGTTCATAGAAGCAAGAAAATAAAATAAAATTATCTCGGTGTTACCACCCCAAATATGAACATGCATTCTTTCTCTCCAAAATTTTAAGTATGACTGCAGTTAAACTAAAAAACCAAAGAACCTGATATGATCAAAGGAGCCATTCCAGGCAATTTTTAATCTCGTATGGTCATGAAGACATCTTTTTAGGGTGGACTAGAAATGTTTTAGAATCCTACATTTATATAGCCTCACCATTTTTTTTTCCAACATTTTGAATCACTTAGGTCAGATTAACTTCCTCAGAATTTTGTGACATCTAATTTCAGTTATCTCCTTTTTTTTTTTTTTCAGGAAAGGTACAGGCAGAATGAAGGCGACCAGGCAGGTAGAATGAGAAAGGAGGAAGCAGCATTTTGACTTTATTTAGTTGCTCATATTGGTTATTTACCCTGTTCTCCAGTCTCAGGTCTCCAACTGGGGACCTTGGGATATATATGAACTGCGCCTAGTGGACTAAACCCCGAGGCCACCAGGGCACTCTTGCTATCTCTCTTATGTATGTACTTAGGGATTTTCCCTTGTCTTCTAAATAGTTCGATATTAGGAAAAATGAATCTTCTGAAGAAGCTTAGAATAATTTAATGTATTTCTGTTGATGGATATAGAGAAATCAATGTTAATTTTTAAGACCATTTCAATGATTACAATTATATATCATTTAGGATATTGTAAAAGAACCACCCATATGAAATAAGTTATATTAACTTCAGATTTGGTTTGGAAAGCCCTGATCATACACAGGAGAATAATATCAGCAGCAGTAACATGGGGCTGATGAAAGAATGGAAATAACATAGAATAACAGATCTTGCTGCATAACTTTTGTTTCATTTTTAATTGGAATGTTAAATCATTACACTGATGCATCAGAAACATTTTCCCATCTTGTTTTATCTACCATTGTACTGATTAGACCTGTTCTTGCATAGATCAAGCCAACTTAGTGAGATTCAGATCAAAAAAAGAAACTAAAATTCCCTCTAAATGTAAGATATCCATGTATGCCACCAACAATTAGCCATGAATACATTTGTAGATTGTGTGACAGGTAAGATGAGGCTGTCTCTTCTACCCCAAGTCATGAATGTGTGATTTTTCACATCTAGTTTAGAAATTCAAATGGTATTTGGGTGGATTTGGGGGTGGTTAAATTCAAGAGGTTCAAGAAATATATAGTCAATGAATCAAGAAAACAAAAAAAAGAGCCAATAATTCCAAGGCTCTAAAGAACTCCAGTAGCATAGGGAATAAGAAATGACCTTTGAATCTGGCAATTAAATCAGTTACTTATACAAAATATAATTGTACTAAAGAGACATGGTTGGGAATGAAGCCATAAAAGGTGAACATGTTGCTTACATGCTGAAAGTAAGACATTACCAGGAAACTAGGAGAAAGAAAAGGTTTCTAACGGAGCCAAGAACAGGAAGAGAAGGCTCTTATCTGTTACACTGCCAAATGAACATCAACTTTGCTGTGATCATTTTAGAAACAAATTTTAATTTATGGTATCTTAGAAACATGACAAGTTGAAGAATGATGTGTGAGGATTGAATCACTGTGAGTGATATATTATTATAAGATTTAATAGAGCATAGACATTCCACATGGAATTTGGGGTTAGAATTCAGAAGAAACTAAGGGTGGTGGTCATGAAGCTTTAGGAAAAAATGTGGTTGTACTGTGTGCCATACTGTGGCAAGCACTTTCACCTTTATTATGTAATTCTTACGACTGCCATATGAGGTATATATTATTGATATTCCCACTTAGTAGAAATTACTTAGTAATGTTTTTTTTAAAATGAGTATCAGGCTTATGTTTATTAACCAGAATATATTAGAAAGGATCTGATTTTTTAGTCTTCCTGACATAAGGAAAACTCAACAAAAAAGGCTGAAGAGTAGTGTTTCTAAGTAGAGGAATCCTATTTATTACAGACTACTACCACTGGTGATAAAAAAGACTAAAGGCAGGACCAAAATAAATGTGTCATTACCTCTTGCCATGAGGAACAAAGGAGAGTAAAATTATTTTTGAAGAAAGTTGAGGATAAAATTGCATAGAGTATGTTGTGGCAAGAATTAGTGGATTCAAATCTTACATCTGCCACTTAGTTATACTGATTGGACCAGTTTCTATACTTTTTAATCCTATTTTCTCATCTATAAAATTAAGTTATTGGACTTGTTCTGTGGCCTTAAATGTGATACCATATATGACAGATAGCGTGACACTCACCTTAAATAAATTTTATTAAATTTGTGATTGTTTTATCAGTGTGTTTGTTTTACTATGAAGGTTAGAAAAACAAATAGAGAAATTGAGTCTTTGTGAAATGGATTATTTATTACTCTTTCTGTCTCTATTGAGTAGATTTCCTTTTTCCTTATTTCTTCATACAATTTATAATAAACCCTATCCGTTAAAACAGTCTAAGCATAAGTCTGTTTCTCACAACTGGAAAAATTGAATGCAAATTCTTAATGTTAGGAATTAATTGACCAATTTAGGTAAAAATCAGTTGAATTTCAGTTTACTCAGAGCTCATTAAAATTGAAAAAAAAGTCTCAGAAGGGAAGGTTGGCCGTGGGTGAAAATTGTACCCATTAACTCTTCTCTTTTTGTATATAGTACATAATAAATCATAGCATTTGGAATAAAAAATTTAATCATTTTAATTGATTTTGTTGGCTATCATCATCTGAATGATCATTAAAACTCCTTTGACATAAATATTCTTAAAATATAAGGTCATGATTTTTCCCCCTGAAGATTAAATAATAGAATAATAATTGTAGACTGATACCTGATAAATTGAGATCATAAGCTTGGGTAGTTGATGTATTTAATTGCAAATGTTATTCCATACAGTTTTGATTCTGAAAAATGTTAATAAGTCATATTCATAAAATGAAAATGGTATTTCAAGTCTGACATATACAAGACTTAAGCTCTTTTATAAGATCATTTTAGGAAGCTTTTGACAATTGCATTATAGTACATTTTAAAAATTAACCTAAGATTTACTAGATCAATAGAATCATTACATATGACTTAGAATGTAAAACTATAATAAGGTTACTATGTTGCTAACTTTATTGTTAGCTTCATTATCATGTTGCTTTAATAATTTTTATGCAGTTTGTATTTGGTTGAGGTAAGTGACTTATTTAGACCCCACTGATACAAAAATGATAGAAATAATTTACACTGATGATGAATTGCATCAAACAAATATATCTGTATTATAAAATTATGGTCTTTTATATGAATAGTTTTTATTATAAATGAAAATAATAAGAGCAACCATTCATCATAGTTTAATTTACTAGGCTCCATTATAAATGCATCATGTGTATTACCTCTTTGATTTTATTGTATACTATCCTTTACTAGCTCTCAAAGAATTTTATATTTTTTTCTACTGTAAAGCTTGAGACATTGTACATAAAAATGGTAATTTAGTTTTTACTTAGTCTAAAAATGTAGCTTTCGGTAGTGAGATGACTGTCATTTTTTTTTGAGCATATTTCCTTTCACATTCATGTTGATACAACTAGAAAATGCTGTGATTAAAGATTTGTCCATTCATTGTAATGACATTATATCTTTAATATTTATAGAGGTAACTTTGATGTACAAAATAATAGAAGCAGATATGTGCAAGTTCAGCATTCATCAAACATACAACAACACACCATGTCCATACTCAAATCACCAAAAGTCTTTCACCAGTCTCCATGGGACCCCTCCACCCCGCTACCAGTTGCTCCCACCCCCCACCCCCTTCCTCATTCGTAACCTCCGTTCTGTTTTCAATGTCAAAAAGCTAGTGTTTATTTTGTCTATTCCCTTGATTTGTTTCTTATTGCTACCTCACTCATTGATATTCCAAATATGAGTGAGATCATCCTTGTATTTCTCCTTCTGACTTACTACTTAGCATGATCTCTTCTAGTTCCACCCATGTTGTCACAAATGGCAAGATTATACTTTTTAGGGCTGTATAGTATTCTGTTCTTTATCCATTTATCTTATTATTGGCATTTAGTTTCCAATTCCTGTCTATTGAAAATAAATAGCATAATTTATTAAATTTTCTCAACCATTTTAGAGCTCTTTCTAAGCTTGCCAAAACACTGATCTTATAAAGAAGTTTTATCCCAAATATATAATGAATACAACAAAATTCCCAGGACACAGGACAGGATAATGGCTACCTCTGGGGGTGGGTTGGGGGGAAGAACAGGGAAAAGGAAGGGTGGTAGTGGAGGGCATTGGGATCCTGGTGGTGGGAGTGATATGGATTACAAACAGGCTAAGGTGTGTATTCAGTATTCTAAGAGCTATAGAGCAATGTAAACTAAGTAAAAAATAAAAAACAAAAGCATTCAATGAACTCTTAAAATGAGTTTTGTTTTAAGAAAATTCAAGAATAAAATGAAAGGCTTGAAAAGGCTACCTACTATATGACTAAAATTATATAAAATTCTAAAAAAGATAAAATATAGATATTATAAAGAATATAAGTGGTCACCAGATAAAGATATAGAAAATTGAATAGATACAACAGTATTATTTTTAGGATAAACTACTCTGTATGGTTTTATAATTGTTAACATATGACATTGTTCATTTGTCAAACCTGTAGTACTTTAGAGAAAAGAGTGCATCTTAATAAAAGAAAATTTTAAAAATCACTTAGGTTGTGAGATTCCAGAAAGAAATGCAGAACAGAACTAGGAATTCTACATATATTATACATTTATGAAACAGTATGTGTTAGGTGATGGATGCAAAAACTGCTGACCATTTATCTTTTTGGACATGAATGGAATCTCTAAGACTAAAGGTAAAATAAACTACATAAATATTAAATTCTTGTTGATAGGATTATTTTCCACCAGGGTACAAATTAATTCTGATATTACTGTGCATGTATAATTAATTGAACAAACATATAAATGGCGGCTGGTAGAAGCCAGGTTACTCACTGTTAGATTGAATTTACAGTCTATCAAGTGAATAGGGTTCGATTGATCCATGTAGTAATGGTTTGGAGTTGGAGACATCATTAATAACTTTTATTTAGCTTAATAAATGAATACAGATACTTATAGATATAATTATAGAAATGTTTGTATGTATGGGTAAGAATGCACACTTTTTTTCACATTGTCAGCTGAAATAGGTGAAAAATGGTATCTCAGATGTACGTAGTGCCCAGATGTTGATTTCTGATAACAAGAACCAGGAATCCTTGGAGAATGGCTGATATGACTGGGACAGAAAATATACAGGATCTTGAAGCACCTTTGATGCTAGAAAGTAAGGAAATACACACACACATATACACACATCTCAACACCATATTAATATAAAGATGCCAAAGGGACACAGAAAATAACTGAAAGAACCCCAGTTTGGGTCATAAGGCAAAATAGAATTGTATTATAACTCAAAGTATAAAATAAGTCTCATGATCTTATTCTGATACAAAAAAAAAAATAGCTGAGGGAAATCTCCCATGCAGGATCATTCCAAATCATTTACGTAAATAAATGCTATGCCCAAAGGATCATAACCCTACAATTTCCAAAGTGTTGATTGATTGGCAGATTTCCTTCCAAAGAGTCTAGTGTGAAAAGGGGCTTGTGAAAGTGATGAGATTGTGGAGATACCAGATGAAACATAAGCAGCCAGCATGTAAACATCGTGTTGCTGTGATGTGATAAGGATGACATTTTCACTCTGTGGCCTACTTCCCCATAAATCCATAACCACATTCTAGTCATCTGAAAAATACCAGACAGTTGCCAATAATCTAACTTCTTAGAAAATACTGACCATTATTTCTTCAACTCCCAAGGTCATTAAAATAACAGGAAAGTCCAGGAAGCTGTGAAACCAAAAGCAGCAGAAAGAGATAGATCAAATGGAGCATGGGATCCTGGAAGAGGGAGCATATGCAAAGCTATGGGAACCTGAATTAAGTGTGGTGTCTTAGTTTATAAGTCTTCCTCTGTCATAGAGTGCCACAATTTGCATAAGTTAATGAAATCTGTTTTCTCAGAGGCTCTGAGGCTAGAAGTTCTAGAGGCTGAGTGTCCAAGATCAAGGTGCTGGCATGACCGTCTTCTGTTAACTTCCAATTGCTTCCTGGTGGTGGTGTTCCTGGACTTATAAAAGCATCAACAGAATCTCTACCTTGTTCTTCACACAGTTTTCTGGGTATACTTGTCTGTCTCCAAATTTTCTCTTTTTGTGACAATGTTGGTAATGTTGGATTAGGGTCCACCCAGAGGACCTTGGAACTTGATTCTTCTATAAAGATGCTCTCAGTCTTCTTTTTTCCTTTCATTCCTCCCTCCTCCCCTGCTTCCCTTTTCCTTTCCTTCTTTCCCATTGTATCCTTCTCTCCAAAGAGAGAGAACGATACAATAATTCCAAGATTTCCAAGGACTTTTTTGAGCATCCAATTTAATTTAGAGAAATGGTTATATACTGAAATTTCAGGTGATGATTTTCTTCCATGTGTTCAATTTAATTACTGCCTTTTCTGTATAGCATGACTTTGTAAACAGAATATGCATAGATGTTGTCGAATATTTCAGGATGATAGATTGTACGTTATCTTCTTTGAGGAACAGGGCTCCTTAGTAAGAAAAAGATCAGAGGCATTATTCCCATGATTAGTTGGGAATATAACAATATAACAGTAATGGGAAATTAAAGCAAAACATTTCATGTTTTTTCTGTAGATGAAAAATAGAAATACCCTCATGTGTTCCTTTCCCAGAGCCAGAATCAATTACTGATCAATTTTGTAACTACCGTCTAGGACAAAATTAACTTGTTCTACTTGGGGATACAGGTAGAAAAGTCTTTCACATATCATGTTCATTTTCCAAGGAAATCTGAGTAGGGTTTAAAATGTGTATACACATTGTTGCTAATTGAAAATATCTTCTGGTTTGTGTTGATGTCTTCAAATTTTCTCTCACGGCAATTTGCTGTAAAAACTCAGTCAAAACTGAAATGATCTACCCCCTATCTTTATTTTCTAGATTTTGCATTATTATTTGTGGTTCATTCAGTGTAATGAAAAGAAAATGTGGGAAGCAATAAAATCAAGTGTCAGTAAAAGATACTGCTTACAGGAAGCTTATGCTAGTCAGGGTTTGTGTATAATGTGCTTGAGATGCGCTCTGCCAAACTTCTTTGTTTTATGATTTTTTTCCTATCAGCTCCATAGGAAAGAGAACAGCTCTAGTGTATTTCCTTCCATTGCAGTCATTATCCTTATTAATTGTGTGATTGTACCATTATTTGTCAATTGAGAAGTCTTCAGGATAGTAAGTTCTCTTTCTACAATCATCATAGTGTTTAAAAGCTCCTTTGCTCTCTGGTACAAGGTGTTTCAGACTCATTTGGTGTATTTCCTGCCCCAGACCTGAAATCAGTCATTTCCCAGGGAGCTCATAGTTTTGTTTTATTTTGTTGATAAGAAAACTAATATTTGGAAAGAACAGTCTCTCAGTTGAGGTTCTAATTGCTCCTGGGTAGGTCTTGGATTTTATAATTTTCAAATTTACTTTGATTTGTTGTTTTGTTTTGTTTTGCTTAGTTATAACACATATTCATCATGAGTTCATACCAATATTTCAAATTCAGCTCGACAAGGTTTTTGATCAACCTGTTTTGTTTTGTCTTTAAGGAAAGGTGCAGGCAGGAATGAAAGCAACCAGGCAGAAGGTTAGGAAAACAGAGGAGAAAGAAACTATTTAGTTGTTCATCTTGGTTGTTACCCCCGGTCCCAGGTCATGAACTTGAGACCTTGGGATGCATGTGAATTCTGCCCAGTGGAGATACCTGCTAAGCCATCAGGTCATACACAGCCTGTTCTATCTTGCATCTTCTTTTTTGTTCAGGACCCTAATGATAGAATATTACAGATGCTTTGTCTTTTACATAATCCCATGTTCCATGCAAAACACACTCAGGTAAACAGTCCTAATAATATGCCAGTAATATGAATGTTAAATCTATTTAAAATATTGTTTTTGCAGTTCTTTTTGTCATTCTTATGTATTCTAAAAGGAATAAACTGTCCGAAAATTGTATGCTCAAATGATGTAGAATAGTTAGGTCTATAGCTTGTATCTAATTGTAGAGAATTTTTATTTCTACTTAATTTAATATGTTGTATATATATATATTATAATGACTTCAAAATTGCACATGTATTCAAATACATTTAAAATATATATATATATATATATATATATATTTTAGAAGTCTCAGTTCTATCCCTATTCTTTTTTTCCTATAGATTATATGTTTTGATTCATCTCTCTTTATTTGAAAAAGTTTTGATAGATTTCCTTCTACAGGTTTGATTTGTGTCTTGATTTTGTGTCCTGTCTTATCTTTTTTTATTTCATTTCCTTTTCTTTTATAACTAAATTCTAAATTTTTCTTTAAAAATTTTTTTTTTTTTATTTTTTGGAGGTACATATGTGTATATAGATAGGTAGCTAGATATAGATAGAGAGTCGCATTATGTATAAGTTAAATTTTATGACTACTTGTCTAATTCTTTGACTCCATTTTCTTTATTTTTCTTTTTTTTATCTGATTACATTGGTTAATACTGCCATCCATCTGAATGAGGGAGATAGTGGGTACTCTTTCTGATAATATTATAGAAGCCTCTCTCTTTCCCCTGCTACATGATGTTTGTTTTGAGTTAAACTGTTGAAAGATACATTTATTTATTTATTTATTTTAGTATGACATATAAGAGGTTAGAATGTCAAATTCCATTTCTACTTCCATGGAGAAAATGATATTTTTCTCTTTGTGTATAAATATGTAAATTTGCATTAATGAATTATGATTGAAATTAGTGAAATATAATTGAAAATTATTTGCTAATTATACATTTAATTCTTATGTTTCAGATTTTCCCATACATAGTTACACACATACACACACATACATATATATATGAGCATGAATTCATTATATAATATGCTATGTGGCTTAGCACCAACATTTTGTCTTAGTTCTCTGAGACGGTACACTGAATACTCACAATATCATAGTTAATATGATATTGTTCGCTGCTGTGTAGTGTAGTTCTTATGCAAGAAATTTTGAAGATGAATGTCACCCTCATTTCACAACATATCCTTGGAAGAATTCTTTTTTTAACTTTATATAAGTTCACCACCAAGTTTCCATCTTTCCTTCACTCTATGATTAATCTCCTTTTCCCTATTGGCCCCTGACACCTGCCTCATCTCTTCCTGCACCTACTGATTTGCTTTTTTTTTTTTGGCTTAAAGTCATTTGTTTGATTTAGTTCATTTTTACATATATTTAATTTGCTTCAGTCATTTGATTACTTTCTCTGTACACCTCATATTAATAACATACCATGTGCATCTTTCTTCTTCTGGTTTATCTCACTAAGCATAATTCCCTCCAGGTCCATCCATGTTGCCATGAATGGCAGGGTTTCACCTTTTGATGGTTGCATAATATTCCTGTATACAATGTACTGATGTATATATGTACTAAATCTTCTTTACCCACTAAACTGTCGATGGGTATTTAGGTTGTTTCTAGCCCTTGACTGTTGTTTATAATGCTACAATGAACATAGGGCTTAAAATATCTCTGCAAATGAGTGTTTTTGCATTTTATGGGTAAATACCCAGTAGAGGAATCAAAGGATCATATGGGATTTCCATCCTCAGTTTTTTGCGGTATCTCCATACAGCTTTCAATAATGATTGCACTATTTTACTCTTCTGTGTAAGTGTATGAGTTCCCTTTTCTCTAATTCTCTCTAGCACTTGTCTCTTTTCTTTTGTATAATAGCCATTCTTACAGATGTGAGGTGATATGTCATTTTTGTTTTGATTTGCATTTCTCTAATGATGAAAGAAGTGCATCTTTTCATGTGCCTATTGGCCATTTGTATGTCTTCATTAGAGAAGTGTCTTGATCCTTAAGTGTTTTGTAAACTTTCTCTATGAAAATATGTGAGCCTGATTTGCTTTTGTAGGTAGGGCATTTCTTTACTACTTTATAGATTTCCTTCTTTGAAAATTGTTATGTTTAAGGTTTACATTTCTGTTAACTTCAATTTTAGTAAGTTGATTTTTTTTTGTTAATTGTCCATTTTATAATGATTACTAATTTATTGATATGGAGTTGAATGAAGAGTTATCATTTGATCAAGTTCTTGTGATCAATGTATTTAGCCTGAGTTATGTTATATCACTTTATTCCCATGTATACTGGCCTATGTGTGGACATATACATCGCCAAGTATCCACATGTTCTTACATGCTTTTTATAAAGCCCTTCATTGTATATCTCTATTATGTCTTCTTTTTCATAGTAAATATTATTTCTAAAATTTGCTTGCAAAATTTAGAGGAAAAATCAGAACAGTCACATATTTCGATCTAATACTTGATTTTGTCTCCTCTTTTTGATTACTTATGTCTTTCTCTGCTATGAGAAATACCAAAATTATCTCATTCTTTTTCTCCCTATCTTCTTTCTTCTGAGCACTTGATCTGAAGTAATATTCTGTTTTTCTCAGTGTTTATAACCATAAAACAATCATCAAGATCATTATATCTTTGGTCTCTTGATTCCACTTCTCTTATTAAAATTTGTATTGTATATTTTATATACATATACATATATACATACACACACATATATGAGCATGGATCCATTATGTAATAGTCTATGGCTTAGCATCAACATTTAGTCTTGTTTCTTTGATAGGGTATGTTAATTACTCACAAGTTTTTATATCACTCTCTAACCATTTGGACTGCCTGAAGCTCATTCCTTAAGATGCAGTGATAAGAAAAAAAAAAAAAAAAAAAAGACCTGAATTCTTGTGTGTTATTGTTATTATTGAGCCTTTATACTTGAAATTTCACCAAATCAACTAGATATAAAATTCAATTCTGACTCATTTTATCTCCTTAATTATCTGAATTATATTACCTCCACTGTGTTCTGGCTTGAAATATTGCTATTAAAAAAGTCTAAATCTGTTGATTCTCTCTCCATTTTAAAGGATTCCCTCTTTTACCCTCAAATATAGTTATCTTTTCATTTAAAATTTTAGTTATTTTACTAGAACACACCAGTATATTGATAGTTCTGAGTTGATATTTTCTCTCCGTAGGAGCTCTTTCAAGATGTGGCTCTAGTCTTCCTCCTCATATATGTTCAAATAATTTCCTTTAATTATCCTTTCAGGTATATCATTGCTTATTTTGCTTCTTCAGGGGTTCCTGGTAAATATGTATTTGATCTTGTGATGTATATATTTCTCACTTTGTATCATGTTCCTTGCATTGTTTCTTCGTTGCTTTTTGAATTTAAAATTTTCTCCTGTTTCTCTTAATAATCATTTGTTGTGTTTAAAGATTACTTTTCATCAGAATTTACTTTTTTTTTTTTTTAAGGTAAGGTTCAGGCAACAATGATGGTGACTAGGAAGACAGAGAAGGAAGAAGCACTTTATTTTTATTAGGTTGTTTATCTTGTTTGCCCATCGTTCCCAGCCCCGCTGACCTAGCCCCATCACTAGTCTCGAATCTGGTCCTTGAGATGTATGTGGACTATATATAGCTTATCTACTAGGCCACCGCAAATGTGCCAAAAATTACTTTCTATTTATTTCTAATTCTTTTATTGAATTCTCTTATTTCCTTGCCATTATTTTTCTTTAATCTGATTTTTTAAAAATTTTTTAATTTTGTTAATTATGAGCCTGTTTTAAAAGATTTGACTTTTATTTTCATCTATATCATAGATTTTTTGGGGGGGTGTGTCTCCCAACTCAGGATTTATTCTGCTCCTTACTATTTTTTTTTTTTTTTTTTTAAGAACGTTAAGCTCAGTTTTTTTCTTTTTATGGGAGATTAGTCTTGTTGAACATTAGTAGAAAAAGAACAATTGAAATAGCTTTTATAATTTCATTATTCTTAAGCTCTTTCTTTGTGAAATGATTTAAAAATTGATGACTTCGTAGCCTTGTAAAATTTTATATAATTATTTTGACCCTTTTAACTACAACTTCTCTTTCCTTAACTCCTATTGTCTCCATCAAGTTCAATTCAGATATTTGTATTCTAAGCCTTGCAGTTTGTTTTGAGTAATAAGATACATCTGGAAGGGAATTTCAACTAGTTAACTACGAAAGTTCCTGCTTTCCAAAGAAGAAACTGAACTTGAAATTAGTTTGCAATACATTGTTCAAAATCAAATGCATAGTTACCCTGCCTACTATATGTAAAATAAATAATGAGTATTTTTTTAATTCCTTGGTTAGTCAGGGAAAGGGCTAAATTGTATTTCCATATTGATAGTTGAGTGCAGAGAAGTACATTTTATACATTTTTAAAACTATTAAGTATTTTTATTATTCATACAAGTCATTGTTAATTTCTTGTTCAAATTATCTGATTTCTGTTAAAAACAAGAAAATGAAGTAATTTTTAACAATGCTTGCCATCTGCTAACACTTAATGTTTCTTTTTGGAAATTTAAATGGACTGTCCATATCATATGATGAACTAAATTCTCCAAACAAATTTGCCTCATTTCTCAGGATACCAGGACCTTGGTCATTGAGGAATAATCTTAAACGCACAAGATTGTATACTCTCCCCCATTCTCCCCACTCTTCCCCTTTCACCGGGACTTTGAATGATTTCATCTATTTTATGGGATCTGCCATATTTTAGAATATTTATGTTCTAGTTATGACTACTCACATAATTAAAAGAAAAAATTAAAAAAGGAAGAAGAAAAAAGACAAAGAACAAAATAGTATCATTTAAAATAAAATAGCAAATCCCTAAATATGTAAATAAGAGGCCAAAGACCCTGACATGACTATCTACTTAAGTAAATAATTTAAAATAGTTTCTCTTAGATATCACACATGGCTCTACTGGTGTTCAAAGAGTGAAGATTTAACCAAATATACTTAAATGAAATTCAATACATCTTTGTCTGTCTTTGATGATTCAAATGTCCCCTGAAAGGACCTTCCGTATATAAATAAGAGTTGTTGATTTTGGACTGTTAACCGTGGTGAAAGCCTGTTTAGACAAGATCAGCTGAAGCAGATTGCAGTGTATAAACTGAAAATCCTACTCTGGGGAATTTTTTTTAGAGCATTTAAAGGCCTGTCTTTTCATCTTTGTTTTCATTTAAGTAATATTTTTGTGAAAACATTTGGCTGTTGAAATTATCTTTTAAAAAAGCAGTCTCTACTTCTTTAAATAAATTTCTAACTTTTACCCAGTTTTGCCAATCCTTACTGAATTGCAAAGTGCATACATTAATGTCTACCTCTCATCATCATTTTACAGCTCAGTAGATTTTCTTGAACTAAACATACTGTGTGTAACCAGCACTGAGATCCGCAAATAGAGCCTTACCAGCACTTCCAAAGCCCCCATGTGCTTCATTTTAGTTGCTCTCTCTCTTAAACAAGGTAATAATTTTGTTGATTTTTTTTTTTAAGTAAACGTATAAGCAGGAATGAAGGTGAATAGGTAGGCAGGCAGGAGAGGAGGAAAACACATTTTTATTTATTTTATGTAGTCGTTCATCATGCTTGTTTTCTGATCCCGGACCTTGAACCTGAAACCTTGGGATATATGTGAACTGAACCCAGCCACTACTGTACTAGGGCCTGCTGCTTTCTTTATTTTTAAGTCAGGGAGTCACTTTATCTTTACTTTAAATATATGAGACTAAAAGTATCAGGTCTTTCATAACCTTTCTTCTAAATGATATTTGTCTTTGAGATTCATTCTCATTGCTATGCACTCCTATTATGGCAACATAGCACAATTTATATATTCAATCGGTGTTGACGAGCACCATTAATAGTGCAATTTAGAGTGAGCAATAACAGTGATGCCATAAACATTTGCATACAGTATTTTGGCAAACCTATCTATGGGTTTGCTATACACCAAAGAATGGAATAGGTGAGTTGTGTGTTCTTACTCTCAACTTCAAATTGTTTTTAACAAAGTACTTTTACAAATTTATACTTAAACCAGCAGTACATGATAGGTCTGGTTATACCACCTTTGCCAAAAGTTGTCATTGCCTGTCTTTTGATGTATCTGTTCTATCAGATACATGTTTTTATTATATTGTGGGTTTGTTGGTTGGTTTGCTTGTTTTAAGAGGAAGGAAGCTGGCAGGAATGAAGGCAGGTAGGCAGGCGGGCAGAACAAGAGAGGCGAAAGAAGCACTTCGTTACTTAACTGTTTATCGTGGCTGTTCCTCCTGGCCCTGGGATGTGAACCTGGCTCCTTGAGGTTTACATGGACTAAGCCAGAGTCACAGACTTAACACATGAATCACCAGGGTATACTCACACTGTGTTTTTTTGTTTGTATTCAGCTGAATGAAGTTGAACTTCATTAAAAAAAAAATAAGTCTTGCTCTGACCTTTTAGGTTTCCTCTTTTGTGAAGTGTCCATTTCTTTTACTTTGTTATTGCTTTCTTTCTCTTTTCTATTGAGCTATCAGTTTAACATTGCCTTAATGAGTCCTTTCTGTGATATAGACTTTGTAAATATCTTCTGTTTCTATGAGTTACATTTTAATTATCTAAGTATTTTCTTTTATTTCTATCCATTTTAATGGTCAATCCCCCCACCTTTTTTTTATAGTCTTACTGAAACTGATCAGCTCATATTGATCTTGCATTTCACTGATTTCCTGGTAGCTTTAATCCTCAATATAGTACAGAAATCCTCTTTCCCCATAAGACTATAAGCAGCTCAGTTCTAGACTTGACTCTATAATAAATGCTAACTAAATACTTGATGAAATGGTAAATGATTGTAAACCAAAGGGTACTCCCTTTTTCAGACCAGGAAGCTAAAATAAAAGAATCTAATACAATTCTTTCTCATAACAAATTGATGTGTAGAATGTTTATTTAAACACGTCATTTCAAAGCATTTTTTCCCCAAACACTGACTAAAAGAAGATAAATATCAGTGATAGCTTTATTCTAGAGGTTGGAAAACAAAAAGAAAGCAAGTGTCTAAAAATGTGATATGAAAACCATTGATAAAGAATGTCTGTGTAATAATCTTCAAGATTAATTAGCTCACATTTGTTCACATTTTTGGAGTAGGTCATCAGGATTGAATATTTTGATGTAAAATACAAAGATTATTAGCAAGTCAGTTAGAAGTGTTGATACCAAGCATTCACTTACGCTGGGTGACTTGGAACCACTACCTGTAGACTCATGACACCATTGTTACTAACAAAGCAACACATCTCAGACCAAATTGTAGTTTCTGGGAAGACTTTACTGAAGTTGTGATGCCTCATGGCAGGGCGACTGACATGTTTTCTCACACTCAACACACAGTGCAAATTCTCCCAAAGTACTCTGCTGCTGGTTATACTTTGCCATAAAATAATGCATTTCACAACTTTTTTTTTTTAAGCAGAGCTCTTTATAATAACCAAAATAATGCAAATCCTGTTACTGGCGAAGAGTAATCTCAGAAAGGTCAAAAAGGAAAGTTTGAAAGCACAGCATTATCTACCCTCCTTTACTCAAGTCTGAAGATTTAAAGATGTTTTTCGTTTTTGAGCTCTAATTGAGTCATCTTTTCTGTGATTATTCAGAAGTAATTTTGATAGTGTCGAACTAATATTTCACTATAGCTAAATCACAAAAGGAGGTTGAATAATTTTTTAAAAATATTGTGATGTAACCAGGAGAAATTAGTTATCAAAAAGGAAAAAGGCACTATTTCAAAACAAAACAAAAAAACGCAGTACACTGCGTGTCCTAGTGGTTAAGTCCACCAGGTGCAGTCCACATACAACCCAAGGACCTGGGTTTGAGATCTGCAGCCGGTGGTAGGTGGGGGTACAGGACGACCAAGATGAAAACTAAATAAAAATAAAATAAAATGCTTCTTCCTCCTTTCTCTTCCTGCCTGCCTGCTTCCTTATCTTCATTCCTATCTGCACTTTTACTTTAAAAAAGAAGAGAGAGAGAGAGAGAGAGAGAGAGAGAGAGAGAGAGAGCGCGAGAGCGCGCAAAGGAATATTAGTTGTAGCATCTGGAACACAGATTGAAACCATAGTCTCACTGTAGCTCATTCCAATTCTACTTGATCACCCATTCTGTCTGTCATCTTTAAATTTAAAGAATTCACAACTGAGAGTGATTTAATTATTGCCATGCCACTTTTTTAAAAACTTAATTGAAATATAATTTATGTGCCGTAAAAATCACAAGTTTGATGTGTACAATTCAGTTATTTTTAGTATGTTTTACTAAGTTATCTAACGGCCACCATGGTCTAATTTTAGAACTTTCTACCCCCAAAAGAAACTCCATACCCACTAAAAGTCAATTCCCATTTCTCTCATACCTAGCCTTGAGCAACCACTAGTTTACTTTCAGTCTTAGGGATTTATCTTGCTTTGATTTATCAAATAAAAGAAATCTTGCAATAAGTGATCGTCAGTCAGTCTTAATGCAGGTAGTTTCCTCATATTTTTGTTTCCAGTCAACGTAGATGAGTTCTCAATAGTAAAATCACACAATATTTTTGGGGGAAAGTCTTTAAAAAATCAGGACTAGAGGTCATGTATTAGTTCTTTCCCTATAGTATTAGATTTTTCTCATTTTTGCCTCATGCTGGGTGCTGTTTTCTTTTACTCTAAATCCTTGGAAATTATTGATTAGTTTGCAATAGAAAAGATTGTATATATAGTGACTTTATGACTGTATATAACTGAACATTTAGTGAAGCTAAAGCAAATGCCCTTTAGAACTCCTAATCCTGGCCTAATATTCAACAGACATGGAGAGAAGACCACATTCACCAAATCCACCTGATGTTTCATGAGCAGGAAATTACAAGGAGAAAGGCTTGCAAAAGTACTTGCAAGATATGAAACAGTTGCAGTCAGTTGCTGCAGTTTGCATTTTCAGGACTTTGATTAAACAAAAAGTTTGAAAGGAGCACCATTCAGCAAATTTAACTTAAGAGTAGCATGACATTTCAAGAAGGGATTTGACCAATTATTTTTTCACTGGTCAGACACCAGCTACCACTGTGATTTTGAGTGAATGCACTTTATTTATGTGCTATGAAACTAATTCAAGAATGGAAGGGAAGCCCATTTCTACTGTGATATTTGAGAACGGTAAGACATACTAAGATTATTCTATGTGACTAGCTATGTTTGAGAGACAGAGTGCAGCCTATAATGATATGATAGACTGGATGGAAACTCTGCAGTATTAGCAAAATAGCATCTAATGCTTGAAAAAGATTTCCACTGTAAAGTCATCCATTTTCTCTTCATTTCTCTATGGTTAAAGCTCAAAGCTTAACAATTTTTTTCTTAAGTCAATCTTTCCAAACCCATTTTCCTCTCTCCTCCAAGTACCATGTCATTCAAAAACAAAATGTTGCTCATTGCTTCCAAACAAATGAACATCGCTTAGGTCTACCTCTCTTTAACTCACTACTCTCACCATCTAGCTCTCCCTGCCTAGCTTTACCTTGTAAATTCTTGGTAACACTTCAAGTCACGATTCAGATATCATCTTCTTATAATGATGTACAATGAATGTGCTCCTTCTGATTCTCTGTTGGAGAATTTGTGTCATTGAAAAATGCACACACACACGACATCTTTTCTGCTTATTGTCAGGTCTACCTTCATTCCTGTGTTCATGAACTTTTTGGTCATAATATAGTAGAACTTGTTTCTGCATTTTGACATTTTATCTAGTTCACAGTAGAGATTAGGTTAGGCATACATTTACTGATAAGCTAAGAATAAACACATGAACACAAATCCTTGCCGGTAATATCTGAACTTGCTTTTCATACATCATCAATATGTCTGCCATGTTTTAAAGATAAGGATAAAATAAGTTATCTGATTATGAATGAAAGAATAAAGGTATTTTTAAACCTATTTTTCATTTTCAGAAATCTACAGGAAGTCACCATTCCCAGTGCTACATGTATTAACAACACCCAACACACAGTGAGTGGCTCTAACTACTACCTGGTGTGAGCCAGGGAAGAGCCTGAAGCAATCAACAGTGCCATACATCCCCAAAGAAGTCCAATCATGGTGGTTTATCTCACCCTCCCTTCATTAGAGTGAGGAGACCGGAGCTCTCAGACAGGTCTGCACAGAGTCAGGAGACATCTCTGTGAAACCTAACTCCACCTTATATTTTGGCAGTGAATGTGATGCTGAGAGAGAAACCATTCTGCAGTCATTTTTACTGTCCATAATTGAGCCTTGGTGTAGAGACTGCTAGAGGCGAAGGATGGACCCTCCAGATCTCAGCTCATACAGTGCTTATGTTACAGGGCGCTCAGAAGGAAGGACACACACCCGCCACTGTCTAATGCTGGCGCTTGAGGGTGGGTGCATGCTGGAGCTGCAGTAGCGAACTTTGCAGGAAGTGCATTCGGTCTACATCGAAGTTGTAGCTCATTCTCTTTTTTGTTCCATTATTTGTCCACTTGACAGAACTTAACATGCAGACTGTCTTCTATTCAAGGTATCTCATAAGCAGGGGGGTAGCATACATGGCCTTATAAAATGGCAAGAAGCGAAAGTTATGTAAATAACATCATACATTATGAGAAAATTACCTGGGGGGGGGAGGAGATTTCCACCAGTTGACGTTTCAAAGAAGTTACACAAAATGTGACGTCTCTGGGTAAATTCAGTAAAAGAGGTCAATTAGATGGAGGATAGAACTGGAATTTTAGTGATGAACTTATACACATATATATGCACATATATACACATACATGGTATATGTACTGATGAGAATTTATAATCTGCTTTAACAAAAATAAATATTTGTGGTATTTAAACAAATAATTAAAACAGCCAAAATGAAAAGCAGATTAAAGATGAAAATACTGTAAAAAATTGAAAGAAATGTGATTTAAACACAAAATCACCTAACATGAAAGATAATGAGAGAAAAAAGACTATATATATGCTTATATATATAAGCATGATTGGAGCTTTGAAGAATATGCAGAACACAAAAATATTCAAAGATGTAACAATGAAAACTTCCCTGAACTGAAGACTATAATCTGCATTCCGAAAGTTCATACTGGTCTCCAATATTTTTAAATCTAGTGAAGATGAAACTAAGTCTAAATAAGTTCATTTCTTCACCTGTTATTGTGCAATATAAATGTATATGGTCTAGTATATAAAATGATTTTTAACTCTTATTTCTTAATAAAAATTTAATTTAATTTTTACAAGAATTATTTATGAAATAAGATTTCAGCTTATTAAGAAATATTGTCTTATTTTTTTTCAAATTACACTTCAGTTTATAGTCCTATTAAATGTTAGTTTTATTCGAATAGTTACTACATATAGCACAAATATAATGAAAAATTTAAATATCATTTACTTATGAATCTATCTGTATCTGTCTTTGTATCTGCCTATGTGATTTGAGAAATACCTAGATGGCATTCATTATGTTAGTAATACTTATATTTTAGATAATTTTAAGATCCGTTGAGGACATACTTTTTGTATTGCTTCTTGATTTATTTCATTTAATAGCATGAATTATTTCTAAAAATATTTTAAGAAACATATGAGGTACGCATTTCTTGGACTACTTGAAATACAGTGGTAATATTTGACCCAACTCTAACATGTTTGTTCTTATTTTTTAACATAGTACTTCTCAGTGTATAACACTTTTGTGAATAGGCAATATGCAAAGGTATTTTATCATAAAGTAATTTGGAAAATGCAAAGAAAATCCATCTAGTTTGCTTAAAGCAGGATTATCGGAATCTCAATGCTGCTGTGTTTTAACACCACCCAACAGGGAAATAAATTGAATGCAGTGTTTCACAAACGTATTTGTTTGTGGAACATTTATTTTACCCTTTCAAAGACTACCCTGGGACTAATGTAAAGTCTCTAACAAGGTTTCCTTTGTTTGAAATCTTCTGTTCAAGATATTTATTAGTAGTTTTTCATATTCAGGCATTAGATACATTAATTTAAAAAATAACTAGGAACAAAACTTTATAATATTATAGAGCGATTAAATAATGTTACAGAGATTTTTAAATTATTTTATGCTGAAAATTAGTTCTGCTGAGGAAAATTTTTTTTCAACTAGAATAAAATAGGCCAATGTTAAATGCCTCTGAGTTTCAGAAAGAGTGATATTTTGTCCCTTGTATGTTCTTCAGATATCCCAGAGGTTGTCAATAATCATGCATTACTTCAAAATGAAAGAATACGTTAACACTGAAAAACAAAAAGAGCATCTGATAATTGCTACATCTTTTCCTAAGATTTGGCAAATGAGTAATTCTTCTCAAGTTTAAACAAGATAGAAAACTCACACTGTGCTTTGCTCACTATCTCTGGTGCTCTATTCTGGTTCTTCCCAGTTGCAGACTAAAATTCTTGCCACTGCCTCATATTTTCACCCTGTAGATGATAGTCTAGCCTGAAAAGCAAGGTGAGCACTATTTATTGTTTCTCCCTTTATCTGGTCAAAATGTTGAGATCATGTTTCTGCCTCCTCTGGTCCTCACCTGTGCCTCAAAACCACCCTAAAAGCTGACTTACCTGATTTAGCTGTCTTTCTTTATGCTCTCATCACTGCAGTGTGAGTTCCATAAGGGTGACAGACCTCTGTCTCTTCTCTAGTTGCTGTATTTGGAATATATACACTAGTGTCTGACACATAGTGTGTACAACTCAGTATTGGTTAAGTGTTATTGTCAATGGCCAGAAGAAATAAGTATTTGAACTCTACTGTTAAGACAAAGCCTACGTATTTTAAATTATACTTCAAGTACACAATTAAATTGTATTTGGATTGTGTTTAATGATTGAGAATTTTATTAGGAATTAATGTTAATGAACCCAATATTTTCTGACTTCGTTAGTAAATTTTATTTTGTCATACCTTATAAGCTGTTAGTATCTTAATTTTCTTTCTCCCAAACTAGTCAGTAAGCACCGTGATTGCAGTGTTTGTGCAAAGGATTTAGCAGGATTGACTGGAATGACCAAGTGCTTAGCTAAAATCTAGTTCTATTTTTAAGGGGAAAAACATCTATCCCAATCAGACTACCAGAAACATATTGTCCTCCAGAATAACAGGGGAGAATATTTTCAGGATATAAAGCAGCGAATTCAGGAAGCTAACACAAATCTCTAATACACTGAAAAGTAAGAAGACGACATGACTAATGATAAAGGGAGAGACAAAATACTTGGTTTTACAGAGAAGACTGGAACAAAGAAATGGCAGAGAAGGGTAAAATAGGCATCTATTGACTTATCAGTATTTCCATGTGTGAATATTAGCAGATGTGTCTGTCTCTTACCAATATATCTCATGACTTATAGATTTCCTATTGCAGAACTATAGAAAGTTAACATTTTCCATAATAACACAGAATTGTTCACACTGCATATGGTAATATATCAATTACAAACTACCTTTTTTATGATATTTCAATTTTTTGGAGTTGATGGGTTTCATGTTGCTATGAAAATACAAATTCCATTGCTTTATTTTGAGTATTTGGTATATTAAAGTAGAAGTTAATTTTATTAAAAAGGAAGTAGGAAGCAAATAGATAAGAGGTGCTGCTATGATATGATGATGTTATTGTATAAATCTCAGCCATCTATGGAGAGGAGACCATATTCACTGTGATGAAACTGACTATACTAGAAGATGTCTTCATGAAATATTTTTCTTCAAAAAGACAATATCTAATGATCTTTCTTATGTGGTGGTTTAATAAAAGTAAAAGGCATGACTTAGACATTTATGGTTCTCAAATGGGGCAATTTTACCTCCCAGGAGACAGTTAATAATGTCTGGAAACATTTGTGGTTACCACAACTTGAGATTGTTAATGGCATCTAATGGGTAGATGACAAGGGTGATGCTAACCATTCTACAATGTACTGACTAGTTTCTCATCCCCTGTTTCCATCCAATCCAAATGTCAGTAATAATGAGTTGTAAAAAAGTCTCTTATATACAAATGTATTTGAAAGGGCAAAATTCTCCCATTCAGCTCAAGTGATGCATCTAGATAAAGTTTTAATTTTTTAATTAGCACTTATCTACTTAAACAAGTTGAACTCTAATCAAAGAGCTCATAAGCTGAGTCTCATGCAATGTAAGAATGCCTACGGTGTTCATCTTGAAATCATAAAGTGTGTGTGTGTGTGTGTGTGTGTGTGCGCACGTACTATTTTAAGGGGTCAAGTCCATAGCTTTTATTTGATTTTGCTCAGGGATTTATGATCTCAAAATAAGCCTTTAAAATTATTTAGAATGATAGACTTTTAGTGTATTAACCAGCCATTATCTTCCCTCTATCCCTCTTGATGCATTGCTTTCCTTCTTATTCATAAATTGACTCTATTATAGCATGACACTCATGAAAGTGAGGTTTAAAGATTCCCAATGGAATCTTCTTTAATTAGTTCAGATCATATTGACAGAGTTTCTTTTGAGGATCTTGTGATTTAAGAATCCAGATTTCTCACTTTGACTAACATTTCTATAATTCATACTTGATTTTATTAACTATTCTTTATGATACATGCTGCTTTGGTTTTTAGGAAATAGTATATGTACATTTAACCATGTACTTCCCCCAAACCTTTCTTACCTTGTCTCCTTATCTTGGGAAATGGCATTACTATTCATCTAGGTCCCTCATCAGAAACAAAGGAATTCTCTATTATCTTTTCACTTTCAGCTGCAATTATTGTTCCTGTTCTGTCCTTTCTACACTCTGAACATTGTTCCAGTCTACTCCCTCTTCTCAATCTTGGATGATCTTTTTCTTAGTCTCATTCCCTTTCAGTTGAAATATCACATTAATAAGACTCCTAACTTCTATCCCTGAGTCTGGGTCTGCTCTTCTATTTCATTGCGTGTGCACCTGCAAAGCCAACTTTCTCAATTGGAAATCTGACAAGGATATTTTCCATTAAAAACACTCAAGTTCCCTGTATTACATAGATACTAACATCCCATCTCACTGCTTGATTTATGCTATTCTTGGGTAAAGCACTATTGTCCCTGCTTTGCTTGAAAGATGTTTCCCTCTTGTTAGAATTCTATTCATTCTTCATTAGGAATCTTTTCCAGTCCCTCAAGCAGAGTTCATTGTTCTCTTATTTCTTCTCAAAAAACCATTGGGTACTTATTTTATCAGACCCACATCTTCTGCTTGTTGCCCCGAAAGCCAATACTAGAGAAGGTGAATGCTGATAGAAGGCAAGTCGTTGTATTGAGAGGCCAGCAGATGAGGAAGTGGGATACTGCTCTGTCTCAGATTCACTTCTGTGACCATCAGGGCTGCAGGAATTATATACACACTTGAGCGGGGCAGCATGAGGGAAGGAGACCTATTGAGGAATTCTGTAGACATTGGTGACAGTAGATACTGTGGTGCCAGCAGGAGGTCTGCTAGCTTTTCAGGCCAATCACTCATTTTCTCACCCAGGTGAAAGATGAGCTCTATCCATTATCTGTGTCTTTGTGTCTCTCCTGGCTAAGCTTACCTGTAACTAGACTACATGTAAGTGTTTTAGCGTCCTTAGTTTAGCCAATTATCTGGACAGAGAGTTTCACTGGGTCCAATTTACTGCCCAGTTACACTTACTTTCATATCTTATTCATCTTTGCTTCTCAAGTGCTTTGAACAGATCATGCATATATGTACATTTCCAGTATATGTTCCTGTAATTGCATTGCAATACTGTGCAATCAGACTACTCAGGACAAATATTTTCTTTGTCAGTGAGGCTAAATAATAGGAAGAACATAAACTCATGAGAAGAATTAAATGAAAATGGTCACTACCAGATCTAAAAATTGTACCTTGCACTTTAGCTTTGTTAAATAGTATTAAAAGTATAGAAAATTGCTTTTTTACAAGCAGGTGTTGTTCTACCCTTTAACCCATCTTTTTTTTGTTTTTGTTTTTTTGCTATTAATGAAAGACATGTGCTGTTGCTGCAATGCAGGTAGTTAGAAAAGGGTAGAAATTCACAAGTTTTAATTTGTATCAATGAACAAATTAAAATTATTCACGCTGTTATTCAAGAAATTAAATGTCTTCTAGTCCAGGAATGCTGGTAAATAACCCACAACACACAGGATGGTTACCTGCTGCACAAGGAAAGAATGATCTGAGATATAATATTAGAACTGCCAAGGATGAGAAACACGTATATTTTCATGAAGAGGTTTATTGTTACTAGTTGTTATTTACCGGGAGTCTGTTGACATGGAAGGGGTTGATTTTATTTATTCTACCTGGCCCCAAGCTTCTAGATCTCCACTGTCTGTACCACTATGCCTTATTAAAATCCTGCTCCAACCCCTAACTGCTCCCATCTATTGTATCAAGAAGCAAACTGACGTTTAGGGCTGTGTTATAGTCGGAAGTTCATTGACAATGGAGATTGATAATATAGAAATAGTAGGTGTTGTTTATTTGTATGTTGTTCATGGAAGCAGAAGAGGGATTATTAAAGTGGAAAATATTAGACCTCACCTAACCAAAAGTATCTTGTGAGCCAAATAAAGAGACTGTTTTTGGTTTAACCATTTTTTAAAGTTATGGACATCTGGATATAAGACAATGATGGTATTTTGATACTATTGTTCACTTCTTTTGGAGTTAAAGTGGTATCATTAGATTGTGTTAAAGTATCATGGCAAAAATTGTCAGGATATGCAGGGCCTACTTCTGAATAATTCTAAGTTTCATGGCATAAAATACTACTCATGATTCAGTTATTTGTCCAATTTACAAGGAGTATCTTCTTCCTTTTAGTGTATACGTGTGGACATTCATGCTTTCCCATTCATAATGGTGACTACATTGAAGGAAAAGTGATATAAAATGGACCCATTTGCAGTTTAGTTTAAAAAAAAAATTCTAGATTTTACCAGTTAAATTTGTAGCATTAACTTAGTGCTGTCAAATAAAACAGAATTATTTAAAGAAACTTTCTATATATTTCACTTTGTAAATATACTTTCCAGAAATATACTCCATTAAAATTAATACAAGAGTTTCTTCCTATACTTAAGCTTACAGTACCAGTCATGTGTGCATAAGAAAATATAAAAACATTTTGTAAGAAAAGCCAAATTTAAGTAGAATAGAGACACAATAAAATCACATCTAGATATAAACCACAGACCACAACCTTCAAAACAAAGCTTGGGGATTGGGGGATTGGCATCTCCACAAGAAAAAGGATAGAAATCATCAAAAAGATAAGAAAAGCTGAGACATGGTCTTATCAGGATGGTTGCTCAGGCACTATGACTCAAGGTTGGAAAGCACATCTTTGATACAGAGCATCTTCCCAGGGACTCAAGTTCTTACTCCCATTGGGTGCATTCAAGATCTAGGCAATGCCCCCTACAGGGGAGTGCATACAGAAGGATTCTCCTTTGGAGAACAATGGGACTTAGGAAATCTGGAAGTGGTGGAGAACTGGGGGAGCTGAAAGATTTTCATTTGGAGTAAAACCTTCAGAAGGAGGAATAAGAAATGGGGATAACTTTCAAATGAACAGAGACACTGCTGGGTGCCCTCCCACACACTCTCTTGTCTGTGTGACATTGACACTGGCGGACACCATCTTGGAATTATGGTTGGTCCTGGAAAATGCCATATTGGAATAGGATGAGAGGTTAAATCCTGCCTTTCCACCATCAGTAGACTGTGGGATAGTTCTCCTTGTTACAGTTCTTGTGGCTACCAGGAAGGCAGTCACCTAGGATACCAGCAGGCAGCCTGAACTTGCAACACAGGCACAGGCAACTGAGTATTTTCCTGCCAAGCTCAGCTTGTGGAACTTCCAACTCTGCCTTGGTAGCTTTCCAGCCTGAGAAATAGCTGCCACTCCTCTGCTTGGGGCTACTGCTGACCTGTCTGCTTGCCTGCAGCCTAAAGCTCCTGGACCCTGACACCTGTAGCTCCTGCCCCAGGCCTATACTCTGCTACCAGAAATCCTAGCACAGAACTATCACATAAAGATAGAAAAAGAGAAACTTTTAGCCTGATTATAAAAATAAATGTGAAGTAACAAAAATATACATGGAGAGAAATCTGCCCCAAACAGTGATCAAAACAAAACCTTAGAGAAAAATCCAAATGCAACAGAATTAAATAAACTACCTGAAGATTTCAAATCAACTGTCTTAATGATGCTCATTGAAGTTAGGAAAATAGTTGATGAACAAAATAGGATGTACAGCAAATAGAAAATGTATGAACCTTCCAAACAGAATTCACAGAGCTAAATAACACAATAGTTGAACTAAAGAACACCATAGAAGTGCTCCAAGCAAACTAAGAGAAACTTCCACTCAAATAAGTGAGCTGTAAAAATGGGCAGTGGAAAGCAACTAAGTAGACCAGCAATGAGGAAAAAGTATTAAATGAAGACAACAGAAGAATCTTTCAGGGTAACATCTAGAGGAACAATATTCACATCATATTGTTCCAGAATGAGAAGCGGGGCAGGGGGACGGAGGCAAAATCTTAATAGAAACAGTAATAGCTGAGAACTTCCCTAACCTGGGGATGGAAACAGATTCAGGAAGTTCAAGAGTTTCAAACACAAAAAGAACTCAAACACACACACACCAAGACACATCATGATTAACATGGCAAAAATTTAAGAAAAGTGAGAATCTTAAATGTAGCGAGAGAAAAATGAGTCACATACAAGGGACCCTGAAAGACTGTCTTCAGATTTCTCAGTGGAAACTTTACAGGCCAGAAGGGAATGGCATGGCATGGTCGATGTGCCGAAAGAAAAAGACTTCCAACCAAGAATACTCTATCCTGCTGGGTTATCACTTAGAATTGAGTTAGTATGGAAGAACTTTCCAGAAAAATTAAAGTTATTGTAATTCATCACAACTCAATTTGTTTGCAAGTAATACCATAATATAACGAATGAAATCTCACTTAGAAGCAACAGGACACCAAAAATAAAGGTCGGGAGGAGAATACAAATGTGGACTGTTAAAATGAGTTTGAAATGAACTTATTTTCAATTTAAAGTAGGTTACAAGCAAAACAATGAGATATACCTTACACCTATGAAAATGGCTGTCATCCAGGAGATTACAAAAAAGCATTGTTGATACATAGAAAGGAAACAGCACTGTGGGTGGGAATGTAAATTTGTGCAACCATTATGAAAAGTCACTTGGAAATTGTGCAAAAATTTGAAAATAAAAATGTAGTGGGATTCCATGATCTCACTCTGGGATATATGCCAAAAATGAAAAAACCAAAAACCAAAAAACATAATTTGAGGAGATACTTGTACCTTTATATTTATTGCAGCATTCTTTACCATAGTCAAGAGTTGGAAGCAATCTAAGTGCCCACTGGCAAGTAAGCGGATAAAGAAGATGATATATAGAGGGATATACGATATATAGTGAGACAGAGAGAGAGAGTGGAGTGCTGCACAGATATAAAAAATGAAAACAAAAACTTGGCATTTGCAACAAGATGGGTGAACCTAGAGGGAATTATGCTTAGTGAAATAAATCAGAAGGAGAAAGACATACATCACATGATTTCATTCATATGTGGTATATAAGAAGCCAAGCAAACAAATGAACCAAATCAAACTGAAATAGATTTTATAATCTATTCGACTAAATTAGTGGTTACCAGAAGGGAAGAGGGAAAGAAGCATGGGTAAAAAGGATCAATTATGTGGTCAAGGATAGAGTTGGATGTGGTGTGTACTTAATGTATTATATACAGATGCTGATTTGTTGACTTACTGTGATGTGTACCTTAAGCCTATAGAATGTTATATGCGATACTCTCAATCAACATTTTTCAAGGAAAGAATAAGAGTAGTATCTATTGTATATTGCTTTGTGTCTAGTACCTTTTGAGTACAATGTTTTTAAAAAAGAAAATTGATCATAGAGATGGTCTCTGGTGTGGGATGATTTTCCAAGTCCAGTAGCATCAGAGACCTTAGAAACACCCGAGAAACCCTGATTCTTTCCCAGACTCATAATTTTATTCAGCAGATTTGTCATGACTGACCCCTCTGATCCTGACTAGGAACCTTGCTTATGTTTGCAGAGGGAAGACTAGGTAAACTGATTATATGAAGCTAATAAGAAGCAAGTCATAGAATCCATCTTACTAAATCACAGAAGGTATTCCATCATTTATTCAAAAGCCAGAGGAGCAAAGGAAAAAATCTCATTTTATAAAGAAGAGAGCAGCTTTTTATTGCTTGTCTACAGAATTTAATCATTGAAAAACGTCAGTGGATATAAGAGGGGGAAGTATTGTTATCACTTGTTTGATGTAATAAATTGGAAACCTAAAATGAATGTGGTTTGACAGAAATGTTTACATAAGGAGGGAACAATGTTAGCATTTTAATTTTGTTTTTATTGAAGGTACTCTCATTCTACCATGAAAAAATAGTGCCAGCCTCTTAACATGCCTCACTTCCAATGCAACTCAGTAGAATGTGCACGTGTTAACATTAGATTTGACAGGCTCTAATGCAATTACACAAAGGAGTTTTGCCAAAAGGAGGGATAAATATCACAGCCATCATTTCACTGTGCTCTCCAATCTGTCTGCAACTGTTTCTCTAAGCAGCACATGGGTAAATACAAAGGAAATTAAAAAGGGGAACAGGAAAAAAGGGATTTAGGAAGAAGGGATTTTTGAGGCCATTTCTGGCTGTAGAAAAAACAATTCACGACCATTAACATGAGCAAAATTCCTTCTTAGCCTTAGGCTAATGAAAACATTCTGAAAGCAGAGATTTTTCAGAAAATCAAAAACAAAACCATTTCTGAATAGCATTTGTGATATTCCCTGGAGTCAGAGGAAGTAAACACCCCTCTTTGGTATCTCCCCACTTCCTCATATTATTAAGTAAATATCCTCCGTTGGTGTACTTTTCTGTAGCCAGGGGGCTGTTTTTCTAAATTTGTTGCTTTTTACTCTATGTATATTTTCCTAAAGTAATAAAAGAGCAGAAAGAATCAATCTTTAGTTTTAAAAATAGTCTATGCTAATATTTCTGATAATGAATGAAGGACTACCCCCAATAGTATTATTTTCAGAATTTGTTTCTCTGTAAAAAGGAAATACATGAAAAGTGCAATAATAATTTTTCCTATGTTCTCAATCCTGGGAACTTAATTTTGAGCCCCAGATTTCAATACTATCATGACCAGGCACTTTATTTAGAATTTGCAGGAATTTTCTAATTGAAATCCTAATTCAGTATATCTAAGGAGCAAAGTCAACACCAAGGAAATCCCACAGGATTACACCAAATTTAGATAGATAGAGATAATATATTGTACAGGTACTGTATAAATATATTATAAGTTACCGGAATTCACAGTTAATCGTAGGAAGTTTGTGGTGGTCCGATTAATTTAATGATTTATTTGTACCCATAGTGAGCAGTAGAAAAGCTCTTCTAGAAAATATTGTTAAAAGTAATTTTTTCAGCTTGGAATTTTAAAAAATGAAAAAAAACAAGAAAAAAGATTTTTTGTCACATCATATACTCTTCTACGGGGGGACATTTTTGTTGTTGTTTTTTGCAAAAAATGTTCCTCCCCTCCTTTCTCCCCGTGAGACATTAGTTATATTTAATCTTAAATTATTTATAGCAATAATTTTTTCAAGTTTGAAAAAATAATTCCAAGCAAGTCTGAACTAGACTTGTAAGATAAGCTTTTAAATAATCTTTTATGATATTCATATATTAAAATAATTGTAAATACATAATTACGACCTTAAAACATTACCACACTGTAGTAATTTCACTGATGTCAGTGACATACTTCATAAAATAAAATTCCCAACATTTAACGTTATTGAAAATTGTATCATCAAATTAATTTCAAGTGAATTGGAAAATAATTGAAAATACCCTTTTTCAAACTCACGGTATTCTATATAACATAAACATATAAAAAAGAGATACAGTTTAAGATGTTAAAGGTGACTTTTTTTTTTTCTTGCTTTGTAAATGCAGAAGTTCCATGGACAAAAGAACCTCTTTTTTAAAAAAAAAAAATCTGCATCTAGAGGTAATTATCTGAGAGTATTTCACAGAAATTGCTTTTCAGATACCGCCCTCTCCTAGATGAGCTTTACAATCTTTGTCTTTATTTTAGAGGATTAAGTTTGCAGGGGCAGCTTGTGCACTAGATACATATTCTATTTGTGTCTAAGTGTCAAAATCTTAGCAAATATGCGCTTACAATTTACTTAGGAAAATGAGTTAAAATACTGATGGGGCTTATATTTTGAAGTATTCCTTAAGCTGGCTTTTCTGTTACTGTTTCTATCACATATGCATTCCCTTCTGTAGTTACTTCTGAAATAAAAGCAAAACACAATAATACAGCATTGTATTCAGCTGGGCATGGCATTGCCTTGCCTGGACTTCACTGTTGAGGCTTTCAGGGACACAGATGAAGCAGGCTACTTGGGACAAACTTACTGGGTCAGCTTTGTGGGTGTGTGACCATTGCTAGTCCCAGAATGCTGTCTTCAGAAGCATCTCCCACTGTCCCACACACCCCTACACTTGGGGTTTAATGCTCTGCAGTCACCAAATATTTTGCTTTCTGAATTTTTGTTTTGTATTCAAAATCTGATGGGTTAATGGAGAATGTTCTGGGGGCTTTAAATGTCTCCCTAGGCCTGGTTCCACATTTGCCACCCCACCTGGATGAGTCCTGCCCCCTTCAACTTCCCTTCCCCAGCCAGATCACAGTTGCTCTCTTTCTCAATGGGGCCAAAGCTGAGGGGCAAGACAGAATCCTGGAGTTTGTGGGGGTCTGCATTAGTTCCTAGATGCATGATATTTCAGAGTATCAGGTACTTATTCTAGAAAGTGACCATCTGGTCTGAGAGATTTCAGTATCAATCTCAGCTTTCGCTTTATCAGGCACATGCACACTTACTAAATAGCCTCAATATATTAAGCACTACCTGTAAGTTCATTCACTGTGCCTTCCTCATGGATTTATCCATTCCTTAGGCAGCGCCTGTCCAGCTGCTAGAGCAAGAAAGAGGAAGTTATAGAGAATCAAACTTGTATTTGGTTAGCATCACAGATACTTAATGAGAAGACATTAGTTATGTCAACTTGGAACAGGATGTTAGAATTAGCAATAATGTCATTTGCCTCAGATTAAAGTGATCACTTTCAAGATGGTTTTCTCAATATTCATTGTTAGTAAAGTAGGAAATGACATGTTATTCCAAAGTAGCTGGATATATGATAATTACAGTGAAGATTACAATGAGGTGCACCCATAACTGACTTTAAAAGTATAATCATACATATTGAATTCTATATGTATATAATCAACAAACAATAAAACTTGGCTTATAACTTGGAGCCAATACATGGGCAGGATATAAAACTTAAATAATCTCAGTCTTCTAATCTATCTACCCAGCATGCTTCTCCTCCTTTGTCGTGTCAAACTGGTGACACAGTGCCTCCTGATAAATTTAAGAATCAGATTAAATATATATTTTATCATTGAAAGCTCTTTGAAGTTAATTTTTGCACATCTCAAGGAAACTACTTTCTTTTCCTACTGTAGCTTTTTGTTATTTTTATTTGTTTTTTTCCTAAAGGTGTGATACTCTTATTATAAATTATCTTTCTTTTCAGACTTTCTTATTACAGGCATACTAATCATGACCAAGACAGAATCAGGCACCGAGTGCAGCAGAGACTCAGGTATTAGCTTCATCGTCAAGATGTCTAAGATGCTTCAGGGTTCTGCATATTCTTGTTCTCTCCCTGCTCCTGATTACACTTAGTCCTCTCTGCATCACAGGAAATGAAGCCAATAGCATTTTGATAAAGGCCTAAATGAAAAAAAAAAAAAAAAATCCACATGCGTAACACCCATGCTTAGCAGATTTTTGTTTGTTTTGAAAGGAAAGGTACAGGCAGGAATGAGGTGAGCAGAGGCAGTCAGGAAGGAAGAGAGAGGAGGAAGAAGCATTTATTTTATTTGTCATCTTGGTTGTTTCCCCAGCCCAGGGTCTTCAACAAGGTTGCTTGGAATGTATGTAAAACTACGTCACAGTGGACTATCCAACTAGGCCACCAGGGTGCGCCCCTACTCATAGAAATTTTAGACTCAACTGGGCAGTCAATCTCACATGACCCCAGCAGGCTACACATGTAATTGTTTTATTAGAAGGACACAAAAGGGCTAAAGTCTTTTTCTAACCCTATAAAGTGATGGATCAGATTCGAGATTATAGGCGAGTGTGAGAGCTAGCCTGCCTTACACAACTCACATTCCAAATAAGAATCAGTATCTCTTAAAATAGGCCATAAGCAAAGAATATGACTAGTTACAAGAATGCACCACACTGGAGAAATCCCAGGAGGTATTTATGGTTATTCACAGCCCTTCTGACTGCCTCTAGTTTACAAGTCAGGATTTATTATTATCATAAGCAATGTTGCCTAGTAATACAGCCGACATTCTACCAGCAATAGGTTTTCATGGAAACAGAGCTAGAATGTTAACTCAGGGTCATTTTTCTTTTCACTAGGAGGAGAACATTGTTTTGCTAGCCTTTTATTCACATTAGAAAAAACAAGTCTTGGGGATTTGGAGTACCCAGTTGGCTTTTTTCTGATTTCTAATGTGATAAAATTAAAAATGACAGTTATACATTCAACTAAGAAAACTGAGAAAAGAATAACAAAATGTCCCAAAGAAAGTCAATAAGAAAAAATTAATAAAGAGAACAAATTAGCAAAATAAAAACTATCAAACTTACAAAAAAAAGGAAATGGATTTGAAAAATTATTTTACTTGAAGACAATGCCAAAATCATTTCCCTTTTTCTTTTACATTTTTTTTTTTTTGTGGGCCACATGTCTTAGTGTATTAGGGTACGTATGACAAAAACGCCAGATGCCTGGGTGGACGGGTGGTGCTTAAACAAAACACAGTTATTTCTTACAGTTCCGGAGACTGGAAAGTTCAAGATCAGATCTGGTGTTGGATGAAAGTCTGCTTCCTAGAGAAAACTTTTTCTCTGTATTCTTAAATGGCAGAAAGGACAAGAGAACTTTTGGGTTTAATTTTCTAAGGATACTAATCTCATTCATGAGAGTTCTGTCCTCATGACCTATTTACCTCCAAAATATTACTCCCTATACTAACAAATATCGCATTGGGGATTAGGTATGAATAGAGGAATTTTGAAGGGAAACGTATTCTGTCAATAGCACCATAGATAATAAGAGATAAAGACTAAACAAATGAGTAGCTTTAAGACTCAGAAAGCTGAATATGTAAGAGCTGTCTCTGTTCATAAAATATGGATAAAATAACTAATTTTCTAAAAAAAAAAAATTACCAATTTTGTTCAAGATGACCATGCCCTTGTGGCAGTGGCTGGGGTGTGAATCATGTAAAATTCAAGGACTCAGGTCATGACTCAGGGGTGAGGGGTAGGAAGGGGAGAGGATCCAAAATAAAGCAAATAAATAAATAAAATGCTTCTTTCTCTCCTTCCTTCCTTCCTTCCTTCCTCCCTCCCTCCCTTCCTCCCTCCCTCCCTCTTTCCCTCCCCCCTCCTACTTTCCATCCCTCCCTCCTTCCCTCCCTCTCTCCTCCCCCTCCTTCCTTCTCTCCCCTCTTCCTTCCTTCTTAAAAAATTGCTTCAGGAAACCAATACCAAGAGAAGCAAATGAAATGCAGTCAAATTTACACATTAAAATAAGGCATTACCACGAGATGTTTTTATGAATCATTTATCACTTACTCCTTTCAGTATTGTGCTAGAGATATTGATCAGTGGAAGAAGACAAAAATAAAAGCCTCACATATTCTAAATTTTGAAGAAGAAAAATGAAACTGAATTTTATAGACAATTTGATTGCTATAGGTAACTCAAGAGAATTGACAAAAGCCTATATGAAAGAGTAAATTAGATAGATATAAGAAATGTTTAATTCAATATACTCTTCTATGCCAGCAGTAAGGTCTTAGAAAATAGAAATTAAAAATATTTCACCCAACACGTCCTGATAGAGTAGCAGTTAGGTCTGCCGCCTTAGAGGGGTGTCGTGGGAAATAATAAAGATGAGCAACTCCATAAATTAAAATACATATTTCACCTCTCCCTGCTGCTTACCTACTCACCTTCATTCCTGTCTGTATCTTTTCTTTAAAAAAAAAAAAAAAATTCACCCAAATAACTGTGAAAGCTAAAATTTATCTGGGAATAAATCTAACAAGAAATGTGAAAAGTTTAGATGAAGAAAATAAAACTGCCAAGAGACGGCAATTAAAGATATAAGTAAATGGGCTAATTACTGTATTTTTGATATAGCTATTTAACATTGTACACCTATAAATTCTACTCCAAACACTCTATACATCTAATGCCATCCCTTAGAATTTAAAAATTTTACTTAATAAAAGAAAATGGCTTTGGGATGTATGCTGAAGTGGAGAAGAATGACTTGATCCACAAATACAATCTTTTATGTATGTGGATTGTTGTAGGATAAGAAGACCATATCAAAATAAAGCAATACTTAGGTAAATGTTATAGATATTTCGATGAAGTCTGCTAAAATTATTGGCAATCCTTTGGGGACAATGAAGTTAGATTCCTAAGTACTGTAACAATCAAGTTAAATAGATTAAACCAGGACTGATCATTTTTTATATATAAGGCCAGATAGTATATAGTTTTAGTCGATATTGGACTCCTGTCTCTGTACCAAGTAACCATTCATTTATTCTCTCTGGGTACACTGCCACATGAATGATGTAGGGATAAGGAAATTGACTTATCAGGTAGCAGGACTGACTGATTTAATTAGAACCAGAATTTCCCAACATGGAAAAAGGTAAGAATTTCTACTTCATACTTAATATACCAATTAAAATGTGGAATATCTTAACTCCCTGTTTATGTCATAGATATCACTTTTTATTCTTATATTTTCCATGTTAGGCATAATATCTGGTCTATACATTTCATGTCACTGAATTAAGTAAACACGTCTTGCTACAGTAACTAACTACAGTTAGTTACAGTAAAGACAGATTTTCTTTGACATGATTTTAGTCCTTTCATAGTTACTACTTCTAGTGCAGCAGACATAGGACACATTGCCCCACAGTTTGAAATATTTGTATATATACTTAGTCCATTTTACATATAAGTATTTTGTAAAATGTATTTCATAACACTGTAATCCATATATACAGATTTATATGTTTATATTTAAAATACTTAAATATATTGAATGAGAGAATTAGAAAATTACACTGTTTCAAAGTAGAGAGAATTATGAGACATTTTTGTGAGATGACATTTGTAATATTTTTAGTTTTTCCTTAGCTTTTCATACTGTCTTTGACATTTAAAAATAATTATGCTGACCTAATTGGGTAGAAATGCTCTCAGTTACTTAAGATATTATACATATAAATTATTTAATTAGACATTTAATGACTCAATGTCTAAATATTATTTGTATCAGTCAGTCATATATTTAATATCACATTTAGATCTGGTACAGTTTACATAATTGAAAAAAAAGTTCCATGAATTGCTTGAAAACTTTGACCTATTCCACACGAAAACCAAAATATTAATTAGTTTTTAAGCAGTCTTTTTTTCAAAAATAGACTAAGCAGTTACCCCACTGATCAGAGGAATTGGTCAGAAAACATTCTATGGCACCTCATTTCATTGTTAGCTGTGCAATGGAGGGCATGTTGGTTTGCTTTTCATTATTACATTGCTGATTAAATTTAGCACACTTGTGTAATTGTGATGGTTGTGTTTGTCTCCATATTTGAAGCAAACATACAAGCAAGTGAATTTGAGGGTATAAAATGTTTGGGGATTTTTTTTTTTAATGTTGAGGCAAGCAGGAAGGGAGAGGAGGAAGAAGCATTTATTTTTAGTTAGTTGTTCATCTCGATTGTTCTCTCTAGCACTAGCACATGAACTTGGATCCTTAGGAGGTATATGAACTACGCTCTTGGCAGGAGACAGTGGGACCAAACCACTACTCCATCAGGGCACGCCAGATAGTTGTACTTTTAAAACCTATAATAATGCAAGTTTGTGAAAATGTTGAATTGGTAAATTCGACATGAAAACTTATTTGGGGCTTCGCTTTAATGAAAAAACACTTGAACTTGAGGTTAATAGATTGGACTTGGTATATGATAGCTTATAGGGAGAGCCCTGGATATAGGCCTCTGCAACACATATTCAAAACTCAGTAAGACTTAGCTGCATTCCCTGACACCCACTCTCAGTATTCAATCAGCAGACGTAGATGTTTTCCCTGCTTTGAATGAGTTGTCGCTGTAGCTTGAGAGACTGCTTCCATAAGATATTAAAAAGATTGCTGGAACAGGAAAAGCTTCAGAAATAATGCTTTCTCTTATCCTGAATAGATGGAAAGTGAATGAAATGCTCTCTTCATTTAGAAAGAATGAATGACTTCTTTTGCTTTTTTTTTTTTTTCTCAGTTTACTAGTAAGAAAGCACCTCCAGATGCAGTTCTTAGTTATTTCTTTCAGATGACAGCTTTGCCATTTCATTGCTGTAAATATCTGCCTTGGAACTCTCTCCCCTCTATCCTACTTTCCATATTCCCTCTAGCCATTCTCATCAGAATTCTCAATAGTTCATGTTAACCTTTAGTTAATCTAGTGTTTTGTATACATTATAAAAGGACACATTGACCCCTGCCAACTTCTCCAGAAACACCTATATTTTCTCCCTTCATTTCTAAGTTACACAATATGGAAGGTATAATGCCCCAGTTTATGTACCTTTGCCCCTTGTGTTCTCTCTGTTTGAAATGCCTTATTGCTTAGGTAGCATTATTTTTGCAAACTAACCCAGCTCTCAAGTCCCAATTCAAAAGGCTTCTTCTGTAGGTTTCTATACCTATGCTCATCCTTTATTTCATGCTTATATACATTATCGCAAAAATCTCTTTTAAATTAATTTTACCAGAGGAACATCGCACCATACCATGATACAGTTTCATAGTTTTTTAAGGTGAACATTATTGTATATGATACACTAAGTGTATCACCACAGGTCCATTGCTTTCTTCACCGTTTAACTGATCCCTGTTACCCACTTGCCCACCCCGTTTCTCTTTCCTGTCACCATTCATTTGATTCTGTAGAATGAAAATATATTTGTGTTTGATTGAGTTCATTTGCTTGCTTATTTCTCTATATGGTATATATGGGTGAAATCATATGACATTTGTCTGCCTGTCTCCTCTGGCCTACGTCCCTAAACATCATTCCCTCTAGGCTCATCGGTGTTGTTGCAAATGGCAAAATTTTTCATCTTTTTGGTAACTGAGTAGTATCCCATTCTGTGTATATACCACATCTGTTTTATCCAGTCAGCTGGCAGTGGGCACTTATGTTGTTTCTAGCTCTTGGGAAAACAAATCAAGGTGTTAACGAAACGCAATGAGCAAAAGACAGAATGTCTTCTTTAACTGTGAGTATTTGTGTATCTCCTGATCTCCTGAGTACTAATGTCATTAGAGGCCAGGAGATTACATTTGTGTACCCTTAGTTCCTAGAGCAGTATCTGGATTATGGTAGGTAGTGAATACTTCTTCATAAATGAATAATGGATTTCATTGCCAGTTTTAGTAAGTTGTTATAAATAATGATCAAGACTGCTAAAGATTCCTATATCACAGAGCCGTGAAAATATCATTGACACATTTAATTATCTTTGTCCTCGAGCGCATGAATTATGTTCCTATATATTTGCAGAAAGTCAGCTTAGTGTGGTTTTTCATCTTTTTAATTTAATAGTAAAACCAAAATATTAATAAATGCAGGACTATTGCTGATGCAATCACTATTGCTTATAGCAACTTAAGTACTGATTTTCTTTATATACACAGAGACTTATATTTCTGTGTTTTAAAAAATGACACAAATAGGCAGATGCTAGTAATGTGGTTGGATTAAGGGCAGTAGAATTAAGCGAGTTCAGTCAAGCCTTCTTGGTTCCTCTGTACTAATAACCTCTTGTATCTTAAGTAACTCCATGATGAAGTAGTATCTTCTCCTTCTTAACTTTCACTGGACATCTTTAATCATGAGGCAGAGTGAGAGTAAGCCCCTTGAAGACCATTGAGTAGTCATGTTTATTTTTCTAGTTTTAGTCTTGGAGTTGAGAGAGAGGATTATATTTTTTCATCTTAATTGTTTGCTTATTTAAATTATTTAATACTAGGTCTTTGTCTTAGTAGTTGAGAGTAAAATGAAAAATAATTCTTATTAGCTGGTGAGTTTGTCACAGGACTAAATGACTTATTCTACCATCTGTGTGAATGTTTTGTGTCTATATTGGAGAAAGCATCATGCATTTGGGATGTCTCCTCCCAAATGAAAGGGTAAAAACTCTCAGATGTGTTTTTTAAAGGATTTTAAATTCTCAAGTCGGTGCACCCTGGTGGAGTAGCAATTATGTCAATTGCTTCTGAAGGAAAGTGGGCCACATGTTCCTGTGTCAAGTCCAGGGCCCGGGGGAAGCAATCAGTGTGAACAACAAAAGGTGAAAATAAAGATGCTTCCTCCTCCTTCCTTCCTGCCTACTTTCCTTCATTCCTGTCTGCACTGGAATTTCCTTTAAAAATATAAATAAAAATTAAAAATAAATGCTCTTAAATCCACTACTCTCTGCCTCTCTTTTTCTTATGTTACTAATCAATTGATTGCAGTACCAGATTTATTTCAATAACTTTCAGAACCAATTATAGTAAGTCATTGCATAAATATTATTACATCAAAACTTAAGGAAAAGATTATGGATGTACTCGCCATTAAATAAGTGATGTAAGCATGTTTGATGTGATGTGGGCAGGGTGAAAATTATAAAATTATAAAATTTACATGGAATAGATGGTTAAGATGTCGATGTTTAAAATAAAATCATTAAAAAGACATCTAAAATTAGTGCTTTATTCATGATTTGAACCCTTGCAAATGAAGATATCGTGTATGAAAGTAATCCAGTTAGAAATCAAATGACCTGCTCCTGTAGGATCTTAGGCAGTATAGATAATTGAGCTCATGCAAAAATATTTTATGAAATGGTAATTATACTAAAATGATCATTGAAAGATTTTCACTTATGCAAGCTGTTAAATGGTTGTCTCATTCTTCACAATTTTAAGTGTTTTCGTTAAGCCATACTGACTTTTTAAACTGATCTTTTGTCTTTTGTTTTCCTCCTTCCGATAGCTCCTTCAGGTTGGAAGGAACATCTTTATTTGGAGGCACGTCAGCTCATTTTTCTCACTTCAGATTCATCATGATGACTTCTTGAGGACAGATCTAATTTTGAAGTCACCAGGAACCTGTTCATCTCAGAGCAGCAAATCCCTCAATTTTGGAGCACAAATAATCACTGAGATGGTCTGCAAAAAATCATCTGCCTTGAGCCTGACAGCCATGAGCAGAGCCCTGGGGGCGAAAAAAAAGAGCCACAGCCTTAAATCTCTTCACTCAGAAATTACTGAGAAGATAAAATATGAAAAAAAAACAACAACAAATGAATAGGACTAAACAAAGAAATCAAACCAAACCAGACCCATCTTATTTCGCCATGGAAGTAAATATTCTTAGATGTGAACCCAAGAAAATTTATATTCAGCACTTCACTTAAGTGAGGTTACAACTTAAGGTTGTAAATGCTAAGTGGATTTATCACGTGAGCAAATGAATGTATAGAGATAGGAGGTATCTCTAAGCTGGATTTACTCACATTTCAATATAGACAAAAAGAAAACTGAAGAGAAATGCATTGCAGCAAGAACAGTATTGGGACAGAATGTTGCTGTTTGCAGACAGAGGGGATGTTAGTCACTTTGTACACTCTCAAAGCCATAATGGAATATCAGTATCGTTGTCAATTGCTTGAACTGTTTCTGCATTCAGTCCTTCACCCCATGTTGATCGAGAGAGTGGGGAGGTCGGTTCTTACTGATACTTCTCAATGCACTTAAAATATTTGCACTGTCACTTCCATTCAGGGTAATGATATGTGCTGTTATTTGCACAGATGGTTCCATGAATTTTGAGACCACAAGCAGCTTCTTGCAGGAGTCCAAAATGGAAGCATTTAAGAATTTGCCAATGATTTCTCTTTCTTCTATAACATCAGCTCTCTAATAAAAATGGACCTGTCACAGATAAGAAAACAATTATAGAATAGTGAAAAGTATCACAGTGGTCCAGTGAATGAAAAGGGGATCAAAGTTTTTTTTAATGAAGATCATTTTGTATCATTAACAGCCAAGAAGTCAAATAGAATGAACTGCACACTAAACATTTGTGTTGAACATCTATTTGTTCTCATAGTTCAAAAATCATTTGTAATTTGTATTTCACATATAAGAGTTTTTTATAGTCATTTATCTATGCTTCATGGGAAAATGTACCAGACAAACAGCATTTTCAGTTTATTTTTCTAAATAAATGTGTTGTTTGTATTATTTATAGTTTTTTCATTTGGATTTCATAAGCTGCAAAATAAGTTTCTATGGTTTCTTGGCAAACTTTAATCTTTTGATTCTGAACTAATGGAGATTAAAATTTCAAGTGTTCTAGTATATATAATTGCGATTTCCATTTCCTGAACTCTGGGGAAAAATTGATATATTTTTCACCATGACTTTCCTTGTAAGACTTAATTTAAAATTCTAGTTATACTAACTATCCGTAGTTAGTTTTAAATATTAAAGGACATTCTGGAAAATAAAGTCTGAGAACTGAACCAGCACGAATTTCCTCTAAGTTCTCTTCCTGGAACCCTGCTGTAGAAGAAGATGAAAGTTAGATAAAAATGTTTAGACCATTAATTATACCCAATGGGTCTTAATTATTCCCACCTGGAAGTCTGCTGAAACCTTCCATTCATGTATATATAAAAAGACCAGACAATAAAGTTGGAACAAAAACAATTTTCAATCCACAGAGGCTTATTGAATGCCTACAAAGTCTTCATCATTACTTGAGATTCATCAGCTAGATACAGCCTTTTTTTAAATAGTGTCTACCACGGTAAGTAGTGAGCGACTCAAACAAGTTATTTTTAGCAATTGAAAGAGTAGATCATTAAGTTTATTCTCAAACTATGATCTGAAACCAAATTCACATTATATTGTTCTGCACACTTAAACTGATTTGCTCTCTACAATCTCTCTTGGTAATACTTAGTGTATCCTGTAACACAGTGATGCAAATTGGTTTGTCACGCATGATCGGAACCCCTGAAAATTAAGACATTGTACATGAAGATAATCCAGATAGGAATCAAACTGCCAGTTCCTGTGGGATGTTAGTCATCAGAATCTGTATGGATGCCTGGGCTCATTTAAAAAAACATTTTTTTTAAATCCATGCTGATTGTTTCAAGCTGTGAAATTTTTAAGTCATAAATAAGAAATTTAACTCAAATGTCTGATAATAAAATCCATCAAGAATAAATGGTAAAACTGATAGTTCTTCATTTGGTGAATATCCTCAACAGTAAATACTGCTGAATCTAATCTGTGGAGAGCCCCTAATAGATTTGCAAAGATGTGCTGTTATTAATCCTGCTCTTCCACGGGCTAACTCTGGTCATAATTAAAACAGCAAATTAGAGTGAGTCGGGGGGTATAGGGGGGAGTGCAGACCCGAAAAGTGTCTGAAAGTTACCCTGGATTTAGATTATTTATTCTTTCATGTTAATTACATTTATCATCTTATTTCAGTTGTCAATCACTTGATCTTCTTTTGACCTCTTCAGATTTTAAACTTACCCTTTGCCATCTTCATAATTCAATACTACTAAATTTACAAATGTCTACTAAAAAAAATCTTCAATTCCTGTTGAGAAGTTATACTTACAGATTTTCTGAATGGAGGATGCCAGATAATCCCCACTTTCTGACATGGGCTTTCAGAATGAAAGAATACTACCTTTACATACAATCCTCACTCTTTCCTGGCCCCAATTCACGTATTTACCATGCTTATCAACATGGAAAAGATGAATCTTTATTTTCTGAGTGCCCAGTCTAGAACCTGAGCTGTGCTGGGCACTAGGAAGAAACGGTAAGGAAAAAAGACACAGATTCTGTTTTGATGAAGTTTAAAATCTAACTGGAGATAAATAATTTAATATGTTATTTTAACAGTTATAAAACTACAACTGTGTTAATTTCTATGAAGGAAGGTATGTGATATGCAGAAACAATATAGCCACCAGCTCTACTCTGATGGGTGATTAGTCGGTAGAGTAAAACCATGTATAAAGAAGAAAGCACATAGGATTTCCCAAGACCTAAAAACAAGGCTCCGTTAGAGTGGCGTAGAGAGAGTAAAGGGAAAAAAATGATGAGATGAAGCCAGACCTTACTGAATGTACATCCCAGGTAAAGACAAAATAAAACAAATAGCTATAAGGAGAAAACGGTAAGTATACAAATGTAATAGAAGTGATAACATATTTCTTTTGTATAGCAAATGTAGGTCAGCTTAATTCCTGATAATTATGATAGAGCTCTCCCCACTTTTCCTCTGCCCACCCCAAAGTAATGCATAAAGTTACACAATAAAACAATGCATTAAATCTGGTTTTAAAAAAGGGAGGGGGGTCAAAATGAACATCAGGACAACAGGGTTGCAAATAAAATATTAAGAATGGAATTAGAAGCATTTTAAACATTTAAGATATACTGCCTAATGAAGGTAGAAAAAATTCACTCAGTAAGCATCCATGAATTCATGAAGACTTGAGCTACTTAAGGCAGCCTAACAACAAACCTTTAGAGCGGAATAGAGACCAATTTCTGTGATACTAATCTAGAGAATGTGTGTCAACAAGGATACAGGCTTCTTCCAAGTCTCTGCTCTGACATCCTTAGAATATGACCTTTATTCTAAAGGTGCCAGGCAGTCATTAGAATTCCCAACAGCACGCGCATATTTTAGGCAACATGAGAACAGCACTTTTTTTCAGTGAACTTACAGGCAGAAGTTTACACAATATTTTGGTAGACTTGTCATAGTTCATACTGACCACATAATCATAAGGCACATTGACATATTGAATAAGCTTCATACCCTGACACTGAAAATTCTGGGAAGAATGATGAAACACAAAATTATCTAATTCTGCTGCAAGACTTTAAAAATGAACCAATTCATCATCCCCTGGTGTAATATTGGGAATTTTATACAATTTTATATGAAAACTTGGAGGAAAAAAATTTCGATTTCTCTTTTCAAGAGCAATACGAGAGATCCATCTTATGAACATTCAATCTTTTATACATTCTACTGAATGTATGTCTATCCCCTTCCATGAAGATATACCACAAACTGGTAATTATATGGAAAATATGTGTCTCCTGTGTTGGACAACTCATCACACTGTGATTCTAATCTGGAAGACACTGCACATTTAATAAATAATATATAGATTTTCAGGGAAAATTTTGACTAAGGGTCTTCATACCTAATTGCTGTATTTTATTAGTAAATAGAATGTATCGATAACTGCACACACTGTGGTAGGATACTGAATCTGGTTTTTAGGGAAAGGGGAATTTTAAAATTGGTCGTACATTTATTCAGCAGGTATTTAACTTTGGGGGTCACATTTTATGCTAGTCCTATAGAAGTATCCTGCACATGTTTGTTTGTTCGTCTAGGCATATCTAAAGAGAGAATTGCTCATCAGGTGTGGTGGCAAGATCCAGGTATTTCAGACTTTGATCGAGGAAACATGAAAAAGTAAATATGTAGGGAAGTAGATTTGGATTCCCACAGAAAATCAAGTCCCCACAATTTTATACACTTGCCAAATCATATGCAGAGATTCTCTGTGGCTTTGTGCCGGTTACAAAGACATACAAAAATAAGAGCTAAACATAATTGAAGATTATTTGAAATTTAGACATGATTATTTAGACATGTCATTATGACATGTGATGTGATCTATCAGAGAGTATATTGTGCATTTTTCATTCAGTTCTTTTTAACCATAAAATAAAGCTAGTCCAGGAGTGATTAATTCAACCAAATTCTATGATTAAATGAAACTTTCTACACTATGGGAATATATGCTCTGGAAACTTCCTTCAGTTTCTCCGGGGAGTATCTAAATTTTTCAAGTAGTGATTCTTGACTATGCAATGTGCTAATCATTAAATCCACAATTTGCAAAACTGATAGACATTTCTTAATGTCTGTGTTTCTATATTGGATGCAAATACAGTATAGAGTAAAATTTTTATAAAACATGAAAATTAGATTGCAAAAGCTAATAATGTTTAGTCCATTAACTTCATCCTTTGGAAGAGTAACAAGAAGGAAATATGCAATATTTTACCATAATCTAAATACTCAATACTTTGATTTAGAATATATATTTAGAATGTGAGGAAAAGGACTTCAGCATAAAATAAGGACGGTTTGCAGCATCATATTACTTGAAATTCAAGTTTTTACTTTAAAATATTTGATTCATTATTATAAAAATAGCATATGTATAATACAAAAGTTCTCATTTACCACCATTTGCCCACCCCACCTGTTTCCCAAATGTTGAAGAACCTTTGATGAATAGATACAATAGAAAAATATAGTATTGGTGTGTATGCAGGCATGATATGTATGTGCTTTATATTAATGGTATATAATATATGCATACATATAATACATACATACACATATGTATGTATATATGTGTATATAAACTATATATAAATACATAGTTCTACCATCTGAATTTGTTCTGCTCAAGAATATAGGTATATATATATTTAACAAGGAAATGTGTAGGCAGGCATGAAGATAACTAAGCAGACAGGCAGAGAAAAGAGGGAGAAGCATTTATTTTATTTACTTATTTATCTCGGTTGTATTCCTTGGACACGATCCCACGTCCACCGGATGTATGTGTGCTCCTGCCAGAGGCAGCAGACGTACCCACTAGGCCACCAGGGCGTGCCTCCTCTGGTTTTTGACAGTCCGCACTGGACCACTTTTCTTCCAGGAAGCGCCGCTATTAGTACTTGTTTTCACTAAAGTGAAGACACCTGGAGAGGAGTTTGGCTTTTACGACATAAGCGAACGTCGTGCTCAGGGCTGCTTTGCGGCAGCTGTAAAGGCGCTGCCACGCGAGAAGCGCCAAGCTCCTTCCCGGCCCTGCTCTCTACAGGTGAGGTATGTACCGTATCTCTCCTGCTCGTATTGGACGGTAGTGTGATTTGAGGTTTTTTGTGTACTGTTGTACTATTTGGTGACTTATTTCGACGTTTAGGGCAGCTCGCATTGTTTTTGTATAAAATGTCGCTAAGTGCTTCTCTTTATGCCATTTGGACTCACAAAGCTGCCCTGAACGGCTCCACTTTCGGATAGTGGTGGAAACCTGTCGTCTTGGAGAACGGTCTGCATCAGTACAGGCCTTGTATGTCATGGTCATTCGCTGTCGATTTTAATTACTCAGGCATTCGAGGTGTGGGCTTTGTTTTCCAATCCTGGCGGCAACGCCAACGTGGGTGATTTCCTGGTTGCATCTGCACCTGCCCAGGTGAGAGCAGCCGTGAGAGCCGTTGTTTTTCATGAATACATATGCCCAGTGTGACAGCGTTTAGAAATACACGGATTTTTCCGTTTTTGTTTTAATTTTTGAAATTAGTCCTAGTGCTGTGTGAAAAGTCTCTTTTTTCCTAACAGGAAATTCTCCGTGTTTCAGGAAATGACACTAAGAAGAGCGTAAAACCTAGTTTGGGAAGAAAAGAGATTTCTCTGGAGAAGTGCCATTTTACACTGTAATTGGTATTTTTGAAAAGTACCGTTGTGGGCATTAGTTTAGGAACCATGAGGCTAGAAGCAAACTGTACAAAAAAGCAAAATCTCCTTAATTATGCTTATAAAACATTGGAAACTATCATGCTTGCAAAATGGTAGTTGCTGCGTGGTTTCAGTTAATTTTGAGGCTTCCTTTTACGGATGCCGTTAAAACTCTCTTTTCTGGAAGGAAATCATGTTTTGTTTTTTGTTTTTTTTTTTGAGATAAAACTGTTGTTCTACTACAGTAGACAGTCTGAGATGTGTTCTTCCATGAAACAATGTACAATCACGACGTTTTAGTCACAAAATCACCTCCCTTAGAAATCGTCCATTTTTGACAAGAGAATGTACACATAATTAGTGAAGAATAAACAGAGCCATTTGGGTAGCCTCTCACTTCTCTTAAGTGAAACAAAATTCTGTATTTAAATTTCAAATTTTAGTTGTATTTGTATGCTTACAATATAAGTGTTTCTCCAAATTGTACTGCATAGGTAGGTACTAGATTTAGGTTATCTTGAACAGTTAATAGATGGTTAAGAAATTCAAACCATCTAATTTCCTCCGCCCAAAAATCCACCCCACCTAAAATAAAAGGAAAAGAAAGCCCTAAACTGCCTCTTCAAAACTGACCATTTGAAAGGAGACTAACAAGTAGACTGAAGCAGAAATGACTTTTGCCAATAGTTTTTCTTTTGCTTGTTTGTTTTCTCTGGCATGTGGGATCTACAATGGAGACTGCTTTCCAGTGTAAAACATTCAGTTTTACTGTAAAAATTAAAAATAACTGCAGCCAAGCAGATGAGCACCACCATCCCTTTTTGTGAAGATGGTTTAGATTAAAATCTCTCAGAAAAGATCCTTCAACATTTCTTACTTGGAATACTGCGATCACCTATATCTAAAATTACTTTGGGGCACTCTAAGTTCTTCCCTTTCAGATTTTTCTGGGGCAAATGATCTAAATCTAATTTCAACTTCAGTGTCTGTGTACCTCCTAGAACCCAAAATGTTTAGGCCATCCACATTTGTCCCTGCAAGCCCATAATCCTTGATGTTAGGATAGCCCCAATTGATGTCTGGCTCATGATTATTCTGTTTTACTCTTCAACAAAAATTGGATGCCTGTGAATGTTCCAAATATTCACTGCTGATGCATCAACTTTAATGTAGAGATTCTGGCAGTCAGTGCACAGCTGAAAACTATACAGCAAGATAACTTTTAGAAGGAGGAGGATAGAGTGTCAGGGCATTAAATGTAAGTGGAGAATGGTGGCGTTCTGTGCATTTCATTGAAAGAAATTATGTGAGCTAGGAAGCTGATGCGCTCTGTAGGTTGTTTTGATTTGTCCAAGACAAATCGGGACTAGAGAACTGGTTGCGAAAGCTGGCCGTCTTTAGTCTCGAGATTTCTAGATCTTTTTCACCCTAACTAACCTCTCTTGCTTCCTCCACATTGTGAAATAACCCTCTCATTCCTGGAGTCTCTGCCAAGAGTCTCCTGGTCCTCTGCTGCTCCTCTTACCTGTTTCCATTGAGCTCTTGTTTCTGCATCTCATCTGCTGGACCTGTGCCCTCCTTTGAACTATTTCTCCTCGGGATGAAGTCCACCTGCAAACTCTTCTTTCAAAGCACAAGCAACACAAGTCTTTCTGGAGTCTGGTGTGTTTTATGGAAAGTGAGGTGTAATGGCAGATGATCAGAGCCTAGCTTGAGGGCCAGCACACATTTGCATTTGTATAGATAATATTAACTTAAAAGTCCACATTTTCTATTCCTTTTTATTCCCATGTGACTCCTCTACTTTTTCCTTCCTTATCGAAATTATAGCCCATCCCATTATAACAGCGTTTCTCTCCCTTTCTTCCGGCTTTCAACCCCCATTTACTGTTACCGTCTTCTTACATGAAGCAGTTTATCATTATGGCTGCCTTTGCCAGGCCAAGAAAACTCTTTGAGATATTTTCTTTAATACAGATGCATCTATACTAAGCTTTGCACTAGAAAATGCTTAGATGCTTGGTAGGATGGCAGTAGAAGTCTTACCTTCCTTTTGTTTAAAAAAAATCCTCAGAAATTATAGGGCTGAGAATAATGATTGTGTTGCTGATGTTTTATTTTATTTGTGTGTTTTCTTTTTCTCTAATCTGAGGACTTCCTAAACAAATTTTTATGAATGAACTTGAACTTGTATGGTGATAAATATAGACATTAACCATGTGTTATTGTGTTTTTTTACCTTTTTTTTTTTTTTTTTTTTTTTTAAGGAAAGGTGCAGGCAGGAATGGAGGCAAGCAGGCAGACAAGAAAAGAGAGGAAGAGGCAGTTTATTTTTATTTCGTTGTTCACTTTGGTTGTTCGCCATGGCCCTGGGTCTTGAACCCAGAACCTTGGGATATATGTGGAACTGCTCCCAGGTGTGCTAGACCCCACGGCCACAAGGTTACACCCATACTTACTGTTTTTAATCCTGTTTCCTATGGGGAAAAAACTTAATGTATTTGAAGATGTATAGTCTATTCTTTTCATTTTAATGGTGTAAATTACAATGTTTACTGGAAGTGTTAAAAGACATAATAACAAATGTTTATACAATTCTAGTAATTAGATGGGACAGAAATCATTTGAAAGACTATTTTTGCTTACTTTAGAAGTATATAAATTATATCAAACATATAGATTAGAATTCCAGGGCCTCATTCTGCCATTTCTATAAAATTAATGCATTCAATAAATGTTTTATCAGTGCTTACTAGTCCAAGCCAGTAAGCTAAGAACTGGGATACAATAATGTACAGGAAACAAAATGTGTGCGTTCTAATGGGAGTAGGCAGAAGATAAGTAAATACATTTAACCACAAATACAGAATATATCTGCTGTTAATAAAAAATTTAGAGGAAGATACAGTGTTTTAAGAGACCCAAAGAAACTTTGAGATCTAGCCTTGGCTAAATATGAGAAGTGCATATTAAGAAAGAACACGAGTGAGGGTCAGGAGCATGATTAGGGTGTCTGAGGAAGTCATTTAACTTAAAGTGGAGCCAGTGAGGGAATAGAGGTGGGAGATGAGATAAGATGTAGCAGGTGTGATGTCAGATTTTATAAGCTCTTAGAGTAATTTTAGGATTTTTGATTTGACTGAATAAATAGGTTACTTAGGGATTATAACTAAGAAGTGACTATTTCTAAGGAGCAAGATGATCTATCTTTTAAAAGAATTACTCTGTTATGTAGATGAAACATTAGAGTTTAAAGCCAAGAGAGAGTTTACTAGACTGTTGAAATAATACTAAGAGAAAAGATACTGTCTTGGACCGAGGTGGATCATGGTGAAGGGGGTAAAAATGTGCTTAATGTTGGGATATATGGGAGTTTAATACACAGAATTTGATTATCAATTGATTATGAATTATGAGAAAAATGGAGATGTCAAGATTAACTACAAGTATTTGGGACTTTGGGGAGAGGGTATAGAACAGATAGAATAATTTCCTATACAGACAAGTACTGAAGAACTGAGTAGGAGGGACAGAAGATCTGAGGCGGGGAATCAGGATTTGGTTTAGGATATGTTAAGGCTAAGAAGCATAATAGCTATACTAGTAGATATGTCAAAAGAGGAAGCTAAGCTTCCAAATAAGGTAGAGGATGGGGATATACATTTGTGAATGCACAGCATGTAAAGGATGAGTAAATCCACGGGTATATATGAGATCATCTAGGGAGGGGGTATAAATAGAGAAGTTCAAAGAGGGATAAATAAGACCACAAAAGTAGACCACACGGGAACATAGTGGCGCATTCCACCTGACTGTGGAACAGTGGTGCTGGTCTAGGACTGTGATCTAGTAGATAATCAATTTTGAATTCCCCTGCTTCTCCAGGCCCCAACCAATTCAATCTGATGGATACTTCTGAGCTGTCTTTCATGAGGATGTTGCACCCATGTTGGGAGAGTGGAAGGCAGGTGTGCGAGTTGCCTACAAGGCTGCTTATTCTGAAGCAGAGACACATCATCTGCAGAGAAGAAGCATTAAAACACGGTTTGTTACAGCAGGTGGAGGGTAGCGGGGAGGAGCACTGAGAAGCGCCAGGGATTGGTGACTGGGGGTGACATTGTGGACCGCAGTCCTCTTTGCAGGGCTCCTGTTTGTGGTGCTGCTCTGCACTGCTCTGTGGGTGGGCCTGAGGTCCACTGGAAAAATGAAAGTAGTAACTGGGGGGTTCTAGGCGCCAAGGTTAGGACTCCCAAATTAAGGAACTGATTTGGGTAAAAACTTGTATGTATGTCATGGAGACTAAATTGTTTTACCAGGGTGGGCTTGATAATGGATGATCAGTCAAGCTTTTATGTTGCAACAATCTTGAAAAATTCAGCCATATTGCTTTAGTACTCATTTTGTCTCCCATATATAGTTCTGCTTTTCCTAACCCTGTCTTTGCCTTTCCATCCCAGTTAGTTGCCCTTTTTTTTTTTCCTCCTATGTGAAACTGTTAAGTATCAGGCTGGTTAGGGCACTTCTCAGTTGATTTAAGTATGTGCTGCTCTTCCTCCAGCTCCCCTACCCTTAGGGAGCTTGGAAGTCGGGTAACAGTGCTCTTCTGGGTACTGGATAGGGATTATTCAATGGTAGGAATATCAGAAAGTCAAGAGATCACTTAGAAAGAAGACACTTCCAAAATGTAAATATCTGTAGACCATGGCTTCTTCCAGCTCTCTCAGCAGTGCTTAGTACTGATCTCAAGGGAGAATGCAAGGAAATAAGCTCATTTGTTTTAGCATTATCCTCACTACTGTTAAGTAGCAAGGAAATGTTCTAAGTCCCGAGCATCTATAACACAGTATGTGGAAAGTGCATTTGATATTAATTGTATTTTAAGAAATGAAGGATGATCTGGGGTCAGTTGGCAGGAAGATAATCAAAGAGTTTATAATATATTGCCTACATTCTGTTTAGTTTTGTGAACTCTCTGTTTCTTTATATATCAGAATCTCACTCTGAATAACATTACGGATCTAGTTACTGATCAAAGACACACAGAGATAATTAAATGGTTAGGTAATAAGACCAATACAAAAAGAATTGGATATGAGTTAATTTGGAGAAGGAACACAAGTTAGGAACAAATTGACAGAAACATTTCAATTGTTTGAATAATTGTTACGAAAAAAAGAATATTCAGTAGTTAATTTCTATGACGACAAAGTAAAAATAAATTGGTACAATTAAGTTTTATTATATTGATTTGGTAAAAAAAAAAAAAAAAGAGAAAGTTTTCTGGGTGGTATATACTGTACTAAACCTTGGTATATTGAGTTTTTTTCTGTCTTGTATAGATTTTCTTTTCTTAAAGTGTGCTATTACCCATCTGGAAGAAGGGGAACATAATTGTGGATATTTATGTTCCGTTCCTGTTCGGAATGATGACATTAAATCATAGCAAGGAAAAAATCTAACAAGCAATGTACAGGTACAGTCCTCCAAACCAAAAAAAAAAAAAAAAAGAAAAAGAAAAGAAAACGAGAAACCCTCCCAGCTCTCCAAAAATGACAGAACAAATTTTGAACTTTCAAAATTGGGCATTTGTTTCATAAATAATTTGCAAAATGATACTAAATTTATAATAAAACATCCCAAAATGATGTTTTGCTTGGTTTGAGGACCCCTCTGATTATCAATTTGAATTTTAGGAGGTTTTAAAGTTCCCTTTATAAGTATAGAAATATTACAGAGTCTACCAATCATTAAAACAATGTGGAGTCAAAATCGACAACTGGAAATTTCATTGAGCCTCTTAAAATAATGTTTGATCAAACTCGTTAGTCTGGACTCCCAGATGCACAGTTTGCAGCAGGAAAATAAGAACAGGCTTTTTGTTGTTGTCGTTGTTAATAGGTTTCCAAAGAATTGACCTTTCTATCACCATTTTCCTTGATGAGATAGTCATTTTTTTTCAAGTGATGCCTCCACTTCTAAGTTGCTTTCACAGCCCATGTGGGTGTCTTTGATCTTGAAATACAGGGATGGTCTTGAGCACTTTGTTTTTGTCAAAAACATTGCTTAAGTTTCTGTTTCTGAGGTGGAAAACGATTCTATTTAATAACTAAATAACAGGTAAAAATATTGTAATAGTTTGATCATTAAATCTACAAAAAGGAAGAATTGAATCCATTAAACACATTATTTCCATGATCAAATATAAAGGTGATAAATACAAATGTCCCCTGTTAAAGGGTAAGAATTAAAACAGAACTGCATACCTTTTTTTATCCATACATTGTTTTGGAAGGTCTCAGAGTGGTTTTTTAACATATGAAAATGAAGACAGACAATGGGGAATTCAAAGAAAAAACCCAGTACAATTGTATTCTCATTTATTGGCATCTAGTTAAATGCACGGTCTGCAGAGCTGGGCAATCTGGGATGGAGTCCTGGTTTAAACACTTGTAGTTTTGTGATCTTGGTTCCGCAGCATTGGGTTGTTGGCCTCTGCTTCGTGATGGGATCCTGGGGGCAAAGCGATCAAAACTCTTTACAGACCTCTAGGATAGCCTTTTTTCTAGTTCCCTCTCTGAACTGGGCCTTTCACCTCAGTCCTTCTTTTCCCAGGATTTGTTAGTTTCCCCCAAATCAGCAGTAGACTACCCCACATCTTAAAAGTCCCACCACTGAGCTCAGCATGGAGACCAGCATTCCTTACCAGATTCTGGGGGTGAAATCTCTTGGCTTTCATTCCTAAATGTGGACTCATCAGAACCTCAAAGAAAGGAACGTGAATGACCAGTTTCATTTTCAACTCTCTTAGAATTGGTTGTACTTCCTTTATAGTTTTTCAGGATCTCACTTGCCCAGAGAGATCCCCATCATTGGCCCACACCTCCCTGAAGGATGGAATAATTCAATCTGTAAGGGAGTGGCTACCTTGAACCGCCCCCAGGGCCCTGTAGGTGGTGCTGGAAGGCAGGGTGTGTGGCAATGTTGCTTCCTTTTGTTTCCTGTCTGATCAGGTAAATACCATCCCTCATCCTTGCTGTCATAGTCCATAACCACAATAACCACGCCTAGATACTTTACCTGGCCTTTTGCTAGAAACTGGCAGCTTTATCAATAAATTCAACATGCTTATTTTCCCCATATAAATATTTACTGAATTGGAGGTCACTCTGCTGGCTGGAACTGTTGTTGCTTTGTTTTTACTTTCCTTAGTATTAGGAATCAGATGGTATGGTACTTTTCTTCTGTTTTACTGTCAGTCACCACTGATTGTTCTTCACTTTCCTAGAGATTCCATCTCTTAGTATTTCAGTCATATTGTCGCAAGTCTTGGATCTTAATCCACAGCTATGTCAACTTCTAGCTTTGCATAATGGCACACTGAGGTCTCCCCCTTCCCATCCTACTCTCCCAATTTACCATTCCCAAAGCAAGAAGAAAGGTGGATATCCATACCACCTTCTCTAATGGCAGCATTTCTTCCGGTTTTTGACTCCTGCTTTAGCCTCTGGTTAGGTCTTGGACTTAACCAACTACCCACAGTGCAGACTAGCCCTCTCCATCAGACATTCCCTTGCTTTCTTGGCTGCACTGCAGTTCTTCAAACATGTGCACACATCAACTGGAATTTTGGGGGCATTTTGTACTCACACAAAGGTTCATAGGCATCTACCCTACAGACCCTCCCTCCCCACAGGGAGTTTAATGACCTATTCAGGATATTTCAGTGGGATACCTCTTTCTCAAGACAGCTTTCTTAGGTCTCCTGACCTTGGGAGTCCCCCAAGTGAAATCTTAAACTGGCCTCCATTCATGAAGGACAAGGGGAGGCTGAAGAAAGAGGCAGACAACTCCAGTTTGGTGGATGGCATTTCTACTCCCACAGAGATATTCTCTGACAAATTCATCTAGAGTATTATAGTTTTAGTTTTTATGTTCAGAACTATGATCCATATGTAATTAATATTTTTGTATTTGCTGTGAGGTAAAAAATTAATTTTGTCCCCTCTTCCCCAATTTTGATATCTTATTGTTTCAGCATCATATTTTAAAGATTCTACTTTAACCCACCGTTGAAGTAATTTGATTGATATTATAAAAATAAGCATATTTCTGAATATTTTTAATCTGTTTGATTAATTTGCCTCTAGCCAATACCTCAGAGGAAACCTTACACTGAGGTCGTTAAGTCCTTCAAATTTGCTTTTTCCCCCAAAATTGTTTATAAATCTTTTGCATTTTCCATTTAAATTTTAGAATCAGCTTGTAAATTTTTACAGAAAGATAGTTGGGATATTAATTCATTCTCACCTTTATCTTGAACAGTTTTAGTAAAGGTATATAGATTTTGTTAATTACATTTATTTTATCCTGCTCAAACACTATCCATACTATTTGTGGTTATATTTTAGCATACTATAGTTAAATATTCAAGTAACTTATTTATTGTGCAAATATTAAAGTTTAATCAAAGAGACCCTATATGCTAAGGAAAATAAAAAGCTATATCTCATAATGGGTATCATATTAAAGATTTGCAAAGTAAAGAATATTGTTGACCCATTTTCAGAATTTTTACTGAATTATCTTGCTTATAGTGTTAATATTTTTTGACAGTTGACATGATAGTATTTTTGCATTTTAACTTCTCAACAATATCAGACTCAGGTTGTATGTTTATGCAGATGCATTTCTGCCTAAAGTATAAGTTATTTCTTAAGCTTACACATTGAATTTGTAATTGTGGATTAGTTAAAAGGCAGTTCATTGTTATTGAATTAAAGTATCCTTTCCTACTAAGAATATTTATTCATGATTTTACTTTATTCGTACTTTCTGTATTTTAAGACAGTAAAAGGGAGACTCCCCTTTATATTTCAACCTACATTGAATCATTGGCTATATTCATTGTAAGAACAGAGTTATTTAAAAGAATCTTTTCCTGTTTGTTTTAATATGAAAACTTATTGTTACTTGATATGAAACTTACAATGCAGAAATGAAATTTCTTAGAAAACAGTCTATAGACCAGAAATTTGGAGATAGGGCAGAGAACATATTTTGCTTTTTTCTCTTTAGGGAAGTTGCTTATATTCTTAAAACTACATATCTGAAAATTGCTTTGAGGCTGCATAAGAAAATTCCATCTGGAAATTAATGATTAACTGTGAAGATTTATACGTGCTATTCCATTTAATCATAAGCTAAGAAAGGAAAAAAGAACAAGAAGGTGATAAGTCCGCAACTGAAGAAAGCTCTATAGGCTAAATCCATTAGTCCAGAAAATAAATCCTGCCACACATCACGGGGAATGAGCACAGTAAATTTCAGAGTTTGGAAAATGTTTCTTGTGGGAGAAAATCCCATTAAAGCAGATCTGAATTACTTCAGAAGATGGTCTGTGGCAGTGTCAACTGCCGTTAACATGAAGGATACGTCCCTGCTTCTCATTCCATTACGTTTGTATCAAATTCTGACTTTTGTTTATGATCAATAACCAATTTCTTCCAAGAACACTGAAAGGTTACAACCAGTTTACTCACAGTAATGAAGATTTACTAGAATGTGCGTCATCCCTATTTAAATCAACCTGTTGAATCATCCATTTCAGAGGTCCTGATGGGCTGCTTGTATTTATCACTGTTCTTTGGCTAATGGAGATTTGAGTTCCTATCATAATATAAGGCAAACATTGATTTTAGTTTAGCAGCCCCAGTTTCTTCCATCAAATGTGCTTTTCATAGAAACCAGTATTACACAGCTTCACTAGAAACCAAGTAAAGGACTCAACTGAAAGATAAAGCAGATTAAATGAACAATTCTAAATGCAGTTTATCTTCATGCTTAACAACAATAAGTTGATTAAGTCTTTGAATGAATTCCTTTTAAAATTTTCTTTTTCATTTCTGAAAATACATGTGACTGTTTCCAGGTGTTCAAGCCCAGGCAGATTAACACTGTTTCAGGGGTTAGTCTGAGGAAATCACAAGAAGACACAGACTGCAAGGACATAGCCTTTATTTTACCCACAGCAGCAGTTCCCATTGGTGGCAGGTCAACCATATTTCTGCCTCCCAAAGGCGGTGGGTCGGGAAAGTTACCACACCACTAGCGATTAGAGAGCATCTTTGAAAGAGAATAACAGCAGAGGGAGGGTAATGAGTAGACAACAGTTAGATTCCAGAAAACCTTCGATTCAGTCAATGTGGGCAAAGGCAGTTATCACCCCAGAAATATCTGTCTGGTACACTCAGGTTCATGCCCATTGTGGTCAGATGCTGAGTCCATTTTTCAAGGTTGGGCATGGGTCATGTTTCCATGCTCCCCAACAGTGTCTAAAATAGTATGATGCATTAACATAAGTAATCATACTTATCACTTTCTTATCCACTGACAACTTAGTGTTCTAATTGTTCAGTGTGTCAGTAACCTGTCTAGTCTCATTTGGCAAAATATGTGTCCCCTAATAATTCTTCAATTAATGTATCTTTTTTTTCCTTGAGTATAGACACAGTTGAACATTTATGTCAGAAAATGCTATTCTCATTACTGTCACGTTTATTTTTATGGAATCTTTATCTTTTCTATTCAAATACCTGCCCATGACTAAATTCTGATTTAGTTCATCCAAGACTTTCAATATCTAGAATATTTACAAGATTTGGCAAATTATAACTGCAGTTAGTAATCACAAAGGCTGTTCTTTTAGTTTAGGTTGATAGCCTCAGAAATCTAAGTATCTTTCTCAGAGAAAGCTGGTCTTTTCCTTTCTAAGTGCTACTTCTGTGTGAATCACTGTTTTTGGTTTCTTTAGTTTGGGACACATTTGTTGGCCATCGATGCCTAAACTAACCTATCTAAAATGCTTCGTTGGTGGATATTTGAAATGTTCTATTTTTCCATAGCTGCGGTTTCTGGAGCTGCAAGTTTAACCCTGTCAATGTCTATATTTCAAGAAAAAATTAAGTGCCTTCTTAGTACAAGGCATTGTGTTAGGCATAAGCTATATAGTGGTACATAGGACATACAAATTCTCTTATTCTTGTGTGAAAAATGCTAAAATGATAATGAGCTTATTATACACCTAATTTTTCACAAGTACAAGTATGGTGTTCATGAGTGCAAAGAGGATCTGTCATCTAAGCCTAACTCATCATTACCAGAATCTTGATATGGGCAAACCACCAACCCTGTGCAAATACTTTGTTTGTTTATTTGGTGGGGTTCTCAGCATCATCTCCTTGTGCTGTGTTACACGAGTTTGTGAGAGTTCATTGTGATGGTGTTTATTCTTTATTATGGATTAGTTAGTGGTTTTGACCTCTAAGGTCACAAAGATTTTCATTTATATCTTCTTAAATAAATTGTGATATATATAAGCAGTAGTGTACTACTTAGCAATAAAGTGAAACTACTTAGGTACACACCACTGGTGAGTCTCAAAAAATTATGCTGAGCTACACAGAAATGCATCTACTATATGAATCCATACATATACATTGCAGAATGGGTCGGTTAATCTATAGTAATAAGATACATATGGTGATAGAGTTCCTGCCTGGGCCACATGTGAGCTGAGGGAGGGTAAAATGAATGTGAGTACAAGGAAAATTCTGGGGGTGATGGAAATATTCCACATATTCATTTGGGTCTTCATTACATGGGGGTGAACATTTTACAAAGTTATTGAATTGTAAACTTAAAATAAGTGTTTCTTATTGCACTTAAATCATACTTCAATTAAGTGTGTTAAAAATAGTAAATTTCATATTGGGATGGGAAGTATTGTGAATAATCTGATCAAAATTGATGGTTTAAATAGTAGAAATGGGAATCAAGAAGATATATTTATACACACACATTTATACATATATATGTAGGATATATTTTGAATACAAATCATTCTTAAAACATTGATAATTTATTATGTATATTTGAGGGTGGGGATATCTGATGAATAGAAGTCAAGGAAAATTCCTAAGAATCTGACTTAAAAAATTTGATTCAAATGTTCGTTCCAAAAAGTTAATCTGAGATAAGAGCCAGATTAGTAGGTTGGTCCTGTGACACCTCAAAAGTTCTGTGTTGGCTATGTTAACTTTAAATGCTTATTAATGTGGATAAAGTAGGGTATTGAATACATGAGTCTAGAGTACTAGAGCAAGTTCTGATCTTAAAGTATTGGTGTAGAAGTCATAACAAACAGGTTCTACTTCAAAAAGTTATCTTGAAGAATTGAGAGGGAAAAGCATAGGACAAGTAAGAGAGGCCAGAGCATTTATTGGTTCCTCGGAGCAAAGGAATCAGCAACGGTGACTGAGATGAAGTGGCTAACAGCATAGGCTCTCAATCAAAATGTGTGGGATTTTAGACAAGGGACAACAGAGTTTAAGTAACAAAGATGAACCACTATGCTAACAGCATAGAAAGTTATCGTTAAGATGAGGAAAGAGCAGTGACCACGGAACACGTTTGGGGAACTTTTACAAGATTCCTTTCTGGGATAGAGAAGTTACAAACTGATTGATGTGGATTTAGAAGATTGTGTGAGGTGACCTTAAGTTTGTCAAGAACATCGACAGTGAATTGGGAAGAAAGAAATGGGACAGTGATAGGAAGATGATTCAGGTCAAGGTCAAAAATGGTTTTATTGGTTTTGTTTCAAAGAAAAAAATATTAGGGCTTCTTTGTATGCTGGTGGTCATAGTCCCAAGATAGAGTCATGGTTGATACAGAAGGTGGGATGTTGGCAAAAAAATCTTTGGAAAGGTGAGAAGACATGGAAAATGGAGGAATTGGCATTAAATACTACATTGCATTTTAAGATTATATGTAGCATCAAAGTAAGAGAGTGCATTGATATCATTGTTTTTTATGTTGTAACACCCAATTTAGAATTAAAAAAAGAAAACTCATCCACATAAGGTTTGGTTAAAGCTAAGATTTAATCAGCATTCTCTAATTCCTTTTTTGTTACTGTTGTTTTGGAATACATCATTTTTCTAGTTTTGTTAACTTTTCAGGATTGTTTTGCCCTTATTAGAAAATTGCTGTAACATTATAGCAAGAAGAATGCATCTTCTAAAATTTATTTAAGGTTGTTTTTATTGAAGGAAGAAAACCAAAACAATTTGATCCTGATGAAAAATGCAGTTTCACCTAAGCCATGGATGAGACTGTAGAAATAAAAAACATAATCTGAGAATTTGGTTGCAGGGTCATTTGTTGAAAAGAATAGAGTCCTTCACAAGTCTGCCACCACGACCATCACTTTCAGCTTTGTGACATGCAGCATACAGGACCCTGATAGATGTCACAAAATTACACACCAGTCTCTAATGAAAGGTTGAAGTGCTACAGTCAGTTCTTTAACAAAAGCCACTAATAACCACTCAGAGCTAATGACACTCTTCATCTAGCCTGATAAGTGGAACCAGCAAAATATTTACAGGAGTCAGAAGTGAGGAAAATGTGGTGATTTTGAATTCCTATGAAACAAATGATGTCTTACAAATGAGAAGAATGGAGAGTGTGAAGCTCGAGGTCAGATCACAGGAAAAACGAAAAAGTCAAGTATATCCCCAAACGATGGCCTTTCAGATTTTATAGTAATTCCATTAGGATGGCTACCAAAGCTGGCAGAGGACCTCCCACTTCTGATCGATTTGGGAAGCTGGAGGCTCTTCATCCATCTTCCTCTCTCCAACACAGAATGACACCGAAATATTTTCGTCATTTAGGAGTCTTTAGATGCAAGTGACTAAATAAACTAGGAGTGACTTGATGCGGGGACCTGGCACTGGCAGGTACGGTTAGTCCTGGAAAGAACTCGAGGGGAGATGCCTGGTCCCAACACCACGAGGCAAGTTTATTAAACTCGAGGGGAGATGCCTGGTCCCAACACCACGGGGCAAGTTTATTAGAAAACAGCTAAACAGAAGGGACACATGCAGCTTGGGGTGACAGGAGTCGAGGAGTTGCTAAAATGGAGTCTCATATATGGGAGGAAGGGACTTCCCTTTGGGAGGACCCAGGGGTCGCAGCTGTTTCGAGTCAGAGTTCAAGGGAGGGTCTGGGGTAACTAGGGGGTGTGTGGGGTGTGTCTCCAGTTCAGGCCGCTAGGGAGGGAGCAGGTTTTCCAGCCAGTCCCTTCTCTCCTGTCCCTCACCGTGACTCAAACAGCGAGAAAAATGTACTACCTTGCGTAAACAGAAGGAGCACAGTAACCAGAAATGAGTCGGTGACCCGAATGTTTCCCTGGTAAGAGGACTGCTGGTCGCAGTCTCGGGGCGTCTCTTGATTTCCCGCTTTGGGACACAAAAAGAAGTTCTAGCATCAGAGTCTCATGTGGCGGTGCCAAAGGCAAGAAAGAGCAAGTCCCTGTTTTATTTTTATTTTTTAAATTGGATTATTTATTTTATTATTACCATAATAAAACCAAAACAAAATGAGGTCCCTCTCCCTGCTTTTATTTAGTTGAGGAAAACGAACCCAGGTGCCTCTCACTAAACTGTCTTCCTTGTCTTGTTTTTCTGTCACATGACCTGTCTAAAAATGACTGAAAAAGTAAATAAAATCGTAACAGTTGACAAAGACTGAAGAATACCTGCAGGGATAGGGAAACTCCACTAGAGATACAAAGAAATCTGTTTCCTAAATATCACTGAGGTTTTGCCGGCAAAGTGAAAGGGTGACCAGGGACTGTTGAGGTGATGGGCGGGCGAGGCACACGGTCATGAGCAGAATCGGGGTGCACAAAGACATCCGGGGATATTAGCGGTCATTGTTTTCCCTCCAGAACCACCCTAATGGAGACTACAACCCAGGACTGCAGTCTCGCGTCTCAGACCCCAAGCTCTACCCTCCGTCCCATCTGGTTTATGATCGTGGCCTTCACTGTTACCTGCAACTTTATTTCTTCCTTTGATGTTAAATCCTTTCCCTTTGTCCTCTTCTCTGTCTCACTTCAGCAGCAGCTAATAATTTGTCTCCCTCTTGCTTCACCCATTTTTAAAAATCGTGCATATCATCAACTACTGGATCTTCCTTGAGACAAACCTGACCGTGTCACCATCTTCCTTCAGAGCTGATAGCAGTTGCTCCTCACATTCCATCTGACGGTTGCAGTCCTGTGAGTCAGGTGCATGTCATCAGTCTGCGCTGCAGGGGACAAGGGCTCTCCATCCTGCAGCTGCAGCATCTGGAGCCTGCTGTGAACCTTGTAGGAGGAGAGAAACAGAAAACTCACACGTGGAGTCGCCATTGTCTAAGGAATTAGGTGCCCACCCAGCTGTCAGGGGGGAAGAGAAGGACCATCTTTTGTTCACTCCAGAGAGGTGAACCCAGAAGCCCAAAACCCAAAGAAGTGCTCATTCCACAGACATGCTTTGAGAGAACTTTTTGTTTGTTTGTTTTTGAAGAATTCTAGAGTCATCAGCCACTTTATCTTATTTTCTTAAAAGAAAGGTGCAGTCAAGAATGAAGACAAGTCGGCAGGCAGGAAGAGCGAGAAGAAGCATTTTATTTATTTTTATTAATTGTTCTCACTTGTCCCCCCACCCCTACCCCTGGAATGAGAAACCAGATCCCTGGGTCATATGTGTATTGTGCTCCTTCAGAGGCGGTGGTTCCAACCACTACTCCACCAGGGCACACAAGGGAAACAGTATTTTGATAGATGCAGGCAGGAAAGACTTGCTGCCCAATGGCAGGAGTTTGTGTATCTCCACAGTTCAGAACTGCCTTGCTAAGGTCGAGTGAGTCTTTCCTGGGGCAGCCCACATACTGGGACTAGGGAGGACAGAGCCATAACGACCTAGCCCGTTTTGGCCCACGCAATCCAGTTCTGAGAATCATTCAGTGCTTACTGGAAACTTTCCTGCTGGTGTGGTCAGCACTTAACTGGGCTTCTCTCCCAGTTTGAATTCTTTCTCTGCCCTATCCTGTTGCATCCTTTCTTAGATTTTGGTCCCTAAGAACATCTTGCACCCCAAGCTCTGCGACCTCAGACTTTGCTTCCAGAAATCTCAAATAGCAACAGTTAGTGGTCTCTACCAGAACATTTTTTAAACCTTCAGCGTTCTTTTTTACCTTGATTATCATTGCCTAACTTGAATCACTTCCTTCCAGACATAGAAAAATAGCTGCCCTAATACCTCACCAAGGTTGTGCAGATGAAGCACCTTTTACTGAGCACTTACATGCTACTGAGCACTCTTTATTTCTCTTTTGCCCTCTCTCCTCTAAGATAGTTGTGAGTAAACAGACACTTAGAAAAAGGCATCTTCCAAGTAGTTTTTGAACCAAGGAATTCAGATTCAGATCCTCCTTAATCCTTTGTAACTTTGCAGTCTGTTTCTTTTGTAAAACTTTTTTTCCCTTAGAGAGGCTCACTGGTACCCAACATAGCATCTGCACCTCCGAAAAGCCTTCTGTGCTTGTCACCTGCCCTTACATGGCTCCGATCCTGTGTCGCTCCTATAGCCAATACCTCAGACTTTTAACCATATCATAGCACTTATCACTAACATAACCCTGTTTGCCGATATCTAGCCCCCACTGACTGGCTGGTGCCTGCTAGACTCCATCCCTAGCTATTTTACAAAGAGATTTTGAGTGATTTAGTGCTAGTAGCTCATAAGCACTGAAAATCTTTTACCGAATGAATGGAATAATACTCTTTTCCCCTAGATTTGCACTGATTCTACCATGTTAGGGAACAAGTTAAAAAAAGGAATAAGGATAGAGCCATTACTACAATGTGTGTAATGAATACCTAGAAGTCTAAATGTATTCGATTTGTTAAAAATTCTTTTCCAACTCCATTATTGGGCTATGTACCTATGGCTGACTACACAGTGTAATAAAGCCATAATGACTTGGGAAGGGCAGCTATATCCAGTAAATGAAAAACTCATCCCACACAGAATTATTTCCTGCTCATTTCTTTATAAATCTACAGCCAACACCGATGACATGTAAGACTCCTTCAGGTGGTGTTCTCTGTTTAAGATAATTGGATTAAAGATGGATGTATTTAATAAGGTTTATGGCACATGACTATTTAGGTTGATTCTCTTCCCTGTCCCCAAACGCTACCCCTATTAATTTTATTCTCATATTAAATAGATAAGGGGAGAAGGGGAGTTGAATGCTGAGCAAAACCTTCCATGAGCTAAGATGATGGTGAATATGGAAGGAGGATGAGGTTTGTATATCATGTGTAGGTTATTTGTGACAATTTTATATATATATATATATATATATTTCTGAATAAAAGTAAGTTTCTGGCTCATGAAGTAAGTAGAGTAATCATTTCCTGTTGAGCTCACTAACTTAGGAGGAAGAATGGGGGGATTTATAAACTCAGTAGGGGAGAAAAAAGGAAATTAGGGATGAAAATGTAATTTACAGGAATATCCTTTTTTAATTCCTGGTAAGTGTGCCATTGTGCCAGATAGCTTTAAAATAAGGAGAGGAGAACTAAAGATACCATATTGAAAAATTATGATTGGGGACAGAATGAAATATTGCCATATCAAAAAATGTATTAAGCTTGGAAGGTCAGGGAGGACCAGATAATAGATACTGAACAGTGTCTATTAGAAGAAATAAATAGGCATAGAATTAAATATGGCAGGGGCTTATATCCAATAGGAAGACACTGATAAGAAAATACAGAAAGTTTAGGCATGCACTGACCTTTTCTGCCAGGGATCCCTCAAGTCCCCATGATGATCCAGGAGCTAAAGGGTTAGTGCCTTGCATAGCAGGGTAACTCCAGGACCTGCATCAGTCCTGGCATGACTGTCCTACCTGGTAGGTGGGTGCCAGACTAATCATCACCCCTGACAACATGCATGCTTAAGCATTGTTCTTTTCCTGGAAGCAGAAAAGAACTCAAAAATTTTATTAAATTAAATGATAGTACATTAAATTTATTTTAGTGTCCTTTCTGTGCCTTTAGAGAACCTAAAGTAGGACTGGATTAAATTCTTTAAGTCCTGCTGCCTATGGCCTGCTGTTACCAGTTATCATTCCTTTGAGGCATGTTGCTGTGGCCTTGTCTTCACAGCAGCTCTTTCAATAGATCTTGGATGTCTTCTCTGGTTTATTTTGGAAACTTCACTCTGTAAAATGACTTCAGTCCATCATCTCCCCTTATCCCACAGAAGTACATCCTGTCAAGGGATTCGACTTTTCCTGAGGTACTTAGCGCTTACTGACATAATAATTTTTCTTCTGAACAGATAAAGTGAGATAAAGGAGGGAGAGACATGAAAAAGACTTGTTACTGATATTAAACTCAAGAACAAATGACGCTTCGCACCTTAACAACCAGAAATCAGCTTCTGCTTCTGAAAATATGTTGCTTCCACTTGATGAGTAGCGGATGTTGTCAGTTATACTCGTGGTTTGTTTACTGTGGGTCTTAGGAAACTTACCAACTAATAGAATTAAGTGTAAGAGCATTTTAGAGGGCTTAGTTTCTGTCATAATAAAAGTGATCATGACATACATGCCTTTCTCTGGTCAAGGAATACTTATTAATGGAGGAATATTTAACCCTTGGTAATTACTAAGTTTAAAAATAAACCTATAGACAGGCCCTGATGGAGTAGCTGTTAGGTCAGTTGCCTCCAAAGGAGCACAGGCCGTGTGCCCTGGATTGGAGCTCTGTCTTCCTGCCTGCCTGCTTACTCACCTTCATTCCTGCTTGTACCTTTCTTTAAAACAAAAAACAAACAAAAAAAGAGACTGACAATTAAAAAGCTATTAATCTTAAGTTTAGACTGCTATCTAAGCATCCTTCAGAGAGTACTATTGCTTGGATAACACATGAAAAATATGCAAATGGTAAAAAAAAAAATACTCTACAGAATAAGTTATGGAGATTTTAATATCCTTCCTGGAACAGTATTTTATTAAGAAACAAAGATTCTCTTTCAGTGATTGCCTCCAAAAAGCTGTCATTTATCTATGACAGGTGTGCCAATGAGAGCATGATCTTCTAGGTAGAGAGTTCATATACTATTTAACTGAATGAAAAGGGAGCATCTTCTCACACTTTTATTTCACTCATTGCTATGTGCTTTAAATAAAAGAATTTCCTTTATTTTCCATAGAAAATAAACACACACACATAAACAATAGCTATGTGACTTAATATACATATATTACATAGAATCATTGATTTCATTTTGATTTTTACTAAGTATAAAAATGTAAAGATATGCCATCAGACTCTACTTTGTACTGCGCAACAGTTGAGTGATGATAAGTCAGATGATAAAATAGAAGAGTTCCATATTCTGGCAGGCGGGATAATGTGGGTGTTAACAAATAAATTTCACTCAACTTGAAGGGTCCTGTAGAAGGCAGATCCTAGGAAAATGCCAGAGTAAATGCACGTTTCTCAGCTGCACTAGCCTGTCATTCCATTTTCATCCACGCTTCACGGTTTTCAGAATGCAGCCTACCAGGTGCCTTTCACTCCCTCCCAAACTCTATCCTTCCTTTTGACGACATCTGTCTTTCCATCCTTTCTTCCATTCATCTTTCTCTAATTCTCGCTTCTTTGTCCAAACTAGTTTCCACATTTGCTGTGCGTTCGGACACATGTTGACCTAAAGGTACAAAGATGGATAAGAAGATGGGTTATTTTTTTCCAAGGGCCTTTATTTTTGCCTCTCTTTGCATTTGCTTCCCCACCTGTCACAATAGTTATCAAACTATTGAAATTCCCTGTACTTCCTGTCTTCCTCTGTCCACTTTACATACTTTATCCCTTCTTGTCCCCTTAGATCATAGCAGAATACCTGCAGCTAACAGTTTTTGTGGCTAATAAGTAATCGAGTGCCTCACAGACAGATCTTCTTTTTATGTTCAATATCCTGTGATATTTCCCCTTAGAGGAAGTGACTCTGAGGTGTCAAATTCTTTGACCGTTTTTATTAAATAGGCTATCTGTTTTTGACTCTGATGGAAGCCTGGTTGCCTGCCATCAATAGAGAATCCCAGGTTAATCTTACTGGGTTCATTTAAAATGTACTTAGTGGATCATTTTTTAAATGTGAAACGCTTATTTGCAAATTAGAGATGGAAAGCAATGAAGTCATTCCCCTTTCGTCTCTCCAGCTTTTATCAGGTGCTGCAGGTTCCTTTACACAGCTGTGCTTCATGAGAGCAATCAACTATTTATTCAGCAGCTTCGACGTGGGCAGTGAACTTGAGCTCTGGCCAGAATTAGCATGGAACCAGTGCAGTCCTCTCTCCCCAGCACATCACTCTCGTGGGAGGAGGGACACAGACCTGCCCAGTTGTGCTTCCACACATTTTGGTTCTGCAAGGCCCTGCCAGTCACTCCAGCAATCACATTTCTCCCTCAGTGTTTGACAATCATGCCTGCTCTCCCTAGTTCATTACATTTTCCCTCCCCCTCCCACACCAGAGAGGGACTACATTGTAGATAGTGGCCAAGAACCTTAACAAAACATTGCTTCCTTTCATTTCATGTTCTCTCCTGTCCCTTGAATAGCTGTGGCCTCTGTGACTGAGAACCCTTCCTGGAGTGCTGTAGGCCCACAGCTGAGCCTTAGTGTATCTTCCTACTTTAGTGTTTCACACAGATCAAATCTCAATCTCCTGATGATATGCAGAATCCAGGACTCTCAAAATATGTGCTCCTTTCCCACCTGCCTTTAAAAGATTCAGATTTAGTGATCTCCAGCTATATCTCCAGCCATCCTCAAACAATCCGGGATTTTCCTCACTCACCTGCTCACTGTGGGCAAGGCCCAGGATCCACTTTCCCTGGGGAACCATTTAAGTTCTTACTCCTTATTTCCCTTTGACTTGAGTCTTTTCTGCCTTTCCCCATCTGCTGCCCATACCCCAGTTCCCCGTACCCATCAGGAGGATCTTTGACTGTGCTGGGGAACAGAGACTTTGGAAACTTGGCTTTGTTTTCCAAATGTTTTCATGCTCTAGATTTTGATTTTAGAATCTCAAATAACTTTTATTTGCAGTGAAATCATTTTACTAAATCAATAAATATCCCACAGTTTAGAATGGGTAAAGGCCATGGTCTTACCAAGCCAAACCCAAACAAACAAAAAACATTAAGAGAATAGAATCTCTGCTGACATTTCAAAATATCCTGCCACCATCAACCTATTGACATAAATTCTTCTCCTGTTAGAGGTATGATTTGGGGGATAGACGTTATCCTTTATTATCTTTAAGTAGAGGCTCACTTAAAAGATATGAACTCCCATGCTTTCCTTATGTATCTTCTTTAACCTCAAATAAAGGATTATTGATTTTGGGAGAGATTAAACATAATAGTGTTTTCCTGCCCATAGATATGTTCCATTCAGAGTGATTATCTGTTATCAAATCATCTATGTACACCTGAAATAGCTTGCAATTTGATTTTCACTTATACTTCAGTAATTCTGAAAAACAAATTAGAACAGTCCTGCTTTTCCATGATTTCACTTGATTCAGGTTCAGTTATTCAGTCATCGACAGTTAGAAAATGTCATATGCACCTCAGATTCTGGCAGAGTTTTGCTGTTCTTCTCAAGCAACAGACTTGTGCTGCTGTGCCTCAGGACCAGTGTTACAGCACCGGGTTTGGAGGAGAGAAAAAGTGTTACTATGTGGTGATAGGCAGGTGGTAAGGAGGGTCAGAATTCTCAGTCTGTCTCCTGGATTGGGGACTGGGGTCAGAATTTAAAGGGGTGGACACTAGAGGGGAGGAAAGGAATTCCTTTTAACACAATTGATCTTTCCAAGTGTAGTTAGGAGGGATCAGGACCAGATCTTCACTGTTGAGGAAACCCTTGCTGCTGAATTTGCTCCAGGTCATTCTCTCCTTATAACTTTGGGGGTCTTCCCAGTGATTTTCCTTCTAGAGTCCTTAAGGTTCTGGGAGGGATCTGGAGGGATGTGCATCCTGGTCAGGATGCCCATAAGTTGCTGTGTCTGTAAGACAGTCTCAAAGCCTCCTACCAACATTTTTATAACAGAACATAAAGTAAGGATAAAATAGTTTAGCTACCTGTTTGAAACTAAAATTAAAAAGTATAATCCTGTAGTTAAACAGAGTTCATGATTGTATTGATTACAGTTGGTGCAGGCTGTGTTTCACTATCTTCCTCTGGCCTCCCCCTCCATTTCTTTGGAATATTGGAAGTTCTAAGACCTGCTAGCAGAATCTATGTCAAGTGTGTTTTATTGGAAAGAGTATTTTGAAGTGGCATAAGAATAAAAGTTTATTCTTTCAATTCTTTTATATTTTTATTGGCTTGCTTTAATCTGGATAAATGAAAATACCTGAAGGCCCTTAGAAATTGTTTGAGATGTCATCTCAGAGAGAGTTTTTCTCATATGGAAAACCACTGTGCAATTAGGAAGTCAGCAAGAGTTTTACTCAAAACTCTTGAAGCTGAGAGAAGCTCAGAGTTTATTTATCCTCACAAAATTTTCAATCTTTTGATGACTTCTCTTAAATCTGACTCAAGGTAAGATTCTGTTTTGCTAATAAACATTCCCAATAATTCAGGACCCTTACCTCATATTTCTTCAAATAATATTGGCCAATGCCAATAAAATCTGTTTTTCTCTTAGGATATTTTCCCCCAAACTTTATCAGGGTCATATCATGCTGCATTTAATTTTAAAACTCTGAGAGGTAGTCCTTCCCATCCAGTGATATTGAACCTAAAGATACATGTTTTTTATGAGTTTTGAAGGTATTTTTGGTTTCATGGGAATCCAAATATAGGCCATAGGGCACATTGGAAACATCCCTTGCACCCTCTGGAGCACCTTCTAGAGAAGGGCAGTCATTTTCCAGAGCAGGTGGAATGTTGTGGTAATTGGAGATCAGGGTGACTGTTGATGGTGAGTGATAGGGATCAGGGAAGGATAAAGAACTGAAGATGTTAAAGCTGTGTCCTTAAAGTGCTAAGATTCCATTTAACGCTAGCATATTGTGTCTTCCAATGTCCATTAGTTGCAGTCTCTTTTCCTCATTTTCTTTACTTTTTTTCAAATTGCCTAGGGCAAACAGGATTTCACAGGAGAACAGACAACTCAGGTCAATTTGTCATTCATTCTTTGTCTTTGTGTGTGAATTTGCTGCTTCTGAACATATTGTTCCAGAAGTTGAGATGATTTTTTTAGTTGATATTAACGGACAGACAGTCTCACTTGAGACTTAATATGATTGTAGAGTTCACATAGATATATGTCTTTGGTTTGAACAGAAAATAGGAAAGGAATTAATCCTTCCTAGTTGTAGAATATTGGGACTTTGGTCTGGAGAGTGTGAAGAACTTTTGGGAGTTGGAGGGAGATGTGGGGAAATGTGTAGGGTATTATCTGTTGGCTGATGACAGATTTATCAGTTTTCATACAAATCCCCAAGTTCGCTTCCAACACCGAATCTACTTTCTTTCACTCAACACCTATCATCAATCTGCTAATCTTCTGAGGTTTCTTTTCCTCTTTATATCTCTCTCGTTTATCTTTGTGTGCGTAGAAACATAGCAACAGAATGTGCACTTTAAACATTTTTAAGCAATGCGGAAATACATTTGGGAGAGTATTAAAGTTACTCTTCACTGATGTTCTTAAACATGATCTGTTTGGCTTATTTACTTTTAAGGAAATTTACTGACAATCAACATCTGAAAAAAAAATCACAAAGAATAAAGTTTCCAGATTCTAATATGGGGAGTGGGAGAAGGGAGGTCACTAGCTTGGGTCTAAGTGTGTTCATACCAACAGCTGGATATGTCTGGAAGATTCGTGGCTTATGCAAACATTTATCTACCTATGTGAGAGAAAGAGGAGACATCTAATAAAAAGTTAATTTTGATAGAAGCCAATTGAAGCAATTAGGTCACCAATAAATTATTTTAAGTATTTTAGTTCTAGTGTAGGTACTTCACTCAAATTATCATTCTGCATTTTTAACAAAATCAAAGTGGTAGAACTGTAGGGGGAAAAGGAAGAACTAAAGAGAGGGAGGACTTAAGGCATCTATGAATTTGTAGAATTTGTATGAGGAAATTCAACATCAAAAAGAGTCAATAGGTTTTATGTAGATGTTGTCACCTACACCCTCAGGCATTTATCAGCATCAGGGACAAGTGTGAGGGGTCAGCACTGTCAATGCCTTAGAGGGTGGAGGTGAGGATCGTTGACCTGATCAGCAGACAGCAGATCATAAGTGTTTGGCACCACCAGCACTTACTGTGCCTTTGAAAATTCTTCTGTGTCAGCAACTGTGCGTTTTGTGGTCACCAACAGCTGGACCTGTGATCTGGACCACAGTATTGAAGGAAAGACCCATAGAGGGAGCAGCAAGAGGTCCAGGTTCCTCTTTGTGGGAATCCAGATACTTGGATGTCTATGAGTAATGGAAACAAGAAACTTTTAAATCAGTGTCATTTTATTGCTTTGACTTTAGTGGGAAGATGGTAAGTTATATCTGAATGGACCCTGACAGACACTGGCTTTGACTTTGGTTGTCTCCATTCACCCTCCCTGCTTCTTAGAGATCAAGACCCATTGCAGAAATGCATTTTCTATGTGGGCGAAGCATAAAGGCTAGAACTTGCATGAAATGTCGAAAGTAATAGTCAAGTCTTGATTAGATGCTTTTGAGACCCTCTCTCTTCTTTTGTTTCTTAGCATCTTCCTGCTGTTCATCCTCCACAAGAAAACCAGACTGGCTTCCAAACAAGGTCTATTAAGGATATATTATTTAAAAAAATTCCACAGACACAGAATGCTTCTATCATATAAAAGAAAAATATAAAAGTCACAAATGCCTTAATTGAGCAAGGAAGTCCCTTTGAGTATCCATCTATTTTATCAGATTCATCTGACAGCTTTTGCCCATCTAGCCTGTAGTAAAATCACCAGCTTCCTTGCTGTTCTTGACAGCTACTCCCTTTTCAGTTCCTTTCTACTTGCTGAGATCGGTTTATCTATTCATGCTCCCAGTGTATATTTCCTTGTCTTGAATTTGCTGGATTGATTTTTTTCCCTTTGTGCTTCTTCATTCTTCTAGTGATTTAACGATATATTTTTAAATGATGCATAGTGTTTCTTTTACAAAATTGGTTTTATAAAAATTTAATATATATAAAATAATATGTATGACATTAATTCATACATAAAGAATAGCAACAATATAAACCTCTACTTATTATCTGCCTTAGAAAAATCCAGGATAATATGTCCTTGAGGTCTTCTAGAGTCCTTTTCTGATCCCATTCTTATTCTTTACCAGCGGAGACTAGCATTCACTAAGTCTATTATTGAATATTTTTTGAAACATTTACTACATGTGGTTGTATTCCTAAAGAGAATATTGTTTGGTCTGGATTCTTGATACTCATATAAAATTAAAAGAAACATATTTATAAGATGATATCTTTACACTGCAATTTATCTTAGAAGGAAACTTTATCATTTAAAATAGATTTTTTTCTAATCGTTAGTAGTTTTTTTATTGAGGTAACATTGATTTTCATTAAATAAAAGTTTTAGATGTGAAGATTCACTTGTCATCAGTGCATCAAATTTCTAATAGTCTATCACTGTCCACCAGAGCTCCATGACAGTTTGTGCTCACCTCCCACCCCCTGGCCCTCTGGTAACTTCAAGTCTGTTGTCAGTGTCAGGGTTACTTTGTGTCTAGTTTTATCTGTTTTTCTTTTATTCATTTATTTATTTTTAATATTCCACATATGAGTGAGATCATCCAGCATTTGACTTCTTCCTGACTTCTTTTACTTTTATTATCCCCTCCAGCTTCATCCATTTTGTTGCAAATGGCAAGACCTAGAATTTATGTGTGTGTCACATACACATGTAGATGTATTTGACAGCTGAGTAGACTTCTGTTTTGTATATATGCTGCATCTTCCTTTTCTCATCTGTCATTGGTCACTTTGGTTGTTTCCATTTCGTGATTATTATAAATTGAGCTTCAATGAACTTAAGGGTGCATGGATCTTTTTGAAGTAGTGTTTTCATATTTTTCAAATAGATACCTAGAAGTGGGATTGCTAGATCATAGGGTAGTTCTATTTTTAACTATTTGGGGAACCTCCATACAGTTTTCCAAAGTTGTATCAGTTTATATTCACATGAATGGTGTGCACGGGCTGCCTTTTCTCTACACTCTGCCCAGTGCTGCTTGTTTATAGGATTTTTGATATAGAACATTTTCACAAGTATGAGGTGATATCTTATTGTGGTTTTGATTGCATTTCCTTAATAATAATGAGGAGCATTCTTTTATGTACCTACTGGTCATTTAGATTTGCTCATTTTTTAATTGGGTTATTTGTTGTTGAGTTGTATGAGTTCTTTACATGTCTTTGATACTGATTCCTTATTAGATGTATGATATGCAAATATCTTCTCTTATTCAGTTGGCAGCTATTTCATTCTGATGTTATTTTCTTTTGCTCTTTAGAAGTTTTTTAGTTTGAGATAGTCCTATTTGTTTGTTTTGTTTGCCTTGCTACTGGAGTCAGGTCCCTAAAGACATCTCTAAGGAAGATGAAAGATATCATCTATATTTTCTTTTACATAGTGTATGGTTTCTGGTCTTGTATCCAATCCCTAATTCATTTTGCATTAATTTATGTGTAAGATGTTTGTGAGTTTCATTCTTTAGCAAGTTTTCCCAACACCAATTGTTGAAGAAAATAGACTTTTGCTTCCTTATTGTATGCTCTTGGTTCCTTTGTTGTAAATTAGTTGACCATATATGTATGAGTTTTATTTCTGGGGTCTCAATTCTATACCACTTATCTGTGTGTCTTTTTTTATTCCAATACCATACTGTTTTGATTACTATCTTTCTGTAATATAATTTAGTATACATTTTTAGTTTTTGTTCTCAAGATTACATTGGATAATTGGGATCTTTTATGATTCCATACAAATTTTTTAAATGCTCTGTTTTCTTGAAAAACGTCAGTAGAATTTTGATAGGAATTGTATTAAATCAGCGTATTGCTTTAGGTAAGATGACTTTCAAAAAACTTAACTCTTCCCGTTTATAAGCATAATATATCTTTCCAAATCATTGTACCTTTTATTTTTTTGTACAGTGTCTTTTTTTTAATTGTTACATAGCCCTTTCACTTATTTTGTTAAGTTTATTCTAAGGTATTTAATTGTTTTTGTTGAAATTGTAAATCATATTTTTTCCTTATTTTCTTTTTTCTTTTAGCTCATTATATGCTTATAAAAGCACAAATATTTTTATATTTGCTTTACTCATTTATTAATTCTAATATTTTGTGAAGTCTTTAGGGTTTTCTTTGTATATTACCATGTCAGCTGCAAGTTGTGGTAGTTTCCAATTTTTGTTCCTTTCATTTCTTCTTTTTACCTAATTGTTCTGGCTATGACTTTCAATACATTGTTGAATAGTAGCAATAATAGTGAACATCCTTGTTCTATTTTTGATCTTAGGGAAAAACTTTTACTTTTTCATCATTGAGTATGATGTTAACTGTGGTTTTATCCTACATGGCCCTTATTACATTTAAGTATATTTGTTTTATCCCCTTTAATTTTGAGGTTTTTGTTTTTTTAAGTCATTTAAGAGTGCTGAATTTATTCACATTACCAAGTCTTAGCCATCATTGGGTATTTGCAGGAAGATGGGATTGGGAAGTGAATGCAAGAAAAAAGCTGATGATCTGGTTGTACTCATTTTCATTAAATTTTCAAATCTGACAATATGGAATTCTATGGGATGAGTATTCTCTATATTTTAATTTGGTCAAATTAATGTTTTTATTATTTCTAAAAATATTCTCAACATATTTCCTGTAATTCTCTAGTAACTAAATATTTTCTAATGCCCAAGAGTTATCTAAAACTTGATACAAGGTTATAAATCTAGGCTCTCAATAAGAATAGTCATATAAAGAAAATTCTTTCATAATCTACCTTCCTCCAATATAAAAATCACTTTTTATAAAAATGACATTATTAATTTAACCCCTGTACATGAAGTCAATAAAATATCAGATTTTAAATTAAAATATTATAGCAATGACTTCTCATCTATTTTCCAGTTTCAACCATAGCTTAAATTCTATTTCATATATTTGTCTAATTGTTAATTTTCTCAGGAAAATATATTGCTGCCGAAAGTCTTGATTATTTATAAACATTTTTGTGTATGCTGACCACTTTATGTATCTTTTTGTCTCCACTGATCTTTAACATGTTCAATCTTTTTTGAATTGTAATACTTTGGAAATGAATAGTTTGACTTTTGCTTAATTATTCTTACTGTGAACATAAAAAGTTTCCAATTTCCTTTAGTGATTGTTACTTGGAAATGCTTTCAGAATTTTAAAATTCATCTAAATGTCTGTGAACAATGAACTATAGTCTTTTATCTGGCTTCTTTGACTATGAACTTTATTACATTGATGTCTCCTTATCAATCTTAGAGAAAAGGCTTTCTACATATTCTCATTTAGTATTATCTTACTCTGGCTCAAGATTTTCTTCAAATGTGCTAGAAATTATTGTTGTTAAATATAAATCTTTTTTTTTTTTACTAAATCTTTTGAGACGATAATGTGACTTTAGTAGGGATTTGCTTGTGATGAATTCTCTCCAATTTTATTGGTAAATGAATTTATTTCACCTTTTTACTTTAGAAATGATAAACTTAAATAGCATAAATTAAGCCTTCAAATGAATAAATTAGTGGCTTGTAACACACAGCACAATACTGTGCAACCACCACCTCTGTTTCAAAACCTTTTTCACTTTCACTTTTGAAGGATATACTTCCGTGTATAAAATTCTGTTAGTAGTCTCTTTTCATCCTCCATAATCCATTTTGGTGTTTGATAAATTTTATTGAGGTAATATTTTATAACATTATATATTTTCAGGTGTATAGCTTCTAATTCTACCATATACTACATTGCATGCACCATAATCATCATCAAAAATCTAGTTTCCATCATTCACCATACACTTGGCCAACTTTACCAGTTTCGTTACTGACTCCTGGTGATGGAAAGCCAGTGGGACAGAGACCAGGTCCATTAAAACAGAACAAAATCTTTATTGCTTTGCTAAGCAATGGAGAAGGGGGACACTCCCGTTCCAAAGCAAGCTTCAACAGAGAATGGTGCTTAAGATATATTGTAGAGTGAGGAAGCCAGGAGGTGCAGATTTTCAGGGAGCATGCTCAGACTGGTACTTTTTACAGTCACATTTATACCCAGCATCTTCTATACTCAACACCTGCACACGGCACCATCTGCACACAGCACCATCTGTACATGGTAACATTTGCCCATGGCACTCTGTCACCATCTTGGGAGTAGCTGGTTTAAATAGATTCTGTGGTTAGTACTGATTGACAGCTGGCCCTAGTCCTATTGCCTGTTCCTAGGACAACCACAAATACATCACAGTGGTAGAGAAACAGGACCTAAATGGGGTGGGAAATGTGATAATGTCACTCAACCTCCCTCTCAACTGATAGCCCTTTGGAAGATATAATTCTAATGTTTTTTGGCTCCCAACAAGTTTATTACAGATTAAATTCCTTTTGCTGTTCCTTTGGAAAAGATTTGGCTTTTCATTCTGACTACATATAAGATTTTATCTTTTTCTTTATTTTTTCTGTAGTTTTATTGTCTAAAGTTAGTTTTGTATATATTTATCTTGCCTGAAAATTTATCAGTTTTGACTTATCTTCAGCCATCAGAGACCAGATGTTTTTGTCTTCAGATTCTCTATTCTTTCCTTTGGCATTCATGTCTGTTGAACCCTTAAATTCCATCTAGCACTTCACTTTTTTTTTTTCCTATTTCCTATGTTTCTTCTAATCTTAGTTTATGAGTTATTTTATCATATAGAATTTGCTAATGAATATATTTGTGAAATTATTAATCTAGTCATTACATTTCTTAGTTTTTAGAAATTCAACTTGGTCATTTAAAATGTGCAGTTCTAGGCTTACGCTTTTAGTCATTTTATTTATTTGAACAAAATAAGAATAGTTATTTTGAATTCTATGTCTGTAAGTATAAGTTAACTATAAAGTGGAAACTGTTGGAGTTTATTCTGTTACCTTTTGTTACTCATGCTCTCGTTCACATTGTTTTTAATTTTCAAATGATGTCAGATCATGTTCAAATACAAGTGTATTTATGCACATTTTCCAGTTTTATATGTTAGTTATATTATATATATTCTAGCTTATATTTAAAAATATGTGTTTGTGTTTATTTCTATATATGCATATGTAGTATATATATATATGAATTATAATTTGAAGTCTATAATGTTATATATGATATGTTGGACTTCTAATAATTTCAGCTGAATATTTTAATACTGAAGGTGCAATGAAGATATTTTCAAGTGGAATGTTAAAAGTTTATTTAAAAAAATCCTGTTAATGGTTTTTTTTCCCCAAAAATTTTTATTGAAACCCCCAATGCCTCAGAATGTGACTGTAAGTAGAAAAAGAGTCTTTACAAAGGTCATTCAGTTAAAATAAGGCTATTTTGGTGGACTCCAGTCCACACCAGTCGATTAGTGTCCCTATAAGAAAAAGACATTTGAACACACAAAGGGACACTAAATTGATAGAAAAAACAAAACCAAACACATGAGGACACAGTGAAAAGGTCAAGAATACCTCTGCATATCAAGAAAAGAGGCCCCAAAACAAACAATATTATCTCTATGTTGACCTTGGGCTTCCAACTTCTACAGGTAGGAGAAGATAAATATCCATTGTTTAAGTCACCAGTTAGTAGTATTTTGTTATGTCAGCCTTAGTAATCTAACACAGGCATTTTGAAAGGAATTCTCTAATAATTAACTCCCAAATATTTCGCATCACAATACCTATACAGGATATTTCTGTAGTATCCTGAAAGTAGTAGATGAAAGTATTCATGGGCCAGAGATCAGCCCAGAGGATCTAATTATTCTGGTCCCTGGGAGCCATACTGAGTGCTGAGGAAGTCTTCATCTCATGCACATCTGTAGCCATTTGTGCCAGACATCTGAGAAACTTTAAAGGATAAGCTTCAGAAAAAGTAAAATCTCATAAGGACTGTCCAAACTGCAAGGGAGGAGGAGATTTTTATATATAAACTGAATCCCCTGGCAGAATTTTGTGCTTTTTTTTTTTAAAGAAAAAAAAAAAGTGTGCCCTGGTGGCTTCTCAGAGAAGGCCACTGTTGTCCACATACATCCTAAGGACCCAGGTTCGAGACCCAGAGATGGGGGAACCACCTAGATGAAAAACTAGGTGAAATAAATATTTCTTCCTCCTCTCTCTTCCTGCCTGCCTACTTGTCTTCATTCCTGCTTTCACATGTCCTTTAAAAACCAAACCAATAAAACTTAAACAGAAGGACACCAGTCTAACTTCTGACTTTTCTCAGAAACCAAGCCTAGTCTCCCCTTTCACCTTTGCAACTAGGCTTTCCCCATTCTGCACCTGGATTCCACAAGTTCTGAGGATAGATGTGAGGGTACAGCTCTGTTCTCGTCTTCAGGTTTCTCTCTGGAAACTATAAGATGTTTATCTTATCTGTGAGCTTCACTTTATATTTCTTTTCTTTATTATCACTGTGTCTTCTGGACAGAGGTATTGTTTCTAGACTATGAACAGATGGTAATATCTTAATCAAAAATCCAACATAACCATTAAACCAAGAATTTTCAAATGAATTTTTGCCTAAAATATTAGCTTTTGAGATGCTATTTTAAGGTGACTAGAAAAACCCCAAACAAAATTGCACTCTTGAAATTTGACCCCGATGAGACTATTTAGCAACTAGGAAACATTCTTCCCACCTACAGTCAACACTAAAGGTTAAGTTTTATAATAATATTATTTCCAAATATGCTATCCCTGAAGCCTACTTTGTCTTGGTATGGACCAGTTGTTCTCAACTAGTGGTTGTCTCCCTCACGTCACCCTACTGGGGTCTGTGGCAATGTCTAGAGATAATTTTGACAAGACGGGGCTTCTACTGGCATCTCCTGGGGAAACCTAGGGCTGCTGCTAAATATCTAAGGATGGAGAGGAGAACCCCACACAACAAATAATTACATGGTCCAAAATTTTAGTTTGAAAATTGAGAAAATGTGACTTAATCCTGTAAGACAATATTCAAATGTGTCTAATCAAAAGTTGTACCAAGTTGCAATTTTCAATTTAATGATATGTGAGCTTCACTTTTATTCCCAGAAAATCTACATCTAGGCTTCTTCTGCCAGGTCTTTTTATGATCAATATGAGAAAAATATGAAAGAGCTAATTTACTCTTTGATTACAGCACTGAATGAAATTGCCGTACCTGTGTATAGTTATATCTGTGATGTTTCTTGTGCTAGTCCGCTGGTCAGTTGGTTCCAGAAACTTAGGACCCCTGAAAATGCATTAAAATAATTCCACCTTTTGATAGTCCTTCTCTCCTTCAGTATGTTCAGATTAATGTGGATGATGACATACTAATCATTGTAGAATATCAACACCACAATGAGATAGCACCTCATAACTGTTAGAATGTCGTTATCAAAAAGATAACAGATAACTCATGATGGCAAGATGTGATTAAAGGTTTACCTTGTACATTATTGGTAGGAGGAGTGTAAGTTGGGGTAAACAGTATGGAAAATAATATGGAGGTGGCTTAAAAAATTAAAAACAGAACTAGCATATGATCCAGCAATCCTACTTTAGGTGCATATTCAAAGGAAATGAAATCAGTATTTTGAAGAACTATCTACATTCCCATGTTCATTGTAATGTTGAGAATGGCAAAGACATGGAATTAACCTAAGTGCTGATTAATAGATGATTGTATAAAGACGATGTATTATACACATGCAATAGAATATTATTTCATAAAAAGAAGGAAATCTTGTCATTTGTGTACATGGATGGATCTTTGGGGCATTATGCTACATGAAGGAAGTTAGGCAAAGGTAAACACTGTACATTCTCACTTACATATGGAATCTAGAAATGGCAAACGCATAGAAACAGAGAGTAGATTGATAGTCAGCCAGTCTGGAAGCTGGGAGCAAAGTGGACCTACTGGTCAAAGAGTACAGATGTTCAGTCAGGAGATGAGTGAAGTCCAGGGCCTGGTGCCTGTAGTTAACAATACTGCATTGATACTTGAACATTGCTAAAAGAGTAGGACATAAATGTTCTTACCATAATAACAACAAAATTATGTAGAAAAGTTTATGTTAACAAACCTTTGGTAGCAAAACAATCATTTTGCAATATAGAGGTGTATGAAAAAATCATACTGTATACATTAAACTTACAAAAAGTTTTTTATCAATCATTTATTAGTAAAGCTGATATAAAAAGAATTTTTGTGGAGTATGTATTCTAGATTCCCTCTACTTGCTTGTCCTATTTCTGCTTTTCATTCTCAACAAACCCATATACCAATTTAGGACGCGCCTAAGTTTTCCACCAGTTGAGTACATTCTAGAGACACTGGAGTCCCCTGTAGGTGTTATCGTGGATTTCACAGAGGTGAGGAGAGATTTATCTATAGCTGTCGATCATCTCAACCTTAACACGGTCTGAGAGATTTTACTTTCCCTAATTCCCTTTTTGACTCTGCCATGTCTCTTAACTCCATTTCTACAGTGCCCAGCAACCCCGCCTTCTCCACTTCTTTCCAGAACGCCTCTCCCTCTCCCTTCTCTATTCCACAGCTCTGCCCTTCTCTCTGCCTTCCAAGTTGCAAAACCATGTAGATTTCCAGGTCTTTTTCTTCCTTTACTTAGACTTTAGAAATTCATTTGGGTCTCTTCTGAATGCACTTTAAATGGATGTACATTAATTGAAGAATTTCATGTTAATCCTGAGAAAATGCCAGTCCTAAAAATGAAAATCCCAAAAGAAATATTTTTATTTTAACTTTCAAAAATAGAATTGGAACAAATTGAAGGGGAAAAAATTGTCTCAGATGTTTGTTTAGAGGATGTGTAATCATACTGGCTATAAAAGAGAAAATGTCAGCTGATAACATACATCAACTTCTGAAATAAGAAAGAAGCTTCTGTTTTCTTTGTAAATAAGTCTTGAAAGAAATTCATTTCCAGGAGGCATATCACAGCTTCAGATGCAGCTAAAACATTAAGAATAATTTGGGATTATGAAAAATAGCATAGGCACATATTCCCGGTACATTTCTGATGCTAAGACTGGTAATTCACAGAAAATACTCCTAATATACAGACTCACAGAGCAAGCCCAACACAGATGACAGACAGACAGACAGACAGACAGACAGACAGACACACACACACACACACACACACACACACACACACACACACACACTGCTCCACACCCAATACAGATCTTCCATATAGACCATATTCCATCTTCTCAGCTCACTGTGCTTTATTTTTCTATCATCCCACTTACCTGTGGATCACCTCTATAATTCCCTGCAGTATTGTCTGTCTACAGAATGTCTCAGAGGATTGACTGTGCATCCTGACCCTAGTGTCACTATATTCCTGAATCTGACAGGTGGCCTGTGGCAATGCTATTATCTAACAGCCTTTTCACCAGAGAGCTGCATCGTCCACGCCAGAGGCACAACCTCTCCTCACACTGAATTTCAAGAGGGTGGCCTGAGCCAGCATTTGTATATCATAGCTGTCCATTTTATTTCTGATAAACAGAAAAATGGATTCAAGATTCTTTTTGTTTTGTGTTTAAACATGTGTTTACCTTTGTCCAAGTAGACATGCGTAGTCCCCCTTCTTTTTAAATTAAGAAAAGAGTGTTATAGTCAGCAGCCACAATGGGAGACATAAAATTCTGACCATCTGCTTGTTCTTCTTATAATTTTAATGTGCCAGTATTAAAGAGACTACCAGAAGTGTGCAGGATTATAAGAACAAAACACCTGCTTAGTGAGCAATAAACGGTGTTCACACCACATAAGCAGAGCACTTGTCTTTCTGCAGGGACACTTCCAGAGATTAAAAGTTGAATCAAATTGAATTCACTTCTCTCAAAGGTTGAGATATTTCCATTTCATGTCATGCTGCTTTTCACCCTTTCAAATATGAGTTATGACCTGGTATGTCTGTGCCCTTGTGTGCTTCTGTTTGCTCTATGTAATTATAAATCGGTCATGTTCTGTAGAATTTTGTATAAATGTATTTTTGGAAAGCCACCTCTTCCAAACTGTTTTTAAGCAAGGAACAAGTGCAGACTCTCTTGCTGCAAATACCAAAAGTTTTTATTTAGGTGTGCTGGCCATGCTGAGCTCTCCTGACCTGATGCTATTTCAGGGGCGCTGCTGTTGGACAGTGGATCGATGTCAGCTTCCAGTTTGACCCAAACATTTTAAGAGAGAAAGTATTATTGTGAAGTTACTGTTGAACACTTGCCATCCGTTTATGGTCCAGAGCATAAAGTTATTTCTGTTTCACAATGGAATCCATGATTAGGAAAAGTCCTGAACTGATATATCTTGTCACTTCATTTGGTGCCAAATTATTACCTCTCAGATGAGTGCTGATGAAAAAAACCTCTTTTTTCGTATCATGCTCATTAATAGTTGAATTCTTCCCAAGATGATGTAAGTTTATTTCCTTTACTGAGGAGGTTAATTGAAATACTTAGGACCAGTATTGTTGAACATATGTAGGATTTGCTTGATCACTATATGGCTTTTACATTTTTCTCTGGTGGACCTGCATGCTGGCATCCTGGAATCTGCACCATAGACAATTTCTAATACCCTAAACAATGCGAGTCAAACAATTTGTGGAAAAGATGTTATTTCTGCATGTGACTCGGAAAGACGTAGTTTGGAATTGAGGCAGTGTACTTCTGGCATAGGAACAGCTTCAGATTTTATTGGAGAGGAATGCTTTTATGATTTCATTTTGTAGACACATTTAATTACATATGCATGCAGTTTCTACAACATACCTTTCCACAGGGAGCTTTATGAAGCTTTTTAGTGTGCTCTCAGCTTTCTAAAAAAATTACCCTGTAATTGGAACATCTCTGATTCTTTAAACAAGAATCGCTGTTGTTATCAGCAATAAAGAACATTAACAGTTCCTTTTTGAAATCAATGTTAGGCTTCATTCATACCCATTTATTTCTTCTGAAGAAATAAATTGTTCATTAAATAGACGTTTTCCTACTCCTAATTATCGGAAAAAGCCCTTCAATGTGAATAAACTCTTGCTCTTAGGAAGACCAACTCATGCTTTCTCATTTCTCCTTTATTCTGTTACTGGCTTTGTTTCTCCAGTTATGTTCTGATGGTGGGGAGGGGTAGGAAAAGTTCAGTTAAACGATGAACGATGTGCACCCAACAAAAGACAAATGTTGCTCCCGTCTTTGAACAGATTCTGACGGAAGAAATGGCATTTAAAAATAGGCCCGCCACTAAAAAAATAGGCATGCCACTCTGTTTACAAGTCTTGCTGCAGGAATACAAATGTAAGCCCTTGTTTCAAATGTCTTTTTATTTTAAAGTTACAGATCTAACTATCTTATTTATAAATAAATAAGCATTATTACTGTCAACACAAATACCCTTCTACTGACAAAATTTAAAGATGTTTGCAAAGCCTTGGATTTTCTATGACTAAAAGTCAGTAAAACGCCAAAGATGATGGTATTTAAATATTGTTTTGACATGCCCTGGTGGCCTAGCAGGTTAAACCGTGTGCAACCCACATGCATCCCAAGGTTCCCGGTTCAAGACCCTGGGGTCGGGAAAGCAACCAATGATGTACAACTAAATAAAATAAATAAAACACTTCTGCATCCTCTCTTCCTCCTGCCTGTCTAGGTGGCTACTTTTCTGCCTGTACCTTTCCTTTAAAACTTTTTTTTCACATATCGATGCTTCAGTAATACTACTAACAAAATATGAGTAAGAAAAACTCGTATATATTGCAGCATATGTGATCTGTATTCTATGAAATTTCTGTGAAATTCTATGAAATTTATTTTTCTTGCCTTAATCAGAATCTGCCATTCAGTATGCAGAGATATAATCTGAATCCAGAATGCCTTCTATCCTGTCAGCTTTGTCGTCTTCAAACTCACAGCTCTTTTGGCAAGATACTTCAAAGAGAGTAAATATTTCAGAATTCTCTGGGAGGCTAAGAGGAGTAAAAAGGTTCCCAGTTCAAGATTTGAAAAGCTTACTTTTGAGCGTTATTCTAAGTGATTGTCTCCAAAGATACCCATTGCATCAAATTGTTGAATAATTCTCAAGGGTTTTTTTTCCCTTTTTTTTTTTTTTTTTTATAACAAAAATAGATGCAGGCTGGAATGAAGTCGCACATGCAGGCAGGAGTCATGGACCTGCTCTTTTGGAGACAGTCGCCCCAGCCGCTACCAGAGCAGGGTGTGCCTTCTCAGTGCATAGAGTGAAGTAGTCTCATGTTCTGATCTGAAATAGATTTATGTTAATTTAAAGTAATGTGTACTTTGTTTTGATCCCCTCTTTAATCTATCAGTTATTTAAAAGAGTCTTAACTGACAACTGGTTATTTTTCGAACAGTTGCATGTTGAAGCAAAGGTGAGGGCTGGGATGGATATGAAAGTAGAGAGATGTAGAAATGCGTTGTCCAAGTCGCCCAAGGGAAGCAGCAGAATCCATTCTTTCCCCATTGCATGATCAGGCAGAAATCTTACAATACCTCCTGAAGTTCGCTAGGGCTTTGTATTCACTTAAAACCTCTCAGATGACAAAGTGCAGGAGATAGACAAGTGCTTTAGTTTTCTGCACAAGTTGGGAATTTGGTGGCAACCATCAGGCCCATGGTCATCAACTCAGGATCTACTCCATATTTTTAGTTCCTCCAGCTAAAAGGACTAGAAAGTTTGGCACTAGTACCCTGGAGAATCCATGTCTGTATATTTTTAAATGTTGTCTCTAAAATTCAGCAGAAGCATGATTTTAGTTGGATGGAACCTTAACAAGGACAGAGGGGAGAAGATGCACAGCGATATGTGCTCAGATTGCTGCATAAAGACTCAGTTGAAATACATGGATGCCTGATTGAAGAATACAGTCTCGTGAAGTTACACAGTAGTGCAAGTGTTGTTCTGTAGTAAGTCAAATAGACAGAAACCAAGAATGGCAGGTTATCAAATTCCCCATGGTGCATTTCTTGGGAGAAGCACTGTGTTGGGGATATGAAGACTTGCTAACTCAAGCAAAGATAGTTATTGCTCTACTCTGGGAAGATTGATGTGTTGTTTGTGTTGAAAATATGGTAAAGTCATTTGGCTATTATTTGGGGACATGTACAATAAGTACCTTTATATACTCAGATTACATTAAACCTGGTAAAATGCTCTTGCTGAAATGCACATGAGGAAGAAGACTCTCTTGAGAAACAGCGTATCTGTGTCCCCCATTTCAGCCCTAAGCTTATGTAAGGAGAGAAATTGTTCTAGACATTTAAATCGCTATTTTTGTCTTACTCTTTTGAAACATATGAGTGGAATTAGTACAAGGGAATTGTATGTTAAATTTTGCACCAAAAAGGATTAAAAATATTTCTATCCCCTTAGATGTAGTAAAAGAAGAAACAGCAATTCTTTGGATAACAGCAGATCCTTGTGTTAGGGAAAAAAATCAAGTTTTGCGATTTCTGCTCTTTTGAGAAAACTTGAACCACATATGTGGATTCTTTGTATTCTTCTTAAAAATAGGTACATATAAAGTAAATGAGTTCTTATTTATATTAGGATATAAATAAGAATTTCATGAGATTTGCTTTCATTTTAATAAATTATATACAGATTTGTTGATTTATCTAAGTGGATTTAATATCAGTTTTTGGAATATCTCCATAGAGCTGAAGCTTAACTTTTAAGAAAACACTTACTGTCAGACTCAAGCAAGTGCTGGTTATGACTCAGATTACTACCAGATGTGGAGTGGCAAACATACCTTTTGTATAGGTGTGTGTATGCATAACTGTGATCTTAAAATTAAAAACCATAATTAAAATTCTTATTCCAACTTCACCACCTACTATTATGGTTATAATTTTCTGGAAGGAATCGAGCCTTAATTGTAGAGTGCCAGTGTAATCCATGTTAAATATGTCCTTTCTAAATGTGTTTATACATTAAATGGATTTACTGTTATAATAACACAGCCTTCAGTGATTTAATATTAATGTTGAGAGCTGAGATGCAAAGTTCTTATACAAAATGAAATCTAGAATAAAATACAAGAGGCAGAATGAGCAGGGAAAAATAATGTGCTTCACAAACAAATAAGTATTTATCAACAACTACAGAGCTAAGTAATTAAAGGTTGAGATGGTGAGTAGCAGGCATCCTTAACTCCCTGACTGTAAAGAGAAACAAGGAATCATTATAGCTATGAATGCCAAATGTGAAGAAGTGCACATTATCAAGCTTCACAGTTCTGCTAACTTAATTATATGGCTAATATAACTTAATCATATAATTGTTAAAAGAATTGGAGTAACCCAATCTCCTCATTTTATTCATGAAGACATTGGTAGCTGAAAGAGTCATATATTTGCCCAAGGTCACAATTTCAGGGAGTGACAGACCCAAGTTTAAAATCCAAGTCTTAACACTGGGATAATGGTCCTTGCAGTAGGCCCAGCAGAGTGCTATAAAATACTGACAAGATTGTTCTAGGACGGTGCTGCTAGTTAAGGGAAGAGTTTTTTGTCAGTAGAAAGGTCTGCTTGTGTCTCTTCAATGTCGGTCACTTAGTAACACTGTTACTGTGGCAATTTTCATCATCTTTCTTAGCTTCTACTCTGTAACTTGAAGATAAATGTAGGTTTTACGTGGAAGGGATTTTTGTGACGAGCAAATGTGATGACTTATTGAAATGCTTTCGCACAGTAATTCACACATGATAGCTATTACATAAATATTACTTGTTAATGTTAACCATTGTTGTCCTGTTAATATAATAAAAAGTTATAACATGTGCTATTAACATGATTTTATAATATATGAGATAGTTATAATTAAAATAATTTATTAGAGTATAATATATACTTTAATAAAAGAACATAATTATAAAAAATAATACTTATCTTCATGAAAAGACTGGACTCATGACTTTTTCTGAACTGTGTAATTGCACAGACAAATGTATATAAAGAAATCATATCCTTTTCAGTCACATGTTTTGAATTAATCATTACCTTTATGAGATTATAAATTATATTGATAATATTACAACTAAACTGAAGGTCAATATTATGCATGTTGAGTAAATTTGGCTGTGATCCTTTTCTTTCACCTGCTGAAAGCTTAAAATTTAATGTATCTATTTTCTTAATTCTTATTAGTAATGTTCTGGACCATATATGTTGAGTCAACTCAGAAATTCTGTTTCATCTGTTTTGGGCTATTTTCATTCTTTTTTAGTCCATTTAACACTTTGCTACCAGAGTTGCCCAATAAATGAGTCCACCATGAATCGCTCATGCTTGTTTTGGTAAAAGGTTTGCCTTCTCCTATACCTTCCTGCTTCCATTGTACTCTGTAGCTTATTCGACAAATATGACTTCTGCTCCCAGCAGGCCTTTATCTCACTATCAGTTTTCTTGTTTTTTAATCTTTGGATTCCTCTTTACCCCTGCTTCGATTTTTCCTCAGTCAAGATGTTTTTGATTTTTATTTTCTGGAATTTGGTTCTATATTGATTATACTGATGTGATAATTTACGGTCTTTACTGTTTTGTAACTTCCACTAACTGGAGAGCTCTCTGAATGATGCAACCACCAGAAGTTAGCTTAGAAGAGGCCCTCAACCAGTGTTGGCCACTGGGCTTACTGGAAACAGATAGTAACTTTAGGTATGAAACATAAAAACTATTTCCATGTATAATAGTAGGATGTAAGAGCAGATGCTTTTCTGAGTATAACAGGACCTTTTTTTCTAAATGAATTCTCAAGTTTTCATAAATACCTATTACCAGATTTCCCTTCACATCAGGAATCATTTGGCAAGAGTTTCAAGTCAATTTTAAATAGATTTTAGGTTACAGGGCAGCACGCTTTTTCCTCTAAAAACTGCAGTGCTTTTCTCACTCTGTAAAGAAACACATTATATACTTTTTTTTTTGTGACTTGATAGCAGATGTAGCACTATTTTAAAACTCGGCAAGAGTTAAGTGCTGACCTTGAGCTTTGGAGAGGGTATTGTTAAGAGACAGCACTTGAACCTTTTCTCTTTACCATCTGTGGTACAACTGATTTAATGTTTCCCTGGGATGTTTTAGATTTAACATCTGCTGTGAAAGATGGGGCAGCCTTGTTTCTTCCAACACATCTCAAGTGACCCTGCAGGCTGCCATCAAGTAGCCACGCAGGTGTTAGTAGTGAGCTTAAATGTTCACGGGCCCCTGAAATCTGAAGTGAAATCTAAGTACATCACAAGAAATACTCTAGATTGTTCTCCTGACACGAACTTGGCGCCATATGATTTTTGTTTTATTTCTTCTCAGATGTTAATAGCAGAAAGATATGATAGATTTATTTAAATAAAATTTATTTAACATGCAGAGAATAGGTGCGCCCTGGTGGGCAGTTGGGTCAGTCACCCCCTAAGGATCAAACCACATATTCTGGGTTTCAGTCCTGGACAAGGGGAAACAACCAGTGTGAACAACTAATAAAAATTAAAAAAATAAAGATGCTTTTTCCTCCTCTCTTCCTGCCTACCTGCCTACTCACCTTCGTTCTTGCCTATACCTTTCCTTTAAAAAAAAAAAGTGTGTGCATATATATATATATATATATATATATATATATATACACACACACACATATATATAATTTTGAATGTTAAATTTTTATTAAATAAAATCAGTTGTTTTTAATAACTAATAAAATTTGCTGACTACTTTGAGTATAATTACCTCCATTGGCATGACTCATGATCATTGAACATGTTTGGTAAGAGACAACTAGAATAGAGCAGAAAATTAAACTGAAAAATGATTTTTCTCCCCCAAACATTTCATATAAGCTTGAGTTTGATTATGTCATTTGCTTTTGTGCATTTATTGAAGCCTCTAACATGTCACAAAGAGGTAGTGAATACTTGCTAAAGGAATTGATGAAAATAAAAGTTGCTTACACCTGTATTTTGCTGAATTGAGGCTGTGTTGGAAAACTAAACAACTTAATTTTTACTTAGTTTTCTTCTTTGTTTTAAATTTTTGAACTTTATTGGAGTAATATTGCCTGATAACATCATGAAGGTTTAAGATGTACTCCATTATAAATTAACATCTATATATGTTACCAACTGGACAATTCTGTCCACCTTATAACTGGTTCTTTGACCCAATTTAACTACCTATTTCTCCCCCTTTTCTGGTAATCACTGATTTGTTCAGTTGTAGCTCGGGAAACAATTATTCTTTTAGTTTTTCTTTGAGCTTCCTGCATAAATGGATTGGTGTCTACAGTTAATCTGGGAGACATTCTCATTCTTGATTGAAGCAAATATTGCTTCTGATGTTTCCATTTCATGTAAGCTATACCTTTTACAATTGTCCACATTTATTAGTTGTTGTTCTGGTTTTTCTTTTAACCCCCTTTTTCCCCTTTTCAGTTCCGGAAGTTTCTGTTGTTATAATTCTTCCCTCTATCATATTTGGGTCTGCTAATGAGAACGTCAAAATTTATATCTCTATGGTATTTTTGATCTCCAACATTTCTTTTTGACTATTTCTTAGAACTTTTGTCTCTGCTTGTTTTATCACTTGTTCTTATGCACTGTATATCTTTCAATTAAAACACGTGCATATCAATTATGGCTTAAAAAGTCCTGGTTTGAGTCTAACATTCCTGTCTTCTCTGACTCCAGTTAGGATGCTTTTTCAGTCTCTTCAAGCTGTGATTTTGACTTTATGTTACACATTTTTGTTGAAAGGTGAACAGAATGTACTGGATAAAATATAATTAGTGTGTGCCCTGTTATTGTGGTTAGGTCTGCCACCTCTGTCTGAGTGCAGTCCGTATATGTCCCTAGGACCTGGGTTCACATCCTGGAGCAGAAGGAAAAACAAAGATATACAGCTTAATAAAATAAAGAAATATACCTTCTTCCTCTCTCTTCCTGTCTGCCTCTGTTCTCTTTCATTTCTGCTTTGACTTTTCCTTTAGAAACATGTAATTTGTCATTTAGTAATGTTTCATGAAATGTGAGGAAAAGGAAGCATTATATTCCTAATGATTGGGGCTTAGGTTTTTGATGAGCCTCTGTTCCTGAATTATAAATATCACCAGTGCTTCTCAGTCCCCAGCCTCCTTTATGTGGGACAGGATGACTAGAAGGAGCTGGAATTTGCTTATTTCCCTTCACCTTCCTGGAAGCTAGAGCTGTTCAGACTTGGTTATTTCCCTTCCCCCAAGTCCCCCAGTATTATGTTCTAACCTAATCTGCTAGTAGGTTAGGCTCTGAGACTAGTTTCTCCTGGTGGCATGTTTTGTAAGAATAGAGTACTCGGGATTATTTGAAAATGGTTCATTGTCTCCTCTCACTATAGTACAAGATTATTTTTAGATATTTATTGTGATAATTTGTTTAAGCCCCTGAAGGTAAAACTCACAAAAATAATGAAACCTTTATCCTCGGATCCCGTTTTTAACTTTCACCTTTGTTTATCTGAATTTCCAATGTTTCATCAATTTGAATTTAGCTTTTTGTACCTGGTGTTAGTTCCTGCATACATAAAGGTTTTTACATACATAAAATGTGGTTATATTCACCTGTTTGTCTCTCCAACAGCATTGCAGTGCTTTGTTCTGTGATCCCATTTCACTGACAAATCTATGAAGAGTTGATTTTTCAGTTTTTGACTTGTTTTAGGGATAAAATGGTATGACTTCTAAGTTACTTACATGTTGGGCTCGAAGCTGGAAGTGGTATAATTAATTTTAATAACATGTTTTTGGAGCAAATATATCTAAGACATTGTCATTTCATCGTGTGACACAATCCTCTTTTCATCTCTTCTGGAGCCATATGTGAATAATGACTTTTGCATTGGACAGGTCCTTCTAAGAGATATCTCACTGGTGCTCATCTAAAGAATAATGGTGTTTCCCAATGGAGAGAAGGCTTACTGAAATATGGTCTATTATTCTCCAAAGTAGTGCCTTACTAAGTCATTTTTAAGTCTAAGTTTGATTGTGAGTACTCTGACCATATTTGCTAAATTTAAATCCACATCTCATGGAAGTTGTGAAACATTTTGTATTCCAATAGGTGTTGGAGAGCCATACCCCATGAAGGTGACATTTGAGATGCTTTTTGTTGAATGATAAGATTTAAGCACCCATAAATCATGGAAGTGGAAGTAGTAGAAATAATAGCTTGAGAAAAATGACGAGAGCAGAAGAAAATCCAGATTATACAGTGTACAGTTGCTTCTGTTTGTCTGCTTCCAGCCCACCTCTACAACTCAATATAAGTGACCCTCACAGAGGAAGCACTTTGATTCCAGAGTACATTTTCACTTGGCCTATTTTAACAAGAGATCAGAATCTATTATTGTCTGTTTGGGTGTATCTAGCACCTAATTCCTGAGAATTCCAAAAAGTTAAGTAACATGCTTTGAGTTGGAAAAGCACATCAGTAAATAGAGATGAATATCATTTAACCTAAGAAAACTTTAATAATTTAGTCTATTGAGTTGACTGTTGGGAATTCAGAAGTCTTGTTAATCTTATTAAATTTCAAAATTGCTTTGAAATTTAATAAAATCATTAAACTAAAAATTCTAAGCTAAGTCTTTCATTTTGCAGATTACTGATGTTTTGTGCTGCTCTGTTTGGAAAACAGAATGACTAGAAGTAATTGATGAAGATGTTGTTAGTAAACCTTTCAAATTTTCAGCTTCCTTAGTGTGTGCTCCTGTAATATATTGCTTTTCTTGAATATTTTCCTTTGGTAAAGGATCAGGCTCTGATTTATGAATGCCATAGATGACAAACATTCTTTAACTGTCGTCTAGCAACTTTAAAATTGCTAACTTATTATGTCAGTGTTTGTTTCCCACATTACCAGCTTATACATTTTAAGAATGCAGTGTTTGCCTGTGTTAAAAGAATATTGTGCAAACACTTTAATGCATCAGTACAGAGCTCTGCATTTATGAGATTGAATTAGCTATGTGCGGTTCAATTTAATGCTTCTTACATTTCCATATTGATAGTGCCCATGTTTTGGTTAGGTTCTTTCATAAGACATTTGGGAAAACTTCACATATGCTAATGTAATTTTTATAAGCAAAAGTTACTAAAATCATCTCTTCATTGTCCTTTATGAAACGAATGTTGACCAACTGAATGGATTCCCTAACCCAATTCTAACATGAGTATTCGTGGAGTCTTTCCCATATCATTGAGCATTTCTTGGACACCCTGTGGATGTCAGAGAATTCAACACAGCTTGTTTCAATTCTAACAACATCTACCCAGAGACAGCATTAAATTCTGTAGGCAAAGGGCTCGGTTTCCCAAGACCACCCTCCATTGCAGGAGCCAGTCATAACACGAGTTGTTACCTGTGCTTCTGACTGACTGACTGTGAATCAGAGGTTGCCACAACTCCCTCCTCAACCCCCTCATTTTCTAGAACAAATTAATTGGAAAAACGTTTTTCATATGAGATCGTTGGCTTATTGTAGAAGGCTGTACTCAGGAACAGCCCGACGGAAGAGGTACGTAAGCAACGTGTGAGGAAGGAGCATGGTGCCTCCATGTCCTCTCCAGGTGCTCTCTCACCAGCCCAGACTCTCTGAACCCTGACCTTTCAAGGTTATATATGGGATTCATGCTGAGGCCAAGCATTAACCTATATTTTGACAAAGTCTCCCACAAGATTGCGTCACACTGTATGAATTCAATATGCTTTGTATTTCTCCTTTTACTGAGGGAGAATTATGTGTCTATATGGGATGTCGTAGGAGCTGTGTAAGATTTCCCAGATTTTCTTAAACACAGCTTTTTATTTAGAAGTTCACTTTGATGTAATGTTCTGAAATTAAGGTTACACAGTATGGAAGCAGTACTTAATTATTTATTTGACCAAATTCATATAGTTCTGATAGACCTTACCTCTGACCCTTACTTTTATTAAAGCTCTAATAGAGACAGATTTTAAACAATTTGCAATTTGCTGTCAAAAGTTAACCACAATTTAAGAATACATTGTTTTCCTTTTTGGTGATGAAAAAATCAAGACCCGAGTTCACATAAACTTCTAAAATTCAGTTTTTTTTTACACATGTCTGAGTTTTCTTACATGCAGATTATATTTCCCTATTTTTGTTAATTTTAATATCTTGCATTTATGGGAATTTTTAACCTTTAAGACATTAATTTTAAGCAATTATGAGTTAAACAAAACAATAGTTTATTTTAACAACAGTTTTCCAGGTTAGAGAATTCACAATCATATGATTCCTTGTAAGACAGTGTCCTATGGTGGCGTAAGACATTTACTTAAGAACCCAAACTCTTGAGTAGAGAGAACCTTGCAAAAGTGTGACTGGAAGCTAATCATTCCTGAGATTTGACACAGAATTAACTAGTTTGTTTGTTTTTCTGGAAAATGGTTGTGCTGTCAAATCATTTAAATGCAGGTCCACAATGTGGAGCACCAGACAAAGTGAAAACAATAGCAAGGCTAAAACAATGGACCATCCATGTCATCCTAAATAACTGGGATTATAATTGGTGGATATAGCAAGTTTACAGGTGATCTCCTTTTTGGAAACTAGTCTGATTTTATTGTGGAAGGCACTTTGAAGGATAGTAGGATTGGTGGTAGGTGGGCATTCGGGGATTTACTTTGATAGCTTTCAAGAGCATTGAGACTGGAAATCTGGTAGGGAGATGGCAAAGGAGGGATGGATTCAGGAAATGTTAAGATGCCAAAAGAAATGGAGATCAGAGAGGAATAGTTGAGATGCCTCTGTTTCTGTGTTAAACATAACTGTTACTCAGAAATGGTCTTTTTGTCATACACATGTGAAAGACAACAGACTCATGAATATATCTCAATGAGAAAAAAGAATTTTGAGTTCAAGTCATATGAATGTGTTATATTCTAAAGGAGAAAGGATCAATCATAGAAATGACAGCTGAGATGTGACCTAGATGCTCTGTAGGAAACAGGATTTTTGGGGAATGAGGCGCATTGCAGGGAGGAGAGGGTGTTTTGCAGTCCTCCTCTCTTCCTGCCTACAGCAGTGTGGAACATAGCTCCAGAGTTCCTGCAGGGCTGAGGGAATTGTGAATGGTCCCAGGAGAGCATTTGCTCTAGAATGGTTGGAGCAAGTTTGACAATTTCATTTAAATGATGCTTATTTCTCAACTGGATGGAAATTTTGTCAGATCTTATTGAGGGGCAAGCTAGGTTCAAAATGGAGTGACCCAGTTTTCCAGATCAGCAAGCAGCAGGAAACCTGCTCTGATAAATCTGTACGTAAGCCTTTGTGTCCTCATCATGGGGCTAAAGGAGTCATATTACCACAGTTTTCAAAAAAGAATTGGATTCAAAACTAGCAGATAAGAATTTAAATCCCAGTTTATTATATGTTCACAGCATGACACTGAGGAATTACCTTTGGGGATAATGGTATGACCTTCATGGATTGCCATAGTATTTTAAGAATTATATACAAACTCCTTGTATAAGGTTTGACACAAACTTAATACATGTTGGATGGATGCTGGGTTTTTGTGGATTTTTTTTCCCCTGAATCTTGGAAGATATAAACCTATGCTGTTGGTAGTTTCTCGCTTTCATCTTCATTTGTAGCCATTCCAAAATATATCCTTTTGGTAGCTACAAAATATAGATAAATAAAAATAATAAAGGAGGGAAGTTCTACATAATTGCTATGAGATAACCATAGTTAATGCATTGTATGCCTTTACATATACTGAGCTCTCTCTGTCTCTTTCTCCCTCTGTCTCTGTCTCTATGATGCACACGCATGCACACACACACACACACGCACACACACATACACACACACTACAAAAAGGAATGAGTTTCTTTTTTTCTTTTGTATAAACAACTTTATGATTCCAACAGCAATGTATACATATATATTTATGTTTATAATATTGTAAAATTTGTCAAATATACACAAAAATATAAATAGTTCCATGAATCCCCATATACATATTCATGATTATCATAAACATGCGATGTTTGTCTCATCTAACCACTCTAGTAGTTTATTTGTTTTGGTTCTTTGCTGAAGCAAAGACTGTACATCAGCATCTATATCATATTAGAGTGTATATGTGTGTATATAATCAAATATATACATATTTTCTCATATGAGCACAATGCAACCATCACAACCAACATAATTATCTTTTAAAGTGTGAATTTGTATTTAAAAAGACATAAATATTATTTTGTTCTTACATCTCTGAAATAAATTTAAGCATAGAACGATGCTCTCAGCTTTCAAAGTCTTCACTGCATTTGTTAGAGAAAATTAATTTGTTGTTGAGATAGACAGAACAGTGGCCACTAAAGACATCTACTTCTTAATCTCCACAGCTTGTCCATATGTTTCTTTACGTAGATTTACATAGAAAAGGAATTCTGCTGTGATTAAGTGAAGGAACTTGTATGGGGAAGGTTTTTCTGGATTGTTCAGCTGTGCCCAATGTCAGTCAAAGGGTACAGAAGTGGAAGGCAGAGGAATGAGAAGAATTGTTAGGAAATGTGGTTGTCTGAGGGTGTTCAGAGAGAGGTAACTTAGCTGGTTTTGAAGATGGAGGAAGGGAATTTCAAACCAAGAAATGGAGGTGATGGTCGTGATGGTCAGCAGTTGAAAAAGGAAACAGATTCTCCACTTTGAATTTCAAAAAAAAGAAAGCAGTTGCTGTAATTGCTTTGATTTTGGCCCTATGAGACCCATGGCAGACTTCACACCTACAGAACTGCAAGGCAAGATATTTGTTTTGTTTTAAGTCAGTAACTTTTTGTCATTTGTTAGGTGAGCCATGGAAAATTAGTATAGTTGTCTTGTAGAATGTTTTCATTCTGGATTTGTCTGTTTAATTCTTTGTCGTATCAATGCACTTTTACTATTTCTTTGTGTTTATGGTAGCATAATTCAGCCCTAGAATCTGAATACATGTTAGACTAGACATTTCTTTTTTATGGCAAAAAAACATCACAGGTAGTTTTTAAAACTTTTTATTCTGTGTAGCATCTAACGTGAAAGTCTGCTTGTCACACACTTAGGGTGTCTAAGATGGATTATATGGTTCAGGTTCATTTGGTGGCATATCAATACCACACCTGAAAAGCTGTTAACATTTTATCTAAGGACTAATCTAACAAACATTGCCTAAATCAATTATTTCATGAGCCATTAAAATTATGTTTTTAAAAATTTCATTACATACATTAATTCATTGGACTATAACTGTAAAGAATATTTTTTTTAACTTTATTTGGTTACACTGGAATAATTTATACAAAAAATTGGGATATTTGGTTATTTACCTTTAAATATCAATTTTCAGAATGCATTTATATTAAGTTTATGTAAAAATTAGAAGTTTCTAGGATTAGGATTTATTTTTTCCTTTTTAAAAGTATTATGAACTGCAAAGTAAAAAATACTGTGTGCATGATCATTGGCATTAATTCATTATTTGTATACTAAAATGGTTTCACCTTTCATCTCTTCATACTGGCTTTATGCTATTTTGATGCAATTCAAATTAATTGATCGCTTCTCTTTTCAACAAGAAGATATCAGTCTCATCTTGCATTTTTCATAGGCTGCGTCTGTAATCAACCATTTCTCCAAGCAAATATATTTACATACTTATTGCAGGTTAATCACTGAATATATGTTTATTATAATTCACTTAACTAGATCTCTGCAATTAGACGTTTGGATGATTTCACATGTGTAGCTTACCTAAAATGCAAGTAAGTACTTTGGAATTAATTTAACTTGTGATTCACCTTAACTGTTTTCCAGAGATATTTGTTTCGGAATCAAGTGGTCGTAATCATGAAACATATTTTTGAGAGCCCTTGCTCTCAAGTATTAAGGATTGTAATTTGAATGACAAAAATATGACATATCTATTGTGGCTAAATTGTAAATATGTTAATAAAGAGACTTGTTTCACAGTCTTTTGACTGTCTTATTTTAAAGAAAGTAAAACTCTCACTAATTGTTTAATATTGAAATTTAGGAAATAATAGTTAACTGTTCATTAAATGTGTTGTGGCAGTTATGAGAATAAATTGGAGAAAGAAAACTGTGAAAGAAAAGCCACTTAAACAACTTAAACACACAGTGGAGGCTTTATTCAACACTATTGAAAAGGAAAAGAGATTGATCTCAACTCCACTGGAATCAAGGACTGGAGAGTTGGGAAGATTATAAATCACTTATGTTGTTTGCTAATTGACCTGAGTTAAAGGGCACAAATATTTTCTAGTGTCATGGTGGCTGCAACAGTTTAGAGTGAAGTGCCCACTGAAATTCACTGTATTATCTTCCTGTATTCTTCCTGGATTTCAGGTTTCCTGTTATTTGAGAATGATTTTTTTTTTCTAGGTCTTAAGCCTGGCAAAAACAACAACCAAAAAACTTACAAGAAAGCAGGTGTCTATACATTTCAAAGGTGGTAGAGAAATAATTTGCAGTGATGCATTTTCTGAAGTTAATGTGTAAATGTTCTCAGTAAAGAGAAATTCAGTGTATATAGCTAGGAAGAAATTTATGAAGTTTAGTTAAGCTATGAGGAGTATTAGACCATCTTGGTATTTAATAAAATAAAATTTCATGAAGTTGCTTATTCATGAATTGAATAAAGTAAATGTAATATCAATAATCTAGTATAATCTTTATTGATCCATCTTTCCTTGTAACTCAATGTGGTAAATACAGGAGGATGCAAAGGAAAGACAGTGCAAACCAATTTGAAAGTGGATGAAACTGAAGGCTAGAATATTTTCTCTAGAGAATACTGCTGCACATGCATTCACAGAGGATATGCACAATTTCGGGGTGGTGATGTGACAGGAAGAGACTGAACTAGAGGGGGGTAGGGTGACAAATATTTAATATCTTATTAAAATGCATGTATGATAAGATATTAAATACTTGTGTATTTGAGTGGTAGGTAAAGCAACAATCTATTATTTTTATGTTCTCTTTAGTTTATAAAAGAAAAAGAGGGATACATTTTGATCTTACCAATTATCCTCACTAGAAAACAGTATCTAAGAGGTAAGAGCTGATGGTTTATTCATTTTTGCGTTGTTCTCCTATTTAATCCAGAGATGTGCAAATAATAAAGGATATAAGTACATTCTTCATTAAGTTTCAAGGTGCTTTTGTGGTGGATTTAGGATTTATGCTAATTAAGTGATATTTGACATTTAGGAGAGTAGTTAATTTTTGTCTTATTGATAGGAATCGGAACACTGGTTAATTAAACTGTAATTAGATTAAATGTTGAAAAGTAATGATTTTTTGTTTATTTAATTTTTCTTTTGATCAAAAATACAAATGCTAGCGCTTCTTGTTTTTTTCCAGTCTTTTTATTTGACTTTCAGTCAGTCAGAGAAACTAAGTAAAATTATTTTGATAGTATGTAGATAGTGGGAGCATATTTATCAAAATAAAAGAAAGGATATATTTTTTAAAAAATTGTGAAAAAAATGTTTTTATTCAGAAGCAGTGAACTAACTCAGCACTTCCTCTACAGCACACGTTTTCTCCTGGGGGGAAATGACCAACACCAGTCACTGTCTTAGGGACATAACGACAGCTTTGCCAAGAAAAAAAGTAGCTGAAACATCTTCAGTGCTCTTCAGTTTTCCGTAAGGGGTTAACAGAGAGATTTGTACTTTTTCAGAATAAAGCTTTTGCACTCACATATGTCTAGCAGACTCTATGTATTGAACACCTCTTCAGCCTGAAATATGTATGCAATATTTTGCTTCAAAGAATACTTGATTCATTGTCTGTTTTAACTTACCATAAAGATTCAATAAATGAAGCTATGTTTACTCTTTGAATACAGGAATCGTTGGGTCAGATCAGACATTTATTCCTGTCTAGTTTTTTGTACACTGTCAAATAATCAAATAAAAACCAAACAAATTGACGAGGGAAAAAAAAGGAAGTACGAAAATAACATGTAGACCTCCTGTGTATATTGGGGATAAAATTGAGCAATCTAACGACGATGGTTTAAGTTACCACCTTAAATAGAATGAGGGAGGTAATTTGACAAAGGAAATTTTCCTTACACATATAATTGTCTCTTAAAAAAGGTAAACTTTCACCTAGCCAGAGCCCCTCCTGGGAAATAACCCTTATGCCAAAAGAGACATATCTGAGGGCTGGCCAGTTTTACTCCCCTATTGAGTCAGTAGTCCTTATGAGGTTTTGATATACCAAGTTCTGTAGATTGAGAATTTGGTGAAACTATAGGTCTACAGAAAAAAAAATTCACATAGAAAAGATAGTATAGTCAGTATTACAGTATTTGTCGAGTCTCCAAATCCTAAGAACTCCTATAGAGTAAAAGCCCACCTGAATAATCTACTGGAAATAGAGTTCTGGATGTCTATTGACACAGACTTTATTTTAAAAAATTAGGTGAATTCATGATAACACAGGTTAACTGGGGTGTTTAGAAAATTACATTCACAATTATGGATATTTTGAATATGTGACCTAATCAAACATACTGCTCCTGTGACTAGTTATAGAGTTTCAAATGAGTTATTAATACTTAAGTAAAAATCTGGAAAAGTTCAAGTAGTTTAAAATACTCTCTAAAGTAAGCATACACACAATGTGAATTTTAAACAATATTTTATATAAAATGTTGCTATACAGAAGATTTTTTTTTAAAGTTTGTTGAATTTTCCTCTGAACTGTAATCTTTTTGTGTCATAAAATCCAGTTTAAAAGCAAGAGTGCATATACTCAAATGATCATCACGGACAAGTTAAACAAAATATATATTTAATATCTTCATAGCTAAAAAATAGTTTATTCTGAGGCTTAAAATCAGGTGTACTAGGAACTCATTATCTGGATGTTTCACTGGGAAAGCTCTGAATTTACTTTCATACTGTGTTTATTAAAGGATAATAATATGTGTACATTTGAAACTTAGATACATGTTATTAAAAGTAAATAGTGTTCTCAATTATTTAGGAGGTTAACAGACACTTTTTTTTTTTCAGGAGAAATACTTTATTACTCAACTTGTTTGGAATTAATGGTGCATGGGGATAATTTAACCTGACCAAAGGGTCATCAGTTTCATGTTTAATTTGTCTACAGTTAATATATTCTCTATTGCCAGTTCCAATCATTCTGTCCTTAATACCCAACCGGTTTGTGTGCCAGGCAAGTGTCTATTACAATAGATTATAAAACAGCATAAACATGCCTTTATATGCTCTGGAAAACCAAAATGTGTGTGTGCGCCTGACTTTATTGCCGTATTTGTTTTATTGCAGTGGTCTGGAACCCAATGTGTGCCTCTGCTTAGATTTATTCTGTTCCTAACCAACTTTGTGAATTTATTCCATCCTGAATGACTCCCCTCGGCCAAGTCTAAGGAAGGTACTCATCTGACTATCTCTCTGTTCTATATTTGTCTGTTCTCTTTCTGTGTCTCAGGCCGTCTTCAAGTCTGAAGCTCTAGGATGGTGATTACATGTAGATGTGTTTACCAACTCATAGACACTTTTCTAATTGTTAATATAATTTTATTCTCTATAAAGCCTTTTTTTTTAAGGTGGGGAAATTGTCCTGCATATCTGATTTGCATTGGTAATATCTCCCCACATTACTACCTTCATTTTTTTATTCAATCCTTTGGAATGCAAAATAGCTATCCTTGGTATTAGCAAGTTAGATTGTTTTCTTAAGATGCTTTCTGGTTTTAAAAACAGTTTTGAAGAGGTTAAAGCACACCCAACATGTAGTTTAGATAACTTGTGGGATCACAGGGAGGAAAGTCCTAGAAGAGCAAGTGAGAAAAATGACTCCATCCGAGGACTGCAGTAATGAGGGAAGTTGGGCCGCTGCAGTCAGGACATGGTGGGTCTTGGAGAGGGCTTGGCCTGGAAGTCCCAGACAGACAGACATTCAAACTCTGAGACCTGGATGAAGTGATGAATGAGCTGAGTCAGGAGTGGGGAGTGAAGAAGGCCTCCTGGAAGACAGCAGAAATGGAATTATTCCAGTGGTGTTTTATTTCTTCAAGCCATTTCTTCATATTCCTGGCACATTTTTCTAGAAGATTTGCTTGACTCAGCGCTTTTGGTTTGGGACCTAGTCTTTGCTGCTGGGAGTAGGGAATCCCCTGTAGGACCACTCCACAATTTGACAACAATGTCAACAATTTAATTCCCCAGGCTTCTGAAGGGAAGGAGACATTGAAGTTACAAATAAATCTATTTCTTTTTGTGATTTAATGTCACAGATCTTTAAAACATTCTTAAAAGAGATAACATTGCCCTTCTGTTTAAGAGTCGGATGGCATCTCATTTCATTCAGAGGAAGAGCCAGAACCATGATGGAGACTGCAGAGCTGGACACTCTCACGGTTTTGTACTAAGAACCTGTGGCCCTTTCTCTTGTTCTTTGCAGCACAGTGTCAGATCTTTTCCATTAGAACATAAATCTCACCCGAAGCTTTGTCTATTTTGTCAAATCTTCAGTGCCTAGAGAGGTGTCACTGATTTGCATTGGTAATATCTCCCCACATTACTACCTTCATTTTTTTATTCAATCCTTTGGAATGCAAAATAGCTAGAAGAGGAGAGCAAGAACAAAGGAGAAAACAGTGGGAAGAGGGGGAAGAAGAGACTGTGTTATATTTCTTTTCAGTCCTACCCATACTTAACCTCGCTCTCTATCAGAGTTTCTTCCTATCTCCCTGCTGAGAAAGGTGGACTGAGCTCTTCTCTGTTTAATGCTAAGAGGTGTCTATATATGAAACATGAGGTGAAGAAAGAGAAAGGAGAAGGTAATTTGTAGAGGACAACTCATCTTTCCTTTTCAAATTAAAATGTATGATTTCTTTTTCTCTGGAAAAATGCAACATTCGTTGTACTTAGAAAATGATTTTCAAGGTATGTGTTACACACGTTGTTGTTGGGCTCTTTGTCTCTATGTAACATATATTTTCATAGAAACTTCACTTTGGAAAGCACAGCAGGAAGGCAAAGACTTGATGCTCTCCCTGCAGGCTGGCTTCTTGTTTCTGCAACTGGAGGAGGAAGGACCAGAAAACACAGCAAGGGGCAGGGTATGCTTGGCAGAAACAACAGTTCAAAGACAAAAAATATAAAACATCAATTATGTATTAAGAAGGGTGTTCCATTAATGATCGCAGCAGATGCAGCTTTGTTTAAACACACAAAAATTTGTCTCCCCACAGTCTGTGCTCAACCTTGAAAACACAGGCTCATTAGTCAGAAAGAATCTGTTCTAATTATTCCTCAGATTAGAAATTCTTTTGGGGATATGGGATTTTCTGGCTCTCGGGTAACACACTACTCAGGAGGCATCTTATTGACTACAACTTTGTGAAAGCCTTGTTGCAGATCCAGTGCTACCTTGTTAAGCAGGATATGACTCTGAAAATCTTTTCCCTTGTCACTGGAACATCTTCCAGACACAAGAAATATAAGAATATCCCTCCTTCATTATGGAGCTAAAGAGACGCACATTCGAGTGAAAGAAACCAATTGAGCTACTTGCCAACTACATCCATTCATAAACACATAGTAACGGTGCTACCTAGGATCTTTTATTGAGTTTTCATATCTCTTATTTGGTAAGTCTTCTCATAGCACTTTGTGTTACAGAACAGAAATGTGTTTGAGGTACTGATTGTTGATAATTTTACCTTGCTTGTAGTAAAAGTGAGTTCTGTTAGACTGACCAGCTGGAAGATTTTTGTCCTTTTTCCCAGATGTTAGGTATTACCTAAACTCACAATACCCTTGGGGATTCAATTTTACTGGAAAGATTGGTGAAGTAATGGATCTGTATTATAGGACATCAGAACCACATGTAGAGCTCATAGATTACTCCTACTCTAATAAGACTTGAAGACATCAAGTAAGCTATTAGTAATTAATAGCAACAGATAACTGATATTGAAAGAAATATATGGTAGCTCAGGTGCTAAGCTGGTAGCTGAGGCATAGACCTCATAAAGCTGGAGGACCTAGATTTGAGACCCAGGGATGGGAGAGAACTATAAAAAGTAAAGTGCTTCCTTCTCTCCTTTCTGCTTCTCCCTCCCTCCTCCTCCCTTCCAAATGCTTTTTCCTCCTCTCCCTTCCTTTCTTTTTTTAAAAAGAATTTTATAGTAAGTATGTAGCAATTGATGGCAACTTTAATAAATGAAATTCTGTTAACCTAATTTTTTGGCCTTGTGATACACAAGTAATGCCAAGTGTCAGTGTTTTTGAATAATATTTAGCACATGTGTTAGTGGTCCCTGAGATCACCTTCTGTCTCTGTGATTCACTGGACATACTCATAGTTCTGAAACTCTGATACTCAGGGTTACAGTTAATAATAGTGAAAGGGTACATATTGAAATAGCGTGGGGCAAAGAAATGTATAAGCTTCTTGATGTCTTCTCCAAGTGTAGTCTCACAGGATGCAGTTAATTTTCCCATTAATGATGTATAACCCAACATGTCCAAAATGTTACCACCCAGAAAAGCTCACCCAAGTTGATGCTCAGGGCTTTTATTGGCAGGCAGGCAGGCAGGCAGGCAGGCAGGTTTTAAAGATGAGGTATATATGCCCTGACTCCTGAACACAAGAGAAAAAAAATGGTGTTTACTATGCATCACATATTTAGCACAAATTATCTAGTGGAACTGGCACAGCATGGCCCGTGATTGTAGAGGCACTTAAACACCTTTTATCAGACAAAATCTTCCAGAGGCTCAGAGCTTAACAATAATGAGCCAGCTATTGGGCAGTCCTGACAGAAGACTTGTCTTGGTAATAATGTGCAGGGTTGAGCAGACCAGGTCTGCTAGGCTAACCTGCATGCTGCCTTAGCTCAAAGTAGTCACTGCAATTGCTAAGTGAAGAGATAGTCTTTGAGACAAGAATCCTAAGCCATTGTAAAAATACTTAAATACCATGTATATGTTGATCACGTTGACACTAACATGTACTTTTACATTAAGGATACATTAAAAATAAAATTTCTCTATCCTCAGTCTTTCTGAACTGGTTCACTCATCATCTGGCTATTTTAATATCAGTAATAGGAAGCTCAAGATATTTCTCCTGCCATTCCTTGCATTTCTTTAAAAGTCATATTTTACATGCCTGTATGCTTACTTGAAAATGAGTATCTATTCCATTTCCATTTTTTCTAATTATATCCTGGTATATTCTTTACAGATTTGCCTTTTATATATGGATCTTTACTCTGATCAAATGGTAGCATGTACATGGATATAAAGGCAAAAGTTTCAACCAAACAAGTAAAAAATTCTGCATTTCAAATTTCAGAAGACTGAAAAATGAAAGATATTTGGAAATGAGTAAAAAAAGTTTACCTAAGATTTTATGACAATTCTCCTTTTTACTTTTTATGATCCATGAACTATGAACATTCAAATGCTCAATTATATACAATTACAGGGTACTGCCCAAAACTACATTGGCATTGCTTTGTAATAGATGTCATTTTCTTATAATATTCTCTCACTTAAAAATTTCTAAATTCTGAATTCTGAAGCACTAAGGAATTTCTTTTTTTGCAGAGACCCAGATAGAGGCCAGAAAATATCGTCATCATTTTTTTAATGTTATTTTAATGGAAGTATATTCTAGAAGTTTTCCATGATTTCTAAGATTTGCAACTTTTCTGAAATATCGCCTGAAATGCATCATTCTATCATATTTATGGATCATTTAACTGGATATAGGCAACAAGATTGGAAATAATTTCCACCATGATTTTCAAGACATTGATTCACCATCCTCAAGCTTTTAACATTACCATCAGGGACTCTGAAGCCTTTCACAAAAGTGAGTATTTATATGAGACTTCACCAACCACCCACCCCTTTCTCCTTTTCCCTCTTTGGATTTTAAAAGATATCTTTATTTCTCATTGGCTTCTGAAATATCATTGTTTCATGAATTGTATTGGTTCTGTTTCAAGTCTTATTCTTAATTTTCACTTAAGCCACTTGTCTAATGGGTCTGCCAGGTCTCAAGGCAAGGGAAAAAGAAATGCCTTTAACTGTGTCAAAGGAAGTGCAATGTCTGGTCACATTTTCTTGAACAAAGCAAATCATAGTCAATATTACCATTAAGAGAACAGGGAGGGACTCAGTGAGCAAGATCTAAAATATAATGTCAGATCATGACTAAGTCACACTCCTATAAAATTTCTTTTTAGGCCAGTCAGATTTTTTAGAAACATTTCATTTTCAAGACAGGGTGTTACAACTATATGCTGAACAGGGGGATTTCACCCTTTATAGTCTAGGCTTAAAATTAGTCATCACATTGTTAGCTACTCACACTCAGTTGTGTTTGGCATCCTCAAGTCCAGAATCTCTGTAGATATAACTTATACAGAGTACATTTCTAAGTGTCTTCCAGGATGGATAATAGCTACTATGTTGGTGGAATAGTCAAAAATTCATGTATCTATCTATATTTACATCTATCTATGTTCTCCCGTTTTAAGACTGAGCCTTAAGTGATATAGAACTGGGTTTTAGGGTATGGATTAAAAAAATCTTGTATTGTGCAATCGACTATGTCAGAGTTCTCTGAATGCCTTTACTTCAGAGGTTTTGGAGAGCCCAGTCTTTGATTTATGTGGTAGCCCTGAGTTTCTCTCTTATTGACCTACTCATTTACATTTTTATTTCAGATTTTATCTGTTTTGACAGGCGGTATATCTATAGCTACTCTATTTCCACTTTTGAAAACTGTTTTGATAGGTATAATTGACTTATTTTGTATCTTTTTTCCTATTGTTTTTAATTATCTTTCTACCTTTTTAAGAAATACACTTTCATTGTGGTTTAGAGACATTTTTAATCCATCACATTTAATTAGAAACAACATGCAAGTAATTGTTTTTATATTATCATCATGGTGATATTTATCACACTGGTGTCTGTGTTTATAATGTTTTCTTTTGATTTTGCTATGTTTTTGTTTTATCTCTGCTAAATACTCAGAGGATGCTGATGTATCAGAGTCAATACATGATGTTCTTTATACCCTAAAACTCAGTCTTTCTCAATTCTAAAGAAAGTTTTAAAATCATGGATTCATACAATACTGAGTTATGTTGAAAAATATGCTTCTTTTTTTTTGTTTTTGTCATTACATTTGTGTTACCTCTGAGTCTTTAGCATATTATTTTTTTCCCTAGATGTCCTCAGGAAAATACTTTATGTTAAAATTGTTTCCTTTTCTAATAGAAAAAATAAAATCGCATTATAAAAAATTTCATTTCCTTTGCTGAGTACAATATGTGACTTTTTTATATCTTATTCTAAGGGCAATAAATTGCAGTGTTTAGAATTAACAGTTAGTAAAAGAAGAACAGTTTGTTTAAAGAATTTTATGAGACAAGATCTTTAATAGTCACATGATATTTAGAAGGCCTGGTTCCTTTACTGCCCTCATATTGAGTAGTGAATTGAAAAAGAAATTCACTCTGCAATAGCACATAGTGAATAACCATTGGCTTATAGTATCTTCATCACTATGGTGCTTAAGGATGTTGTTACCTTTATCACATAGCTACACAGTAAGCTACTCTTACAGTTTGTCAAGGCAGTACCACTTCAAGCAATCCCAAGTCCTCAGAAATGCTCCTTGATTCTTTTATGAAATGTAGGTGACATACGTAAATAAAATATTTATGGGAGAATATCTCCTGTGTCTTCTAAATCATGATAAGTAAGCAAAACAAAAATATCTCCCTTTCTTGCAGGAATATACTACTGTGATAGACAACTTTGGGCACAATATTGAGTTGGTGGACTAAATAAAAATATGTCTATTATTTATAATAATGTTTACACTATAGCTGTCAAACAATTATTCTATAAATTATCTTCCTGTTTGAATTTTTTGAGTAAACTGATCATTAATCTATGTGTTATATATTAGATTGGTCTATGAAGAATAAATAAAAACTATTTAAGATTTTCTATTTCCAGGCATGACATGCAAATAATATGAAGCCTTTGCAATTTTTTTTCTTTACTTAATAAAAAGCAAGATCATTCAGAAGTTTAGCTTCAAAATGAATGGAAATATATCCTCCTTCTCTGCCCTGATTATAGTTTGAGTTGTATTTTTCCTTGGAGTAAAGGGCAAGGATGTAGTCAACCACTTTAAACATGTGTCTCACATTTGTAAGCTATTATCAGAAAAGGAGTCACACAGACATGAGTGATAAGCAAATTTTGATTGTTCATGAGAAAGTGTCAATCTTTTTGAGTTCATCTGCCAGTGGCTCCTAACTTCACCACTGTGATTATCTTTGAGAGGGATGTGTGAGTTTTCTGGGGTAATAACATTAAGTTTCGTTCAGTTTCCTTTCATGATTGAGGATATTTTCAGAGAGGGTGGGTTGATGCTTCTTCAATCTCAGTAGGCGAGCATGTCCTAGATTCTTGCTTGGTTCAATTGCTTACTCAGTAAGCTTGATGGTCCTGGGTGTTTTCTAATGCTTTATATACCTCTTCTACTGTTCATGCCTCTTTGTAGGACATGCCAAGTTGTTCTTCTGCAGGTATTGGGGTGGAATTTCAAGAACTAGGTTTGGAGGTGAGGAGGAATGTTGTAGTTTTTCATGCGACTACTATAATTGTGTTGGTAATTTCTACAGACCACTTTATGATGGCAAAGACTAGGGGAAGAAGCGAACAATATAAAAACAGTGACTCAGATCTATTAATGCATAGGTAACACTGAACAAATTGACTTTAGATAAATCTCAACCATTTGATAATGGCAGTGATTGAGCTTTCAGCTCAATTCTTGATTGAGTTTTGATAACTGATATCCGTGGAAATTTGATAGAGATGGAATGTCTAAAAGTATGTGAAAAAAGTATATAAAAGAATGCAAACTCTTTCTTACAGTGGGTAAGAAGATGCTGCGTGTTGAGTGTTGTACCTTGGAACCTGCTCCTAAGGACCTGCCAACAAGACCTAGTCTATCCAAGTATGTGGCCTCATCCATGCTTTAGATTTGCCTTTTCTGTGATGCTGTGTTTCCATGGGAACTCTTTGCTGTCAGATTTTAGCCAGAAATACAACAGAGTATGCTTGACATAGTACTCAATATTTTATAAGATGGATCTAAAAATGAGATCTGTTTCACACAGTGTAGTGAAAGGAAATAGCTGGAGTCATGCAGACTTGGGTGCAAGTCCTAGCTGTACAGCTGTTGGCACATTTCATCATGTCTGTGAGTCTGGCACTCCTCATCTGTACAGTAAAATTAGAAAACACATGTTTCCTTTAGGAGTTACAGTGGGAAAGTCCAATGACATAATGCACATGACACTTTTATCTCAGTGTGTATATAACACATAGTGTACACTCAGTAAAGATTAGTTTTCTTCTGTTCTCTTGGCAAAGCAATCTGTTGGCTCATGACAGTTGCCTTGTATGGACGTTTTATCTTTTTAGTCTTTAAATAGGAAGCAATCTTAAACTATTGGTGAGTAGCAAAAGTTTTGGGAGGAGATGGGACATTCTTCTAAGACTTCCAAAATAAAAATAGTATCTAAGGTCCATGAAACCTCAGTGAAAGATTCCTGTTGAATGTAGTGATATTACACAAACAAAGTCACAGGCTAATTAGGCCACTGGAACTGTGAGGTGTGAGTAGTTCTATCTCACTCTGCCTGAAAGACATTTCAGAATCTCTCAGGGTTCTTCTTCACTGTGTTTTTAGAATCCACTGTGGTAAGTAGCAAAGAAATCAGTGACTATATTTTGCAGAAGTTTCAGCACTTCAGGAGAGTCAAGGAGCCAGAGTTAGAGGCTGATGGTATTAATTCAACAAAGTAGCAGCTATGGACGCTGCAGTTTGGATTCAGGAATTTCTAATCATAAGGAGCTAGGACTAGGTTGTAAATAAAGGCTATTTTGCTGAGCCTATGAACTTGGAAAATTGTAGGGCACTTTAACCATCATCAGATCACTGATGAGGTCATAGTCATAGTAAATTAGGTGTTTTTCATGAATCTACATTATATCATGTTGGCATTTTGCAGGAATGATAACTAACACTTATCCTAATACTCCACTCTGTGGCCCAGAGTTTAGAACATATCAATAAATTAGGAGAATAGGGAATATTGTCCATGTTCTATAGTTAAAAGTCAAGTGGAGAATATGGATTTTCGTGTGCCCTACCAGCGGCCTTTCTATTTCTTTCCCTTCTTCTAAACATATTTCAGCAGTTGCATGTCTGTGTAATTTCAGGTCTCCCCTTTTGGACTAGGCTACTTGCATCTACCACACTGAGAGAAAACTGGAAAGAACCTCTCTGAAGCAGGGATTTCATAGGATTCATAGTAAAATTAAAAGTTTGCTATGTTCCTTCCTCCAAACTTACCAATCTTGGGCAGAGTCTAGAGCATGAGACGTCAGTAGTGTTAATATAGAAAATATATCCAAAAATGTTTCCCGGGTGATGGAATTAGTACCACGATATGACCTCTAACATGACACTAATTCTCTTTTATGGTCATTGATATATTATAGGCAATTCTACAATTAGGAAGCATATTGGAACTATATTGTATAAACACTCAAATTTCAAGAGTAGCAGAGCATCATAGCTATAATAGGTTTTCCTTTAATATCATATGAGCTCAGGGATGAATTAACAGTATTTAAAGTATTGTCCATAGAGAATCTTTTGGGGTTATTTCATCTATAATATTGTTGGAAATAAAAGGTAGAATGAATGTAGCTTCAAACCTTAAAAATATAGTGAAAGATAAGTGGACTAAATTTAGGATCAGTTTTTCACTCCCCTTATCAGTAAGTTCATTGGATGCAGAAATCATGAGGTAAACTTCTTTCTTGATTCTCCTCAGTTTCTTATTAAATAAGTTGGTTTAAAAAATTCCATACATATAAGGATATTTATACTTGATCGAAATATATGTGATATATATATATATATTTATTAGAGGTTATAATATTAAGAACATTTTATCTACACATATTCCTCTCTCAGTAGAAGCTATTTTTTCGAGAGTGATTTCTTGATAGATTCATTTAAAATAAAATTTGAGTCATTGTGAGCCTGCATGTCAGATAATACTGGTATTTATGGAGAAGGGCAAGCATCTATTCTCCAGGTGATAAGGACGTTTACTGTGAATCATGTGTAGGAGACAGGTATAGGAAAGAGATGAGAGAGGAAGGTATGAATTTTGGTACCATGTGACTGAAGGTTGACTATAATTTTTCATTGGCAATAAAGTTTACTAAAATTTATTATACACTTTTTGCAAATGTTGTAGACATTTATATTTGGACTGAGTGCAAGACACAGAAAACTATAGAAACTGGAGACAGAGAGTCATTCTCACAGGATGCAGGACATGGAGTTTTCAGTTTTTCTGTACAGGGTCAGCAGTCTTACCCTGCTTCCTAAGACTGGGAAGGGCCCAGCTAGCATTTAGGTTTACGTGTGCAGCAGCGTACCCACCACTGCAGTCTCCCCTCCTTTGATAGTCTCCACAGAAAGCAAGATGGATTTGGCTTGTGGGGAATTACTGAACTGGAGCCTGCAACTTAGACACAGTTAGCGGCCTGAGCACTTGTCTCTGCAGCTCTATCAGACGAACATAGATGGGACTCAGCCGTGATTTAATAACCATCCATCTGCCCTGAGGAGAATGTATATGGGCCTGTAATGTCACTTCTGCCACACAGACATCAGCAGTGGGGCTGCTGCCAGAAAATTGCTCTGTGGGCTGCAGAAAAAGGACAATGAAGTGAATTCAATTTCAGAAACCATTCCAGATTGGGATTTTGTTGGATGTGTTTTGTTTATCAGTCTGTGTTCTGATAGGGAATGCGATTTTTGTTTCTATGGCTTGGTTTCAAAGATAAATATTTCCAATATATAAGGCTGCAGGGACGGTATGGATATTAGGTTACAAGTAAACAATGAAGCAAAAACTTCATCAATTCTGTCTTCACATGTTCAGTCTGTTCTCTGTAACCCACCATTTAATCCATTATTTATGCTTTCTGTTTTCTAGAGAGCTGTTCTTTCAGATTTTGTCCTTTTATTAATAGCTATACAAGTACATGCATCAGCATTGTAGTCTATATATCTCCCAGAGAACATGTAAAGCTTCATTTATGATGAATTAGTTTCCATAATAAGGATTCAAAAAAACTCTTAGAAACATTTTAGGAAAGTACCACATTAAGAAGTATATACCCATCCTTTTTCATTAATTCCAAAGCAATAAAGTTTCCCAGATTAGGAGTAAGTAATTATTTCTTTGATTGAGGACCATATCAAGTTGATTAACATTTATTTATCTGCAGACAAGAGAATTGCACTAAGAATGGTGGGTTTATATTGAGACATGATTTTCAACATGGAGACTGACAGTAGGATAGCAGATTCCCCACTTTGATCCCTCCCTTACCCATCAAGGAAAATAGAAAGAGAATAATAACCTGTACTATTTAAAATTTTAGTCATCTTGCTCTTTGTGGGACAAGTATGTACATGTAGATTCAAATACATTTAATTTCTCAGGTAACTCTGTCAGCTCTGAATGTGTGTTTGTACATACAAATTCTGTTATGAGTCAGGTAGTAGGTTATGAAAACCCATGAAGAAAGACTTAAAAGACACCAGAATGAAAAGTGGTAAGAAAATCATTTTACTCTGTCATTTCAATAAGTAATTGTTTTGTGTTATCATCAATACCATCCATCAAAATGATACATTTATTACACTTAGTAACTGTACATTGAAACATCATTTATCACCCAACATCCGTTTTTTGCATTAGGGTTCACTCTTGGTGTTACATATTCTGTGGGTTTGAACAAAAGAGTAATGATGTGTATCCACCATTGCATTATCTTATATAATAGTTCACACCCTAAAAATCTGTGATTTACCTCCTCATCCCTCTCTCCCCACTAATCTTTGGAAGTTGCTTTTGTTTTTATTGTTTTGTCTTCTTCGCAGTGTCTCAGAATTAATATGTTACACCATATAATCTTTTCAGGTTGACTTCTTTTGCTGGTAATAGGCATTTCACTTTCTCCATGTTGTTTCCTGCCCTCATTTTCACCTGATACTTCTTTATTTGCTAGGAGTTATTGGGAAACAATACTACCGAGTAAAGAGTAAAGATTAATGATGCTATGGTTTTAAGGTGTGTTTATATACAATCAAAATTAGTAGTTAAATGGCCTTTAAAACAATGAATGATTTAGCCTCAAACACCTTCCATTAAGTCTTAACTATTTAGTGTCATCTCTAAGTCTTAGACTTGAGCTTAACTTCTCCTATATTGTATATTGCCTCAATCAAATGACTCTAAACATTATTATTTCCATGTACAAATTTTAATAGTTATTCTTATCTTTAAGGGATATTATAGTAACAATTAAAAGGTATGTAAAATATCTCAATATCATACACTGTCTCTGGCACAGAATATATGTTAATTGCATAAATAAGTGAATGAATAAGTTAGTACAAATGAATTAATTAAATGGACAAAGGGATGCTTTGTAAATCAAAATATGAAGTTTTATTTTTATAATGATCTCATGCCCTAATTGCTCTAGTCAAGACCTCTAATAGGATGTGGAATAGCTATGTTGAGAGTAGTCACCCTTGTCTTGTTCCTAATATTAGAGGAAAGATTTTCAGTTTTTCTCCATTGAGTATGCTGTTGACTGTGGGCATATCACATTTTGTTGTTAAAAGTGTGTTTCTTCAATCCCTGTTATATGTACAGTTTATTATATGTGGGTACTGAATCTTGTCAAATGCTTTCTCTGCACCTACTGAAATGATCATATATTATTTTTCCTTCTTTTTGTTCATGGAGTGTGTTACATTAATGGATTTGTATATGTCAAACAATCCTACATACCCAGGATAAATCCTGCTTGCTCATGATAGATGACCCTTTTGATGTATTCCTGAATTGGGTTTGCTAATATTTTTTTGAGGATTTTCTCATCTATGTTCATCAGAGGTAATGATACGTAATTTCATTTTTTGTGATATCCTTTTCTGCTTTTGGTCTTAGTGTAAGGCTGCCACATACATATTCCCTGACATGATAATATAGGTAAAATACCCTAAAGACTCTAACAAAAAAACTACTAGAATTAATAAATCAGTATAGTAAAGTGGCTGGCTAAAATTTAATATACCAATGTTTGTTGCCTTTTATATGCAAAAAATGGAAGAGAATAAAATGAAGAAAACAACCTCATTTGCAACAGAAACTGAAAGAATTCAATACCTTGGAATATACTTAACAAAGGAGATGAAAAATCTGTTTAATGAAAATTATAATACATTTTTAAAAGAAATAGAGGAAGATACAAAAAGGTGGAAATATATATCTCTATTCATGGAGTAATGTTTTTAACAATGTATAGATTCTAATGCATCAAAATCCTACTGGCATTTTTCAAAGAAATAGAATCAAAAAATTTGTATGGAATTACAGAAGACCCTAAATAGTGAAAGCAATCATGAGAAAAAAAGAGCAAAAGTAGAGGTTATCACACTAACCAGATCATGAGCTATACTTACCAAGCAATAGTGATCAAAACTGTATGGGGCTAGAGCAAAAACAGATTCACACATCAATGTAACAGAATTAAGTCAGCAAAAATAGGCTCAACACATATATGGTCAGTTAATTTATGACAAAGGAGACAAGAGTGTACAATGGAGAAAGGAAAATCTTTTCAACAAATGGTGTTAGGAAAACAGGGCAGTCACATGCAATCAAATTAATCTAGACCATTCACAAATACCATACACAAGATTAATCAAAATAAATTAGAGACTTGGATGTAAGACTGGAAACCATTAAATACTTAGAAGAAAACATAGGCAATACATTTCATGACACTGATCTTAGAGAAATCTTTGAGGACTCAGCTCCAGTGGCCAGGGAAGCAAAACCAAATCTAAACATATTGGACTACATCACATTAAAATGTTGCCTCCCACAAAAGAAACTATCACCAAAATGAAAAGATATCCTACTGATTGGGAGAAGATTTTTGCACATCATATATTTGACTAAGACTTAATATCCAAAATATATAAATAATATATAAATAACAAAAGATAAATAATCTAATCAAAAATGGGCAGAATATCTAAATAGACATTTCTACAAAGAAGACATATAGATGGCCAACAGGCTCATGCACAGATGCTCCTCCTTGGTTGTCACTGGGAGATGGCAATCAAAACAACAGTGAGATTGTACCTCATACCTGTGAGAATAGTTATCACTGAAAAGACTAGAAACAAATGTTGATGAAGACAAAGGAAAAGGGGAACCCATTGACACAATTGGCAAGTGTGCAAACTGTTGCAACCATTATTGAAAGAAATACAAAGATTCTTAAAAGTACTGAGACTAGAAATCCCATATGAGCCCATCATCCAACTACTGGATATTAACTTGAAAAACACGAAAGTACATATTGTTAGAGATATATGCAACCCTATGTTTATTTCTGCCCTACTTATAATAGCCTAAGAGCTCATGACAGATGGATGAATAAAGAAGATGTGCTGTATATACACAATGAAATGCTACACAGCTCTTGAAAAGATGTCCTACTGACATTTGAGACAACTTGGATGGAACTAGAGGGGATTATGCAAAGTGAAATAAGTCAGAAGGAGCAATACAAATATAAGATGATCTCACTTATATATAGATTGTAAAGAAACACAACTAATGAACAGACAAAATTAAAGCCAATCCTTGGACATAGACAGCAGAACTGAGATTGCCAGCAGGGAAGGGGTTGGGGACAGGGAGCAAGTGCTGGTAGGGTCCAGTGGGCAGTGGTGGAGGACTTTTGGTAATTTGGTGCAGAACTGGTCTCTTATCACATATGTGATGAATAGTGAGCCTGCACATCTGAACTTATTTTATAAATTAAAATCATCTCCATGAAAGAAAAAAATGTAATTTATGGTCAGTACATGAGGATATCTGTGACAACATATTTTTTGTATTTTTGAAAACGTCCTAAATTATTATAGACGAATAGTAACATTAATTTCAAATCAATTGTAGTTCATCTGTATACCAGAGAGAGAGAAACATATACATTATATACACATATATTATTTTTATATATGTGTGTGTGTGTACACATACATGTAACACATATGTATTTATCTCTCCCTGGTATGGGTGGACTATAAGTGATTTGAAATTAATTAAAACATGTGTATGTATATAATGTGTATCAATAATGTATAACATGTAATGAAATATCTTTTTAAATATATTTAATATATGTTTAATAGCATAAAACTTAGAAGATACAAATGGAAGGTGAAAATAGCCATAATTCCATACCTGGAGAAATCATCTTGGAATATATTGTTTCAGGCATTTTTCTGTGTGTGCGCATATGTTTCCTCGCCGCTCACCTAGAAGCCCTGTGAAGTCACTGACCTTTCTTTCGTAATAAAAAAGGGTGTTATGTTAAAAAGCATCGAGCTTCCAGTTTCAAATCAGACTTTGCATCTAGTGGCTCTGCCTCTTCAGTCTCCGTCAGGCCTGCTCAACATTTCTTTGGCTTTCATGACTTGGAGGCTTTTGATGATTTCAAACCAGTTTCTTTTTGGCATGTCCTTTAATTTGTGTTTCTCTAATGTTTTCTTATGATTAAATTCAAGTATGTGCCTTTGGCAGGAATGTCACAGAAGGGCTATTTAATATTTCTTATTTCAACCTACCAGATGGTGTATAATTTCAGCTTGTCCTATTACTGAAAAGAATAGTGCTTGATCATTGATTAAGGCGGTATTAGCCTGACTTCTTTATTGTAAAGTTTCTCTTCCCTCTTTTTAAGCAATACGTGTTTTGTGGACAGGTACTTGAAACTGTATAAATACTGTTTTCCTCTTTAAGCTTTAAATTTACATGTATTTTGCTTCTTACTAAGTGGTTTATAATCCAGTGCTTTAATTTTTTAAAAATCATATTCTCATGGTTGTTGACCTGACCAGTGGAAGTCCCTTGAAATAGGCTTCTGTGTCATTTTGATGTGCCTCTAACTTCCTTTGTGCCCCTCTTGACTTTCTGGCACAGATGTGGATTCCCAGTTTTTTTGTACTACCCCTGATATAGTGGTGGATTTAGCCATTTCTCCACTTCCTTTTAGAGGAGAAGGTACTCAGGAGCTGCAGTCTAGACGGTAGATGCGCCCGCTCCGCTCGGGCGTTGCGACTTTCAGTTTCCATCAGTGTACAGAACTAAAGTACGTGTATGATTGTCTGTGTATTTAGAGGTATGTGGACATATGTGGACGTATGGACATATACGTATGTATATTCTAGAAGAAATTTTATATGTATTCAACTTCTATCTATAAAAATTGTGTTGCATGAGTTCACATTGATGTTTGTAATTCTAATCCAACGCCTTACAGTTCATTATAGCTATTTTATTTCTTCTTTTATAGTGAAGATCTGGCTCTGGTTACTCTTAACATACACTTAGTAAATCCTGGTACGTTCCCATGGATATATGTCCATGGCTGCTCCTCCCCCAAGTGGATGTCCTCTGATCCCTATTTGGACCCTGCCCTCTATTCTTGACTTCGGCCCCCACTGCTTTGGGCTTTACCGCCTCGTGAATATCCTACTCCTCTCAGATTCTGATTCCTCTACCAGACAGTCTGTCTACAGAGCTGCCCTGCTTGTCCTGCTGGGCTCAGACCCTGTGCACCTGATGCCTCCGTGCAAGGACTCCTTCCTTGATTGTCTTGGCCAGCACTCATGCTACGTTGTCCCTGCAGGAGATACCGCCTTCCTCCTACTCGGGCTCTGACTCCGCACATAGGGCTACTCCCTATGTGGACATCATCTCCCCATCCTTGGCATCTAAAACCCTGTGACTGATGCTCTCATGGGTACATCCTGTCTTTGTCCATCTTGAGAGTGACTCCCTACCCTGGACTGCCCAGATACACGAATACCTTCCTCAGCCTCCTGGAGCTAAGCTTTCTGCTGTCAAACTCCCTGGCCCCACTCTTGACCCTTTGTAGACAGATGCCTTTGTCATCCTGCTTAGATTCCAATACCCCATCCCATGCTGTGTTTCCATAGCATCCCCACCCCTGGTGCAGGTATAATTTACTCAACAGTTTGACAAGTTATTCCAGATGGTAAAGGAAGAAGACTCTAGAACATCTAATTCCATTGCTTAGTTAATATGCAACAGCAGATATGAAGGAAATGTGATCATAAATATTTCCACTGAAGATTATGACTAAGCAGTGTAAGAAATATAACTTCATGACTGTCAAGATACATACATATCCATATTTGTATTCTCAGCATCTAGTATATTACCTGGTATATGGCAACTATTTGCATTTAATGAATTAAAACATTAAGAATGGATGAGTTTGTAGTTTGTTTCAAGCTCCACTTTTAAATTTTACATGAGTTTAGAACACTGACAACTTCCCCCATTATTCTAAAAATGTAAGCTAAAGAAAGTAGTATAACTTAATTGAGTTATAAAGCACATTGACTTATTTCATCTGGCTTTGACTTTATTCATACTTCAGTCTCTCTCCTGGATCATGTAGGCCATCATCATCCTGATAGCAAATAGACTGTGGTATCAAGCATACTTTTGTCCTACGTCTCTATGTCCATTCACATCTCTAATCCTTTCTTAGTAACCTACTCTTAAACCCGTCGTCTCTCACCTAAGGAATCTTTCCTTGCAGGAGGTGCATGGTGATGTTTTGATGGTCATTCTGCCTCTGCTCTTTCTCCCTTAAATACTTCCTCCAAGTAGCAGTGCACTTCTTCATCTTAGCGAATTCCCACTTTTCAGGGGACAGGATAAGGTTTATACATAAGCTCTCGACTTCAAGAGAGTTGAGTCAGATATTAATAAATCATCATCCTAGTGTTTCTATTCACCATTCTTGCCTATTTTCATTTAGGATCTCCTAAAAACTCTTATGGAACATATTGTTCTTGTCTAGGAACTATAGTTTATCATAAGAATTTAGAAAAAAAAAAAAAAAAGCATCGCTGCATCTAAGATGATCACATTTTTGTAGGAAGACCACACTAATAATTTCCACAAATCTACTCTCATACAGTGTTAGAAACCCTCCCGTCATCAGCTCAGATATTTCAATGACTTCTTATTCTGCTCTCAGCATTTCAGTAGTGCTAATTGCCTGCATTATGTGATTCTTTCTGACTTGTCTGTCTCTGATTTTTAACACCCGTTGGTTACTACACCTACTTGCTGAGTTATATTCTTATTATAAGCACCTCCTTGGAAGACCTGTTTGAATTTGGCTGACTCTCCTTGGTAGATTTTTCGACTATTCTCAGATTTAACCTTTTATTCTAGTTTTGGCTTAGAATTGACTGCAATTCACTACTATTCCCTACGGTGTTAAAACTGAAAAGGGGGTGGTTTTTATTTCATTTTTTACAAAACATTCTGTTTAGGCATGCCAGTGAATTATAATCTATAGAAAATTTTCATTTCATTTTCAAAGACTCGGGAAACATTTATGCACTTTATATTTCATGAAAATACAATGTTTTCTCTTCTAAAAAACAGCCTTGTCTGACTGCAGAACACGAATTAAAAGCCATCGGGAGGATTGTGGACTGAGGATGCGGGATTGGTTTTAAGGGCCTTATTGACTTTACAAGCTAGAGTGACAGTTGTTTTTTTTTTTTTCCCTAAAGAGCACTATATTCTTTTTTTTTTTTTTTTTTTTTTCCCAGAACCTAGACTGTATTATAGAAAAGCAATAAAATGGAAGTGTCGTCCATACTTAACACTGTCAGGAGCTTGAAGAAGTCTTTGGGGAATTATACTCCACGGAGGATTCAGCATACAGTGTTTAGACTGGCTGTCTAGACAGTAGGAAATGAAAATTTGGCAGGACCAGCTATATCGTAGACTGCTTATGCGTATTGAGTTATGGTGGAGTCATGAGCTGCTTAATGCCTACATGGAAACTAAGATAAAGTTAACTTGTGTCACATTTTCTGTGGTGACTTACAGTAGAAATCAGGAACCAGAATTTCTAACTTTAATATTCAGAAGATGGTTAAGTTCCCATGTTCCAGAGAGCGTTGGAAATCACTGTTCAGAAAGTTTTAGTCTCATAATATTTAAGTGGTAAAATATGCTTACATGTTTTTCAGCCATGAAAAATTTATTGTTTTCCTCTTTACAAATGGAATTGAGATTAATTATCTGAATATAGGTGGCATTATTTTTTATTGGAATTATAGCAGGTAATAACTCTCTGCCTTTGGTGGAGCAGTTCCTATTAAGTCAGTGACTCAGCTAGCCAATATTGTAGGAATATCAGAATATCCAAGATAAATTTTTATTGAATGCGAAGAGAATTCTTATGAAAACCATGTTTATACCTCTCGCTTTTCTTTGGAAATGCTATTTCTGAGTTGCTATTTCTATGGAAATATTCTATGAGAAATTTTCTTTTTAAATCCAAGGAAATTTGACCTATGTCCTTTCTAGGAGGTAAATATTAAAAAGTGCAAAAGGTTAATTTGTCTGGAGAATTCTGAAGGTCATAAATACTGTTTTTTTTTTTAACCTATGTGACACTTTTTAATAACAGAATTTTTAACTTATCAAAGTTTTGACTTTCCTAATCATATGTATAATAGATAATTTACATGTCACTTTTTCCTGGAGTGTATTTTTGCTGTCACTTTAAAAGATATCAACATTCAGAAAATAAATTTCTGGTTGTTGAGCCCAACAAATGAACCAGAAATTTTAATTAAATGAAAATATATAGACTATGAAACCATTTGTGCCACACCACCAAATGAATTATTTGCTGGTTCGGTGTTTGCTATTTTAGTTACAGGAATCATGGATTACTTAAGTGATTACCACATAATGAAGCTGATTTGCTTTAGAAGGCTTAGAAATAAAAACGATCTAGGCAAGGAGTGTACCTAAGGTCTGACATTCTGTCTTGATCAAGTAAAGTTCGTTTGATCCAGTTCATTAAAAAAAAAAAGTTGTCATCCAGTCAAAACTCACAAAACTGATTTCAGGATTAACACAATAATGTAACGAAATGGTCATATTGAATAAGAAGACTCTGATAATTTTGGTAGACTTAATAACTTATTTTGGACAACTTTTCATGGAATATTTCTATAAAGTAATGTATTTGCAAATGGGGAAAGTACTTTGCGGTGATCTTTTCCTTCTCTTTCCCCATGTGTTTTAACCAGAATTCACCTGAGATAGAACATGTTGTGATTGGTAACAGTGTCACTGCTCTGGCAATGACACTTAAAAGGTTACAGAGGAGAAAATGCCTACAGTTGTCCACTGAGTCTGTGATGTGTAGTTGAGAAGACCCTCAAGTAGAGATTCTTGTGTCTCATCCGAATAGCCTTAAACTTATTTCAATATTTAATAGCCTCCCACTGATCAATGAATGGAGCTGCATTCAGACAGATGATGGTACTCTTTACCTGGCCTCTCCTATAAGCAGTGTAGGTGGCTTAATAAATATTAATTGAAATATGGTTAAAAGCAAATATTTTGTTATCTAATTTTCCATAAAAAGTATAGTAAGGGGAAAATCCTACATGGAAAATAAGTGCAGGGGATTTTATCACTTGTCCAACAATGCCAAGCACCAGCTGTATATACAGGTATACCCCTAGTAAATACACATAATCTTTGACTTTCAGCCATATGCATAATTGTGTTGCGGTGTGATCAGCTGTACACTTTTTATACATGAAGTATTATGGTAGGACACATGCATCATCCTTGCCCTTGCTGCTTGTAGACTGCAGAGGCGGATTGGTTGGTAGAACAGCAGGAGAACCCAGAGAGTTTCATAGAAGGAGCCCTGTGAGGTAGGCTGTGTCTGGAATCTTTAGAGGCTTGTCTGTACACTCAATTAAGTTGACTGTTTGGGGTGAACATCTAAATTACCTTAGTTCATACAATTAACTTAGACAAGCCATTACTGATTGTGATTAAACATTACGAATCAGTTTATTAAAAATATTTATGGGCCACACTGAGGATTAAGGACTAAACCAGAGACTTTACAAGAATATAAAAGAAAGGAAGACTTTTCCCAAAAGGTGAGAAATATGGAAATAGACAGGTTTATGTGTGGTCTTCTTCTACATACCTGATGGGAGAGTCCAAGGACAGTGGGATGTGCTTATTAGGTCTTAGAGAGGCATCAGCATGTGGGCGATATCGTGAGCATCCTAGGCCTGGATGCAGTCATGAGGCAAAGAACACAGGTCAAGAACCTAATTATGGGGCCCCCTGTGAACACAGCAGACTTAAATCATTGTGGTGCCAGAGATTCAGAAAGGTAGAAGAAATCAGGGAAATGTAGGTCTTATTAAAATGTTGATAGTTGACCCATTACAAAAATAAAGCCCCCCCAATTTTGGTCTGGTTTGATAATGTGGAGGTCCACAGTGACTAAGCCAGAGAGTGACTAGGAAGAGATGGAGGTGCCAGAGTACAGTGGATTTCTTTTCTTTTTCTTTTTCTTTTTTTTTTTCAGATTTTTGAAAGCAGAAAGGAGGGTGAGTAGAAGCAGGCAGGCAGTGAGAGAGAGGAAGAAGAAGAATTTATATTTATTTTATCTAGTTGTTCATCTTGGTTCCCCCACTTCTGGGATGTGAACCTGGGCCCTTGGGATGTATGTGAACTGCACCCAATCACTACCGCACTGGACTGCTCTATGCAATGGGTTAATTGATGACAAGAGATCAAAGGAAGCAGAGATGGCCTATTTGCATGATCATTTCAAGAAATGAGCACTTGAAACACAGAATAGAGAAACATCAGCTGGCATCCCAGAAAGGGAGAGGCATGAGCATTGTGTGTGCTAGGAAAGAACCAGCAGAGAGAGATGAAAGAAGCTGCAAAGAGCATGGCTGTTCTATATGAAACTGTTATATGCTGACTGGCATATCCTGGTTATCTTTAATACCTTAAGGAGCACACGTAATCATTTCCACATCTTTTCCCTGTGATCTGTATCTTAATCTGTGGAGGTTCGGTGTGTCAGCACCTGCTTTCTCAGAGTGAGAAGTCGTGGGTGAGGTACAAGATAGACAAAGACACTAGCTGTGTCCTCTCCTGCCTGGGAGATTGTCCATTTGTGTGGTTTGTTCACCCAGAGTGCACATGAGGGGACAGATACTGTCCCCCAGCCCCTTGGTGATTGACCCCAACCAGGAAACTAGAAATGGGTGCCGTGTCTTTCTCTACCTCCCTTCAGAGAACACACACTAATTCAGAATGATGTTTAAAGTATGCTTTGCTGTTTCAATGACCAATTATGTTGACATCTCATGACTTTTCAAAATAGGGGAATTACCAGTTGGGACCTAACTAACTTCCACATGCTTCGAAAAGGGTTGACTGCAGTGGAAGGAATGCTGAGTGGTTAGATTTCTTGGAGGATGTGAAACAGTCCTCTTCACAACCTCATAGTATCACTTTAGTCTCAGATTCCTCTCATTCTCATGCTTGGTATAAAAAATTGTCTTCCTCAGAAACACTGCCCATTTCTAATTCTAGAATGACTCTAACTCATTTTCCTTTCTTCTGTCTAGCAAAATCAGACTTCCTTAGCATAGATTTTGTTAAAGCTCTACGTAAGGTAGTTTTGGGACAGTTAGACAAAAGAACATCTCATCTCACTAAAATACAATTTAAAATTTGAATGACCACACATTGTGGCTTACTTAGAAGGTCAAGGAAGAATGAACTTAGGGTTTTCCCTGGTGATATTAACAATATATTATGTGAAAGGCTGTTCCACATCTGAAAATCCTTTTAAAATCCTTGGTCAGAGCAGATACATTAAACCTTTATGGATTAGCAATGCTTTTATGAAGTTCTCCCTTTCCCTAGCTGGCTGTGCATGTTCCTAGGCCATTGGGGGCAGATGTTTCCATTTAGGGAGATAAAAGCCAACTCAGTGTTCACAAGATAGGTAGGGATGGGACTCAGTCCCATGCACACATGTGCTGGTGGGTGTGGGCACCTTCTCTGATGGAGTGTGTGTGTGTGTGTGTGTGTGTGTAACTGTGGGTTTTTTCATCAGGATGAACCAGCATCTCATTTGCAAATATTATTATGTGAATCAACTCAGTCCTATTGATGATGCTCTTAGCTGTCATCTTTATGCAGTATACCACTCCAAAAAAAAAAAAAAAAATGTATCAGCACAGGGAACAAGTGGGAAGGGGCGACCTGGCCTCCCAGGAGGGACAGAGGTGTGCCTGCTGGTGGAGGCTGTAATTCCGCCTAGTCCCTTCTTCCTACCAGTGTGATTTGCAGTCTCCTTTCAAGCTGTCCTTTGTAACACCTACCTGTTTTCCCTGTTTTTGTTCCTAACATGACACAATTCTGTATCACATGAAAAGTGCAAATCCTGTCTATTTTTAAAGCTTTTCTTCTATTTATTGAGAATAACCCCTCATGATTGTTCTAAGGACCATGTTGACTTGTTCCTAATACCTAAGATTGTTTTTATTATAAAGTGTCACCGCATACGCATGGAATTGCTTTGTGAGAGCCATCTGAGAGGAATAGTGGAATCCAAAGCCAGAGTGTTTCATTTGTTTTAGCAGAGAAGAAGAGTGAGATCAACTCATTTCAAGCAGATCTCTGCAAACTGAAGGTCTGAAAAAGAAAACAGAACAAAATAAGCAGTTTCACTGGCAGAGTTTGAGCGCCACGACTCACAGTGTGATCTCGAGAGCCAGGCTAAGTGTTCTGTGTCATAATGACCGGTGTGGCGGCTGCTCCCTGGGGGATAAAGCACAGCGATTTTTAATAATCTGGAAACACTGTTAATGGGGCTTTAATTAAGTGGAACAAACTGGTGTGTGCATTGCCTTCCTTGATACAAATTTTAATTTAAAACCAGACTGGGAATTGTTCTGTACTATTCTGCCACTATAAAGAGCGGGGCAGAACCACTCATCAGTAGATGGGGTGCAGCCTTAGGAATGAAGGGAATTGTCCTTTGGCCTAGGACCTAAGTAATAGAGGTTTTTGACTCTTCCGTGAGCCTATAAACAACTTCTAGAACAAATGAATGAAAATAAGTCATCCTGTACTCTAAAGAGATCATAGCAGCCAGAAGCTGGGGTTAAATACTTCTGGGCAAGTTGTTAAGCAGCAGCAGAAAGGCGCTCCTGCAGTTAGACTCAGCCCCATCTTTCCTACCAGGACATAGGAGGTGGGGGGCCTGTTTTCTATGGTGAAGGACAGGCACTTTCTTATGGACAAGATAAGATTATTGCTGAAAGGCTTCTTGTCCTCCAGTGGGAAGAAGGGGAGGTAGTTCTTTCTACTCCTTGAAACCAAATGGGAAAATAGAACATGAGAAAATTCTTTATAAACCTTTGAGTGTCTGAAAGACGGGAAATTGAGGATGAGACTCCTCTGAAAATCTGCTGCAATCTGGCCCAATGCCAAGTAGAAATAAGGAGAATGGAGAGAGCTGGCATAAAGGCAGCTAAGGGGTAGGCTGCACTGCTGGTGTTTGAGTCAAAGCTACTAGAGGTTTCCCCAGGTAGCAAACATCACAAAAATATAATAGCTCCAGTCGCTGATGGTAACCCACCGGCTTGTGAGGGCTGCTCCCAGAACAGTCTCTACAGGGAGGAGCTCTTTGCGAACTGTGACAAATAGCAAAGGTTGAACTGAATCCAAGTACCCATGTTAGGAGCTTGTGCAGGTTTGAGATCCCATAGGACATTGCAGAATAGCCAGCCGTGTATTCTCCAAGACAGCGCTTGAAAGCTGTCTGCTGAGATGGCCCACAAGGCAGTCACCACCCAGAAGCAATGGTCTGCAACCAACTAAAGAGACTGTTGGCATTTACAGTCCTTCCTCTTCTCAACCATCTAGAAAAGCAAGCATCTGTGAAGGGAGCACGAGTGTTGTGGAACTTTTCTTTCGATATGCTTTAGAAGTTTTAAACAGATTGTACTCACTTCTGTTAGCTAGAAAGAGTTAGACTCAACTAGGATCCCATGGCAGGATGAGTGGATTTCAGTAAAATCCTGAATTCAGGGTAAAATAAGGGAACAGAAACATCACCCACTTTATATTTCTACAAAAGTTTTAGACTAATTAGTAAATCATTCCAGTCGTGTTCTGAAGACAGCAGCTGTGGAAACTTTTAAAAAGTACAATAGGAATTGTCTGTTAAGTTTAGAGAGTGAGGAAATGACAAAACCTTTACCTTTTCTAGAACATGGCTCACTTCCTTAACAGAGAAACTGCCAACAGTTTCTTCCCGATTCCAGTCACATGTGTACATATGAAATAGTCTGCAAGGAGATCCATGCCTTAATTCTACTTGGGGTCTGTGCACTCTTGTTCAGCTGACTCAGAAGAAAATGTGCTGCAGGCCTTCACTGAATACCGTGTCCTGCAGTTCTGTCCGTGAACTTGGGTATATCTCCTTCAGATCTTTAGAGATAAACCAAAACAAAAGTCTATATATGTCTTTATGAAATTCCTGTGGACCAGTTATTTCCTTTAATTATCATTGGTAGAGGATGGAAGACGCAGAAGCTAGCTTGTCCTGTCTTCTGGATACTGACAGGAGTAAAGAATAAAGACGTTTGCAAGGGTTAACTGTCCTGAGCACAGTCTGTGGAAGCTGTCTTCTCTCAATCACCTAGAATTATAGTTTAAATAGCAATTTGCATCGATAGCTTTGGCACCCTAGGTTTGTCTCCCTTTTTTGTATCTCTACAGTAATTCAAAGGATCCAAGAATGTCTTCAGGATCTCAGCACATAATTAAGTGATGATCAGTGGCCCATTGTCATGAATTTTAGAGAAGAAAAGCAGGTTATTTTATATCACAGTCACATAGAATGTCAGGTTGCTTACATGACCCCCAAAGAGAGAAGAATCAGGGGATTTTTTTTTTTTTAATCTTAAATGGATTTGGTTGTCATTTTCACTCTTAAGGAGAATGTGTTTCTATGAATATTAAAATATAAATAGCCCAGAGTAATTCAATTTTCACAACAGGCAGGTCCACAGCAGACACTCTGCTGCTGAGTTCACCTGGTTCAGATTTGATTGTGTGTCAGGATACAGGTCTTAAGACTTATTAGCTTGGGTGCACTCTGGTTGGAGCAGTGGTTACGTCAGTCACATCCAAAGGATGGGTTGGATTCCTGGGTCCAGTGGTAAGACAACCAGGATGAACAACTAAATAAAATAAACTGCTCTTCCTCCTCTCTCTGCCTGCCTGTCTTCTCACCTTCATTCCTGCCTGCTCCTTTCCTTTTTTTTTTTTTTAAAAAAAAAACTTGCTAGCTTTGCAAATATACTTTCAATGATCATCTATGATCTAAGTATTTTGTGGTGAGTGAAGGAGCAGATATACCTGAGCCTTAGTAACTTTTAAGAGGCAAAGAAATTACGGGCCTTCCCCCAAAAGACTTGACCTATGACATAAATTTACATGAAAAAATGAGGAATAGTCAGTGTCTGTAGCTGATGGGTTTACTGAGCAGTTGCTCTCCTCAAAGGGTTGATCATTGAGTATTGGCTGGGAAAGAATCTGTTATCTTAAAGAGATAGTGAAATGCATGGTTTTAATAGAGAGTTCACTGGAAATAAAAAGTAAAAGCTTTTTGCTCTTTTATTATTTTATCTGAGATCATAAATTATAGCAACACATATTAAAAAGAAATCAGATAACTGAGACTGAGGTCAGTATCTGATTAATATAAGCAACACTTGCTAAAATAATAATAAAGATCAAAGTAAAACTGTATTATGTTCAGAGAGTTCTAATTAAAATTACAATTAAATCATTAGTTGAAATCTTAGGCTAAAACACTAATATGTTTGCCCTTATATTTTAATCATGGAAACAATCCAATTAGCACTCTTGGAATTGAAAAGATTCAGAAGGGAAAACTTCCATAAGTACTTTTTGTTGGTGGGGGGGGCGTCGAAAGCATGGTTAGAACATTTCATCTTTATGTATTACTGTTCGTAATTTCCCAGATTTGTAGGATTTAATTATCTAAAAACCTGGAAGACTCAGTTTGTCTGTTTTGTTAAATGAATAGCACTTCAGGCTCTTGCAATCTGCTTCCTTTACTTTGAGCTTTTTCTTTGCATCTAGAAAATTCTTTATCATGCATTGATCTAAAGAGTTTCTGCTGAGACTCTTTTAGAATCCTTTGTGTAATTCCTAATAAGCACACATTGAACTGAATACCCAAAGTGCCTTTTTGCCATCTACTTTCTTCATTTTGATGCCCATACATCATAATTTAAGCATTGATTTATTCTCCTGCCAAATGAAGTGTTGTTCTTTTTCCTTGAAGAATTCTTTTCAGGGTTGTTCAGCTCTGAGAAAGCGTGCTGAGCAAGTAACCCCAAAACGTGAAGGGATAATGATGGCCATCAAGTCACCTGATAGTTTTATTCCTCATATTCGTTTGCTCCTCATTCCTTCTGGGCAGGGATTCAGTTTATACAATACATCCCGATCTTCACCTTTTACTTCTATTCCTCTTTCATCACAGGGGTCCCATCAACCAAAATATGAACATACGGGCCTGAAAGACCACCATGACCAGAGAAGGTAACTCACTCTTCTGAGTTACTCACTTTTCATCATTTTTAACCTTGATCTCTTTCTTTAATATGATGCTAACTTTTTCACAAGGTTTTAGCAGAATTTTCATTAGTGCCTAGATAGCAAAAGTAAATAATTTACCATGTTTTCTGATATGCTGTCTTCATGGTATGAGTTTTCTTTGTTTTCTAACAGAGAATACTTGATGTTTATAATTTCATATGTAAAATGTTTTTCCAAATAGATGAATTTTGGAATTTTTCAGACATTCACTAAGTCACACTCAATGAGTTATTAGGCATGGGCCTATAAACCACAATTTAATTAGTTTCAGATGATGCAGAAATGATTCAACAGGTGTTTTCCTAAAAGAGTACACAGTCTACAGATGGGTGGCCAGGGCTTATGCTATTGCTGTATGTGGGACTCCGTATTACAGCAGCCGAGCAGTAGCTTTAAAGAATTAGGGAAAGGAAATGCTTTGTATACAGCAGCTGGGAGATGATCTCAGATAAAATGCAATCATTTTCTGTATGAGGAGGGGACTTGGGACTTTCTGGAGGACAGGAGCATTGTGAGCAATGTCCAGGAGCAGTTATTTTGTGGATTTGTTTGTATGGGTTCATCGTTAACTCAGTCTAAATAAAGGGAGTACTTGAAGGAATTCTCAAGTTCAAGGGCAGCAGACAGGAGATAGAACTGGAAAGATGAGCATGTTTATATTTAACACTTATCTGGTATCCATCATGTTCTATGCATTTCCCATCATTTATTTCTTTTGTTTTTCATTGCAATACCTTTATGGTAAGTATTAGTATACAAGTTTGCAGGTAAAAAGGATGAGCTTAAGAGAGTTGAAGTTTAACAAATTCTGGTCAGCTGCTATGCTGCAAGCATTTACTAACATCTAGCCCATACTGTTTCTACCCTAATTGTAAAGAGCATTGATTTCCAGCATAAAGAATTTTGATTTTGTCCTAAAGTAAGTGGAAAGCAGTTATTAGCAGGATTTGATCTTAGATTGAGAAAGATCATTCTAGCAGCCAGCACTGTAGAGCCAGGATTTATCATTCTAGTAGAGAAGGCAAAAGATAATAATAAAGGGCAAAGCATGCAATTCTCTGTATAGAGGGGAGAAGACACCAATGTTAGGAGTTGTATTTAAAAGAAATAAGGTAAAGGAATATCTAGTGACTACCTGTTATGTTGCAGATATTTTATATTTATCTGCATATTTTATCACGTGATCCTCACTGTAATTCTCTTCCTTCATTTACTTGATCAACAAATGTTTCTGTCATTCTGTAAGGAGTAGAAGATCTGACAGTGAATTAAAACATATGCCCAGCTGTCAAGGAGTTTATAGTCTAATCTGGGGTCCCTTTTACAAATGTGGAAAAATCAAATCAGAGAGATTACCTCCTCCAAATTCACCTGTTATCTTGCCTCCCATTGCCCCCTCTCTCTGCCACCTCATTCTCAATTCTAGACCCTCAGGGGCCAGTGTCTCATCTTATTTATGACAGGTCATCACTGCACACCAGCTTCAAGGAATTGTGCCAGCAGATGGTTAAGATTCGGTCTTGATGTTGACAGAATGCTAAGTATTAATTTATGAGTGAGTGGCTTCATGACAGTAAATTCTTCCTTATACAGTCTGAGATTCTGCTCTGTGCTCCAGTCCAGCTCTTTAGAGTCGCTCAAACACGTGCTCCCCAGGTTCTGAGCAGCACAGCATAGTCAAATTCTGCAATTTGGGTCATGTCAGCTGTTTCTTTTAGAGAAAGGACTGTATTTTACCACCTCAGTCATTCTTAGGCATGGGTAGTCTTTAACCTGGAGGCAAGGAGAACAGCTGGAAGACAACACATATCATAATAAGAGGCTTCTGTTTCCATTGAAACCATTGCCCAATTTCCAGTCAAGACTTGTTGATCTCTGGCTGAAGTGAGATGCTTCCTACCAAGAATTTTGAAATTCAGTTTTTTTCAGATGGGTCTAATGCAGATCCCCAACTTATATTTCTTATTTCTACCCTTTTCAAGGATCTGAATGGATCAAATGACCTGCTGACACTGTGTATTCAGTCTCTTCTGAAATTCTATGAATATAGTGATACCTTGGGCTGATTTTTAGCAGTCTTCCCTTCAAATATGAGTCATTAAAAGCTGTAGCAATTCTTGAGAGAATTATGGCTGTCAGATTGTACCCGAAAATTGCAAATGGCTGTCTTGAACCCCACCACCGAAGAGTTCCGATTAGAAGCCAACGTACTCCACAGCTCTTAAAATTGATAATCTTCGTAATTGTGAAGCCACTACCTTTAAAGGGTTATCACAACCCCACATACCACCAGTGGTGGGCTCCATTGCTTTTAACTTGTGAGTAACTGTGTCTAAGTTGGGCTTACTCCTATCCATTGTTTACTGAACCCTGGTATCTAAATTAAGTTTGTCTAAAAGGAGGGAAAGAGTACATAGGCAATTTGGAAATTCTGTATGGTTGACATTTGATTCTTGGTATTTACACTGGGATAGATTTGAAAGTTTGTGTTGGTTTGGAGAAACATAAACTTCTTAATTCACAGAATTCCAGCACTGTAGACCTATTCCATCTGAAGGCACAGTGAATGTTTCATTGAAACCAGACAAAATTGTAATTCCTTCTACTGGCTCTTTCATTTTCTTTCCAGTTCTTAGCATTCCGCTAATAGTTCCATGTTCCCACTTTACTAAATCATCCCCAATATCTCATAATGAAAACCAGAACAGACTGTGGAGAATGTATCAAGTCCTATGCATACCAAAACCAGTGTCAATGTCTGAAAAGAGAACTCTTGGAAAGCAGTCATGATGATTGTAAAAGCTCTAAACATACCTCACATTTCCTGTAGAACTTTGAAATATGTGCCAAGGAGGAGTCGTATCTTTTACACCAATAGAAATTACTGATGAATCCCCAAAGGGGAGCTGCAGTGTTCCATCAGTTTGGGGGGAATTTCCGCAGACCCAATCTCAGAAAATCTCAGCTTATTTTTACTTTAATTTGTCCTCTTCCTTGCTAAAGTCTTGGCATGATGATTCTAGACTTTCATTTTCTGCTCCTTTTGAGTTAGACTGCCCAGCAGTTGGAATTCAGTTCCTGGCTCACGTATTTCCACTCTGCTTGTCGCATTGAAACTGATATTTCAGCTTTTCTCAAGTGGTAACTGTTTCCTTCAGACCCCCAATGGCAGAATCCAAAGTCCCTTATTTACTCAGCCAGCATCTGGTTTAGTCTCCCAGCTTTCAGCAGAGTAGAAGGAAATTGGACAAATAACATTAACTACATCAAAGTATTACAGTTAAGTGGGAACCACAAAAGCACTCTCCTCATATTTCAGTTGAAAAAAGGTGATTTGCTTTAAAAAGGCCCAAGGGAAAAGCAATTTGGATAAGCAACAGAGGCAAGTGAAAATTAGGCTTGTTCTGCTTTGAAGCATTCTCTGAGAAGAATGTGCTCTGGGCATACCAGGATGGAACGGTCAAAGGAGGCTTCCTTCCTTTATAATGAGTAACCTTTTATCAGTGCAGCTTGGTAGCATTACTCTCCACAATATACCAGAAGCATTTCAGGGTATAGCATTCGCTACAGACCTTTGACTGAACTGGGAGGATTTTAAACTCAAGAGAGAATGAATCCAAAGAAGAAAGATCCTGGTTCCAGACCTTTGCCCAAGATGCTGATAATATGTTCAATTATTGGAGAACTGCGACTTAAAAAATAATTCAGAAAGAGAAATGGGATGGAGATGTAAGAATCTCATCAGTGGGACTGGCCAGTTTGCTTTGGAGGTAGAGTGGTGCCTGTTTGTCCACACACTGCAGGACACAGGATTTCCTGCAGATCACCTGGTTCTCAGCCTCTCGAATGTTAGCACACCTCTGCTCAGCAGTGTTTCAGCATATAAACAGATCATTTATATCAGGTTATTACATTTTCAACACTTAGAATCCAGTGATTTTAGTGACAGCATTTTCATATGTAAGGCAGGGAAAAGGGAAAGTTGGGATCCCAAAGAGAAAAGTATCACTAATAAGTTGATCATTTAACAGCTTTGTCTGTGGGTGAAGATATTTCTGTTTACTTTGTTGGAAACTCATTTTTAACCACTTGAAACCCTTGATATTAAATATAACTACATGTATATTTTTCTTGTAGATACTGCCTTTGCTTCCCATTCCCTTGGAATTTGAATAACAGTTCCTGTCTAGGCACATTTCTCCTTTGATCTTTTACTAGTAAAGTTACTTTAAACACTCTGAGTTTTACTTTCTGCAGCTGTGATAGGGGGACTAGTAATTCCATTGATCTCAAGTTATTAGAAAAATATGTATAGCCCATGAAAAATACCTGGGGTAATACATGTAATACAGTTAGAATACAATTCAAACTTAACATTTAAATTCTTATTTTCTAGGTATAAAAATAAGTTTCATTACCACAAGTAGGACTTACTGTTCTTATTGTTCAGAAACTTCACCTTGAATTTCATGATATGCTTTAAAGTAGATTAACTTTAGTCTTTCTTAGAACATGACAGCTTTGATCAGTTAAACCTATACTGAAAACTAATATACCATATTTATTAGATTCTAGGCCACATTTATTTATTTATTTATTTATTTGCTATTTTCTGTCTCTCCCAAAATGGGTGCAGCTTACATTTGAAGGGTGGCTAAGTTTTACCTGAAAAGATAGTTGGTAGATACACTAGATCCCTTAAAACTCTGTTAATTTTGTTAATACCTTATGTATTTAAGATTTTTAAAATAATTCTTCACTCCTCACTATTTCTCTTTTTTAATTATTTCGAACTTTGTAAATAAATCTCATTTTTAATTTTTGACTTTTTCACAAAAACGTCTTGAGAAGTTGGGGTGTGACTTAGAATCACTGGTGGCTTAGAATTGAATACATATGGTGTTTCTCTTGAATAAGCAAATTCCTACCAGATTTTTTAGTGAAGAGTTCAGTATAAGACATTTTTAGCAAAATTATCATCTTAGTTTCTCAATTAATTGCCTACTTCCATTAATAATTTTCTAAATTATACGTAACTGATCAAGAAAACTGTCCTCTTTTGCCCATTAAGGAGTGATTTTAAATGGCCCAATCCTACTTGTTTTGCTCACTTATTCCCTTCCCCAGTCTGTGTTTGCTGGATAAGTGCAGCCTGGTTAAAAAAACAAAACAAAACAACGGTGCTTGTATGGAGGGGGTGAATGGATGAAGTATGTAGGGAAAGCCAGGACCAGAAGCTGTGGAGCCATACTGAATTCATCCATCAAGTGTCTGTTCTGGTCTGGGTGTTTACACCCGATGTCAATTGTGACTGGGCAGTGTGGAAGCCATGAAGTTGTCACATATTTTAGCTGTCACCTTCCTCAGGAGAGGATTTGAAGTGTCATACAATCTGTATGAACTAGAGGTTGACGAACAAGTCTGAAAGCAGAACTGGAGTTGAGGATTAGGGTATTGGAGCAATAGTTCACAATTTAGGATAAAATGAAATTTTCATATAACTTTCACCTTTTATCTCCTTGATCATAAAGTCCACACAGACAATACAGCAGGAATCTACAGCCTCCGAATCTGAGTTCAGTTGCTGCCTCTGCTGCTCACTTGCGTTGCCCTAAGTAACTTTCCAGTTACCTTTTCATGATTAATTTATGATTATTGTGATGGGAATTATGATCTAGTACAGTGGATATGTGTAAATGTATGAAACATTTCTATATAGTAATTTCTTGCTGAAATAATCTTGCATTATAAACTCATGTCATTTTCAGGTGTGCATAATTATAAACCAACATCTGAATATGCTATACTAAATTTACCACTAAAAGTCCAATTTTCTTCTTCACCATACAGTTGACCCCTTTTAACTCATAGTTTATCCGCTTCCCGTCCCCTTTCCCTGGTGGTAACCATTAATTTCATGTCACAGTCTAAAAGTTTATTTTGTTCATTTGTTGTTTTGTTTCTTTATTGCGTGTGAGTGAAGTCATAGGACCTCAGCTTTATTTTTTAGATACCTCCTCCTTCCTCTGCATGCTCAACATTTTATTGAAATGATTAAATTGTGGTCGGCGTGGCAAAGGAACTCCTAGCAACATGGAGTACCTTCTGAAACTTGTCATGTAGCCTCTTAAAATGTATAATTTCTTTTTACCTGGTGCCAATAAGAAAAACTGTTTTGAGTTCTGTTCTTAGAGACTATCTTGTTTCCATAAATAAACTATAATTATATTTTGACTTTGTTTTGGTTTACAGGAGGGATCATTTTAAATTTGTTTTGTAATTAGAGTCTATTTAAAGGTTTTCCTTGAGATTCGTTCCTATTTCCATATCCTTAGACTCCTCATTTATTATAGAATTGCTAATTAGGTTAATGTTAATATAGCCATTGAGGGATATAATTAGCATATTTATAAAATAATAGGCTTTAATATTTAACAAGAGTTTCTGTTTTACTGGTAAATTATTTTTTGTTTGTTTGTTTGCTTTTTCCCCTGGCCCTGCTTGCTAATCTAGGTCCTAGGGCTTGAGGTCTATACCTTAGCTGTCTCAGGCCCTGAGTCACAAGAGTGTGACCATGTTGGGTTTTTTTTTTAATGTTTTTCTTTTATGTCTTCAAAAATTTCTTTAGCAATGTATTACAATTCTCAGTGTACAAATATATCATATCCTTCCTTGGTTAACTTTTTTCCAAAGTTTTTTCTTTTTTTTTTTTAGATGCTATTGTAAATGGTACCGTTTTCTTAATTTCCTTTTCAGATAGTAGTTGCTTTATAGAACTGCAATACATTTGTGTAGATTGATTTTGTATTCTGCATGCTTTTGAATTCATTCGTTATTAGTATCAGTTTTTTGGTTATGTGCAAATATGATTTCACTTCTTCCTTTGTGGTTTATATGTCTCCACCACCCCCCCGCCCCTTGCCTTATTATTCTGACTAGGGCTCCCAGTAAGTACTGTGCTGACAAAGAGTAGCAGGAATGGGCTTCCTTACCTAGTGCCTGATCTTAGAGAAAATTTTTTCAGTTGTTCACTGTTGAATAAGATGTTAGTTAGACTTGTCATATATAACCTTTTTTGTTTTGTGGTAAATTCCTCTTACACCTTGTTTGTTAAGAGATTTTAATCATGAAAGGATGGTGAATATTGTGAGATGCTTTTTCTGTGCCTATTGAGGTGATATTGTGGTTTTCATCTTTCATTGTTTTAAGGGACTATGTCAAACTGATTTGCATATGTTGCATCAGGTACTAGGAATGAAACTTGCTTGGTTATGATGTAGGATCCTGGAATGTGCTGTTGAATTCAGTTGTGTCTGTATTCATGGGGGTATCAGCTTGTAGTTGTCTTTTTTTATTAGTCTTTGATAATAGGGTAATTATAGCCTCATGAAATGAATTTTAGAGTATTCATTTTTTGCTAGAGTTTGAAGAGGTTCAGCATTAATTCTTCTGTAAATATTTGATAAGACTTAACAATAAAGTTACCTGATACTGATTTTCTCTTCACTGGGAGGTTTTTGAAAACTGATTCAGTCTTGGTAGGTTGAGGGTGATGGGACTAAAACAGGACACTCCAACTTTCTCAGTGATTTTTCAAGTTTCTCAGAATTGTTCTGCTATAAATGCCCCACTCTGACCTGGAGAACAGAAACAGTGAAGAACATCCCCAGGCAAAGGAGAAGCTCCTGCTTTTCTGAGCCTTTAGCTTTTTCCTGCATCAGAGAAGCCCTCTGTCACTCACTGAGCCTCCACCCTTCTACTATGAAACTGTTTGTCCCTGTTCTCCAGAAGAATGTAGAAAGGGGAGTTTATTTAAGAGTAGGGGGGGAGTCATTACTCCTTACCACAGGAAGATCCACTCCTCTCTCTCCTGAGACCTCCATGCCTCAACTCAAAATACAAGTGTATATCCAAGCGACCTCAGGATTTACTGTCATGTAAATTCTCTGTGCTGTGTTGCTGTTAAGTCTGGGCTTTTCTCTTACTAATTGCACCTAATGTTAATTTGTTCATTCATCCAGCCTGTGAAGAACCTCTGAGAAAAGAGAAAACTTTTCCTTTGACCGCCCCACAAATATTTCTGGGAATTTGTCTGTTTCTTCTAGGTTATTTAATTTTTTGGCACATAATTATTCACCACAGTCTCGCGTGGCTGTTTGCATCTGGAGTATCAGTTGTAACATCGCTTTCATTTCTGACATTATTTGGTTGTTTTCTCTTTCTTGGTTACCTCAGCCAGCTAAAGTTTTGCCAGTTTTTTGGGTTTTTTTTTCCCAATTACCTAACTTTTGGTTTCATTGATTTGAAATTTGTTTTTCTATTATTTCATTTATTTTATAAATCGAGCCCTTATCTTGCAATATGCACAAAATCAACTCCAAATGGATTAAAGATTTAAAAGGAGACTCAAAGCTGTAAAAATTTCTCTAAGAAAAATAGGATAAAAGCTTTGTGATACTAGTCTGAATAATTCTTTCTTGGAAATGACACAAAATGCACAGCAACAGCGATTCAAATAAACAGGCATGATGACCTCAAACTAAAAAGTTTATCCTCTGTAAAGGAAGCAATCAGCAAAGCAAAAAGGAAATATATGGAAAGGGGGAAAATATTCTCAGCCATATATCTGAAGGAGTTAGTTTTCAAGATGTAAGAAACTCCCACAGCTCAATAGCAAAGCAAAACAATTAAAAGAAAACATTGAAAAAATGGACAAACGACTTGAATAAACATTTATTTAAAGCAGACAATACTAAAAGGGCTAAAGATAAACAGAAAGATGCTCAATATCATTAATCACCACAGAATTGCAAATGAAAACTACTGTGAAATATCATTTCACACCTGTTAAGATGGCTATTATTAAAAAAACCCTCAAGCGATAGCAAGTGTTGTCTAAGACATAGAATGGGAACGTAAAATAGTGCAGTTGCTATTGAAAGCTGTATGGAGTTTCCTCAAGCAATTAAAGATAGCATATGCTCTGCAATCCTACTTTTAGATATATAACCAAAAGGAAATCCTGTATGTGACACCATGAATGGGCCTGCAGAACATTATACTTAGTGAAATAAACCAAGGATAAATACCACTTTATCCCACTTTGTGAAGTGTCTAAATCAGTCATCGAAGCAGAGAGCAGAGGGGCTGAGGGGCAGAAGGGAATGGGAGGATCCTGTCCCACAGGTATGAAGTTTCAGCTATGCACGATGAGAAAGTGTAGAACTCTGCAGTGTATCATCGTTCCGATAGTTAAGCATGTTGGACTGTGCTCTTAGAAATGTGTTCAAAGACGAGACTTCACGTTAGATGTTCTTATGTGAATGAAACAAGAGTTGGACCAAAAATCAAGTTAACATCTATTTCATAAGCAATGTTATAGTTAATTTTTTAATTTTGAATTTAATCAGCACTTACTCCATAATGTTTTCTTGTAAAATGAAACACTTCCCCCACAGAGTTTCTTACTTCCTATCGAATCTTCTAATCAGGTCCTTTGAAAGATCTGAAATGAGCAATAGTGATTTAAAAGAGAATCATTAAACCTCCATTTGTTTTTCAAATTCACTTGAATTTGTTTCAGTTTCATCTTGTTCTGTCTTGCATTACATGTGTTAACTTAGACATCGGCAATTCATTGCAATCATTCTGTAGATATCATTCTGCTTTTCTAAATTTAATCCAAACAACTTTCATTGAAAATATTTAATGTGACAGGTACTTTATCAGCATTATCACTCTCTCTTATGTCAGTCTTCTGAGATAGGAGCTAGCATCATCCCTATTTTGCAAATTAGAAAACCAAGTCTTACAAAGGTTAAGTAATGACCCCTGGAAATATTGCTCCCAGAGGCAGAGTTGAACCCAAATCTATGTTTTAGAACATTATAGAAAAATGAAGGGGAGCTTCAAGGTATTCCCTCATTGTTGGCTTATATGCATCTATAACTCGGGGTTAGAATCTTCAAATTTCATTGAGGTTATTTTCTCTTCCAATCATAGTGACTTGTGTCAGCTAATAATATTTGAATATCATTGAAATATTGAAACACTGGGTTTTAGCGTACAGTTCATAGAAGGACTTGTGTTGTTTTACCATATTAATGAATCCCCTAAGTAAAACTATTTCTGCAGAACTGGAAAAAGAAAACAATTGCTATATCATTGACAATGTGTTTCTTCCATTGAAATTATTTTTTAGCAGTAAATTATGAATCACCAACAATTGTCTAAATGTTGAACCTCACTGAGAACAAAATAAATGCAATAAAAGTTTCAAGAATAAAGTATCATTTTCACCTTTGAATTTGGTAAATTGAGAAATCAACAGTCAGTCCCGGTGTTGGTAGGTGTGTGAATGAAAGTAATCATTCTGGAGGATAGTTTGCTAATAATTCTAAACACATAAACTTTAGACACAGCCATTTTACTGTAAGAAAAATTTCTTATATCTGAATTATGCAAATAGATAAGAAAAAGGATATCTACTGAAACCACATTCAGACTTTGTGACTTTGAATGGCTGAACTTTGAAACACTGAAATTCTTGCTCGACTGCCCTAAAAAATCTAGCTTTTAACAGTATTGTCTCAGAATTTAGGTTCACTTGCTGGAATGTATAGATCAAATACTATTTTAAAAATATAACTTTTTTCTGTTGAATTCTTTATTGTTTAATAAAATGAAATTGTTTGCTGATTCTGAAGTAGCATAGCTTTTTATTGTTTTTTTTTGTTTTTTTTAAGGAAAGTTGCAGGCAGGAAGAGAAAGGAAGAAGAAGCATTTTATTTTTATTTACTTCTTCACACTGGTTGTTCCCCCCAGACCCAGGACTCAAACTCAGGGGTATGTTTATGTGACTTGCTCCTTCAGGGACAAGTGACCTAACTGCTGCTCCACCAGGGTGCACCATCACTAGCTCTTAACCAACTAGTCTTCCCAGACTTGCCTGATAATAGTGTTAGAAACAAACCTGATCCATGTTAAATCATTTAAGATAAACACAGATTTTATTCTTAAATCATAGCACATTTAATCCTCTTCATTTATATACACATCTATAAAATATTTTGTTTAATTTTTACTCAAACATTTTATAAAGCAAAATTTCAAATACACAGCAAAATTGAAAAAATTTATAGTGAATATCTGTATAACCATCACCTATATTCTTTTATATTTTATATAATTTCTTAATCACATTTCATGTATATTATCTGTTGACATGTATAACACATACCTATGCTCACCTATTAATCTATTTTTAAAATAATTTTATTTTTTCTTTTGTTGCATTGATAAGTGCAATTCTGTGTGTTTTAATTTTTTAATTATTTTTATATTATTTATATTTATATTTATATTTTTGTTCACAATGCTACATTCATAGTTGAATATTGACATTGTATCTCAATCTGCATTTCATACCACACCCACCACCAGAGTCCAGTGTCTTTTACCATCACCCTCTTTCCATCCCTCCACCCACTCCACCCCACTGCAGTCATCATTTTGTGTCCTGATAGTTTTCGCTGGAGTTTATCTTTTTGTTTCATTTCAGTATATTCTACACTAGTGAAACCATCCTGTATACTCTTTTTCTTTCTGACTTATTTCACTCAACATGATCCATTGCAATTCCATTCAGATTGCTGCAAAGGACAAAATTTGATTTTTTTTTTTAGTAGCTACATAGAATTCCATTGAGTAGATAGGCCACAGATTCTTTCTCCAGTCATCTGTTGTTGGGCATTTAGGTTGCTTTCTTGTGTTGACTATTGTGATTATACTTTGACAATCTTTTTGCAAAAGGAGCAAGTTGCTCAGATTGACTTCTGAGATCAGAGGTGGCCCTCCAGTTACACAAATTAAGTACAGGAAGCCAGGCTGGTATCTTGGGGTAATGATTGAGTAGAGAAAAAGGGGGAGATTTCAGTCATATATGCTCAACATTGTGCCTGTGTGGGGTACTTCATATGTCTTCATGAATTCTGTACAATTTCAGGGGGATTCATATGTAACAAGCAGGTGATTTAAAATTTATGTCATCAGGTTACTTTCTGTTTAAAAAAATTTTTTTGAGATAACTTTGTTTTACAAATTAATATAAACTCATATGTGTATGTTTCCTATTCCTCAAATATATGTCAAAACACCCTAACCTCCACCAAATTACGAATAGTTCTTCACCATTGTTCATTAACCCTCCCATCACTTGCCTAAAGCCCTACCCCTCACATCCCATTCCCCTACTGTAACCTCAGTTCTTTTGTAAGTGTCCAAGCACTGGTTTTGTTTCATCTGTTATTTTGCTTTGTTCACATTCTACCGTGAGTGAGTTCATCTGGTATCTGATTTTCTTCTTTTGACTTGTTTCATTTAGCATAATCCCCTCTAGATCTATCCATGTTGATTCAAATGACAAGATTTCATGTCTTCCAAGGGCTGAGTGGTATTCCACTGTATACCACATCTTCTTTATCCATTCATCTGTTGTTGGGCACTTTGGTAGTTTCCAATTCTTAGCTATTGTGAATAGAGTTTTAGTGAATTTGGAGGTACATGAATCTCTGCAAATTAGTTGGTTTTTTTTTTTTTTGTATCTTTTGTGTAAATACTGGAAGTGGGGTGGTGATCATATGGGATTTCCATCTTCAACTTTTTGAGGAATCTCCATACTGTTTTCAGTAAGGGTTGCACTAATTTTCATTCCCACCAACAGTGATGCAGTGTTCCCTTTTCTCCATATCCTTTCCAACATTTGTTATTTCCAGACTTTTGTATAATAGCCAGGTCTGTCAGGTATAAGGTGATATTTGTTGATATGATTTGCATTTCCCTAATAACCAGCAAGAAGGAACATCTTTTCCTGTGCCTGTTGGTCATCTGTATGTTTTCCTTGGAAAATGCCTCTTCAATACTTCTACCCATTTTTTTTGTTTTATTGGATTGCCAATTTTTCATTGAATGTGTTCTTTGTATCTTTTGGATATTAAGTCCCTGTCAACTTTCTATTGCTTCTTGGAGTCAGTGTGCCTCCATGGAAATCCTTAAGTGTCTGGTCTCTCTTGCCTTACTGGAAACAATACTGAAGAATATGATTAGTAACTATCGTATAGTTAGTAGTTTTAGGCAGTTGCAGTATAAACCTGACTGAGTGTTGTATGAAGTAATATACTAAGCAATTAATTTGCATCGAGTAGTCATAATTTTGTAATAAACTTTAAGAACAAAATTTTATTACTTTCAATCAACTTCATTTTTAAATCGCAAGAGTAAAAAATATTTTCATAGCATGTAAATAGTATGAAATAGATAATTAACCTCCTTTGATCCCAAGTAAGGAGCACTTTTATTTTGATCACTGAGCTCATGAGAGGTTTTTGATTGGAGTGCTTATGTGAACTGGAAATGACTTTCTGGGGTTTTCAACTTATACTCAATATTAGTGTAGAGGGTGATGAAATCTATTCTATTAAGTATATCAGTTCTGGACAGTAGTTCTCTAATTGAGATAGACTTAAACCAGCTTGGGAATAAAAATCAGCCAACTAGATTAACCCCTCTAGATTATCAACATTGATGTAGAGTCATTGATACCTCTTATTCAATAACAGATCCTCTTAATTAATGACTCTTTGATTTTTCTGCAAGTAATGTGTTTCTCATCTATTTTAATCATATCAGATATTCTGAATCCAAAGTAATTAAGGAACATGACAACTATTGAGGGAAAATTTTTGATAAAATATTCTCAAATTGAAGAATTGAGGAGAGAAACAATAGCCTGAACACTGTTTGAAATTCTTTGCCTTCGTTGACAAGTTCCTTATTAATATGCAGTATTAATAGATCACTTGTATAAGAATTAAAAAAACAGATTTAAAATGATAATATTCTATGGTATATTAGAAAAGTTTAGTTGACTCATTCCTCTTGTTTTAAAAATGAGAAGTTCAGAGATTTTTCATATTTTCAGGTCAGATTTTCAGATTAGATTGCTTTGACAGGCAGAGTCTGCTAGGAATTGACTCTATCTCAAGGAAAAACTCTTAAGTAGCACCCATGACATTTCACTTTGCTTTCTGCAACTTAATTTACCTTTGGCTTATGAGCAGAATCCCTTTCCCTTACCCTTACTTCTCTTGCCTTTCATGGACAGTGATTGAAATAAAAGACAAGGAAGATGTTCACAGGTTTGTTTCTACATTTCCACTCATTTTATAATAATTTATTAAACACCATAAATATGTCAGACATATTACGTATCTGTATGTATCTATAGCAGTGAACAAGTGATCCTCTTAAGCAAAACAAATACATTTTAAATGACTTTAAGACCAATTCTTAAGTTGACTCTTTGGTCTGTTGACACATCAGTATTTTCTTTTTTGCTTTTGCTCAAAGTAGGAGTTCAGTAGTTTCAAAGTGAATGGATAGATAACTTATTTGTAGTCATCATATTCTGCAGCTTAGATCTTTTCTTTATTCTGAGCATCCTAAGCAAGAGTTGCCAGTATCTCAAGCACACCCAAAGGCACTGGAGCGTCCTGGTGATTCATGGCCTTCAGAGCCAAACTGTCTGCATCTGGATACCAGCTCTACCGGTTATTAGCTGTGTTATCTTGAAAAGTTTTACAACTCTGTGTCTCATCTTTATTAGTGGTAAAATGGGAGTAATGATACTTCATCTTACAGTTTTGGGACACATTATTTTTAATTTTTCTACCAAGAAACCAAAAATGCGAAAAGAAAAATCAAGTGTTAAACAAGTAAAACACACACCCTCTATCAAAATTAGAAAATACTCCACACCAGTATCACTACCTCTGCCAGCGAAAATTGATCTTGACATGCCTTCCTGCCAAGTCCCAACATTGTCTGTGAATTAGTTCCGCACTCCAAGCAACCATCAGCGGGCAGTGACTCCCGAAATGAAACCAGTTTGCCATCGGAATCTGCTCTGTAAACAGTATCCCAAAGCTTCAAATACTGAAATTAAACTTGAGGGATTCACAAGTTTTGGGCAGATAAAGTGGTCACAGATTTGTCTCTATAGGACAACCTCAGTTGTCACCCCAGCATAATGATCAATATTCTCTCTCACCAAAGTGTCCCACTTTGGATAATAAGTAATATGCCAGCTTACTTTGAAGACTATTCTGTAGACTTTTTGAACTTTATATCTGCATAAATATCATTGATAAATGGCAGCAAACAATAGAAAAACTGATTCTCACAAGGTATATATGATTATTAAAATCCAGCTACAGAGACATACTAATATGTGATGAAGAAAAAGCCCCATACACCTTGCAAAGGATGTCATATCTTCAGCACTTTTATTTTCCAAAATTGTGTTCTAAAATACTACAGTTTCCTTAGATATCTAATTCTTGTGTGTATAATGACTAGTCACAATTTCAAGAAATGTAACCCTAAAAGTTGAATATCCCTTGCAGGCCATCTTCATTTTTAGTGATGAGTTATTTGTCATTTTTATGATGTTTATTAATTTATTTCCAAGCAACAGTCTTAAAAATTATGCCTCATTCACAGTCTTTCATAAACCAGAACATGTGTTTTATTTTCATCCTCTAGCATGAAATTATGTTTTTACCTTAGCTAAATTAAATGTAGGACATATTACATATCATAAATCAAGACCATGAAATGAATATTTCTTTATATAATTGTAATAGAAGTCTTGTTCTGAGGATAACGTACTAGAAATAAACATTTTATTTGACTGTGGGTACTGACTACTAAACAACTTGCCTGAACTTTGCATTTCTAAACTCATGGATTCATCTACAATGAATAATGAATTGGGAAGTGTTAATGGTTAAATGGTTTTTAATTACTTTTGACATCGCTTCTTTGAATCTTACATAAAATATTAATAAAATTAGCATGCTCATATATTATTCATCAAAGCACATCTTACTCTTTAAGTTCCCTTTCTGTTACAAATGTACACATATTTGTGGATAATTTTAGAGCTTTTGTAAACCCTTAAAATTACTCATTAAAATTCTTTCATTAGTTACATCTTTGCTAGTTAAATTAATATACAGTCAATCAAGCTGATTTTAATAATACGGGACATTCAGGCAGAACCTGATTTAGACAAAGCTGGAAACAGGTATTCAAGTGGTGTCATTTGGAATCCGATGCCTCTGGTCTCCTCTACTTAAGGTTTATTGCCCTAGGAATGACCAGTCAGTCATCTGTAGTTCTATAGTTCCAATTCTAGGATTTTTAGCAACTTTCTTTGAGAAGGGAGCTGCTTTGTCCAGAAAAATCCTGGGTTAGTTCCTTATTGACCTGGCTAAACTTACAGGCTAAATCTTCAACCAGTCACTGTGGTTGATGGAAATGCAATGTTTGACTGATTAGGTATGAGTCACAATTCCTCTCTAGCAATAAATGAGGACTGAGTAGGGAGTGACTTATTCAAGGACAGTTACCATACTGTTAGCTAAAGAAATAGGAAAAAGTTTTGGAGTGCGGGTGTAGAAATTGCAGAAATAATATGTGCCACTGGAAAATCCCAAGGAATCTACCTATGGATAGATTACTGACTTAGACCCTAAGACTAAAGAGTAAAATAGTATAACATAGGCAATATAAATATTATTAAAAAATTAAAGATTTACATTTTAAACATCAACAAAAGTATGAGTTTTATCATTGACTAGATCATGTAAGATGATACTATATTTGTTTCTAATGTGTATGTGATCTGTTTTCACAATACATTTCTTCTAAATACAGGTACCAGTTAAATACTTAGGTATGATCATATAATGAAGTTTGGAGAATGATCGAGTAGAAATATCAGAAAAAAGTGCCGGTCAGTGTCATCAACTTTGGACACATTATTTCTTCTGAAATATAGGAAAAGTATTTCTTCTAAAAATATCTATCCAATCTGTCCCTGGATTATGGAAATACGTCCCTTCATTCTGCATTGAGTTGACTGTGATGACTAACCCATGTTGTTGTTTTTTTATTGTCTTCCTGTTTGTTAGAAATGGTTCTGTGGAGTATGTTTGGAAACTTTAGTAAAATTATGTATGTAAAAACATGTCAGTTCCTGGGACACAATAATGGATCAGAGAGGGGCTATTCTCTCTCTGTTTCTCTCTGTCTCTGTGTCTCTGTGTCTGTCTCTCTCTCTCTCTCTCTCTCTCTCTCTCTCTCTCTCTCTCTCTCCCCCCTCCTCTTTTTCATTTCTCACTCCTTGGTCCCTTGGAGGTGCATAAATTTCCATCTGTCTTTTTTTCTTTCCCTCTTTTGAACTGCATTTAGTAGGTCTATGTTCTACTCCTTGTTTCAGTGATACCGTGATATCTTAGGCTACATCTCAAAATAAAAGGAATGCCTTCAACAGTCAATCTCAGACACTTTTTTTTTTTAAGAGAAAAGAAGCAGGTAGGAATGAAGTAGACAGGCAGGCAGGAAGGGAGTGAAGGAAGAAGTATTATTTATTTATTTATTTATTTGTTCTTTTTGATTGCTTCCTGAAGCCCTGGGTTGCAAACCCTAGTCCTTGGACTTTCCATAGACTGTAGCAGAACTATGGACTTAATGCCCAAGTCACCAGGATGTAATGTCAGATACATTTTTAGGACAGAATGACATGTTACCGACATTATTAAAATTCATTTATAGACCTCCAAATTCCCATTTTCCTGTTTGTGTATTCTTAAAAACCAGTTATAATATCTAATTCAGTTCTAACCCAATTCAGTTTAAAACATTATTAAAGGTTTACTGTATGCAAACATGAATTAATTTTCTAGATGAATAGATGGCTAATATTTATCATCTGCTAAAGAGGAACAATTTATAAAGATAAAATAATAGTTGTGAATGTTTGCATGTAAATGCAGAGCCTCAAAAACTATATAAAATAACTACAGAAAGTAGTTTATAAACAAGCTGCTGTAACACATACTTCTCAGAGACTTACAGCTCAAGGAGAAATTCGAGATATCTGAAATATAAGGAACATAATGACTAAACCTTGAGCTAGTCATGATAAAGTTACATTGAGCAAACTAGAATATTTGCAAAATAGACTATGGATCAGAACAATAAAAATCCTGAATAATGCATAGTATCAGTATTATACAGAATAAATTCTCCGTGAGGCAGGAAATTATAAATTAACTGAAAACTATATTAAAGATTCAGTATGTTAAGATATCATGTGAAATCACCTTTAAAAAGTTGTTATGAAAGGGAATTATAAAGAATACTGGAGAGGATTAAGCCAAATTCACTTCATGGAAAAAAATCATAAAATAATTATAATTCAAAACACTAGATGAGATACATTCCTAGAAAACTAAAATGTTCTAAACTGAAAGCAGGAGGAATAAAAATATGAATAGAATAGACTCTTAAAATGTAAAATAATAAAAAGTAGCTTTCGAGGTGTCCCCTTATGACTCCAACAGCTGTGAATGATTAAGGTGCAGAGCATATAAACCCCAGGGACCTGGGTTCACAACCTGGGGCAGGGAAAAGAACAACAAAATAGTGTTCAATAGCTCATCAGTGTCCAAATAGTCTCATAGGAATTCTTTCAAACTTTCAGGAGCACTTGAACTATCAAGACACAGTTGAAAAAGATCAAAAGTCGACCTTCCAAATTTATTTTGGGAGACTAGTGCAATCATATCCTCAGTAGAAAAAGATAAGGAGGAAAAGAAATGTACTGGCTTTTGTTATTTATGATTATATATGAAAAATCTGAATTTAAGAGCTAAATAAAAGAAAAACATTTATATAGTACTTAATATTCTACAATATTGCAGTGATTTAAGAACCATTTTGTATCACATATTTATGAATATGTTGTATTATACCATTTGTTGCTAATCAGTAGGAAAAAAAATTTGATACCTTAGATATAGAAAAGTCTTGATAAAGTTCAACATGTTTTGTAACAACTCAACTATTAGTGATTCTTAGGAGCTAACATTTATGAATTAGCTTTTAGATATTATACACCCATATCTGCGTATATCTAAAAATATGAAACGTATTTATCTTTCTGAAGTAAGTGTAATTATTGCTGTAAATTGAAAACAAACATTACATTTGCTGAAAACATTTAGATGTGCACAAGCAGCATCACTTAACTTAGTATTTGATGTCCTCACCAACATGCTCTGAGAAAAAATAAGAAGTGCTTAAGAGTCAAAAGAGAAAATTATTACTTGGGCTGTATGCAGTGGTTATATACCTAAAATAATAAAAATGAATCGCAATCAGTGAACTATTTAGATTAAGAAGCATTTTCGGCAAAGTTGTAAGTTAAACTATGAACACAATAAAATCAATAGCATTCCTCTCTACATTATTTAAAGTCAGCTCTAAAAATTAAAACACTGTTTAGGAGATCCACAAAAACTAAAATGCTTTTAGAATTTAGCTCAACCAAGAATATACAAGAAATCTAAGGGAAAAAAATCTGAAGTTTTTAACAAATATAGAAAATGATCTGAATAGATTGATGGACATTCTTGTCCTTTAATGAATGGCCATCAAAGGAAAAATTCACTCTGAATTAATTTGAATTAATTTGATTCATCCCACTCAAACCCTAGTTGGAAGCTTCAAGAAACATGGTGAACTTACTCTCAAATATAAATGTAAGGATAGTCAAATATCATCTTCAGCCTTTAAACTTAAAGTGTGACTCATGGCCAGCCATCATCAGCATCATCATCGTCATCATCATCATCATCATTTTCATCATCTGGGAGTGTATGAAAATGCAGACTCTTGCAACTCACCCCAGACCTAGTAAATTAGACTATGTACTCTATCACAGTTTCCAGTTATTTCTATATACATTATTAATATTGTTATTATAATTTTGTTATAGAAGAGATTTCAAGAAATCAATAAGTAAAAGATAAAAATCTCAAATCAGATTCCAAGTCACTGGGCCAGGAACTTAACAAAAGGCTAAAGAAGTCAATAAGTTCATTGAGAGTCTCTTGTTCAATGATAGAGAAATTAAAATTATATAATGACGTATCATTTTGTATTCATTAAAACTAAGAGTTTGGCAGGATATTGACTATAGTACCTCTCAGATCTCGTGAGTCCCCTGGCAAGCAGTCAAGCAATACTCAGTGAAATTAAATATTTATATGCCTTATGAACCAGCGATCCCAATCCTGGATGTAGAACCCAAGGACATTCTTATGTCAGTCTACAAGGATCGCATCGGGTGTTGACTGCTTTGTTATTTGCAGTTTCAGCAAGCTGGAGATTCTCTGCTTCAGGACAGATGGTGGGATACACGGTGGACTCTTGCAGAAATATTAGACAGCAGATTAGAGAAACACACATTGCAAACTGACTATACTTAGTAGGAAAGAAAACTATCTAGCTATATACTGCAATGTCATTTTTCCAAGTTAAAATATAGGAACAAAAGCCATGTATTTATTAAGGCGACATATAAATAGAAATATACACAGCAAAATAGGTAACTTAGTGTTTTTAGGAAATAAGGAAGGAAAGTGGGAAACAGGTAAAATGTATTTCATAATTCAATCGAGAAAGAGATGAATGGTAATAATTTCCTACAAATTAAGCTATGTGATTACACTGTTTTGCAAGACAGAGAGAGGAAGGGAGAGAATATATTTTGTGAAATATTTTGTAAAAAGTCAGTAATCCCTGTGTTCAAGGATTTTATAGTTTAACATCATCCAGGGCACACCTTCAGCCTTTAGAATGCTGCAATGCTCCCTCAATAAAATAGTTTAAAAAATGCTTAGAAATGATTCTGCTCCAAAATGTCTTAGAACAAGTTTCCATGCTTGAATAATTTGCATTTTAGTCACAGGAAAATGTTTCAGAGCCATGGCTATGTTTGAAGAATCTCCATGTAAATTTAAATCTCATTGAGATGAAGTTAGATCACAGTTTATAAACTGTAGGATGAAGAACTATATTGGAGTTGCAGATATGGGCTTTTTTTTGCCTATATGATTGTGTTGCAAAAATTTTTAAATTTTAAGACAGTCATTATAATTTGTGGCTTATTTTTAACAAAGCACAAATTATGCCACATTGGCCCTCTGTTTTTATATGATTGTACTTGGTAGTTGCTGAGGAGCTGCTGTGTCTGACTTTGAGACATGTATTATCCAGGTTAGCATACCTTTCCCTGATAGACCGTGTGCATTTATATCACTCTTCCAGCTTCTACTAACATTTGATTTGGTGAGAACTTACAAAGTGTGGTGGGGCAAGCTCTTCATATTTGATATCCCCACCAATGCTCTGAGAAAATCGAACTACAAAGAGGCTCTTCAAAAACAGTCTCCTTTATCATGTTCATCATCTCAAACTTATTTGCCATATCACTTGTTTTTAACCATCCACAAAACTTTTGGTTGTGGCCAAGGACACTGGACCATGAGGACAGGGCAGACTGGGAGACAAACAACAGTTTGGAAAGGACTAAGGGAAGGGGCAGAAAAAACGATCCATTGTTGAAAATCAAGCTAAAGTAGAATAGTTGAGGTTTATTAAATTAATTAATTTATTTTAATTTAATTAATTTAATTTGTTTTAATTAAATTAATTAAGTAAGTACAGTTGTTTTCTTTTTTTCATGTACTCAAATGAATTTTAAACCCAATTGTCCACAAGTTAACTTCTATCCTATCTAATATCTACATTTCTCTGTTCATATTGTACCTTCACTTTGAAAATTCTTTCTCTTTTTCCAATCTTATGTAGTTACAAACAGTGTGTTAGACTGGTGGCTAGAAAACACTAAAACCATGCTGTTATAGTGCAGAGTCTGGTAATGATTGTGCTCTTTAAATATAGACTAATACTATGTCAGTACTTATAATGTAAGTGCATCATGGTAATATATTTTTTGTTTAATCCATTTACATAAATGTATGATAAATGCAATAGTTAAAGTTGCTGCTGCGAAGATTGAATGTGGTCTTTCCTTCATTTGGTCGACCCTGATTTAATACATGTGATATTGTCTTTATCATAATAGAACAATCATGTATTGAGTGCCTACTACATGTTAGATAATTTTCAGTTGTTTGTACATTATTTTATTCACTTTTTCTGCATGATAGGTGTAATTCATGAAAGAGAAAATAATAGAAACCCTGAGAAGATGTTGTTAGCCCAAAGTCACACTGAGAGAACCTGAGAATCAAACCCTGAACTTTATAACAGCAAGGTCATCATTTACTTCATTGTGTCCCTTAAGAAAATAATATAGATTAAACCAAAGAAATGGCACAAGTTAAAATTAATATAATGATGCTAATTTGTGAAAGTTTGAAAACCAGCGTTAAAATGAAGTTGACTGGTGATGACCATGGGACAAAGGAGAGGCCGCAACCTGTGAATGTCACAACAGGACAAGAGCAGTCAATGGGTGTATCAGGACCAAGGTCATATATCCATACAAAAAAGAGTGAAATGCAGTCTGAGTTCTCAGTGGAAGCAAAATATGTTATTACCATGGGAAAAATTATATATTCTATTTCTTGTTAATCATTGACTTATCACATGCAGATAGATTTCACATTAGTTGTAAGTAAACCCAAACTGAGTCTGTGTTGTGTGATAGTCCCCAGAATGCCGGACCCAGGCAGTTAGTAGAAGCAGTCTTTTAGAGAGAGGGAGTAGAAAATTCTTTACTATGTACCTATAAGACAGCTCACATTTGGAGGTTAATTCCTAAGGCCAGCAGTTGGGAAGGATGTACTCTGTTCAGAGAATGAAGACCAAGACCCTGATGATTACTGTCTTCTATGCCAATGAAGAGCCATATGAGGAATGATTGCAAGACTTAGAGTTCTATTGACTGGATAATAGGAGACTGGGGATTGTATTGTATATGTTAACTGCCTTGAAATTTTCTAAGAAGCTGCAACATGGAAGAATTAGATTTCCTATGGGTAAGATTAGGGCAAAAGCACCCAGGGAACAGATTGTAGTTCAATTCAAGTAAAAAAAAATAATATCTAACAATCTAAGCTATTAGAGGATGAAATGGGCTTTCTGTAAAAGTGAGTGATGTTCAAGTGTATCCTTGAAAACCTCTTTACTGGGTACTAGTGAGGCATTAAAGCTGTTAAGAGCTATCGGACTGACTAACTCGTAAGGTCTCTGCCAAAGATAAATAAGATTCTTTAATTATGAAAAGTGTTAATTGAAAAGGCAGGGGAATAGAAGTCTGGAATCCATATTAGATTTTTAAAATAATTTTGGAAAATGCTGATCTAAACCAAAGTATGAACAGTGTTGACAGAAATATACATATAACCAAACATCATTATTGGCCACTTCATATCTGTCAGGGATAGGAAGGCAGAGAACATTTTGGATGAGAAGAAAGGGGTTAGATGGAATGCTGTCAATAAAAAGATATCTGAAAACAGTTGATAGCCTTTTTCACATAAACATATTTCTCCCAGCTAAGGACACATATTATACTTTGACAAATAGGGGTGAGTTGATTCCAGTAGTTAAAACATGGATTGTAGAATGAGATTGCCTCATTATCTGCATCTACCAAGATGAATTATCATAATAGTGAACTCATAAACTTGTTTTAAGGATCAAGTAAGTTAATTCTTGTATAGGACCTGAGACATAGCCGACATCCAATAAATGCCATATGTTGCCATCAGCACATACGAAAGATTTAATTATGAATGTCATTTCCACTGTTAACAGGAAACTAATTTTCTCTGATCCTCACTCTAAGCTACTCTTAAACTCTTGTACTTCATAGGATAGCTCTCATTTTAGGTGCTTTAGGTGTCATATCAGGTGCTTAGAAAGACATTCTTCTTAAGAGAGAGAAAGAAAGGTCTTATTTTTCTTCCTTTTATTTTCTTTAGAGAAAATAAAATGAGTTAACAGATAAATAACCCAGAACAGTTAATATACATAGTCCCTTGAGTAAACTTTTAAAGATAGGAAGAAGAGGATGTTAGCTTTATGGAAAGTAGGGTGGAAGTTATATTTGCAGGTGGGAGGTATGGAACAGATTTTAGCTTTTAAATGATCAAAATGCAGATGACACTTAGTTCCTTCATTTTCCAGAAAACTGCAAGTTTAGTGACTATCAATATTACAGTCTCAGATGCAGGCATATCAGTATGTTTAGTCCCCTCCTCCCAGTACATATACCCTTACCTGAGAGCAGATGTGGCCACTTGTCTTCTCCTCCCCAGGGGACCAAGAAGCTCTTTTGGGATTTACATGCACCCTGGTGTCATTGTTGGTTTGCCAAAGGATGGTGGGAACAAAGAATCACATAAGCACTTTCCCAACTCTTGGTCTTACAAACACTTTTCTTTCTGTCAAGCTTCTGTCTTAGTGCTTTTTGAAGGATTATTCTTTCAGACCTTCAGTTTATCTTTAGCTTTTCTCAGGAAGCTTTTAATTTTGTACATTTATCCATCCTATCTAAGTTGTGCATCTGGTGTTAGCTTCTGGACATTTTCCAGAATTTGCAATCACATATAGATGTGTTCATTTATTTAAGGTCTATGGACTAAGCTAAAACTTGATGGTAGCAGGGAGTCTATCATTTTTTTCCTGATCCCAAAAATAAATCATATGAATAAATTATTTTAATTTTTGGCCAAGTGCAGAAACCAATTGAGTTTTACTTAAAATAATGTCTTAGACAATAAACAGACTGTAAAGGATCCAGTTAGAAGTTTAATGTTGGCAGAAGTCCCAGGAAACATAAAATATCACACTGTGAAGAAAACTGCGCCTATGGCAGGATAAGACCGCATCGCCAGTGCCTTCTAGGAGGATTTTTTCTTTGTATCCAGAGTCAGAGTTGTGTACTGCTTTTAATGCCTGCAATTTTAAGTATTTTTCATCCATTTCTGTGCTTATTTTAGTAACAGGAGGAACTAAAATTGTACATGAACTTTCAAAAATTTTTTTGTGTTTTCTTCTTAAATCTGTACTCAGTTCTTATCACGGTGCTCTGATTTTAGGAATACTCTGAATTTTTATTAATAGTGAGGTTAGTTTTATAGGTGTGTGTGTGTGTGTGTGTGTGTGTGTGTATGTGTATATCCATTTCTTTAACAACATGAAGCACTTCCCATACACTTAATATGTTTTTAGAGGACAGAGATGTCTCTGGGAATAAGATCTCTTTTGCGCCCCTATGGACAGTAGGAGAAAAGAGGTAAGAAAGTGTAAAATTCTATGTACTTGAAGCATGGTGTGGTTGTTTCTACCTATAGAAATTGACTAGGGAAATGAGTGCGGTTGTGTAGATTCCTGGGGAAGTGACCAAAGCGAGATATTTTTTCTGTCCCTCATTAACCCCGGGTCTGACTCCCTTACTTGCTTTCTTTATTACTTAATTTCACTCTTTTATTCCTCCACTTGATTAGAATGACTTTTGAGCACACTAGCCATTGCTATGATCTAACAAACAGCATTATTCTTGTTTTTAAAAAAAAGACTTGTAGAAAAAAAGAAAGCAAACAAATGCCTGCACAGCCTTTTTCACCACTTCACTTTAATAAAAACGATAATTACTTGGGTCTTGGAAAATAACTAGATTTCCGTGTAGTTTCATCACTGGGATTTCTTATTCTTGTCATTAACTCCCTCAAAGTCTTTTTCTCCACTCTCACTTTGTTTCCACATTCATTGCAATGGCCCCTGGGGCAGGAGGCAATTTTAGTTGCATCCAAAAGGGCTCTTCTCTTTATTTTCCTTTCGGAAGTATCCATGAATTTCCTTGCTCATTGGAAAAAGAGTAAGTTGTTATTTAAACATGTGATTTTCTGAATGGAATTGTGTCAGACCAGGCTACTGGGCATGACTAAGTAAAAAACTGAAAAATAAATGGCGAGGGTGGAGCTTAAATGGTTGATGTTTAAAAAATCCTGTACAGGGAACTTTTAATGGTCAATTCCAGCTTCAAGATCAGTGCTTTTATGAAATATTTTTTCTTTGGGGAGACCCTAAAATCTCTTCATGACTCAAATGTATAGGAAAAATCTGGCAAAGAAACCAACACAAAGCTCTACTAAGGAAACACGGAACTTTACCTGAGAAATAAGTTAAGTCCTTTAGAATAATCAGTGCATGCTATTTCATTATATAGTATTTACCTTTGCAGGAGAGGAGGGCTCAACTGTTAGTGAAAAGAAGATAGAAAAGTAAAGAAAAGAGAAAGTTTTCCTGAAATGAGTTTCCTGGAAAATGAAAGTACTTCACACAGTAAGTTATTCCTATACACATCATATTAGAGGGACATACTAAGTCATCCGTCTATTCCTTCCATAAAAAAATGGTTTAGAAATCATTATTCTATAAAGATACTTTAAAGACCAAAAGAAAGGAAAAAGATACATGAAGCAATTAATAAAAATTTTAAGCATGTATATTCTTGTGATGTTTGGATATGTGTCAGCTTTTTCAGATTGTATGTTGTGATGTTTTTCCTATTTTAAGTAAGTATTCACTCTAGTGCTTAAATTGGAGGAAGTGTTCTAAATATTAATACATTTTTCATATGTAAACACATCTTTGAGATTTGGGGTTCAAGATAAGCAATTCAATAATTTCCTTAGAGGGAAGATGAAAGGATGGGATAGTCTCCCTCTTTTTTTTTTAATACAATTTATTTTATTTATGCCTGGCATTAATAGAAAAATTTAAGTCTTCACTAATAATATTAGTTTAAATATATTTTTATGGTAAAATATACATATAACAAATTTTTCTATTTTAACTAAATTTTAATATATATATAAACCAGACTTATTATATGTATTATGTTATTAAATCATCATTGCTATCTAGTCCCTAAGCTTGTCATACCCCAAACAGATATCCTGTAACCATTCAGAAAATCTTTTGGGGATGATATCAAACCATTCAATAATAACTTCCCAATGTCTCTTCTAAGTCTCTAATAATTTGTCTCTGAACTTTCCTTTTTTTAAATATTGCGTAGAAGTGAAATCATATAATATTTGGTGGGGTTTTTGGTGTGTCTAGTACATGTTCAAGGTTTATGTATGTTGTGGAATACATCAGACATCAGTCCTTTTTATGGCTGAGTAATAGTCCATGGTGTGAATATACCACATTTTATTTATCCATTCGTCTTAGGTTGCCTCTACCTTTTAGCTCTTGTGACTAATGCTACATTAAGCATTGTTGTTTGACTAATGCTTTTTGTTTCTGCTTAAATTATTTTGGGTATATATGTAACAGCAGAATTGCTTGACTATATGCGAATTCTGTGTATAATCTTTCAAGGCACTAAGCATTTTTGCTACCAGTGTTTGGGAATTCCAAATTTTCCACAACCTAGTCAGCACTTATTATTTTCTACTTGTGTTTTTGCTTTGTTCTGTTTCAGCACATATCTTTTTTATTAAAGTATTTTGTTTATGTGAACAACTATGTGTTTATTATCATGGCTCAGAATTGGCAAAAATATTCTTAAATTTTCTCTACTTTATTCTGACATACTGTGAACTATTGAGAGATATAACTCATATAAACTAAAGTCTTTTGTGGTCCTCCAAAAATGTTAAGAGTGTAAAAGAATCATGAGAACAATGCTATTGACCATTTGTACATCTTCTTTGGTCTATTTAAGTTCTTTGACACTTTTTCACTGGGTTGTTTCTTGTTGAATTTTAAGAATGATTTGGATATTCTGGACATTAAGTCCTCATGAGATACAGCATTGGGAAATATTTTCTCCTGTTCTACAGATTGTCTTTTTGCTTTCTTGGTATCTTTTGATGTGGTTATTTTATTTAGGTGTTATCTAGTTTATCTATTTTTTCTCCTGTTACTCTTGCTTTTACTATCATAGCTAAAAATCCATTGCCAAATTCAGAGTAATAAAGGTTAGCACTTACGCTTTATTCTAAGAATGTTATGGTTTTAGCTTTTTTTTAGGTCATAAACCATTTCGAATTAGTTTTTGCATATAATGCATGGTAGGGAGCCAATTCATTCCTTTGCTTGAGGATATCCAGTTGTATAGACAGCATTACTTGAAGAGATTCTTCCTTCCTCATTGAATGGATTTGGCAATCATGTCAAAAATTTATTAGCCATAAATGTCTAGGTTTACTTATGAATTTTTATCTGTATCATTTGTCCATCCATCCATCTGTAATTGATATCTATCATCTATCTGCCTGTCTCCCTCCATCCATGCCTGCTTCCCTTCCTCCTCCCTTCCTCTCTCTATTCTCCCTCTCCCCCCCCACCCCCCATCACCCCTGCATTCCTTTCTCAAGCTGAATCTTTTGGTCATATTTCAGAATAGTTATATTTCAAGTTTGATCTCTTTTAAAGACAATTATTTCTTGTCGTTTTGTGTATTTACATTTATATATCTAGACAAATATGTATATAAAGCATTGGAATTATGAGCCTTTGCCCTTTAAGGGTGTTTACCTTTAAGTTAGAAGTCATCCTGATCTCAGTTTTTCTGCATTAGACTCAGCAGTTCTCCAAGTATTAATGTTTCAGGACCAACTCTGTAAAAAAAAAAAAGAAAAAAGAAAAAAGAAAGAAAGCTCCTCACGGATGTCTGTCACAAGGAAAGAAGAGAGAAGCTTCTGGCAGCATTAACTGGGAGGCAGTAAAAACAGAACATGTTAGGGAGTTTCCCTGATCCTTTCTGAGAAGGGGAATTATGACTCAAAATTGTAATTGAAAAGTAATTGCAAGAAAGTAGAACTAGTGGATATCTAGGTTATTTGATCTTCCAAGATCTGTCTGAGAATAGAATTACTGAATACTTTTTGATAAAGTGTAACAGAGAGTGATAAGGTACAAAAGTTACCGTGAACTATCTTTCAAATTGGGTTTACTTTGGCTAAACATAAAAGGTGTTGAAGATATAAGCATGTGTCACTTTGAATCAGTCTTTTGACTAGCTGTATTTATAAGGGCTGGCCGTTTTCAGGGAGCTGTGTATTTGGGTGTAGTTTATCTACCTCATAGTAACTTTTTATTTTTAAAGGCATTGTTATTTTATGGTTTATTTGTTCAAAATCTGCCATTAAGTTGAGTTCCATTCTCTTGATTTGCTTTCATTATACCACATTATTTATACAACTTTTATGTTGACATAGGAAATCCACAGGTGTTAGCAAAAAAATAAAAAATGAATTTATTGAATTAATTGTAGGAAATACGTAAAGAATTACAAAGACTTCATCAGCTTTTATGTGTTAGTTGAAGAAACTCTAGTTATTGTCATCTTGAGTTACTATGGTCTAGGCTTATTGGACATGAAGAAATTAAAAATAAAACTTTAGGACTTAGGTAGGAATACTGTCTCTTCTCTGAACACTACCTTTCTGGTCTATATTATATCTTTGAAATAATTTGCATGCAAGAGTCAAGAGTTGTAGCTGCTAAAAGATTTTAGTTTAAGGATAGTATTTCCTATTTCTATGCATGCATGATATGGTAAAGAAAAAAAAAAGTAAACAAATTTGAGAAAAACTTGTTCATGTAACAGTTTTATTTCTTCTTAATCGTAGGCTTTCTCAGAATTTTTGCTACAGGGGGTCTGTGGAGACTATATGAGAGGAGAGTCTAGAGTGCAGCCTTTCCCAACCTGGGGATCAGACAATGATCTTCACAGGAGAGCTATGGAACCCCACTTTGAATACCGCTGATTTAGAAAAAATATACCTACACCCTTCTAGAAGATTGAGAGATAAGTATCCTATCAAGAAGAGATGATTAATATTATAAAAACTATTATAAAATATTATAATATTATAAAAACTCTGAGTGACTTCAACTATTGTGTATGAACACATTACCCCATAGTTATTAAATATGGTTGAAAACTAAGAGAACAAAAGGAAAAATACCTGGGCTGAAGCTAAACTGACTGATGTTCTTCATAGAATTTGGGGTGTTTGTACCACTTAGGAAAAGAGGAAAATGTGATTCTTGGTCATGTGACTATCGTATCTCCTGCTCGTGCATTCTATTAGGATCGGAAAGAAAGATGATAGGGCACATTTTGAATGCTTGCACGTTGCTTGAGTTTGGTTTGTCTTTAGGTATCTATGTTTAATAAGCATAGGTCTAGCTGACAAGTCTCTGTTAGTCCAATATAAAAATATACGGTGCAGAAAAGTTCAAATAAAAGAAAATGTCACCGAGAGATCTGGGTAGATGCATTCACTGAAGTTCTTTTGACAATAAACTCAGAATACAGTACAGGGATGTGCAGAGCCACTGTGATTATAATGTGGAACTAGGAATGCTTTCCAGAAGGGCAGAGCCTTTGTGCCTGAAGTCAGCCTTTGTGTTGCATAAACATAGTATAAAATTTGGTCTTACAGACGCAAGCAGTTTTTGTTTGAAATTTTGCCCAATTTAACTTAAAAGCTTCAAAATAACTACTGAATTTCTTAGAATTTCAAGGAGTCCCCGTGCCTCTCTGACTGAATAGTATCTTTTAAAAATAACATCTTTAAAATGTTCAGTGTTGTATAAATGTCATTCAAAGGTAACCAGAACTGGAAGGCTATTAAACTAGCTTGAAATCTTTTAATTTTTTCACTTTTTAATTGAAGTGTAATTAACATATCACATTGTTACTAGTTTTATTCATTATTGAATGTTTGTATACAGTGTGAAATGATCACCAAAATAAGTTTAGTTTACATTCATCACCACACAATTACCAAAATACTTCCTTTTGTGTGTGTGTGTGTGTGTGTGTGTGTGTGTGTGTGCATGTGAGAGAGAGAGAGAGAGAAAGAGAGAGAGAGAGAGAGAGAGAGAGAGAGAGAGAGAGAGAGAGAGAACTTTTAAAGATCCACTCTGTTAGCAACTTTCAAATTACATCCACAGGTTTAATTATTTTATAACTAGAATTTGTACCTTTGACCCTTTACACCTATTTTGCCCACAGCCAACTGCCCCATCTCTGGTAATGAACAATTTGTTCTCCTATCTAGGAATTTGGTTTTTTTCATTTTTTGTTTGTTTGTTTTTTGCTTCTTTGTTGTTGCATTTAGATTCCACATGTAAGTGAGATCATATGGTAATTGTCTTTTTCTGTTTAACTTTGGTTGCTTTAAGGCCGTAAAGTCCATCTTGGTGTTAATGCAATTTGATTCTCTTTCATGGCTAAATAGTGTTCCATTGTGTGCATTGTACTCTAGTCATGATTTTCACTGGTGTGATTGTGATTGTGTTGTCTCAGGACTTAGGTTTCCCTGGCAGGAGCAGAGTGGAGCAAACTTCTTAACAGGAAGGAACTGAGCTTCGAATACAAGAATACTGAAAGAAAGCACATTCCTTATACATGTCTCATCCTGCCACTCATTAGCTGCCTCAACTCATTTTAGCAGCTTTATCCCTTCCTTTCCTGACAGCTCATTCTGCTTGCCTTGAGATCTCTTACCTGAGAGTTTTAAGCAGAAAGGATGAGAAAGTGAGAAGAAAATAATGAGTAGAAGAAGGTGGGAGAGGCCTCATTGGAAGAGAAGGTGAATTGTGAAGGAAGAAAATAGCTAAATGCAGCTTTTCCAAAATTGCGTTCATTCTTCTTTCTTTACTTGCTAGGGTTTCTATTCACCAAAGAATTCTCTGTTCTTGATCAATAACAGTTTGATTCTGATTCCATTCATCACCAGGAGTAATTTGAGTCTTCCAGCTTTCTGCTCTTTGGTGTTTATTTTTACCCAAGGAATAGATTTATTCTCAATTATTTCCTCTTTGGAAATACTGCTTAGAAAGCAAAAGCAATGAATATCTTAATTCAAATGGAATTTAATCTTCCAAGTTCTTCCCAGGCAACACCTGACTCCTGAGAACCTGTTTTATAGAGACTCTGGGATGGCAGTCTGAACAAGTTAGAAGAGGTAGGTAGGCATCTAAAAACTAAAAGAACACATTGTAATTGTTTTGTGGTGGCTCCTGTCCTCAGTTCATTAAATAAAGCAGATATTGGTCCTTAGGAAAGTCAGGCATACATAGGAGTGAATTTTCTTTGTCTCATTCTCTTTGTTTTTTATTTATGAGCGTACAGGTTCCCAAGTCAGCTGAGTAATATAACTGGGTTTTTGTTAAGAAGAGAGGATGGAAAATGCGCCATCCTGCTGAATGAGGTTGATGATGGTGGAGGCTTTTCATGTGTGCGGTTAGGAGGTGGGGAAATCGCTGTACCTTTCTCTCAATTTTGTTGTAAATCTAAAACTGCTTTAAAATTATGTTTTAGAAAATCACATCAAATTATTTTTAATATAGTTCTGATATCTCTGATGGTCATGATACCTTTATTCATGCTGCTGGATCGCAAATGATGGTGATAATAAGAAGTCAAAAATAGTAGAGGTGTGATGCTAATCATATATAGATGTATTTTCAGTTTACAAATATAAATAAAAAGCCCATATGGTACATTCTTGTTGATAAGTTTACTTCTGATCAAAGCTGCCTGTGTACCACTCAGAAAGCTTAAGATGTTTTGAAACTCTTGATGGACAGATGATTCTCAATATTCATCAGGTGGAGAGGAAGAAGAATGTATAAGCAGCAGCCCATTCAGTCTCAGGAGCTCCCTGATTTATACTGAATTCATTCAACCACATATTGATGTGCAAAATGTACGGTGGTTCTAGAGATAAACAACTGTGCAATCAAATGATAGTTAATTTGGGTCAGAGTTCTTGGACAATAAATGACCTTCGTAAACATTGAAGCTCTTTCTTTGAAAATGTCTTCCCATTCTAAATGAAAGTAGGTTTATACCACTACTGACGTAATCTCCTCTGACTTCTCCAGCCCCTCAGTTTTTTTCCACAGAAACTATTGTGACCTTTTTCCCTGTTGAGAGATTCTAAGATCATCTCTACTATGGAAGAGAAAATAGTGAATGAGTAAACTGATAGATAAGTGTTTGATATTTTGAAACTCAAGAAACATGATGTCTTTGTGGGTTTTATGCATAAGGTAGTAGCAAATAGAAAAAACCAAGAATCCAAATATTGGAGATCAGATGAGAAGAAGGTGCTTATAAAGAAGGCAGACCCTCTCTGATTTGTAACTACTTACACCCACCCAAGTGTGTAAGGATAGGTAATGTCAGTCCTGAAAGGCACAGTCCTGAAAGATACAGGGCAGCACATGGTTGAAGCAATTCTTTCATTCACAGCAGTCTCAGCTGGCAGATCTGGCAGCTCCACCGTCCTCTGTGTTGCATGCCAGGTAGCTACATCTATCTGTGTGTGACTGTGCTGCTGGACAGGATGCAGATTCCTGCCTGTGTGTCTGTTTCTCCAGATGACCCTTAAGATGAGTCATGAGACCCTGTACCTGGCAGTGAAACTGGTGGATCACTATCTTCTGGAGGTAATTTGTAAGAGGAATAAGCTACAACTACTTGGCTCCACCGATTTTTCTGATTGCAGCAAAATTTGGGGCGATCCGAGGTCCATGGCATGTGGAGACAACTAATCAATCAGTGTTTGACCTAACTGCTGCTCCACCAGGACACGTTGAAGCCTTTATGCTCTTGGTGCACCCTGGTGGAGTAGTGGTTAGGTTTACCACCTCCAGCCAAGTGTAGTCCACATACATCCCAAGGATCCAGGTTCACATCCCGAGGTCAGGTGGATCAGCCACAGTGTATAAGTTAAATAAATAAGTTATTCTTCAGGCCTCTCTACTCACCTTCATTTCTGCTTTTACCTTCATTTAAAAAAAATTAAAAATCAAGAAAAAAACGTGAAAAGAATGTATACTTCTCATGCCACTAGCATCTTTATCAGCTAGTGACTTGTTAGAAATGTGAGCACTCAGACTCGACCTCAAACCTGTGGATCAGGAATTCTGAAGGTGACACCTGACAAATTGTGCTTTACCAGACCTGCCAGGCAGCTCTAATGCATCAGTGATTGTACCAAAGGACAGATTTTTCATAATAATAAAAATGGAGAAACAACTAAAATCCCAAACAGATAAAATCCCATGATAAATAGTTGAAGCCATAAAAAAAAAAATAAGAGGGTGTTGAAAATTAGTAACATGAAGTTCAGTACTTATGTTCTTTATAGAGACTGAGCCAAGTAAAATCCCAGTAATATTTCTTTCCTGTCTCTATTCTCTTAAGGAATATACACAAGTACTTTACACTCCTACTTTGCACATGTGTGCATACATATGCATATACACATGCACAACTCCAGTAAGAGAATGTCAAATTCAAATAGAAGTTACTTTTAGTATATTTCTTTGCATTTTTCCTATACATAGACCCTTTAATGTAGCTGTAATTTTGCAAAATGCATCCTATTTTTTTTTTTTAAAACTGCTTCTGGCTATATGTTATTCTGAATTAACTGTAATTCTTGACTTGGTTATTTAAAAAATAATCACATAACACTAGTTTATTAAATATCTTTTAAAAATGAAATACCATGTTAATAAACAGGAGAAAGAGAAAGCTACTAAAGAAATGACCATTATTATTTTTACACTATGGGTTTTATTTTCTATGTATTTTATACAAAGAAATGTTTCAGTTCAACTGAAACATATTCATATATTCATCATTTAGGGAAAAGTTAAAGTATGTTTAAGATATCTTTTTCAAGAAAATAGAGCATGTAATTAGTTTTATGCTGTTCTCACTTGATGAGAATTAGATTGTCTAGGGAGGTCATATTTCACATAATTTAATTTTAATATTTAAGCATTTGCTGACACTTTCCACATAAACATCTTAGATAAAAAAATTTATCTTTTACATAATTTATTGTATCTTTTAAGAGAAACAATGAATGTAGAACTGAGTAAAATTGAAATTGAGTTGTTCTTGTTAAATTGTTTAATTTGAACTAATTTTAAATTTAGAGACAAAGTGTGAAGAGAGTATAGGGATTTTCAGTATATCCTAATGTTAGCACTTAACAATTTTGACTACATGTTTCAAAACAAAAAAATTGGTACTGCTACTATACTACTAACTAAACAGCAAACTTTATTTGGATTTTGTCAGTTTTCTGCTACTGACTTCTGTTTCAAGATTCATTTCAGGAGACCACTTTGTGTTTAGATGTTTCGTGTGCTTAGTCTCTTCAGGTCTGTGGAAGTGGCTCATCTTTCCTTGTTTTTCAAGATGTGGACACTTTCTAGAAATAACCAGTAGATACTTTTCATCCTTCAGTTTGAGTTTTGTGATATTTTCTCATGCATATATAAGAAAAAGGAGTAGACAGAGATGTCCCTAATTCACCTGAGGGGACACCTAGCCTTCTGCATCTCGCCTGGCTTTTGTGGATTATTTTTGTCAGTGACAATGAGAAACCAACTACAGATATCTAAATGTGTTTGTCCAACCAGATTTTATACATAAAGTAATTCCAGAAATGGTAGCCATTTCCTACTTTGCTGTGAGAAACAATTGTCATCTAGAGTTAAGTACTTATACGTAAGTCTTTGTCTCTAACTTGACACCTTCTGCAAAAAAAGCCCCAAAACAAAAAACAAGCCCACACTTGTTTGCTAAGATACTAAGTCAGCTCCTTTGTGCTTCTGCACTTAATATGTTATCTAGTTGTAACACGGCTAGTTGCTTTTAAGGAGTGAAAGAGTGGGTCAATTTTATTATCTCCAGCTTTCTTTGCTTTACTGATTTGTATTGGCTGCTTTTGTGTACAAAGCTTTTGTATATGAATACATCTCTCTCTGTTTTGCACATTGGTATTTTTCTTTACCTTTATGCCAATGCCATCTGGCTTAAATAAAATTTTGCAAAAATGTTGACAAGGAAAACTCTCCTTTCTTCCCATTTTTCTAGTTTTATGGATTTGAAGAACACGTTGTTTTGATGAGTAACCAAATTCAATTCTGATAGAATTCATTTTATAAATATTGTTTATAAAATTTTTGTTGTTTTACCATTTTCCCATATTTATTAAAAGCATGTTCTTAAGAATAGATTAAGAATGTATTCCTACATTTTAACTCTTCTTTGATGACCTTCAAAAATATTTTATAAATCTTTCAGTAATTCTTTCATGACATTTGTTAATTGTATTCCATTACTCTATGGCACTTATTTATAGCATCCTTAGAAACTTTTATTTCCTAAATGTTTCCTACCAATTTATAGAAAAATGATTTGTATTTTGTGAAATAAGCTTTCATAGACTTACATCACGGCACTTGCTTCTTTGTTGTAATTATAGATACTCATGAGGTTTTAATGAATATGTCACTCATGTAATGCATAATAGTATTTTTGTTTCTAAATCTTAAATCAATACTGTCTCAAATTCTCACACTGTCTTACATTAGTCTTCAGGTACAGTGTTGAAGAGAAAGGGAACAGCTGGTATCCCTGTCTTACTCAACTTTTAGAAGTCATTGTCTAATCTGTCACCATTATATGTGAGGCTATCTCCTTTTTTGACAGATATCCTTTTTCTGTTAAAAAATTAAATTTATTCCTTATTCACTAATACTTTAAATCACAAATCAAATATGCACTAAATTTTTTATGGTCTCTGGTGAATTACACAAAAAGGTGACCCAAAGTTAGACCCTTTTATATAGAGCTATTATAAATTGTAATTAGCAGTGATTTCACCTAATTATTTTTATACATTTTTTTAAATTCAGCTTGCTAATCTCTATGATTTTTGCATAAAAGTTCACAAATAAGATTGGTCTAATTTTTTTTTTTTTTTGCTCTGTGTACCTTATTTTCGTAGCAGGATAAGATAGTTTTGTGAAATTATTCCCAGTACTGTAAATTTCATAGAGTGAAATTTCTTAGGGATTCAGAAATAGGGAGACAGGCACAGGGCTAGAGTAAAAAGAATGCTAGGGGAAGGCCAGCAGTTCTTGACGTTACATATAAACTATCAGAATTAAGATGGTGATTGATCCGGGAAATAGAGAGTATAGTTATGACAGAAATGGAGATGGGAGATGGGGGAGAGAGAGATTCAGAGACAGAGAGACATCTGAGCAAGGTATGATATAAAATTTAAAAACAAATAATGGGAAGAAAAGATCGCAATGAAGTAATGCTAATAGCTATTATTCACTGTGCAATGAGAAATTTAACTTTCTGGATCTACTGCTGAGTGGTGTTCCTTTTATGTATAGATTTGGGCCTGCTGCAGTCATAACTATTTCACAATATGCAGGTTTTCATGAAAAATATTCCCTTCCTTGAGAGACACTTTTTAGCCATATACCGCTATGTGACTATACATGTATAAAGAAAGTAGATATGACACTAAAACATCATAAAGAAACAAAGAGAAAGGATTCTTATTATATGGGGATTATTAATGAATACAAAATCAAGAAAGGTAGATGCTATGGTGTTATGTAGAAGAATGAGTTGACAGGCTGCTTTACTAAAAGAAAACAAAAGAGGCAGATAAAGAATTTTAATATATCATGCCTTGGATTTGAGTAGTTAACATAAAGATGAACCTTGTCTCAAATACATCTGCAATTTCTACTGTGCTCTACCTATAATTAAAAAACAAATTCCGTAGTAAGTTGGCTTGCCTGGCCATGTCAACGTCATACGTATGTCAGGTTTTTAGAAGTGCGATTTGATAATGACCAAGACCTGAAAACGAAGTAGGCACAGCATAATGTTGTCAACAAGTGTTAATACTGAGAGGCTTATTTTCATGTGAAAAAAAGAAAAAATGAAAACAACTAAGTCTCTCTTGGGGATATTCTTTCATCAGGCAGAGGGAAGCTACCGTGCTTTGCATTCTCAAATGTGCTTTAGGATGTACTATTACTTAAGTGATCCATATCCAAGGAAAATATAGGGACTCCACAGTCATTCAGTAAGTTCCAGAAAACACATTCTATATCACTTCAAGTGTGTTTACCTGCATTTCTCAACCGATTTGATTTCTTTTATATTTCTGAGCACTTCTGTGTGCTTCCTATTTTGTATTTAACAAATATATTTCTATCATTATAGCAGGTTTTTAAAGTCTGAGCATGGCATCTTTATACATGTGTAATTATATAACTTGTATCTGTAAGGTGGCATTAGAGTAAGATCATATTTTCAAAAGCTTATAGTAGTTACTTGCTTGACAGAGTGATCCTATAAATTTTTATATATCAAAGCCTGTTTGTTCTTTATCTCTTCAGGAAAATAACCTCTTAGGAAATGGTATTTAAATTTAAATATCAAGTCTAGAAATCTCTGTGTTAAGCAGGATGCTAACCTCAGTTCTGTATGTCCCATAATTTCTCATCTTTAAAGACATTGTAAGAGCACGTATGCAAGCTTAAATCATATTCTTTTGGTAACTTTTTGTTTACTTTGATAACAGCTTTGACTCAGTTCATATCCTTCCTATCATATCTGGCAGAACACCCCAGTATTAACAAGTTATCAGGGCCATTATTTGAATCTTGAAAGGAAAGAATGCAAGAGGTTGGAAGAATTTCTGTTGTTCTGTCTGTATGGTCAGCATTAAGCTGTTCCTTGCTCATCCTTACTCTCTTCCAAGACAGGCAACCCCATCCAGATTGATGCTCGCTTCGTCCCTGCCAAGCCAGGCTGTCGGTCTTTGGTGGTGGCTCCCTGGGTCAGGTCTATCATATTCAGACTGCAGGTATCTATAAGTCACTCCCTTGTGGGAATTCTCTATTCACGGGATACAGTAAAGGAGTTTTCTGAAGGTCCTTGCTTTCTAAGAACCTTCTTAGTTCTTTACTCTTGATCTTAGTTCCCTTTCTTTTTAGGGTTGGCTCATTCTCTCCTCCTGTGAATTTTTAAATTCATTCTAGGGCATCTCAGATATCCAGAACAAAATTATGAATACTCAGAAAAGTAAGGCGAGAATAGAGGAAAATGAATTATTTATGTACAACAAAAGGAAGGATTGCTTTTGAACATTATTCTGCATATCTTTGTCACCAAACCCTGCTTAGATTAGAATTTTTGTAAGCAATCAAAATGTATATTTTATTTGAAAATTAATTTTATTGAGGGAGCATTGCACTATAGCATAGATAGAAGGTATGCAAATCAACATCGATATATAATACACTAAGTTCACCATCGCTAGTCTAGCTCTTCCTTCACCGTATAATTGATTCCTTTTACCCATGTGTCCTGCCCCCACTGCCCGTTCTGTTCTTGAAACTGTTAATTTTATTTTATGAACTAAAAGTCCATTTTTGCTTGATTGAGTTCATTTGTTTGCTGGGTTCTCTAGACACCACGTATGAGTGAAGCCATGTGATGTCTGTCTTTCTTCTGGCTTATCACACTAAACATAATTCCTTCTAGGTATGTCCATATTGTAGCACAGGGCAGGATCGACACAATGGAAAAGACAAAATGTGCATTCTTGAACCTCGGTAAAGGAAGGTTCTTGCTGGAAATAATATAATCAAATAAAAATATTCTTCAAAAGGCATGAAAAAGAGAGGCAGAGGGATTCAGATTGTATGACTCTTAGTCAGGTCAGGCTTCTATAACAACATACTTTGGGGACTTAGACAACAGGCATCTGTGTCTGACAGTTCTGGAGGCTGGAATTCCCTGGTCAATGCTGCCAGTCATTGCCTGGTGAGAACCTTCTAGAAGGCTGCCTTCTCTCTGTGTTCTCTCCTGCTCAGTCCACAGTATGTGCTGTTGCTTTTTAATAAGGGCACTAATCCCACCAGGAGGTATGACCAGCTAAACTAATTACCTCCCAAAGGTCCTTCCTCCAAATAGCATCACAGGGTCAAGGTTTCAATATATGACTTTCAGCACAAATATTCAATCTGTAACAATCTTATGGGGGCATTTTATTTAGCACATTATCTCTAGGTTTGATGCTTTATCACCACCATAGCTATTATATTGGCTGCCATCTTTCTCTCTTCACCTGTATGCTTTATGTAATATAGTATGAACGACAGAATGTTTTTCCCTTGAGTTAAAATGTCATTTGCAAATTTGACGTGTCTCCTAATATGTCTTGCCATTTCTTCAAATTCAGTAAGTCCGAAACTAAAATTATGTTTAATTTTTCTCAAAACATTCTCCTGACATTCTTACTTCTCTGGAATGTTCCAACAAACACCCTGTCATTTATTACTAAAATTCAGAGTCATCTTTGAAGTGTTAATAATTTGACTCCATATCAAATAGCAGCCTTACGTGGATATACTTAATTTTTTCTTTATATACCTGCTGCCTCCACTGGTTGTCATTTCTAGTTCATCGACTTAAAGATTCATGTCTTGATTATTGCCATTGTCTCTATGCTTTGTATTTACACTCCCAACAGCCTCTGTGTGGCTTTTTGATTTCTCCTGCTGTAACATAAGTCTGGCCTATTATCTGAATTCCTTTTTCTTCTCTATTCAGCTTTATTAAACCCACGGCAAAAATCCTCAGTTTTTTTCCCTTTATCTCACTTTTCTGAAACACTTTCAGCTGTTTCTTAACCATTCATTTGTCATTTGGAAAACTATTTACTTTTTTAAGAAACTTCTCTCTTAGTTTTGAATCTAAATTAATTTGCATTTTATTTTACTCGCTTGGAGTTTTTTGTTTATTTCATCTATAGGAGGGCTGAATTCACAATTGTAATTCAAGATATGCAAGATATGCAATGTATACATAATTTTATTATATTTCATATGTTTTATTTTTTAAATGTTTTTATTAAAACAGTGATTTTGATTTTACACATTAAAGTAAACTCATATGTTTAGGTTCCCTATATGTGCGGTTTCCCTGTTCTTAAGATATATGTCAGTGTACACTTCCCTTCGCCAAATCACCAAGTGTTCTTCACCATTGTCCAGTGGGCTCCGCTGCCAGTTGCCCTACCTCCCCCTCCCCTGTCCCATTCCCTATTGATAACTTCAGTTCTATTGCAAGTGTCCAAGAGTGAGTTTTGTTTCATCTATTCCTTTGTTATTGTTGTTTTATATTCACATTCTACCTATGAGTGAGATCACTTTTGATGTGTTGTTGAATTAGGTTTGCTTATATTTTATTGAGAATTTTGCCTTTTATTGAGAATTTGCCATATTCCAATATGTTTATTAAAGATATTGGTCTATAATTTTCTTTCTTGGTGACATCTCTATCAGCTTTTGGTGTCAATATGATTTTGCCCTCATAAAAAGTATTTGGGAATGTTCCCTGTTCTTCAATATTTTGGAAGAATTTGAGAAGAATAGGTGTTAATTCTTCTATGAAGTTTTGGGAAAACTCATTTGAGAAGTCATCTTAGTCCTGGACTTTTTTTCTTAGGGAGACTTTCGATTACCTCTTCGATTTCTTTGCTTGTAATTGTTTTGTTGAGGTGTTCCAATTCTTCCCAGTTCAGTCTTGGTAAGACTGTACTTTTCTAAAAATCTGTCCTTGTCCTCAAAATTGCTTACTTTGTTGGCACAGAGCTCTTCATAACAATCCCTTATGATGTGTTTTATTTCTGTGGTATCTGTTATAGCCTCTCCTTTCATTTCTGATTCTAGTTTTAAGAGTTTTCTCTTTTTCTTCCTGAGTCTAACCAATGATTTGACAATTTTATTTTTTTTCCAAGAACAAACTTTTGGTTCATCGATCTTCTGGATTGTTTTTTCATTTTCTATTTCTTTTATTTCTGCTCGAATTTTGATTATTTTCTTTCTTCTGATTTTTGGCTTTAATTGTTCTTCTTTCTCTAATTATTTAAATGTAGGGTTAGATTGTTTATTTGTTATTTTTCTTGTTCTCGAGGTGGGCCTTGATTACAATGAACTTCCCTCTTAGTTCAACTTTATCTGTATCTCATTGATTCTGGTAGCTCATGTCTCGTTTGTCTTTTAGTATTTTTTAAGTTTGCTTTGATTTCCTCTTTTACCCAAGAGTCATTCACAAACATTATTTATTTCTAATTAATTTGTGGTCTTCCAGCTTTCTTTTTGTGACAGCTTTCTCGTTTTAAACCATTGTATGATCAGAGAAGATGCTTGGTATTATTTCAATCTTTGCAAATTTGTTGAGAGGTATTTTGTGTCCCGGTATATGATCTATCCTTGAGAATGTTCCATGCGCTCTTGAGAAGAAGTGAAGTCTGTGTTCTTTGGATGTAATGTTTGATATATGTCTATTAGTCAAAATTGTTTCAAATGGTCATTTAAACAGCTGTTTCCCTGTTAAATTTTCTGCCTGGTTGATCTGTTCATTGTTGTAAGTGGGGTGTTGAATTCTCTTACTATTATTGTGTTGTTGGCAATGTCTATCACCAGTTTTAGTAATGCTTGCTTAATATATTTTGATGCATCTTCAATTGGTGCATATATATTAGTAAACATTATATTTCTCGCCATATTGACACTTTAATCTTTATATAATGTCCATGTCTGTGTTTTGTTATGCTTTTTAGTTGAAATTCTGTTTTATCCAATTTAAGTTTAGTTGTTCCTGCTTTTATTTGGTTGCCATTCAACTGTAGGATTGTCTTTTAACCATTTTGAGACTTTGTCTATCTTTTGAAAGAAGGTGTGTTTCCTGAATGCAGCAGGAGGTTGGGTTATGCTTTTTAATTCATTTAGCCACTTTACATCATTTGACTCATGAGTTCATTCCATTAACATTTATGGTGATTATTGATATGTAGCTGCTTATTGTAATTTTGTAATATGTCTTCTGCATGTTATTTTTCCTCTTCTTAGGTGGGTTGGGTGTAGTTATGTTTTGAAGGGTTTCCTTTTTTTGTTTCTTCTTTGCTTTTTCCCTGGAGATATATTTTGAAGTTACCCCAAAAGTTTACATTAACAATTCTATGTATATTTCCTATTTTTATTTGAAAAAGAAGATTAGTCTTACACTCATTCTAACCATCCACATTTTCATTCTCTTTCCCTCCCCCACACACTTTTTATATTTGTTGTCTTACCGTTTTTTATGTGGGGTTTCTTTATACTTTGTAGAGCATCCTTTAATATTTTTTATAGAGCTGGTTTGTGGTGATGAATTCCTTTAACTTTTGCTTATTGGAAAAGCTTTTTTATCATTCCTTTAATTCTGAATGATGATAATGCACAGTATAGTATTCTAAATTGAAAGTCCTTTTCTTTTAGCACTTTTGACTATATCTTGCCACTCCCTTCTGGCCTGTAGTATTTCAGTTGAGAGAAATCTATTGACAGTCTTATTGGGACTCTTGTATGTGACTTGTTTTTCTCTGCTTTCAAGATTCTTTATCTTGTATTTTTGACATTTTTATTATATAATTTGTCTAGGTGTAGGTCTGTTTGTGTTTCTTTTATTAGAAACTGTTTGAGCCTGGAGGCCTGTTTCATTCTTCAGATTAGGAAAGTTCTCAGCAATTATTTCTTCAAATATAGTTTCTGCCCCCCTTTCTCTTCTCTTTCTGGGACCCCTATCATGCAAATGCTTTTCCTTTTGATGTTATCCCATATGTCTTGAATGCTGTCTTTATTTCTTTGCATACTTTTATCTCTATGCTTGTTTGCTTGAGTGCATTCCTCTGCCCTAACTTATAGCTCACTGGTTCTATTGGAGGCTTCATCCATCCTATTCTTGAGTCTCTTTATTGAGTTCTTAATTCAGCAATTATTCTTCATTTCATGGATTTCTTGCTTCATTTCTTCTTTCTCTATTTTTGTTGTTCTCTTTTACTTCCTCTATTTTTTCTTGATTTCTGTGAGTGTGTTTATCACTGTTACCCTAGATTTATCCTCCGGTAGTTTGCATACATCTGTTGTACAAATCCCTTGGGTTTTTAATTGAATCCATCAGTCCAACATATATCTCTGTATTTTCTCTGTTTGACATTCTGTTTATATTTCCGTGGGTTCAGATTCTCTGCAGTGATGGCCTTATGTAGAGTGAGCACCTTGTTGGTCCACAATTGACAATCAGCCTGCAGTTCTGCTCTCTCCCACAGGGTGTCACTGCTGGGTAGCATTGAGGATTGGTCCCTTCTGGGAGATTACCTTTGTCCTTTAATCATGGGGAAGGGATATCCTGTGAGTGGATCCTGAGACTCCAGCGCAATATGGTGATGGAAACTTATGGAGGTGGGGAATTCCCCACCCAGTGTAATTTCACTTCTCAGCCTCCAGCTGAGACCCTGGGGGAGCTTGTTCTCTTTCTGCCTTGCACCAAAACCATCTCCCCTACCTCCCTGTCCCAGTCCTGCTGGACAGGCTCTTTGCTGAGATTGGAGCAACTCTCCAGTAGATCTGTGTCTTCTGCAGTCCCACCCCCTCCACCAGAGCCCAAATCCTGAGTTCCAAATCTGCAGTGCAGCTCTGATCATGGATGTTTCACCTACCCTCTGTAATATTTGTGAAAACTTCTGTGTCTCTATAGGTTCTGTGCTTGCTTTCCTCAGTGTTTGTTTCTGGTGAATAGATGAAATTCTAGCTATTTTGTGGGGAGGATCTGACTCGCACCCCTACCAGATTGCTATCTTCTGACTGTCCTCATGTATTTATTTTTGTACTAGAACTAGAATTGCTTAGAACTGAACCAAGTTCTGGAGTTCTTATTTTCTCTGAAGAAAGGTCTGTGGATTCTGTCATCACTTTCCATGATAGGAAAGGCCCTAGCCAATTTTTTTTTATTCCCTCTTTGGCTCTCTGAAATTCAAGATGGGTATGCTATTGCCTTTGTGCCTGCTGAAGTGTGATCATCCATAAGACATGTATCCAAATGCATGGGTATTTCTTCAAGCTTTCTAAAGAGAAAATGAGAGAATAAACCTAGTGTAACAGATATACCTTATATGCCGTCTCAGATTCTCATAGTTTCCCCTACCTCCCAAACTTGGCTTCTTTCTTAGCCTCAGTGATAGCCATGGCCTGCCGATTCTGTGCATATTTGCCCATGATGCCACTATGTCTTACTGTTATCTGCCAACTCAAATATAATGCCACTTGTAAATTTAGAAAAAACACAGCACTGCTGAGTATGAGGTACAGTTTTTAAAGAAACTACCAAAGTGGCAGTTTTAAAGTATAAAGTAACTAAATTCTGATGAAGAAAACAGAGCACGCTAAGGAGTTATACAGATGAGCATGATCTATCTTTCTTCCCTCTGAAGAGCTTCTTCAAGGTGTGGTTTCTCTGTGGAGGTAGTCCAGAAATGTTCTTTATAACAAAGCAGCTTGTGGTGAAGCAGTAGTCAACACATTATCTTGAAGTCATGAGTTGTGTCCCATTCTCGCTCCCTCATACATTCTTTGTCACACCCACAGAGCTGAGATTACACCTTACCCCAAAACACCAACATTCATCTCTAGCCTAATACTGCTTTTCTAGAAAATCTTGACTAAGTCACCCCATAACGCGGGGAGTTAAACTTCATTATATTTGTTATATATAGCATATATGTACTATATATACTATAATATTATGTATATATTATTATACTTCATCACATCATGAAACCTGCAGGAAGCTCAGGGTCAGACTCTACACTGAAGTAAGCACTCTCTTACTGTTCTCTCTCCTCTTCTCTAAATTCCTCCCTGCAGTACAGGAGAAAATTTTCTCTTCTTTCTCAGTTCTCTATTTTTTTGAACCTACGAATATTTTCTTCCATTAATAGTATCTTGCTCTTGCACATGAATACATTGCTCTCCAGACTGTTATTTCTGAAAAGAGCTTTTAAAAATCTATTTTGAAGGTCAAGTTCAAGCAATTAATTAAATTTTTTTTGCTCTAGGCAGTGCTTTACTTCTTCTTGATCAATGGATAGCACTGGCTCCACGTGTTCAGAAATCACCGCGCAGCAGAAGTAAATTATGGAATTTAGAACCTTACTCTGTAGAAATCATGAAATAGAGGAATGAACAATAAATTGTTAAATATAGTCAGCTGTTAAAGTGAGTGTAATAAATCTATCTTATTTCAACATAGGCATATTCCTGTCTAATGTTTAGTGATATTTTCTTTCCAAAGGGGCAAATTGTAGTTTTAGCTGTATGATAGGTTTGCAAGATTTCTTTTTTTATCATTATTAATTTTCTCAATGTTTGAAAGATACCATATTTTTTTAAAGTAAAGCTAACCTCAATTTAAGTTTCAAAATAGAACAATATCCTTCTGCACAGGTTATGTATTTAATTTGGAACTAAAATGTAGTCTTGAAGGTCTGTCTTATATGATTGAACTTTTTCAAATCTCTTTATAGGTATCATGTATGTAGCTTTGTATTTATTCATTCAGTAAACAATAAAAGGCTGGTATAAAGATGTCAGATTGATAGTATTTTTATCAATATAGTGTCTATATATAAATAATTTATAAAAACATTTACTGATTCAATCAGCATTCTACCTTATCGAAATACAGGTAGTATAAATGTTAGTGAATCTTTTTTGACATTAGTTTTTCTGCTCAGTTTTTAAAGATGTTAGGTCATAGTTCTTTGTTCAGAAATCTATAGTCTAATGGGGTGAGTCTGGTTCCGTAATTTTGGATTTTTGTACAGGAGGGAAGAAGGGTTTATTCCCAGTGAGAATAGTAGAAGGGAAGCCACTAGTCCAGTTTTCACAGATTATAAAGTGTTTGCTCCGTTTCCTCGATCCTGTGTACCTCTCATCATAATAAAAGTGTGTGTGTACCTGATACTCTGCAGACTAGGTAATCTACACTAAAGTAAAGCTAAAAGTAAAGCTAAAGTAACCAAAGTTCTAGATTACTTCAGCAACCAGAGAGTTTGATTAATCTTATGTTGCTCAAGTAACACTGATCAAGGGGGGCAATATTGTCCCTCCCAATTGGGTGAGGTTTTATAACAGAACAGAGATCTCATCTTTCTCTTCCCTTCATTGATGCCCAATAAAAACATGGTTCAGAGATTGAGACCTGAAGAGTGGAAGCAGGGTGGAAGGATAGCTGACTCGTGTGTTTCAGAATTATCATCAGTCCTTTCTTTCCACCCCCACTCCCAAGGCTCGGCTATCGTTTAAAAATGATACTACATACGGCTCATTCATGAGTCGACAGTGGAGAAATAATACCTGTTCCTCTCTAACCATGAGTTGGGCTATGTAAGCAGGTGAAAGAAAATAAGGCAGATTTTTTCTAGTGAGATCAAGTTGGCTTTCAGGGGGACTAACTTTTAATTTTTTTGAAACCATAAATGATTCATTAAGTGTGCACGTGTGTGTGTGTGTGTGTGTGTGTGTGTGTCTTTATAAAATGTAGTCACAGTGTGAGTAGTAGTCCTGAGAAAGGGTGTCAGCGGTGATTGCTATTTTTGCAGAACTACCCAGGTCTTGCCCTGCCTTCCAACCCCTCGATCGCCCTCCCCTCATGCCCGCACTCTAATGCAGCAGAAAAAGAGATCTGTCTTTGTATTAACCTTTTGTCTTCTCATGTGTCTATAAAGGTTAGAAATATGCCGCTTTTCTAAATCTTGATTCAAAAGCTTCATTATTTCTACCAAAAAGCATTTACAGTGCAACTAGGAAGACTCATGACATTCTTTTTTAAAGAATTAGTCATGATATGCTAAACTTGGAAGAGCTTCCCAGCTCTATGTAACAATTTTTATTGTCACTGCTTCGGTGTCTTGTTAAAAGAGACTTGTACTATTGAAGAGTAAGATCCAGACAGTCTAACCTAATTTTTAACTAAATCAATTGGAGTAGACATCACAAAACTTGTTCATCATTGTCATTTTGTTGTATTGTATGAAAATGTGGAGAAAAACAATATAATAACCGAAAAGGTAATGGGTCTAATTAAACAACTTTCCAGTGAAGTGCAATAAAAAGAATAATGGGTAATTAATACATTTCTTTAATTGACAAATTGTTTTACTTGATTTTGTTATAAAACCCCAGACTATGCTTAGAATTCCTTAACATATATTTATGATTACTCCTCTACATAGAAGTTTTTTTTCATGACAGAACAAATTTAATTTTGACTCAGGGTAGATAAAACTTGCTAATTCTTCACTGTCAGAGAGTTTATATATAATTGGTAAAAAATGATGGTGGTGTTGTGAAGACCACATGGAAAATAGAAACAATCCCTGCATTTTTAGAATAAATGTATTCATATCTGACAATGCAGGCTCTTTCTTTTTAGGAAATTTTGTCAAAGCAAGCAATAGCCAGAGTGTTGGTTCTTAATTATTTGAGGAAAATGCACTCACAGGAAACAAACATGCAGTTTTATTTGGGAAAGGAGTAAAAGCACACCTACTCAACTCTGTATGCCGATATATTGCAAAATAACTAGTGACAATATGTAAATAAATGGGCAAAGTTATGTTTCAATAAAGCTTTATTTACAAAGGCAAAATGTCAACAGGCGAGAGTCTGCTGACCATTAGAGTATTGGCTTATCTTTTATGTCATCTCTCAAGTTACTTCTATAAACCATATTTTAAGAAAACTGAAGAGTTCTCCACTGTTCATAGTTGATACTCTTGCCTAGCTTTCATTTCAGCCAATGTAACACCATGGTTTTATTTGTCACTCTGGCAAGAAACAGTTCTATAATCTTCCTAGTTGTGGATTGGAGTGAAATCTGAAAAACAACTCTTAAAGAACTTGAAGTAGAATGTGGTTCAGGCAGACTGACTAAAGTAGCTCTGACTGGAGCTGACTTGGTCAGATGTACAGAACTAGGGACTAAATCACTGGTGTATCACTATGGCTGAAGCTCATTGCTCAAGTGTGAATTGCACGCTGCCTTCCTTCCATCATATGTGGAGGGAGATAGACCATCTAAGTGTATGAACCTTCTCATCTGAAAGGTGGCTAGTTTTCAGCAGGGCCAACCAGGCAAAGCAGATGATTGATTTGAGAAGAGAATTAGAATTAGAATTAATCATACAAATATTCTTGCAACAGTAACGACTACACTAGGCATTGTATGAGCATAATCTCATTTAATGTTCAGATCAACTCTTCAAGTAAATATTGGGAGGCCTACTATGAGGATAACAGAGACTTAATAGAGACTGTATAAGAATGCATTATCTTCTTACAATTCACATGGCTTTTTTTTTTTTTTAATTAAAAACTTGCCTGGGATCATGTTTGTCCCAGAGTTGAACAATGAATACCATCGACTCTCTTAAATAAATAGCTCAGAAAAAAATGAAGACAACGTGAACTAATTATACTAGCATAGAGTAATGTCAATAAGTACTGTAAATTTTAAACAAAAAATTGTTTATAAAAATTAACTGTAATCTGAGAGCTCTTTTAGGGAGTGCTATAAAAATAAAATACTTTCTATTTCTATCTAAATATTCATTCCTAATGAAACCATAGAGGAAACATATTTATATAATTATATCTGTAAATTATAGTTAAGTAATTATTCCCAGAACTATTTGTTGATTTACAAAAGAAGATAGATAGACTCTAGGAAGACTTTTTCATTTATTTTTAAAATTAATTGACTTTTTAAAGGGAAGTTTTATGTTTATAGAAAATGGAGCAGACTAGAATGGATACTTATACTCTGGCAATAACACATTAAAAAATGAGTTTTTTTTCCTTTGAAAATATAACATTAAGAAATACTGAACTAATTTTCAAAGCTTTTTCATTTGCAGCATCTGCTGTTCATTTCTTTGAATTTAGTTGCTATTTCATAACTATCATATCTGCTTGCTATCTTCACCATCCAACCATCATCTTTAGGAAGTGAACTGTGGATACCCTACATATCTCAGAGAGAGGTGAAAATTTGCAAGCAATGTCACAAAATAAAATCATGGTGCAATTGAAGCTGAACTAATCTATTTAAATAAAGTGCATAATTTCTGGTTCTTAAATGCTTTGCTAGGGGTATCACCAAAGCAGAACACAGTACAGTCTATTTAAATTTAATGTGATAGTTATAAATGTAATGTGATATTTCTTAGCAATTGATAAGTGAGACACGATTGCAATAGATTTTGTCAAATGTGTGCATTCTTCAAGAGACTTTAATGTTTTCCTCTGAGAATCATTATAGTGAAATATTAATTTAAGCAAATTCAAATCAAAGTTTATATTAAAAAATTCATCAGCCTCAAAGAGGAAACTGCACTTAACTTCTTCATTGTGACTTTTTCCTTTTGTAGACTGATTCAGCTTGTTCCAGGTGTTCCTTATCCAGTCCATTCCTACATTTTCCTCCATGTAACCCTATGAGAGTCCTTCACTTTGTTGCAAGAAACCCTTTTCACTACTTTTTCCTCTCTCCTTTTACCTCTGTTCCTATTGTGTCACCAAGGGATGACTTAGATAAAAGGATACCTATCAGTGTCTTAATATGCATTTTAATCACTCTCCAGTCTAAGAAGGAAACACTCTCAATATTTTATTGAATAGTTATAATGCATCAAGCAATTACAGCTATACCAAAACCTTCTTCCAACATTTTTCAGACCAGGTATATTATATAATATTAATTTAAATTCTAGAACTGAAATTAATTTTACTCCTGCTATTTCTGTTTTCTACATAGTAAATGTCTGAATGATGTTTTCTAGTAATACCTTAGCTTAAATAAGAGCTAGTGAAGTTTTTACCTAACCACAATGCCTATTAATTTTAGAGATCATAGTACTAAAATTTTCACAAAAAAATCAAATTTCCTCTTGGAACAAATCAAATCAGTTTCTTAGTCTCCTTCTCAAGGACCTCTGTGTTAGTCTGTTTTTCATTTCTTCTTGGTCACTTTCTATCATCTTGACAACAATCACATCCCCACTGAAATCTTACAGAACATGCAAATTTCCCGATACCTCCTCAAGTCTAATGATGTTGAATCTGAGCCATTTTAACCATTTGCCAGCACAGCCAGCCACTGAATTTTAGAATTACTTGATGGAATTCACATACAGTATCTTTGTTATCACAATCAATTTTGCTTACACCTCTTGCATTATTTTATTCCTTTCTTGTTGATTTTCTATTTTTCCTCATTAAGACTGTCTCATCATTTTCTAACCCTCTTCTTGGATTTAGATCTATTCCCACAATAGAAAATCTTAGCAAATGGTTCTACTCAGTTGTCTTAAGCTTCCCCAATTTCTGCTGATTTTGAATCATCCTACTTTTTTCCTTTTCTTAATCCTTCAACATTTACTCTTGTTTGACTCTTCTTTACTCGGGAAAGCTGTTCTATCAACAGACTATTGAAAGAACAAACTGTTCTCTTTCTTAGACTTTCACTGGTTCCTCTTTCTTTGGTAGAGGCATTCTCAGAACCGGGGTCTTCTAACATTTTGAACCTGACCATTAGTGATGGAAAGATAATGATATTAGGTTCAAATTGGTTTGATTATGTGGCTATATTGATATATTCCATATTTTACTTATTTATCTTCTAATCTAAAAATCTTTTCCTATCATCTGCAAAGATATTTATTTTAAAATTTTTGAGAGCATGTTCATTACTGACAATTATCGATAAAACTTTTTTTCAGAGTATGTAGATGTGAAATTTACAGGAATAAAATATTTCAGAATTGTAAGATCCATGGGACAGACATTCAATAGACCTTGTTCTCTGCTTATAAGGACAGATACCACAGCAATCTTTCCTTTTAAAATTACATAAATAGAATAGTAGAAAGGACTGACATTGAGAACAATATAAATCTACTTTTCCCATATCACTACAAATTAACTTTCATATATTTGCCCTTTAATACCTACTGAGCCTGTCTAATATGAAAGTGTATAGTTCTGCTTGATATCTGACTCTTCTTCAGGACATTTTCTTTGACAAAAATGCTTTAAATATCATTTTATTTGGAAATGCTGCCTTCAGATTCCCTATGTTTGTTCTAACAATATTTTCAGATTTCAAAATGATACAAGCAAATAAAATGACAAGTCGTTTTTAGGATTTTATTTACAGAGGCTTCACACAGCAAGTTGAAAATGATTTCTGTGTTAGTTATAGTGTGAACTTAAATCGGAAGACTAATTCTCTAAGGACACTCATACATTTTCTTTAATCTTTTATTTTTTCCTAGTCAATGAGCCACACTTTTTAAAGTATTTCATTTGTTCAGTTTAACTTTAGTAGGCATTTGGTTAATAGCTAGCACAATAAGTTTTTCTTTTTGAGAAATGATTGAACAAGCTGAAGCCAACATTTTATATGAAATTTTGAATTCACCAATTATGGAACAGATGCTGTCTTTAGTGTCAAACACACTTTCCATAGAGTTCACAAATGTATCAATTTCATCATAAAGGATTATCTTACAGTCTTTGGTCTTTCCTGTAAATTTAAGTTTATCAAGGTATTAGGGCTATTTCAGAAGATAATTTTATTTTATCTCTAGAAACAGACAAAAAGCAAAACAGTAAGAGAAATGATTGATGCAGTTATGCCGTTATGTAGAGCTGTGTTTCATGTCCCCTGCTCCTTAGGGCAAAGGGAAATATATATTACAGTGGCTTTATGGAGGTAGCAGCACCTGGAAAAATAACTGTGGATGTATGGGGTTAAAATTAAAGGAAGGAAAGAAAAAGACTAAAGGTATACAAGCCCATGAGAAGAAGTATTGAGATTAAATGAGTGAGAAGATGATGAGGTCGTAGGTGATATTATATAAATTATGTATTATACATAGATAAACATAATATATATAGATATACATAATATATATTATATAAAGACTTAGAATTAGAAGCCCAGCTACCTTGATGGAATAATTTATACCTATTACTGAATCTGGTTTCTTTTTGCTTTTGCTTTCATTTTTGTAAGGAAAGGTACAGTTAGAAATGAAGGTGAGTAGACAGGTAGGAAAGGAGAGAGAGGAGGAAGTATTTTGTTTATTTTCTTTAGTTATTCACCTTGGTTATTCCCCCTGGCCCCAGATCTTGAACAGGGAACCTTGGGGTGTATGTGGACTATGCACAGTTTACTAAACTGCTAGGCCACCAGGGCATGCTGAGGCTTTTTTATTTTTTGACTATTAAATCAGAGTGGTAGTTTTGTTGTAAAGATTCATAAAAATTATAATAGATCTTCATCCTTACTGTGTTTATGTGAAGCACAGTAGAAAAGAGTGATTCAAAATCCTTTACTACTGATGGATGGAAATTGAAGTTTTGGAGCAGTTATTTGTATTGTAAATATTTATGTTTCACATTTTTTACATAGTTCACAGTTCTCCATAACTGTCATTAAAGTTAAATGGTTTTTTTTCTAAAGATGCCATGAGTCATCTCTAATTCATTGTTTCCTTTGATTTAAATGTAAATATGCTTTTCTGTTTGTTTGTTTTTATTGGAGACCTGTGTATCATGAATATGTGAAGTATCCTTGATAAGTGCAAAAAAAGTCCTTTTATTTTTCTCTAAAGTTTTATAAAAACAATTTGGGCCAGATGGAAAATTGATAGGAAAGTCAACTAGAGAGCAAAGCAAATGTGAGAATTTATCTTAGAGTGACAAAACTTGTACTGTTTCTATGGAAATCAGAAGAAAAAGGATTCAAAGAAATAGCAGGAAGCGAAGGGAAAAATTTGTGGAGATTTTGTTAATGGATTGTCATACTTTTAGGAAACAGGATTTTTTGAGCCATTAATTTCCTTTCTGATTTAAATTTTAGGTGCATTTACTTATTTACTTTTACTTTTACTTATATTCTTCATCTATTTGTTAAAGAATATAGTATAAAATTTTAAATTCCAATATTTCCCATCTTATTCATTTGTAGAACAGATTCTGTAAGCATACTCATTTTTTGTGACTAATAATGAAGGACTTTCCTTTAAAAATAAATGTCAATTGGGAAAGTAGATAGAGGTCAATTTTCATTACTAAAGAGAATATATGGCTAAGTGGAGAGTCGTAAAGAATATTGGTAACACTTTCTGTACTTGTCATTGCAAAACTGTTATCTGACTCCATAGTATGGATCTAACTTTTAAATATAGATTCTCTGACCAATTCTTTATAAGTAAAAATATATTGTTGTAATTTATGTATCAATTAAATATCTACCTGCAGGATGATATATATATATATATATATATATATATATATATATATATACACACACACACACACACACACACACATACACACATACATATATATATATATCTTATTGGATTGTTTTCTTTCTAAAATTTACTTCCAATAGCAAAATACTTGCATTTACTTTTTCTATATTAAAAAAAGAACAACTTTAGGGAAAAGATTGATTTGAAACTTAAGAGCTAAGAGTGCTAAGATCAGGTAACTAGGTAACTTTTCCTTAACTTTCCACTGAAGTTCACCATGTCTTACCCCATGTGTATTATTTAGTTTTCACTCCTTAATTCAACTATATTGTCAATTAAATGTTAAAAATCAGCTAGGATATTATTCATTGCATATTATCTTTGATACTACTTTCCAAAGCAAGTAGATTGGCTTTTTAATGAAAAGAACTTCTTCCAAAACTTGTTTTCTGTAAAGTGTAACTAAAAAAACTATTTTAGGTTAAATCATTTAAGAGACTACAGTAAGTATAGTTTTGTAGATCATTTGTTTTGTTGTGTGATTTGGCTATTGAAATCATCATGATCATTGGCTATTCTGGAGCAGACCGAAGTGAAATTTGGAGTGTGAGATATTTATTAGAGACTAAAAAGGTAGGGGAATCATGGTTGGAGAAACTGAAATATTCAGCATATATGGCAAAGTCTTGATTGCTCGAGTGGTCCTACTTCAGGTGGCAATGACTGAGATTTTATAGTCCTCTCGTTACATCACCAAATATTGAACTATCCTAGGGGAATGCTGAAAATTCATAATTGGGTCAGTGGATTGCACTTCCCAGAATGTACAAAATTTCTTCCTTGAAGGAAAGCCTCTCTAGGCGTCTTCATGTGTACCTCAAGTGTGACTCATCATAACATTGCCTTGGACACAGGAAACAATTTCATTGTTTAAGAAAAGATAAAATAGGCACATGCAGTCCTAACATACCGTTTGGAAGTTTCTGTGTACGACAACATTGGAATGACTTCTTTAAGGTCAACCAAGGAAGTAAAATAGAGATGCTAATCTTAGATGGGAGTTCGAGTGTATTTTTGATACAGGATATAAAATATATTGATCTAATAGCTATTGAATAGTGCTGTGCCCCTGAGAGCAAGAAACATAAATCTGTTCTTTCTAATAGAGCAACAGAGTAAGAAGTTATTGTATTGTTTGATGGAATCAACACTGATAACCACCAACACCTAGGGTTTCTAATAGATACCACAGAAAGGATAGAGTTTGTCTGGAGTGAAGTCATCCCTGTGGTGCTTCTTGATATTTCAATAATCTGAGAAAATAGTAGATTTGTAATTTCAACAATCCAAGATAACTAGGGTCTCATACTTCTCAGAATAACTCCAGACCTTTCCAGTTCATGAATAACTTAGATCTGTAGAAGTACAAATAGAAAAATAAATCTGGAATAGGTGATAGAGTTGGTAAGTATCAATTACGACCTTCGAAACCCTCGGAACCTTAGGACTTTAGTTTGTTTAATAGGAAACTCTAGCTTTTAAAAGAGATTTTGGTTGGTCAGTGACTTGAAATATCAGTAACCAAATAGATGCATATGGTATGGATTGATTGGGATAGTTCAAGAAATAGACCATAGAAAACACATGTGATTCTTTAGCTCTTATCCCCTCAGTTTATCTTTGAGTTCACTTAAAGCACTTAAGTGGAAAATTCAATTACAGGGGGCATTTCAGGTAAAGCAGTCAAGTGTCTGCCTTTGCCTGCTTCTCTCAGTGCATTTACCTGTACTGCTGGAGTCTTCTCAGGCCAGAGTGCCTTCTGCTTGCACCAGGGAAATCTTCAACCCTTTCAGCTAATGAGAGTCATTATTCTCTATCCTAGTGAGGGGGAGTTATAAGACATTTCTATCCTAAGTTGTCCATGGTAAATAATCCTTTATTTATCCAAACTTCCATTGACTCTTCTCCCTTCACTTCTTTCCATTTCTCATTTTTTTTTCTTATCACTTCCCAAATAATTGCATACAGTACTCTGTCTTGGTGTCCACTTTTGAGGACCTCAAACTGAGTCAATGATAATTTCCATGATTAAATGCATTGTTGCATTTTAGAAGGCAAACCAAACTTTCAAAGCAGTTATATTTGAGAGGCTCAAGCTAAATTATCAACGAGTACCTCCAAGAAGCAAAGGCTAATGAAGGGAGGCACACTTAGGGATTATCAGGTTTGACAGTTATTTGTTTGAATAAGTATATTGGCACAACATTTAATTTATCCAAGAGGTTTTCATGTATATCATATATTTTGGCTTCCAAAGGAACTGGTTTATCTTTGCTCAAAGACATGCCATTTTAGAACTTTAATACAGTTCAATTTTAAAGTAAAAACCTCAGGCACATCCTGATGGAGTAGTGTTAGGTGCAGTCCGCATCCATCCCAAGGTCCAGGGTTCTTGTCCTGGGACTGCCAGGAGCAACAAGATGACCAACTCAATAAAATGAAATAAAAATGCTTCTCTCTCCTCTCTTGTCCCGCCTGCCTTCCTCTGCTTGCCTTTAATTCTGCTTGTACCTTTCCTTAAAAAAATCTGATTTTATATATCTTTAAAATTTTCTTTAATGATCTGCTTATATTATTATTCTGTATTTCTGTAACTTTGCATAATGAAGCTGTGGGTACCCTCTATGAAGATTTGTCTTCGCCTTGCCCTCTTGGACAAGCCTTCTCCAGAGTCAGTTTGCCTCAAGGAGTGAGTTACTGGTCCCTTCTGGGGCATTTGGGTACTACAGCTACGGTTTTCCTGCTCATAACCTTGTCCAGTTTCTTTTGTTAGACATTTGATCAGTCTCCGCCCACATACTCACAGGACACTAAAAATATGACTAAAGCTATACCAGTTAAAGATCTCTAACTCTAACAAAACTCTAGTTGAGTTATATGTTACATGAAGTAGATAATAGGCTTGAGGGTCGAAGGACTTACTTGGGGATCTCATTGTTAAGACTGAAAGCATGTATCTCAGGTCTTACTCTGGAGTGCACCCGTTATTCTCAGCTTAGGGATTTTAACGATGTTCAAAATAATAAGAGTAATCTTATTCCATGTCCTATGAATGGGGCACAATTATGGGGTTGATTTCTGATGAATTTTTGACTCCACTTGTAGTTATCTGGAACTTTACTCCTGCCTTCCCAGTTAATATAGTTTCATAAGTTAGTCTCTTTGTTCCTTTCTCCCATCTTCCCTTCCCCCTCCCTCTCCCCTTCCCTGATCTTTTCCTCCTTGTGCTTCCCCCTCCCCCTCCTCCTTCTTGTTCCTGCAATTCAAGAGTATATGTTAATAGTAATTATAGAATAGGAAAATATAAAAAAGGTAATATGTGAAATAAAATTAAATTCTGTTAATGAAAAGTGAATACATATCTAATTGGAAATATTTTTAGAAATTTAATAATTTTCTTGATAAAAGTTAGAAATGTCAAACTTCATTTTGCAGAGAGAGTACCATAAATCTAGTTTATATCACTCAGTTCTCTCATTTGTAGCTCTTGGACTTTGACAAACCACTCCCTTGGACCTTAAAACACATTTCTGTCTACCGCTGTCTGAGACTATTAAGTTGGTGCCAGTTTGGGTTAAAGGATGACTTGGGGTTAGAGCCCAGATGGATGTGGTACTGACATCATTGGGGCCATTTGGAAAAGTGAAGCCTATGAATGCAAACTGTCCTGAAAATAAAATATTCAGTATTGCAGGGAGAATGCTAAACCTACTCCCCATGAAGAAGTAATATCCTGAATTTGATTCTTGACTATCAAACGTCCCTCCTTTTTTTTCTCTTAATAGTTTAATTGTATAGTGGCTACCACAAGGGCCAAATGAAGGCAAAATTTAAAGTAAATTTAAGTATTACTTCTTATTCAAATGAACAAATTTCAGAAATAGTGAGTTTATTTGCCTACTTCTTGTCTTGAATTTTATCATAGACAGTTATTACTTCTACTTGTGAATAACTACACAATATTGGAGTAATTTATTTGCACGCTAGAAGCGCAAGGAAGTTTCCCTTTACACTTAATTAAAACCAGTTATGCAACAACTACCTTTTTCCCCCCCTGAAAACATCTGTTAACCTGGGTGAATTTCATTTTCATTCTCTGTAGGACTATTCAAGAATTTTCTTAAGCTGAATTATCAGTTATATGTGAATGAAGAGCAGGGTAAGAATTTTCATGTGTGTTTCAACTGCTACAAAAAGCTTTATCATTTCCATGTAGACATTTGGTTCATAACTTGGACGGGGACTCCAGGGTGAAGCTAAGATAGAAGCCAGCATAGTAGGGAGATGTAGAACGTCCCTTCAATTGCATCTGGGTTCCCAAATCTTCTAGTCCTGCTTGAGAAAGTGATGCCCCACCAGCTCAGGGCTGTTCCATCTGTGGACTTAATTCAGGTGGTCACCCCTCTCCTTGATGAGTTTCACCTCCTCGTTAGGAAATGAGTCTCCAGGAAGTTAGACATATAGGTCTGCGCAGGCAGGATTCATTATTGAAGATCAAAAAGGACCTGCTCAGGTTTTTTTCCAGGACGGTGACTCATAGGGTTTCTCCCCATTCTTGTGGGGATGGCTTCTGGACATCTTGAAAGAGCACATGACCACAGTGTTGACTTCGTCTTCAAAGACTTGTCCAACTCACAGAAGAAATGGTCCAAACTGTCCAGCACCATGTTGCTGTGGTAAAATGAAGCCTGTGGAGTGGTAGGTGTAGGAGGCCTTAAGAGGCACCTTGATCCAGGGGTAGATGGTACTCTTCATCTCAGGGTTATAACTCCGGGTTCTAAGTACAAAAATAGTGTTGGCTGTTTCTAGAGGCAGAGGGTGGCTGATATGAGAGCGTACAACTGGAAAAGAGGTTGGAGGGTGGTCGGAGGCTGGAAGAAGTAGTTTTCCTGGATCTTTCCAAACACTGTTGAAGATAGAGACAGATTACAGGGCAGATTGTAAACCTCAGTGCTGTGTTGCAGAGTCCTTTTTACATTAAAGATACTGAAAATGTTATACATTACAACATACTGGGGTAAAAAGAAGAGGCTGTCACCATGGAAGGGAAAGAACCCTTCGGGGAGTCTTGGAATACACAAAGCCTGATGAGATTTGCCTCAGTGTGTCTGTAAACCATGAGCTTTACAGTAGTGCTCTCTGACACTTCTGTGTGATCTGGATTGTGACTCTAGGTCCATGACCTTCACCTGAGCTATCTCAGCCACCTTGTGGATCACAAGGATGCGCCTAAATCTTTCATTTTTCACTTTTAATGGAAATGGCCTATTTCTTTAAAAAATATTTATCAATAACTATTATTCTCCACAGTAAGTATTAAAATAAAGGACTCTCCCCGCACCCACATCCTATCTTCCATCAACTAATTTAATATTGTATTTCTAAAATGATTTCCTTGAAGTTGTTAAATGTTAGTACACCTGTTTAAGGGTAGGGGAAAGGATTTGTAACCTTGTTACAGAGAAGTCTGTTCCCTCAAACTCTTTATTTTTCTTTCATTCTTTATTGTTACTTAGTTTACTCTGTATATGTGTATATATCCACCCCATATAATTTTTATTCATTGTGTGTGCATGAGCCATCTTTCATTCATCTATTCATCTCAGTGGACGCTTAGTTAATTTCCATGTACATGTGTATTTAGCCATTGTAAATACTGCTGCAATAAATATGAGAGTTCAGGTAGCACACATTCTCTCTTCAAAGTACTGATTTCATTTTCTTTGGATATATCCCAGAAGTAGTGAGATTATTAAATAATATGATAGTTTATATATATTTTGTTTGTTTGTTTTTTTTTAAAGAAACTCCATTCTCTTTTTAATTTTTAAGTGACTGCATTACACCATTATGCGAAGTTTAATATGTGCATCATCATAAATCAACCCATGCATATACTGTAGTAAATGCATTACTAGAATATTTCACCCTATAATGAAACCCTTTTACTTGATTAGAATTTGACTTTCTAGTTCTAACTTATCTAATACTTAAATATTTGTTTACTCATTTTTAAATTTCATCACAGAAAATCACCTTATTCTTTACTGTCCTTTTGGTTTACCCTTTTTTCCTTATCTCTAGGATAATTTTAGGGGTAGCAGAGAAAAGTAGATTTTAATAAGTTCATGAAAAAGGAAAAATTATTTAAAGTGTTGTGGTTTTCCATATTTAATGAAGAATTTTTGGTGTACCTTAAGCATAATGTTTTAGTCAAAAAAAATGCGACAACAGATTAATTGGGTCATATGCTTTTCATATTCCTTATTTAGAAGACGTGAATTATCACAAGAGAGTAGGAAAAGAAGTAAACTTTTATAAAAGTCAAGATATGACCTAGTACTGTGCCATTATTATCTGTCCTCAGGCAGGTTGTGGTATTTTTTTGTTTGTTTCTGTTTTTGATTTTCACTTTTCTGAGTCACAATTTCCTACTCCTTATCTTGATAGATTTTCTAGATAACTGGTCTTTAACATCATTCTTAAATAAAAATGTAGTTTTTAGTTTTCATTAATATAAATGGCATTCCATTGTTGTTGCTTTTAGCACTTTTAGGTGGAATCACTCCCCATATAGGTGCATTAGTTCTATTGTCCTGCCAGTTTATGGAAATTATTTCTGACTCCATTTTTAATTACATGTGACTGAGCTGTGACAAGTCTTTACAGCATTACAGGAAAGAATTTAATCAGACTGAGTCAGCAAAAGTTTTCTCTGCTCACAAGCTTGCTTTAAGTTGGTCAGATGATTATGTCAAGCAATAATTAGAGATTGTGATCCCACCTACCCCTTTCACAGATGAGAAAACTACAGCTTGTGTTGTGACGTGGCTCCCTCAAGATCATGGTGAGATTAGTGAGGTGGTGCTCCTGACCTCTCAACTATGCTATTTCAAGTTATGACACATTCAGGATATCTGTCTTGATGCTTTTGTTGTCACTGCTTTTTGTTTTATTGTGTTTTTGTTCTGTACTTTTTTGTTTTATTGATCTGTGCACTCCTTTTAACTAGGGATTGATGATGTAAACCTTGATCCAGTTCGTAAGTTGGTGGTTAGGCTTAGACTTTCCTGAGGAGCCACGCAGCCTACTCATTCTTGCCAATTGTTTTTACCTTTCTGTTATTAAGTACTGATTCTTGACACATTAACACTTAGTTTCACCTCCCATTTTCTAAAAGGCACTTAATGAAATATAGTAAAGAAAAATTTACAACAATGACGAGTGGTATCATCTGATATTTTGAATGATAGAAAGCTAAAGAAAATGAGAATATTACTGAATATTTAAGACTTATCTTTAGATTTATTCAGTACTTAGAACTGCAGTAAAGAAATTATATCTTAACATTTTTAAATAATCAGAATTTTATCATTTTCCAGTTGAATATAGTATAAAATGAGTTTGTCACTTTAAGACTCACTTTTTATCTTTTAGAGTACAGAGAACTTCTTTATGAGTAGATATTTCCAGTGATATACTAGAAGACAGTGATCAAGAGTGGGGTGGGGATTCAGTTTTACTTGAAATAATTGTACTTTATGACTTAATGTTATGGATTACTATAATGTATATCATGACAGAATTTATCACTTATGATTTAACAGAACATAGCTCTTCTCTTTTAGTATTAATGCTCATTTGGGAGATTACTTTCTTGCATGTTTTAAAGCATATAATGAATTCCATCAGGAATGGCACTAAAATGTTATATTAGACATTAATATGTAGTAATAAACCTCACTGATGAAATATCTCTAATGTGCATAATTGGATTTATCATGTTTGGTAAGAGACAGATTTGCAAAGTTTTTACATCAAGAATTTTAAATTCAAAGTTAAAAATTTTCATTTTGGACATGATAATAATTCTCTTGAAATTATATTTGACTCTTCAAAGATTTTACATTTTGAAATTTTAAATCAAGACCAGTAGATTATGAAATTTTCCATTAACCTAACAAATCTTCACCAGATGGCTTATCAGAAAGCAAAAGTTAAAAGGGCCATAGGAAAGCAGAAAAAAGACATAGTAACTACCATAACTTATCTATGGTCAATATGAAAAAATTTCATGTGTACTGTTCAGCGAATTTTCTTAAACATTTAGGGTTGCATAGATTTCTTTTTTCAGATGCAAATATAGTTCAAATATTAAAATGAAGACATTTTTCTGAGTGAGAAGGGAGGACTGTTACTAGAGATAATATAAACACAGATTAATTTTTCTGGATTCTTTTTCACAACTTTTGCCTGTGAAGGCAACATCTTATCTATGATAGGTGTATGGCCATCCTGGAGGACAGAACCAGATTGTATAAAGCTTTTCATGACCTTATACCAGCTTCCCCTCTCCAACTTCAATAAAGAGAGAAATTTTGAAAATATAGGAGTAGTATACACATTAAAAAAATCAAAGTTAGACTTGAAAGAAAGAGACTTTATAAGTCATTTATGGTTTAGGTGGCATGTGGAAATGCAGATTTTGTAATATGGGATTTCATGCTCCACATAGACCCCATTCACATTTTTTACTTTCCATGCCCGTCACGGGGTCTGATGCCTACTTGGCCCTCAGGAGCCAATTGTGTTTGGTATTGTTTTCATATATTATATAGTACCATCCAGTTGTTAGAATTAGGAGGACTGAGTCTTTGCCTCAACTTCACATCTGTTTCATAGAGTTGATTTTCATATTCCAAAGTCAGTGATTTGTGAGATTTCAGGAAAGACAGTAAGTCAAGAATGGACCCATGATTCAGAGAGATCTACAATGAAAGGGTGAGTGATTTGTTTTTAGTGTGTTTTTCATATTTAAAAGACTTCTCTACAGAATTTGTTTTATTTTTACTAATTAAGAGAAAAATGTACTGTTTTTATTTCATGTATAAAGTGACTGAACCCTTTAAGATTTTAGTTAAGATGAGTTTTCCGAGTCAACAAGAATAACTGAATTTTATCTAATAAGGATTTCTAGCTGCATACTCCGCAGTCCTTCTGATACTTGCAGAATAGAACGACTCAATACAAAAATGAGATAAAGGCAAACATATAGAAGTGAGACTGTTATAGATTGATAATTTGGAGAAAAAGTAAGATTAATATATTATGTATATTCCAAAGCTAAGTATGCTCTATATTTTATCTTGTATGTGAATAAGCAAATTTGGTCTTTTCCCACAATTCAATAAATTTTATCAACCACATTTGAACTCATACATCTGAAAAGATTTTTTTCAGTGGACAGGACTAATTCAATAGAATTATAAAGTAGGAGACTTTTATATATAAATAAAAATGTGCTTTACACTTTTTTCTTTAATATATAGAAGAAAGTAATTTTTATAAATGGAAAATGCTATTTTACACTAAAAAATGAAGGAATTTCTAGTTCACTGTTTATGTGTCTGTGTCCTTGGCCCTGAGAAGTTAAAGTTGTAGGAATGTTGAGCTAGCTTAATGCTGCCATGGAAGAAAATTTTTATTTTCATGATAGCTCCAGAACTGGGCTCAGGGAATAACTTCTCCCTTAAAATATTCCTCTAAGTATGGTAATTTTCCTGAAATGTCATTATTATGTATTTGGTAGTTAATAAAAATGTTCAGGATACTCACTAAAGCAATAACTCAAATACTTTTCACTTCCGCAGATTGTTCAGTGATTGGTTCCGGTATTAAATTTGTCATTCATTTTTTATTTGTACAGAGTGAATATGCTGAGTTGCTTTTACTTGGAAGCATTTATCTTTGTTCTGATACATTGGTATCCCTCACATATTACAGGTGTATCTTTGCATTTACTGAGTGACAAGTGAACTTGAAAATATATTTAAATGTAGTCATTTTTATATCAGCATAAAAACAGACATAGTAGACATGTAAGTTTACTTAATAATCATAAATGAAATGTTAGTAATCATAGTTTTCTTCCTGAGCTAGTGGCATGGGGAGTTGTTTTACATTATTCCCTTTCTTCCTTTTTCATCTTCATTTTTTTCAATCTCCCCCCTTCATTATCCTTATCTATTGCAATTGGTCAGTCTACAACAAAGAGCATACTGATCATTTTTGCAATGGTCATATTTCTTATGACTTGGTGGCTTGCCAGTCATAGAGAAAATGGAAAGAGGAAGACAAAACTATTTAACTAGTGTATGTGGGACTGAATCTTTCTGAGAAAGTGTAATTTCATATCTAAAATAAGGATAGTCCAGGGAAAACCAAGTCTTTTGGTCATCCTACAATAAACTTATTTGAAATAAACAACAAAAAAAAAGATTTAACTTTATAAATGTTTAACTAAAAACTAGAAAACATTCTGAATGTTCACTGAAGATATTTATTGCTTGTCATTGTATAGCACCAGACAACCGGAATATTAAAGAGGAATGTTTTCATAAAATTATTTTTTAAAATATCAGAAATCAATGCTGTGCATCAGCAGAGAATTATCTTTTATGGAAATACTGTGAAGAATTATAGACAAAAATTGCATTGAATCATTATTAACATCATTTTATATGTAGTGTAATCATAATACTTTTGGTTAAAAATATGCACATGACAAAGAGATTGTAGTGAGTAAACAAATTCCCAGTGAATAATTCACCTCATAAAAATAAGTGTTTTGGACTGAGTTAAATAGACAAGGAAGAATTTATTCAACACTATTGAAGTAAGGGAAGGATATTAACTACACTTTGGCTCACAAAAATGACAGGAGGATTTTTAATTGCTAACATGAACTAGTGGAAAAGAAGTGGCGGAAGTTCGAAGGGGGATTAATCAAAGGAATTACTAGGTCATCTGTGTTTGGTAATTGGCACTTCCCTAAACTAGGCTCCCCTGTTTCCAAAAATACTAGGAGATAGGGTCACTCATCTTAATCTGTCTGGATTTCCATAAGAAAATACCAGGTTGCTTTAAATAACAGATTTTTATTTTTCACAGTTCTGGATTCTGCAAAATCCATTATCTAAGTGTCAACAGAGTTGTTTTGTGTAGAGGGCTCTTATCCAGATGCAAAGACAACCACCTTTTTGCAGTGTCCTCACAGAGGGGAGGGAGGGAGAGGGAGAGAGGTCACAGGAAAGAGACAGAATGAGAAAGGGAGCCCTCCTACTCACATGGGAAGTGTTTTCTTTTATTAGGACTCCAGTTGGATTGCATCAAAGGTTCATCCTCATGACATGATTTAATCACCTCTGATAAAGTCACAGGGGTGGGTAAGGACTTCAATATATGAATTTGATGGGGACACCATTCGGTCTAGAGCAGACAGTAACTTCCTGGATGATTACATTTCAAGGAGATAATGATTCATACGTTTTTGAGGAAAGCATTTCTGCTTTGTGAATCTGGCAGGAGACTAGGAGAAGATTTCTGTCTGAAAGGGGTAGAGAAAGAATTTGCAGTTGAAACATTTGTAAGGACAGTAGTCTAAGAAATGGAGTTCAGAGTCTAGTCAGAAAGAAACTTGTCGATTGTCAAATTGAGGAGAATGTTAAGGTTGTCACTAGTCCCTTTTGTGATGTGGAAAAGTAAATCAAGGAGTACTTTTCTCTAGATTTAGAAATACATCTTTCTACTTGGGAGGAATAGGTTTAGAGAGCATTGTTGATGCAGTGCTTTTCTTGGTGCGTTCTAATGGAGATGAGCGTTGGTCCACATAAGGGTAATATTGCTGTTTGTCTCCCACATAACTCACTCAAAGACACTTGGAACTGCAGGAGTTTTGGCAAGAGGGGAGTTTGATACAGGGAAACATCTTTGAGAGTACACATATAATTCAAAGCACAGGCTTTCATGTCAGTAATAGAGTATCTTAAATGGATAAACTGTTGATGAAAAGATAGCATATTTGTTACCTAATGAGACAGTTTCATTGTATTATGTTTCAAGTCTATGAAATCTAGCTAACCATCTTTAGTTTCCTAAAGAGGATGTTTATTCAGTCTTACTTCTTGGCATTGTGAAGAGGGAATGAAAAGTACTTTAACATGGTGTATAAATGTTAGGTTAAGTTCCTGATGATTTAGGTAGATACAATTCTCACTGCTTACTTAACTGGGTACCTGAGAATAATTATTATATCTGATATTTATTTAAATAATTGTTCATGATCATTTTATGTTGTAATGAGAGTACACAGAATCCTAATTTTAAAATCAAAATAATATATAAGCTAGAGAAATACAGTATTTCTGTTGATCTAAGGAACATTTTATAAAACTTTAGCAGTTCAAATAACTGTTTTGCAATATCCGTGGACCATAGCTAGAGTAGTATGTAAAGGATCAGATGGTATTTTAAACTTTTTTTAGGCTATATGATCTCTGTTAGAACTATGCAATCCTCCCATTGGCATCAGGAAAACTGAGTTAAAAGAAAGCAAGTGGGAATGTTCCCATAAACCTTCACGTGCAGAAATAGGCACTGGGTGGCTTTGCACCATTGCATGACAGCTTGCCTGCCCTTGTATGAGATGCATCTGCATGTTTTAATGGAAAATGTAAACTAGGTTTCTACAATAGTTGGCCCCAAACTATTCATGTTCTTTATTGAGCTGACTGCCCAAGATACTCTTTAAACACAAATGAACCTTCATGACTAATGACTAACAGTTCAGATTTTTATCCCTAATTTTATGTCTTAGCATTCTGTATCCAGCCAGACTATTTAATGTCAGATGTTATTACGAGGTAGTTATGCTACCTCCGTTCTGCCAATATTGTGCCATCCTATAAAGTCTCTAAGTATTCCAGAAAAAAATAGCACTTGACTGAGGACCATGAAGCTTAAAAACATTTGTCTGAGGACAGTTCGTTTTATTGTCTGTAGTGAATGCTTATGGTTCTGTGACTCAGCTAAAACCACAAAATTGAGGTGGCCTCACATGGAAAGTTGGCTTATATGATATTTGGTTTTCAGCTATAATAGGATGTTTTCTAATTTAAAGAGTATTTTCTATAGCTGTACAAGCAGAAGTGAAGTGGTGCCGAAAGTAGTTTTTCAAAATTGGGCTTCACATTTGAAAAAGCTATTCTGAAAGAGATAACATTTTATACCATATATTTATCAATATCTTTGCTGTTTATTTCAATTAATGACCATTTGAATATTATAAATTAGGAACAGGAAAACTATATAGTCTTTCAAAAATCAATGCAAACTATATTTTATTTAGTAATTCTATCATGTGGGGAAAGGATTAAGCAGTAGAATTAAATGCTTAACAGAGAATTGAGGAAAAAAAGTGTTTAATCAATCACATGACCAAAATCCACTGGAATAATCAATATGCCAAATAATTTTTAAATCAGAATAAACATCAGAGATTATTGGCTCTTTCATTAGAGATAAAGAAGTTAATTCTCAAAGAATGAGATTTTGTGTAAGTTTATACACAGTATGTTGATAGATTTGCCACTAGTACTCATCGCTTCGCTCTAGAGAGTGGACTTTCCTTCAAATTTAGGCATAATTGCAGAGATTCATGTGTTTGGAGTCATGTATGTGTGTGCTAATCCCAATCCAGTTGCTAGAATTCAGATAATTCCTTCTGGATTTTGTACTCTGTCTGTCATAGCTAGTTTAATAGAAGAAGAAAGTTTTTAATTTCTGCATATACCTTCCTTTCTTAGTTGTGTTTAAGTCATTAGTTTAGATGGGTTAAAATATTTAGGACTAAAATATGAGTTCAGTATGTATTACAGAAACCACAATAAATTAGGAAAGAATGGAATATAGATATTTGGCATATTCATGCAAATATACTGCATTTAAGTAGATGATTTCCTTTTTCAGTCTTTGGTTATTCTTTTGTCGTCACCTCATACTAAACTAGCTTTTATCTCTGAATCTTTCAAGATCAGGACTAGGGGAGTATACCTAGATACACAAGTCAAGAAGATTTGAATTTACAGAATCTAAGAAGTAAGCATTTCCTTGAATTTGTATCCGAGGCACCTCTCTGACTCACCCTAACCCTAGCCTTCTGTTTTCACTGATTTATTCCCCAACAATGACAGTTTCGTCTGTAAGGCAGTCCTAGTTCTGTAGAAGAAACATATTAAAGTGACATCATATAGTACCAATTATATTTATTCAAAATGTTTGACAAAATAGTCATTATTTGAGATTTACTATATATAAGTACAATATACAGTTCAAGTAAAATTCTCCTTAAGTTGCATAGATAACCTCATAAATGTAGCTTCTTTAGAATTATCTTATATAAGAAATCTAATATTTTATAATCACAGAGCATTAGTCAAACTTTCTGTTAATGTTTCATATTCTCCATTTTTATTCAAATGCCCCCTCAAATTCCTATTCCTATTTATTTCTCTGAGTTCTGTTCTCTTTCCTATTTATGTACTATGTACCATGGAAAGAGAGTAGAAGGAAGAAACCTTTATTGACCCTTCTTCTTGCTGAGTCCTTGCTAGATATAGTTTGCCTAATAGTCTAATTTATCTAAATATCGTATTACCGAAATTTTTATTTTCTGTTTTCCCTATGAGAGGAATTATTAAAAATAGTGTTCATGATTCACAATAATAAAGACTTATTTTTTTCTTATTTTTTGATAACAAAGGTATTTAAATATATAAATATTATTTAGACTGTATATTATATATTTTATTTAGGAGTTATGTATGTGTATACATATATGTATACATGTGCACATATATGTATATGTGTATATATATATATGTATCCTAAATACTAAATATCCCTGAGTAAATCTGACATTGATTTTGTCTAGCTTTAGTTCAAAAATAATATGATTGTCCTATTTTTCCATCAGGTCTTAAGCACAGGTTTGTTAATTCCTATGTCTATTGTCCATTGTTACCATAAATAAAGTACAAACCACTCAAATACAGCATCTGTGTTGCATCCATAACTGTTCATTTTGACTGGAAATTATTAATACAGTTTTCGAATCAAAGCAAAAGATGTCTATACAGAGCAAATGTGATCACCTAATAGATCACATTACAATTTGCCTTGTAAAAACTTACCCTGCAAAAGAAATGGTTGAATACTTTGTCATTCATAAGTTAGAACAACATAATAACAATCATGTGTGTATCCCTTTTCCATTGAGGCCCAGAAAGACTAAGGATGCAGACATCTATCTGATTCCAAAGATAAATCATGTTTATAGCAATATTTATTATTTCTTTTGTTCACAATGTTATTTTCATTTTGGGGCACTGAAATTGAATCTCAGTCTATATTTCATAGCACACCCACCATTAGAGTTCTAGTGTCCATTCCCACCACTTTTCCTCCTCTATCCCTGATCCCAAACACAATCTTGTGTCCTGCTAGTTTTGTTGGGATTTGTGTGATAATTTATTTCATTTTATTATTTTCTACTTATGATTGAAATCATCCTCCATTTCTCTTTTTCTTTCTGGCTTATTTTGCTTAACATGATCCCCTCCAGTTCCATTTAGATTGTTGCAAAGGACATGATTTCATCTTTGTTAACTCTGTCATAAAATTCTATAGAGTATATATACCGCAGCTTCATTATCCATTCATACACAAAGATAAATCTGAAATCCAACTACACTGTCTATAAGATTCATCAGTCATTTATTTCAGTGCGCCAGATTTAAAAATACATATGGTGAAATGCATATCACATAAAATAGACCATCTTAACCATTAACAGATGTCTACTTTAGCAGCGTAGAGTATATTGATATTGTCACGCTATCACTACTGCCATCCGTTCACAGAACTCTTTTCATCTTGCAAAACTGAAAATTTACCCATTAAATAACAACTAGTCATTCTCTCTCTGCAGCCCCTGACAGCCACCAGTATATTTTCTGTCTCTGAATTTGACTGTTGAGGTACTTCATTTATATAAGTTAATTCAAATAGGGTTTGTCTTATTTTAAGTGGCTTATTTTCCTTAGCATAATATCAACAAAGTTCATCCATGTTGCAGCTGGTGCCAGTATTCCCTTCCTTTTAATGATCTAATAACATATTAATGTATATAGTACATTTTGTTTGTCCATTCATCTGCCACAAACACGTCCACCTTTTCCTCATATTTATGTGCCTACCTCAGAGGTAGGAACTTTTATTTTTTTTTTAAGAACTTCTATATGTTTTATTTACACAAATGTTTGAAGTAGTGTTCTAAATTACATAGCACTAATCCCAGCAAACAGAAATTTAAGTGAATTGATCCTAGTATACACATAGGATAATTTTGTGTGTTTCAAATCACTGGTGGAGGGTAGCTTGGAGGTCAGTTGAAATACCTCAGAGATGAAGTAAGGACTATAGATTTCATGGCTCTGCATGAAGGACAATAGGTCACTCAAGAAAGCAAAAATGCTGTATGCCTCCTTGGAGCATTGTTTAAAAGTGTCTTCCAGCTTTTGGTCATAAACATTGTAATTTTTTTTTTTTTCCTTACGATAAGGCAGTCTAAGCCATAGTATGTAGGTAGCATAAAGGAAAGCTCTCCGGGGAGGATCTAGTAAATGGCAGAAAAACATTTTAAATCAAAACAAACACGGTTAGCTATTTTCTAAAAACCTCTTGCTACTACTACCATGAAGCAATGTCTTTGGAATGAATTATTGAGTCAGTTATTGAGTCAAATTGTTTCTTAAATAAATTAACATGCTGATTCCCAAAATGGTGCATATAACATATATTTTGAGGGTTTTTAGCTTAAATTTTAAGTCTTGGGTTTATACTATAAATTCAGTTAAAAAACTCAGGAATCCTAATTATGCAGTTTAATATTCAAAGTGAGTAGAATGCTAATGATTATAAATTTTGATGATGGCTCTAAATCTACTTAATAATATGTTTTTAAAAATGACATTTGAAATTTTTTTTTTTTTTTTTTTTACTAAGTAATGTAGGTTTGCAGTACTGTGTAAGTTTCATGAGTGGAGCTTTCTTTGCACTTTGACAAATGTATTACCACATCATGATCATCACCAAGAGTTATCCAATGATCCACCTTGACTCCTTCCTCCTGCCTCCTACCCCCTTCACCTTTGCTAACTACCATTCTCTTCTCAGAATCTAGGTGCTAGTTTATTTATTTTGTGTTTGCTTTTATCTTTATATTCTGTGTGAGTGAAATCATATGGTGTTTGTCTTTCTCTCACTTTCTCTTGTCTTTCTCTTTTACTTAGTATAATGCCCTCAAAGTGCATTCCTGTTGTTGCAAATGGCAAGATTTTATTTTTCATAATGTGTAGTATTCCATTGTATTCTGTATAGTATTTTGAAGCCACTCAGTCTGTCAGTGAACTAGCTTCTCAGCTATCTTGGCTAAAAATAAATTACTTTTTTAAATAAAGAGTTAATTCTAGACTCTAAATTCTAGAATATCTTGGTTTATTCATTCATACTTGTCTAAAAAGTACTGTGAACACATTTAATATTTTCATGAGTCTATTTTATATTCGGAAGTCATGTGATCACTATTAAGATATTTTATTCAATGACAATTAAGGAAGCTATCATGGATCAGAGGTTAAAATGACATGACAACTATAATCCGGAATCCTGGGTTGGATATTGGAACAGAAAAAGAACATTAGTGGAAAACTAATGAAATCATGAGTTAGTTAATAACACTATACTATTTACATATTTTATTTGATAAATGTACCTGGATTATGTAACATGTTGACATTAAAGGAAGTTTAATGAAGGTATACAGAGAATTCCATATAACTTTTACAACTTTTCTATAAATCTAACATTTTAAAATGAACATTGCTAACTAAAAAATATGCTGTTTTATTAATTAGCATTTCTTTCATATTTTAGTCTAAGAAAATGACCATGAAAACTCAGGAGATCAATAATTAAGATTTTTTTTTACTAGAAATATTCAACATGGAATCCTAATTGTATTCTTTAGTCTTATTTTATGTAAATTTAAAATACCTTTGATGACTATACCTTGAAATTTGTGAATTGGTAACAGAATATTATTTCTTCATAACTTAGCATTGCATTTTTGAAGAGTTCAAACTTAGATATAATTTTCTTCTGATATCATTACTACAAATTCACTATACTTTGCCACTATACTTTTTACCTGTAATATTTCTTTTTATTAAATGAAAGAGATTATTGACAATTACTTTTGCTGTCATAAAGCTAAAATGATCAATTATTTCACTAAATTTTATAATTTTCCACTGTTTTCATTTTAAGGCATAGACAAGTCCATAAATTTACATATAGTTTATAAGTATTCATATTTTGTTCCTAAAATATGCTCCACATTCCCAAGTATCTGTTACTATGTAGTGTAAATGGATCAGAACATTAGAATTTGCTAACAGTTTATTCATTCCAAATTGTTGTCTTTTCTCTTCTAAAAATTAAAATTCAGGTGAATAAAGTTGTTATTGTATCAAAATTAGCAGACAGTTGGATTTTCTCCTAGTTTTGACTTTTGCCCTAGGGAATAAATGTTTATACAAAGTGGATTTGTCACATTTGGTAAAAGTATTTTTACTGCACAGTTGTTGGTTAATTCCCCACTACAATCTCTGCCTTCTTTTTACAAAGATACTTTGCTCTAATGTCAAAATATGTGTCTACCACCTTAGGATAAGAAATAGCCTTTGCTATTTGGATTGTACACTACTGGCGCGTAAATGAAAATGCTTCCATTTACCTCACAGGTTCACTTTTCTCAGTACTATGGCATTTTTTCCTTCTTGTTTTTAGTCTCCGCGTAATTAGACAAATCTTCAAATTGGGTTAAAAAAGTTAGCTCTTCTTAGCTTTTTCCAAATCTATAAGGATTATATTGTAATTTTTCATTAAGAATTGATAAATTATTGACAAATTATGCCTCATCCTTTCAATATATCCAATAATACCCAGTTACACTGAATGTTGGATGATACCATTATAGCAGCTTGATTACGATCAACATGGTAGTACAGGGTTTTTCCATGGTCTTGTCTATAAATCAGGCATTCTAATTGGTGTGACAGAATGTTCTTCTATGAAACCATAGTGTATGTTTTATGTTGATTTTCTGACATAAAATGAGTGACTTGTTAACAGAATAGAATACAGAAAAATTATATATTTTAATTGTGGGATCAATAATGACTGGAAAAAATTGCAAAAGGTAAAGTGGTGTTGATGTCATTGAGGAAAAGCTCACATACGCATTTGAACATGACTTTGAAGACTTGGAGGAATGTGGTTAGAAACAGAGGAAGGAAATATTTCATTAATCATATCAGCAAGAAGCTTGCCCTAGACCAATGAGTATCACATTAACCTGTTAAACACGTTATTGTGTATCTCACATTAGAGTGTCTTTAGTGTCCTTTTTCTGCATGTCGTTGTGCCTTTGGCAGCTTAATTCTGTGAGATTTCACATCTGTTTGTCATATCAATTTCAGCTCTGGTCTAGTGAGGATTAAAGTCGTCCTGAGATCCTGACTGAGCAGCCTTTTCCCCACTTTATTTGACATAGCACTACATCATAGAGATGTGGGTTCCTTCCCTACTCTCTGGGTGTTGTAAATCCGCCACACGCCACAAGGTCAGCTGAGAATTAGATGCAGGTTGCTGTCAGGGGTGCTGACAGCTCCATCTTTCTGAGGAAAAGAGAATACTTGGTCCTGAAATTTGGTTGCAGTGTTGACCCAGGAGCCAAAACTGCTTTCATTTTGAAGGATGTGATGATTATTACGGACTCTTTCTATGATTCTTAAATGTCTTTCCAGAGATAGAACTCATGTTGTCCCTTCTTAAAGTTTTTGGAAGTTCTGAGGACAAAGAGCTGTAATGGAAATGAGTAGGGGTGATGGGAAGAAAACTGTTCGAGAGTCACACAGAATTAAATGTATTTGTTAAGTATCTGATAGTCATACTATCTTTCATTTTTCTTTAGCCTGGGTTGGTAGATTTCTTTTAAGACTACCCATGGCTTATATAGTGATGATTTTAGGGTCATTTTCTCCTCTCTGTTCTGTTTGAATTTCATTTGAAATTAGTGAGTTTATTGCTTAAATATAATAAGTTAAATTAAAATAGAGAGCATCAAAATTTCAAACTATCTTCTAGGTAAAACTTGTTTGACAAAACCTAACTCACTTCCTCGCCTAAAATTAATCAAAATAAATAGAAATGATTTTCAAAAATAAGCACTAAAATTTCCCGTTAACAGCAGCCACATAAAGAGGACAATGTTATTTCAAAACAAAGGGTGACCGAAGAAAGAGATAGAAGATTCTACCAGGTGTCAGGTGGTTAATACGACTTTTATTACCCTCCTGCCCCCTACACATACACAAAAATCAGAGTTAGGGAATGGGAACAGTAATGCCATCTTAAGAACAGGTGAGAGAAACTAAAGAGACTGAGTAGGCAGACAGGAAAAAGTGGAAGAAAAATAACCCACAAGAAAAACAACCCTTAACTATTTCCAATTTGTCTCACGCATGGAGAGCTCCACTTGGGGTGACACTTGGGCACGGGACTCCATGCTTGTTCTAAAGCTTTGTTGTCACAGTCCTGAAATGCTTACCAATTTTTGAACAAGGAGTTCTTGGTAATATTTTATATCATGTGCTGCAATTTGTATAGTATTCCTGATCTGTGAGAAATCTCATCTGGTCACATGAGTGGGGGAGAAAAACCCGGAACGAAGCACTGGCCACCCGGAACACATACTAGAATCACTCCTGGGCTTTAAAGATTGCAGTCAGTGGTCGGTCACGTTCCAGACCCATAAAATAACGGCCTTGGTGGAGTTGGGGTGGGAATAGTGGGATGAGTGAGAGAAGCCACCCATGTTTATAAAAGCTCCCTAGGTATTACAGTGTACAAACAAGAATAACAAATACTGGAGGGGAAATTGAATGAGAGCACGCAGTGGTGGAGGGAGAAAAGACCAGCGCGCTATACCGGTCCCCGTGAAGTTCTCAAGCTCTAGTGATTGACTATTAATTCGTTCCTATTCCTTGTGTGTGTCTCAGTAATCTGGCAATTTTTTCTGGAGGAAGAGGGTGAGAGAGAGACTGGCGTAACTGGGATAGACGCTTTCTAGTAAAAGCCTACTCTGGGTTGGAGAAAGAAAAATACCATTTTACATTCCACCATCAATGTAGAGGAAGAACTCCTCTTTGAGAAACTGAAGTTTCAGCTGGAGAGAGCAGAGACTGAGTCACCCCGCAGGACACCCACGCTGAGACGGCGGGTAAAATCTAGGTCCCAAATTTGAGTTTAGAGGGAAACATTCCCAGTCAACTATCTAATAATATGATTAGAAACAAGCGAATTATACAGGCGGAACTAGAAATACATATCCCCACCCCCCCTTCAATGAGTAAGCCTGTACAATGAGATGTAGATTTATAAATTATGGAGCAGAGATGTCAGTTTTAATGCTCCTGGCTTGCTAGGGCGAGGAGGGAAGCTGACAGATCCTAGTTATATAGGAGTCGGTAGAGTTCCAGGTTGGTAGTATTCCACTGAAGACCAAACAACTGTGAAAGGAAGGAAGTGGGAGTGAGGAGGGGGTCTAAAAACCTGCAAGTCACCATGGAAATGAATCTTTTATGTCCAAAGAGTTAAAGTACTTCTTTGAGAGAATTATAGCAGATGCAACAGTAGCGATGTGAGCTAATATTTTATATTTTCCCTTACAGTTACAGGAAAGATAGGCATTAAACAGACTCTTGGGGCTCCACTGAGTGACTCTTGTATGTGGCTAGGCATTCTGGCATCGGGGTGTCCTAGCCTTGATATTTCATCAAATATTCTACAATAGTACACTAAAATGATTGAAAATCTTTAACTTGAGAACAGAGTGTTAGTGTTTAACCTCAAGTGCTAGGAAAATCATCAAGTTGTCTCAATTATTTTTCATCCTTTAACTGTTTTGTATGTAATGGCCATGGAAACAAACTCCTAATAAACATGTATCAAAATCCTCTGGTTCCTCAAAATTTGATACACTGGCATGGATCTACAGTCTTTCTCATACATTCCTCATCATGGATAAAATGCAGACGATCCAAGGAGGCCAATGGGGATGTTGAACAGGCAAAAACAAACAAACAAACAAACAAACAAAAACAAGGATGAGAAACACAAGGTGGTTGGTTGGGTACAACACATCAGGGTGGAACTGGGCAAAGCATTATTTGCTCTTTAAAATAACACCATCTGGCACAAAGCCACTAGAAGTACTCTGGTAACATCAGGGTTATTCTAGGATTCCAGGGATCAGATGGTGAGTAAATAACATAGCACAAGGGATAGAAATTATCCTGTGGAAAAAAGTAGTGTCAGGACTCTCAGCCTTGAGAATCATCCCCCCAGCTCCATTCTTCACTCTTAGAGCTTAGGACTTGGACACCACTAGTCTTCTCTACACAATTCCAGATCCTTGATTAATGAATTGATGTTACCAGGAAAATGTAGACTCAAGAGAAAAATGAAAAGGTGTTTTAGCACAGCAACCTATGTAAGAAAAAGAAAATACATTGAACAACACTACCTAGATAAAATAGGTTTATAGGACCAGGAAGAAGAAATTGAGGGGTTGATATTGGAAACATTAATCAAGATACATACAATACTAAAGATATTCATGTGAAATATTGAGTCTGAAAAATAATATAGATGATGCAAAAACAACTCAACAAATGAGTTGAATGGCAGGATGGATATAGTTGAAGAAATATGTAAACTAAGAGAAAAGATGAAGTTGCTCTCCTATATCAAAGAAAATACATTACAACCAAGTGAAATTTATTCTAAGAATATAAGTAATATTAAGTGAAGAGGTGACTATCACCACATTATACCCAGAGTTAGCCTCTTATGATCAGTTTGACAAATATTTGACAAAGCTTACTATCTATTCTTGGCTTTCAAATGATTAAGTAAAATTGAAACTGGTGGAAATTGCTCTATGATCAGGGGAGAAAAATATCCATGGTCACCATTACTTCTTAACCTTTTCTGTGAAGTATTGGTCAAGGCAGTTATACAAGATAAATACATTAGAAGAATAAAAACTATGATTAAGGTAGATTAATATCTTTATACATGAGAGCACCTAGCTAGACAATAATTTTTACACAATTTTATTATTTCTTTTATTTACAAAGCCAAACTTGTTTTAACATTGAAATAGCTTCTTAGTATGTAGAGTTCAGTAGTGTCCTTTATTCCTTCCTTGCTTACTTCTTGTCCTTCCCTTCCTTCTGGCAGCCATCATCTTGTGTCCTATGAATTTTTCTAGGGTTTATCTGTTTGTTTTATTTCATTATATTGCACATATAACTGAAACCATACTGTTTTTCTTTTTGGTTTTTTTTTCTTGTAACATGATTCCTTCCAGTTCCATCATGATTGTTGCAAAGGGCACAATATCATCTTTTTTAGTAAATGTATAGAATTCCATTGAGTATACAGACCACAGCTTTGACTATGTCACATAGTAGTGGTGAAGAGTGCACATACTTGTCTTTTTCCAGATCTTAGATCCAGATCTTCACCACTGAGCATGATATTAGCTATGAGTTTGTCATCTATTGCTTGTATTTTTTTGAAATATGTTTCTCCTATTTTTATTTTGGTGAGGGTTCTTATCATGGCTGTTAAATCTTGTCATATGCCTTTTTTCTATCTATTTATATGGTAATATGATTTTTTAGTTTTCCCTTTGTTGATGTGGTATACTCCATTGATTTGCATATGTTGAACCATCCTTGCATCCCTGGAGTAAATTTCACTTGATTGTGCTATATTATTTTTCAATATTCTGATTCAGCTTTTCAGGATTTTGTGAACATTTTTGCATCTATATTCATCAGTAATATTGGTCTACAGTTTCATTTTTTTGTTACTGTCTTTGTCTAATATGGATACCAGTAATATTGAGTATCAGGGTAATATTGATATGATCATATGATTTTTTAATTTTCTCTTTGTTAATATGGTATATTACATGATTAATTTGCATATGTTTAACCATCCTTGCATTCCTGGAATAAATATCACTTGATTTTGGTGTATTATTTTTTAAATTTTCTGTTGAATTCAGTTTGTCAGGACTTTGTAAGGATATTTGCACCTATATTCATTGGTGATATTGGTGTCTAGTTTTCTGGTTTTCTTTTTTTTTTGGTTCTATATTTGCCTAATTTGGATATCAGAGTAACATTAGCCTTATAGAAAATATGTTTGGGAGTTTTCCCTCTCTTTCACTTTTGTTGAAGAATTTAAGGAGTATGGAGATTAATTGTTCTTGAATGTTTGGTAAAATTCTCTAGTGAAGCCTTCTGGACCTGGGCTCTTATTCTTTTGGGAGATATTTTTTTATTACTGCTACAATATCTGTGCCTTCCGTTGGTCCGTTCATGTTGTCTATGTCTTCTTGGTTCAGTTTTGGGAGGTTATTGGATTCTAGAAATTTGTCTTATTTCTTCATGATTAATAATTTTTTTGGAATAAAATTGCTCATAATAGTCTCATGATCCTTTATATTTCTGTGATATCAGTTGTAGTCTCACCTCTGATCTTTGTTATTCAGGGTTTTCTTTTTTTTGTGTGTGAGATAGTATTTTAACGAATGTACCCCATTTAAAACATTCAAATGCCTTTGAATGCACTTAAAATATGTAAAATTCTTACAAAGAAAATTTAAAAACTCTAATGGAACCAAAAAGACAATTCAAAAGAAAAGAAAAATCTTTCAATATTTTTTAGATATTTAAATAACTATTTTTGCATAAAATTTCAATTTTCCATAAGCTAATTTATAAATGTAACATGAACATGATAAATATAGTTTTTTCATTTTTCCTTCTGTAACTATTCAAGCTGGAGGTACATTGGATAGGAGAGAAAAAGCAGCTGCCACTTGAAGAAACACAGGAGAAGTAGAAGACAGTGGACTGAGAACACACAGAGAGAGAAGAGACTGAGGCCCCAGAGGGAGAGGGCTATGATCAAACATTCCAGAAGTCTCTGTGAAAGGGGTTTTAGGAGAGTAAGGTGTTTGGGTCAGAAAACAATGCAGTGTAATGATACTGACTGGTAAAAGACAGAATGAGTGATCTGACTATAGCAAATTATTTTACTTACTCTTTTAAGATTTTCTAACAGCCCCTCCAAAATTGAAGTTTATTATAGATGTAATGGCGATTGACAAGAAGGTAGAGAGGGAGGAAATGCTAATCATTCATCCCAAACATTTTTGGTATCTTCCCTTTATCCATTTAGAGTACTGTTTGATCAGAGTAAGCACTTCAGAGTTCCTCTGAATGGGATTGTTGAGCTCTTATTAATATTAATAATTATTAATTATATTAATTAATTAATAATAATATTAATAAGTTGGAAAGTATAAACCTTTTCGTGAGGTAAAATAGAAGTCTCATTAATTTTAATAATGTTAACTTTACCTGATCCTGTGTGCCTGGACATATGCTTTAGAATTCCCCCTTAAATTTTTTGCTATTGTTATGGAAAAGTATGCTTTATATAAGCCAACCTTCAAAAGACTTACCTATCTCTTGCTAGGATTTCCTGACTATGAGGATGCCAGTCACTATGCTTTAAACCCCCATCCTTTGTTTAATAAGTGACACTGCACTTTTCATTCTCCCTGAGTGGTCTAAACAAATGCCCGCTAATATGACATAACCAAACTTTGATTAGACTTTTCTCCTCCCCTCTCAACAGTGACTTGACCCTGAGATGTAAGCACTGTGAGGTGGAGCAGCTCTTCTTTTGTGATCCCTCCCATGAATTGAAACTACAAAGAAATCAATTTCCTGCTCAACTCTTTCTCTCTGACCTTAGTAATACAGATCATATGGAGTTCTCTATTTCAGTCATCTACCATTCATACTGCATTATTTTCAGTAAGTTTTTGTTGCTAGTATCTGTATTTACATGTTTCTTTATACAGTTTATGCATATATAATTTTTTGTTGCACATTGGCATCTGTGTTAGTGCTTGAATGTGTGGTCAGATTTAAAGAGGGACTGAAGTTATGAGAGGCTGATTATATGAAGTTGAGACTCATGCCCACAGGTGATAGCTGAAATGATGAATTACATGAGAATTTTCTGAAGATCTTGCAAAGAGAGAATAGTGTTTGTGCTAGAACTGCTGGACAATATTAGACCTTTTAGAAAAATTAAGTGTTTGTAGCAGAGGGAAAGCAATAATCTTGTTTTTATTTTTCTTATCTTTTTTATTTAACTGATTAATTCCATGGAGAACTAGACCTAAGATCAAGAAATCTTTAAGAATCAGCATGATGAATTGGAAAGAACTTCGGAAATTAAGAAATTTGGAACTTCCTTTTACTCTCTTTGACTCTGGAAGTAATTTCCTTTGTTCATCTATTAAGTAAAGAAAGTGAAATTGATGTCTGTAAGATATCAACTGTCTAAAAATCTATGAATCACAAAATCAAAGCTTGGTTTTATCTTCACTAGGAGTCAATGGTTTTTGTCAAAAAGTAAAGTGGATGCTAAAGGCTGCTGTCAACATTTTTAGAGATAGAAGACAAAGTATTGCTGAAGTGAAGTCTTTGAAAAATGGTTCAAAAGAAAATCATTCCAAAGACACTTAGTGTTCAGATGATCATGCAAATTATAGCATGAAGGAACTAAAATGAGAAAAAGAGCAAAGAAGTCAAAATACTAGCAAAGAAGCCAATAAATAATTTAAAAATATAGTCCAGTTGGAATATGGATCTAAGTAGTGGACATCAGAATTCTCTTACAAAGCCTACAAAGGATTCTGTAGTGGACTCTGAACTCCTGAAGACTCCTGCGGAATCCAAAATGAAAACATTAAGTAAAACAAAACAAAATCAAATCTATTTTACCTTATGAAAAAGGAGTATTTTTTAAAGTTTTCCACATCCAAACAGTGATAATGGCGATGACTTCTTCATTGGAAAATCATTCTTCATTAAGAAAGAAGGAAAGTTGTGGTCAATTTTCAAGTAAAAACAAGTGAAAAAAATCTAAGAAGTGTTATCTGAAGTTGATATAGTTGAAACCAATTGAGATATAAAAATTGACAAAAGTAAGTACAGAAGCTAGGAAATTTGAATCCTTGTTTTTCCATTCATTACCTGAACTGAAGAAATCTAACAGAAATTACAGAGAACAGACTCTGAAAAAGCAAAATTCCAGGTTATGCAAATGTACCCCAGATTAAGAATCAGTTGCTTTCTTCTTACTGGTCTCACTAAGCTTTCTTCTCTGCAGTTTCCTGTCTGTTGTTGCTAATGACAGGAATTCATCATTTTTAATAGTTGTGTATTAGTCCATTGCATGTGTATGTGTGTGTGTGTATATATATATATATATATATATATATACACACACATATACCACTTAGTGAAATAAGTCAGAAGGAAAAAAGCAATCATATCATTTTACTCTATTGTGTTATATTAAAGAAATCAGACAAGCTACATAAAAATAGACTTTTCATCTAGAGAATAAAGTTAGGTTTACCAGGAGGAAAGAGGGAATGGGGTGGAAAAACTGAGCAAAAGGAATCAATTTATAGTGAGGGAAGAACTGGACTCATAGTGGTAAACAATGTAATAGATACAGATGTTGATTTAAGATGATGTACATCTTAAAGCTATAGAATACTATGATGCAATGTTCCTTCCATAAAATTTAAAACATAATAGCTATAAAATACAATTTCTAAAAATAATCAATTTCTTTGAAAAGAGGAAACAGCATTTGCAGCTGTCCCTTCCTCCTTCATGGGAAATAAGCAGAAGATATCAATATTAGTGACATGTAATTGTTGTTTCAGGGAAAAAATGATAGTTGATTATGTGAACTCTTTCTGTGAACATTTGCATTTAAGTTTTTTACTATCCCATTGTTTAAAATCATATTTGATGAAGCTATTTGGGAGGGTTATAGACACAAGTTTTTGTCTTTGTTTTCCTTTTCTAAGAATGTTCAAATTTTTAACATATGTCTTCCACAAGTCAAGCACATACTTGCATTAATTTTAAGAGGATGTCCCAGAAAGTCTCTGGTATAAAAATAAAATAATTTGGTGAATAATAGCTATCACTTATCTTCCTATTTATACTTTTTGTGCAGTGTGTTTCACTGATTCAGCTCTGTTTTTTAACTTGAAAATAAGCATCAAACTATATTTAAAATAATAGATAATTCTGTGGAACTACGTGCTATTAAAATACATCACCTTTGCTATCAGTTATTGTTAGCAAAACTACAATGATAACTTTTATTATGTTACACAATTATAAAAATAAAAATTAAGTTAAAAAATAAACTCTCAAGAAATCTCTAATATAAACATCAGGGGTTTGTACTGATGCTTCTCTTAAAAGACTTATGTTTGCAACCATCTGTTAGCTAGTAACTACTTTCTCTTTGGGTGATCTCTTTGGGTTACTTTATTAAAATTTTTTAGGACATTACTTTTCCTGTAATGCAAACTTTCCAAAAAAAAAACCCAAAACCTTAACTACAGGCAATTTGACACAATGAAATGTTAAAATATCCATTTATCACCATAGGAAGAGATGTAGATGCACCACTGGCTGTAAAGTGTTGCCATTGCCAGAAAACAGATACCAATTTTTGCATCTAATGTTAGAGCAGACATTTTAAAGGGCATTTAAATGAAGAAAGTGGAAGCATATTCAATAAAGTAGCACAATACCAATTTTCCAAGAGAATTTTAGATAAACCATTCTTTCATAAGATTTTCAGAGGCAAATGAGAATTGTCATTTTGAATTAATAAAGGAGAGCAGGATGAGGAAATTGACCAGAAGGACTTCCATCATTAAAATTAAGTAGAATTATTTAAACAAACTGTTAAAAGTAAATTAGCTTGTATAAATGTCTTCAAATTAGTTTTACCAAACTTTTACTGTTGATATTTGATTTAACTTAGATTTTTAATTTCTTTAAAAATAACCAATTATTGAAGTAACATTGATTGATAATCTTATATGTGCCTTGAAATGCACAGCATTATGCTTCAAATTCTGTCTCTGCTACTTTATGATCACCAATCCAAAGTCTCATTCCCATCCATCATGATGCAGTCAACTCCCTGTACCTGTTTTACCAACCCTTCATCCCCCTCCCCTCATAACCATAATTTTGTCAAAAATCTAAGTATTTTTAATGCTTTATCTTTTCATTGCACTCTCTTCCACGTGAGTTAAATACAAATCATATAGTATTTGTCTTTCTCGGTATGTCACATTTCACTTAGGCTGATCTCCTTAAAATCCATCCATGTTGTTGCAAATGGCAAGTTTTAATCTTTTATAAAAAATAGTAGTATAATATTCCATGGTGTTGTATATCTACATCCTCTCTGTCCCTTTGCTGATGGCCACTTAGATTGCCGCCAGTATCGGGCTATTGTGCATAATGGTGCCATGAACATAATGATGAGTATATTTTCAACTTTTTTTAGACTTTTAAACATTACTGAGTGGAATATCTGGATCATTTGGTTTTTCTGTGTTTTGAAAACTCTATACAGTTTTCTATAGTGGCTGCACCAATTTACATTCCAATCAACAATGTACAAGGCATCCTTTCTCTCCATAGCCTCTCTAAATCATGTTTCTTGCCATTTTGATAATAAGCCATTCTAACTAGTGTGAGGTGATATCTTATTGTGTCTTGATTTGTGTTTCACAATTGGTAAATGATGATAGCCATTTTTCATTTCTCTGTTGGTCATCTGTATGTCTTCATTTGATGAAATGTCCTTTTAGTTACTCTCCCCATGTTTAAGTTGGGTTGTTTGGTTTTTGGTGTGGTGTTGTTCTTGAGTTATACCAGTTTCTTATATATTCTGAATGTTAATCCCTTGTCAGATTTATGATTTATACATATTTTCTCCCATTTACTAGGCTTTCTTTTTCATTTTAATTGTGCAGAATCTTTTTAGTTTGATGTATTCCCATTTTTTTTCTTTTTACTTTTCTTTCCCTTGATTTTAGAAACAAATCCATAAAGATAATTCTGAGGTCAGTGTGTGTCAAAGAGTAGTCTATGTTTCTTCTATGTATTTTGTGGTTTAAAGTCTTACATTCGTCTGTAATCTATTTTGAGTTTTTTTCTGTGTATCTACTGTGAGGAAGTAGTCAATTTCATTCTCTTCAGTGAGTTGTCTCCCCAACACCATTTATTGAGTAATCTTTCCTTGCTCCATTGTCTGCTCTAAGCAACTTTATTAAAAATTAGTTGTCCAGCTATCTTTGAGCTTATTTCTGGGCCCTCAATTCTATTCCATTGTTCTCTGTTTTTTCCAAATACCAGGCTTTTGAAAAAAATCACTTGAGGTATATAGTATAGTTTAAGTTGGGGAACATGCTATCTCTGCTTTTGTACTTTTCTCTTAAGATTGCTTTGACTTTTCGAGGTCTTTGTGGTTCCATGCAAATATTAGTTTTTTATTGTTACATTTCTGTGAGGAATACTATTGGAATGTTGATAGGTATTACATTGAATGCATATTACTTTAGGGAAAATGTTCATTTTAACAATATTCATTCTTCTAATCCATAATCATGAATGACTTAATAATTTTGTGTCTTCATAAATTTCTTCCAACAATTCCTTATAGATTTCAGTGCACAGATATGTTTTTACCTCTTGGTTAAATTTATTCCTATACTTTATTCTTTTAGATGCAGTTATAAATAGTACTTTTCTTAATTTCCCTCTGTGATAGTTTTCTATTTGCATATATAAACACAATAGATTTTTGTACCTTGATTTTGTAGCCTGTTTCTTTATTGCATTCACTTATTATTTTAAATGTGTTCTTTTTTTGATGTCTTTAGAGTTTTTATATAGAGAGTGCCATTCACAAAATGATAGTTTTGCTTCTTCCTTTCCAACTTTGACGCCTTTTATTCATTTTCTTTCCTAATTGCTCTGGCAAAAAAGGCTAATATTTTGAGTAGTAATAGTGGGAGTGGATATCCTTGTGGTTTTCCTGATCTTGATGGAAAAGCGTTCCATATTTTTTACAATTGGGTATGTCATAGAGGGCTTTCAGTATGTTGAGGTACAACTCTTTTCTACCCATTTTGTTCAATGTTTATATCATAAAAGGATGCTGGATCTCCCTTGGCAAAATTTTTTTTCTGTATTGGATATATGATTTTTAGTCTTCATTTTGTTGAAGAATGTGTCACATTGATTAATCTATGTTTAATTATTATTGCATCCTGGAATAAATCCCAGTTGATCATAGCGTATGATACTTTCAATGTATTGTTGAATTGGGTTTGCTAATATTTTCTTGCATTTATGTTCATCAGAGTTAGTGCCCTGTAAACATGATACAGATTTGACATAAATAATTTTATAATATTCTTTATTCCTCTTGCAAACTGGTATCAAACATTTATCATTCTAGTCAAAATCTACTGTTTGACAGTTTTAAAATAAAGCTTAGTGTTATCAAAAATTCCATAGTTGGCTCTTTAAGGCAAAATTTCCACTGATATTTTTTCATTTCTTATTAGCTAGAATAATTATATTTTTTATTACAATGTTTCTGCTGAAATAATTTTTTTAAGTTCCAAGTGTGTATCATACATTGACATCTGTATGTATTTTATAAAGTTCCAATTTTGTCCTTTACCATATAATTAACCCTTTTACCAATTTGCTAACTTCCTCTTAACTTTCTTTCTGCTAACAATTAATTCGAACTTTGTTTTTGTTTAATTCATTCCTTTTGCTGTCTCTGTTTTAAGCTATTAAGTAGTGGTACAAGTAAATACTGTGTTATTAAAAGTAGCATTCAAAAATAGAATACAACTTCTATGTCAAGGAGAGATCTACTTTGTTTCATTTTGTGTTAATTTAGTATAGATAGTCTTTACACATTTGCTAGTCATATAATCAAGAATGTATTTTAATTCTCTGAGGCATTCTTAACTTTACTCTTTAGAAATTCTGATAACTACCCTTTTGTGAGAGGAATTGATGTGTGTAAATGTGTTTTAAAGCTAAGAAACTCTACGCAGATATTCTCTTAAGACATGCATTGTTTCTTCAGCCAATGTCACTTAATGAATTATAGACAGAATAAAACTCAGCCTACTTCCAGCTATCTGAATTCACTGATGTTTATTCATTTATAAATTTATACATATCTATGTTCATAATTCTCAGATGTCTAATACTGATATTGATACTAGAGATACAGCAGTTAACAATGCCGATAAAAGATTCTACCCTTATAAAATTTACATTTGGGTAGACATCTTATTTCTTGAGGATCATTTTTCCTATTAAATTTTCAGTAGTAGGCTGTTTATCACTGACTCAACCCTATATGGCTGTCCACTTAGAATAGTCTGCCCGTGACTAGAAATACATGCTGGAGGGCCTATGTAAAAATGAAATCCTTTAACCTGTGTGTCTTCAGGACATGATACTCATCAAGCAGCCTTGTCTTACATAATTATATTCATACAGGTTTCACTCCCATGGGACAATGAGTGCATGTTGAGTAAGTCTGTCATATCAAATGTTTTGGTGCTTTCACTAAACAATTTTGACTCATTTACATAATTAGAATCTAACCCATAGTTACATAAAATCCACTGTGTATTTACTAGAAGAAAAGCACATAAAAGTGTCCATCCAAGGCTATTATGCTTCTTTAAAGATCAGATACTTTTAAGATGTGAGGACTGCTTATCAAGTGAAAGCACTTCAAAACTAGCAGTACTCAGAGAAAGGATTGTTCAACTAATTACCCAGAATTTGCAAAATATTTCTGCAGTTTGCATTATTTAATTTTAGCATGAATTTAATGCTTTTCATTGTCATTGATATCATGGAAATCCAAAAGTTATTCAAAATATAAATTTTAAAAATACTCCAAATTACACGTAACTGTTTTCAACATTAGTTAGATATTATCTTAGTTAAATATGCATAGCTATACCTATAAACAAACAGAAGGATAAATGACTGGATTTATAAGTAAATGGATTAATGGAAAGAATAGACATCATTTTGTAGAAATTAGGTTATATTACAATTTTGTTAAATTTTAATTTGATTTTACTTAACTGCCTCAGAAAAAAATGAAATGGGAATGCAGCTAAAAATGTTGAACTTTAAATGTTTCATAGGCACAATTTTTCTTCAATAATATTTTTAAAAGCAAATAAAGTTTTTAATACTTAAGTCTTAGACTTAAAAAAATAGAGATAAGACTTATTTTTGAATTTCACTTTTAGGTATTATCAATTAAATCCTTTTGTTGCAGATAAAATTAACATTTTACTCATGTTCTTTCTCTGTTAGTTATTTTTTGTATTTTCACTATTGTGGTTTTAATGCATTCTGTTATGAAATCACATTCTCTGTACTTATCATTTTTATTTAAATGGATTTTCTGCTCATCACTAGTTTTTTGTTTGTTTTTTCTTTATCTGTAGCACATGAGGAATTCGATGTTTTAAATTATCTTTATTGACTAGTGTTCATGGTCAGGTTAATTTTTGAGGATGAATTTTCAAGTATGGCATCTGGATACTGTATTACTGAGAATTCTGCTTACTTTTAAGTGCTATTCATGTGTGCCTTTTATTTACTTGAACAAAAAAAAAAATCAGTTAATGAGAAGACCTATTTTATAAAAGAAATCACCTTAGTCAGTGGTTGGTCACTGTCCTATAAGCAGTGAACAGGAGCTGGTCTCTGAAGTGAACCAGTATAATCCATAGGTCATAGAATCCTGAGTCCTCAGGGATAGTTTGCATCATAACAGCTCTGCTGGTGTGCTGGACCTTGGTCAGGAGAGTGACTTCACTTTGCCAGAGGTAGTCTGAAAGGATTAGTTGGTCTTGAATGTACTGCTTTGATTTTTGGTCATAAATTGACTGAGAGGAAAGGTTCAGAGAGAAAGGTACCCAATTTGAGCAGTCACCAATGATTTGAACGATGAAGTGCACAAAAAAAGGAAACATCTGGAAAAACCATGCTCCCCACAAACTGCAGGGATGTCAGGAGGTATGCCTTTAGCATATTTTCCAAGCATGAGAAACCAGGACTTGCCTCTTAAACAGGAAGAGAACATTCCTAGTTTGATCAAGAAGTAAGAAAAGAATCAGGAGAGACCGAGAATGGAGGGAGGGAGGGAGAGAGACAGCGGGAGAGAGGTGTGTGTGTGTACACCAGTATTTCTGAGGGGTCACATAGTTTTAAAGTAGAACTGTCAGGTGATGACATCCTTGTCTCTGTGGCATAAGACCTGTGCCGACTGACCCACAACACAACACTCTGGGTTACTGTCACAAATATAGTAGTTGATTAGTACAACTTTTCTTACCAAATGTATTTTCCTTTATTGGATTTTTTTCCTTGGATAATGGTTAAGGAAATGATGGTGTAAGTGTTCTGATGATACTTTCTAACATTAATAAAGAAGAAAATGTTACTCAGAAGTAGAGGAGAAGGTAGGTAAAAAAGAATTTGAGTACTTAAAATTGTGTAGGGGTGGAAGTATAAAGTCATACATTTATTATTCAGGAGTGAAAATGAATTTTTTTGTACAAACTCTAAGATATTAGTTGAGTCCTAGTGAAATGTTGGGAAAGAAAAATTGTACACATATACACCCCCTAAGCATGGTTACTGAATCAAGGAGAAAAATACTTCATAGAGAAACTAGAAACTAAAATAGTTCTGGTTATCTTGGAAATTAAAGGTTAACAAGTAACTATTATGAGACACAACCGTGCCTCAATGGTGCAGGGTGGGGGGACACATTGGAGTTCTAAAGCTGGCACATGCTCCTGAAGAGAACTTAATATTTCCACTCATGTTTGGATATATTCATGTATCAATTGGTAGAGTTGTCTTCATCTCACCTTTGATAAATGAGTGCATATTCAAGGTGTTATTGAATATAAACTAAGACTTGTAAAACTTTCACTTTCAACTGTTTACATATACACACATATAGTCCATTAATAAGTCAATGGGGTGATGCATGTACATTTATAGCATGCCTGTCCAAATTATTTGCCTCTCAAGATCACAAAACATTTCTCCTTAGTAACAAAAGCCTATTTATATACTTTTGTAACAATTTAGGGTATATGAGTAACCCAAGAGGGCAAGTCTTCTCTGAGTTATTCATGGACGGGACTGATGGAAACTTCATCATTATAGATGTGGATCTTTCAAATAGGCCCCAGCGTAAGCATGGGGGAGTACAGAGGAGGCTAGTATGTATATGCTTAGAAGTGGCAAATGTCATTTTCACTGATTTTTAATTTATAATCTCATGGGCAGAACTACTTACATGGAAAAATGATGATAATAATCTACTTGTCTGTATTGGTAGAAAGGAGAATTCTGAATTTCTGCTCGATTTACCAAAACACACCTTGTGCATACCCAGTCACACATGACATGCATTGAACAATAAACATAATTTTGTATTTTGAATGTTCATATAAGCATTTTATGCAATCCTAGAAGATGGAGGTCATATGTTCATTGAATAGGTCACATAGTAGACTGTTAAATGAATGGACAAATATATAGACATTAAATATGAATCAAACTTATATAATTTCTCAGCAAATATAAATTTACAAGAGTCTCTGCAGCAAAGAAAAAGGGCAGTGGTCTCACCTAAAGTTCAGAAAGAAAAAAAAAAACAATTTCTTCTACAGAATACTACTATTGTGTTTCTTTCACAGACAGTCTCATTGATGTTGGTAAGGAAGGGGACTTCGGGAGAAAATGGAATTTGGAATATAGACAGAGCCAACAGTGAGCTGAGTGGTTTGCCCATCAGTTGATACAAGGCTACTTCGGTACAGAGAGAATCAATACGCTTTTCCATTAAAAAAAGAAAAAATTGACTGGTGGAGGAAGCAATAACTTCTTTGGAAAAAACACTTGAAAGGACTGAGCAAATACAAGAAAATAATGGAGAACAGTGTTTGTGAAAATTGTCAGAGAAAGCTAATGGGTTGAGAGTTCATCATAGAATCAAAGGTTTGTCTGTGTCAACCGGGCAGAGTTTATTGAACATCAGGAGAGTCTGAAAGTACTAGCATGTGAAAACAAGTCAAAACTGTTAGAATTATTTAGATCTGAACTTGAGGTACAGTAGAGACAGCACAAGACACATCACAACTCTGTATTTCATAGAAGTTGTTCTACATTCAGTCTTATACAGCCCAATCTGCAATTTTTATCCTCAGAAGTCAATTTTTTTCTATTAGCAGCTAAGTTCTCTATTCTTTGTTTCCCTACAATAGTAATACATAGGAATTGTGAACTAATGTAGCCATAAGAGTATATTAGAGGGATATAAAAGAATGATAGAGGGGTGAAATGTTGGATGCAGGCCTCGGAGAGAAGTGTGAAGATGAAGGAAGGGAATGAGTCAAAGTATGGAGGTTGCTTTTAGAACTTCGTAAAAGACCAGGGGACAAATCATCCTCTAGAACCTCCAGGCAGAAGCAATCCTGCAGACTTTATTTTAAGCTCTTAAGGACGTACATTATACTTCTGACTACCAGATCTATCAAATAATAAAATTATATTTCTTAACAGTGGGTTGTCACTGTCTTAAACAAATAGTGAACAGGAGCTGGTCTGTGAAGTGCACTGATGTAACCCATAGGTCATAGTATCTTGAGTCCTGAGAGATGGTTGATATCATAATAGCCCTTGGTCAAGAATGTGACTTGGTAAGGAGGTAGTCTTCCAAGCGATTTGCCTCTTAAACAGGAAGAGAGCACTTGCATTGTGATGTGAGGGGAAGTACAGAATGCAGGCGAGAGGGAGGGCAGATTGTGTGTGTGTGTGTGCGCGCGCGTGCGTGAGTGTGTGTGTTTGTGCCAGTATTTCTGTGCATCTGCCTAGTATGAAAGTGGAACATTCGGGTGAATATGTCCTTGTCTTTGTGGCATAAGACCTCTACGGTCTGTACACATCACTCTGGTTTATCCTGTGACATATGTAACAAAATGTAGTTCACTTTGGTTTGTCCTTTATAGTAATGGTTACATTAAAGTTGTTTTAAGTGTTCCACTGGTATTTTCTAATGCTAATGAAAAGGAACTTGTAACAGCATGTGTAAAAAAAGCTGACAAAAATTGGGTAAAAATGTTTGAGTACTTAACTTTGGTTGTGTAGGGATGGGAGTATAAAGTCATACATGTATTTACTCCTGAGTCAAAAGGAATTGCTTTGTCTCGGACAATAAGGGATAAACCACCTCCTAGTGAAATGTAAGAAAATAAAAATACTATACACATGTAGAAACACTTATCAAATCATGGTTACTGAATTGACGAAGAAAATATTTTCTAATGGAGAATTGGAAAGTAAAATAGTTCTGGTTACTATAGAGATTAAAAGTAATCAAGTAACTAATAGGGGAGATCCATTTCTCAGTGCTGGAAGGTGACATAGTGGAATAAACCTGAGATTTCTAAGGTTGATGCTTAATCCTGAAGAGAACGTGATGTGTCCACTAATGTTTAGATTTTTTTTATATATACCAAAAAGACCTTAGAATCTTGGAGAGTGAGACCGTTTTAATTTTACCTACGATAAATTTAGTGAATATTCAAATTTTGGGGGATATAAACTGAGACATGTAAGACATTAACTTATAATCTTATAATAACTTATTATATATATATATATATATATATATATATAAGTAAGTCAAGGGATTGGTGGATATACCTGTCCACATACTAGACCAGGTCAAATGATTTGCCTCTCAAAATCATTACACATTTCTACTTTTTTTTTGTATATTAGTCCTAATAACTAAATTCCATTTAAATGTTTTGATTTCACCTTTAATAATATTAGTGCATATTCAAGATGTTATTGAGTGTAAACTAAGAGATCTATAAAACACACTCACCCCTATTCACATATACACACATATAGTTCATTAATAAGTCAATGGTGTGTTGGATATACATTTATAAAGTACCTATTCAAATAAATTGCCTCTAAAGATCACATTTCTACTTTTTAGTGTGTATTAGGCCTAGTAACTAACCTACTTAAATGCTTTTTAAACAATTCAGTGTATGTGAGCAGCCCAAAGGGCAAGTCTCCATGAGATATTGTGTCAACAAAACTTCTCATAAATATGGAGCTCTCAGGTAGACCCAGGGTAAGCATGGGGAGTACAGAGGAGGTTTGTATAAGTATGCCTAGAAGCGGCACATGCACTTTTCACTCATTGTCAATTTTATAAAGCTTAATCACATGGCCAGAGCAACTTACGTGGGAAAATGATGAGAATAATCTAATTACCTGTGTAGGTAGAAAGGCGAAATCTAGCATTTCTGCTCCTTTTCTCAAGAGCATGCCCTATGCAAACCCAGATATCCATGGTAAGTATTGACACAATATTATTTTATATTTAAAATGCACATATAGTGAGTTTACGCATTCCTAGAAGATGGAGGCCATGTGTGTTCATTGAATAGGTTGCATAGACTCAATATATTAAGTGGATGGATGAATATACAAACATTAAACATAATCTAAACCTCTCTTATTTTTATTTAATCTCAGTAAATTAAAATGTATAAGAGATGCTGTAGTGTAGCAGCAAGTTTGCGGACCCCATTCAAATCAGAAGGAATATAAAGATAGGACTACTTCTGCAGAATACTACTCTTGTGTATCTTGTCTAGAAAGTCTCACTGATGTTAGGAAGGAAGGAACTATTGCAGAGGTTGGAAGGTGGGATACAGACAGTCCAGAGATGAACTGTGTAGTTTACCCATTAATTGATACAAGGATATCTTGGTACAAAAAGACAAAAAATACTTCTCCACTTACATTAGATGCCATTACAACCCAAGTTAAAACATTTGAAAGGACTGAGCGAACCCAAGGCAGTACATGGAAGCAGTGTTTATTTTGAGAATATGATGGAAGTAGACTAATGGAATGACAGTTAATTAGAGAAATATGGAAGTTTGTCAGTATGAACCAGGCAAAGGGTTATTGAATGTCAGGAAGGTCTTATGGCACCAACAATTTAAAACAGCTCAAAAGTGATAGAATTATAATCTAATTGTCAGTGTAGGTAGAAAAGAGAAATTTAGCATTTCTGCTCCATTTCCTATGACCACATCTTGTGCAAACCCAGTCACCCATGGCATGTGTTGACACAGTAAGTTTTTATTATTTTCCATGGTAATCATTGTACACATTCCTGGAAGTCAGAAGCACTGTGTGCTCATTGATCAGGTCACATAGTAGACTCATTTTGTTAAGTGATGGGTACATATATAAACATCAAACATGAACAAACTTTTATTTTTCTTTAATCTCTTTAGAGAATGTCAGTAGTCAACAAGGGACTCTACAGTGGAGCAGCAACTTGGGACCCCAACTCAAGTTCAGGCGCAACAACCCCGTGTTGCGGTTTCTACACAATACCATCCTTTTGTCCCTTTTCCAGTCAACAACACCAGTGCTGACAAGGAAGGAACTATGGTAGAGGTTGCAAGCTGGGATATAGCCAGAGTCCAGACATGAGCTGAGTGGTTTGCCCGTCACTTGGTACAAGGATACCTTGGTACAGAATGAAAATGTGTTTCTCAAAAAAAAAAAAAAAAAAGTGACTGGCAGTAGAAGCAATAACTTTCTTGGGCAAAACATGTGAAAGGATTGAACAAACCTAAGTAAATAATGGAGAACACTGTTTAGTTAGAGAAATGGTGGGGGAAGGCTGATGGAATGAAAGTTTGTCCATATGAGCCAGACAGATGGTTACTGAATGTCACGAAGGTCTGATGCACAAGCAATTTAAAACAGGTCAAAAGTGATAGAAATCTCTAGATCTGGAGTTGATGTGTACAGTACAGAGTCCGTTCAAGACCCCATCACTCTCTGTATTTCATAGTAAATGTTGTATGGACATTCATTCTTATACAGATCCATGGGCACATTTTATCCTCATAATTCACTTCCTTATCTCCTATCTGAATGTAGATTCTATGTGCTTTGTGTCTCTACAATAGTGATAACATAGGAATTGATAAAAATGTGCTAATTTTATCTTTAGTATAGTGATACTACCTGAAAGTGAAAATTAAAAGTCTGAGAATAATTTTTACTTTTCTTTTATTCTTAAGTGATACTTTAAATATAATTATTTGGTTTAAAAGATAATATTGAAGGAAAATTGTGTCTATGAAACATTGGAAGTTCAACAATACTGTTATCGCATTCGTATTTTTTTTTCTGGTGAATACAAACATACGCAGATTTAATATTTTACTAGACAATTATATTATGATTAAGTTTCTGAAAGATAACTTTCGTTCTTTCAGTCTGTCCATTTATGTATGTATCCAACTATTGATTCAACTTCTATATGTCTATATGCATATTAAGCTAAGATGATACCAAACTAATGTCTACAGTGGTTACATGTGAGTAATTTGGAGTAATTTTTAAATTTATAATTTTTAAGTATTTTTAAATTTCCATTATATCTATGACAAAAGCACTACATTATGCTGAAATTAAATAATTTATGACAGGAAAATTTTTTCAAAATTCTGTATAATTAGTTTCACATTGTCTTATCTCAGTACTTGCTCATTTTAATGTGCTTTTGCTTGATAACTTCTCACATCTTTGAAAATATCTGATTTTTGAAAGAGTAAAATAGTCTTAACACTTTAATGTGATTGTCTCTTTGTAAATGCACAGTAGATTTCATGGAACTATGGATTTAGGTTCTAATTGCTTCTTATTTAAGTTTAAGTGGGAAAAAATTTTAGAAAATTAATTTTAAACAGAATAATGTAACTATTATAAGATGGCGATCTAAATGGAAGTAAAGAGACAATTTTGAATTCGTCCTATGTACACATAAACATTAGTGTACTATAAATATGGAAACTCAATGGTGAAAAAGTGCCAAATGATGAATAAAGTATGAACATTTAAATAAATGAAATTAGAACAGTAGAAAAACTACATGGGAAAAAATAATACAATTGAATACATGTATCAGTTGTCTTTTTTAAAAGGAAAATATGAAAAAGTAGCCCCAAATACAGGTGTGGTGTGATACTATCTAAAATGAACACAGACAAATTCTAACTATGAGTCATGATCCAGATGCAATTAAAACAGTGGTTGCTGTGGAAATGGATGTCACAGTCATCTTTTCAGAGTGCACTTTCACTCCCTTTTGAGATGACCTTAGTATAGAGTTTAGTGACCTTTTCGAGAATGGTATTATACCACATTCCCTAGTTTTATCAAAAAAGATTTCATTCATATACAGTACTATATGAATTCCAAAACAGATTCATACCTCAGTGAGCCTATATATCTCACCGCGCCCAACAACCGATTTCTAGGACCAGTCTCCACTAACGTTTTTACTTCTTTGACCTCAGGTTCCTTCTGCCTTCCTTTTTGTCACCAGTCTTGATTTAGCATCCAAGAGAATTTGTCATTCCAGAAAAAATGTGAGAGTCACTTGATAGTGTTGGGCAGTTGTTTTTACATGCAAAAACGTAGTGGCTGCAAACACTGCAGTATCACACCTTTTGTTTCTTTCAGCGTATGCAGGTCCAGTCTTCTACCTTAAATAACTAGATGCTTCTTTAAGGAGACATTCATCCTGTTTAATATTTGTCACTTTCAGGTGGGCTGCTTCTCCTCTTGGGGTACTAGAAGTTTGGGTTTTTTATGATCTAAGATGAAATATATCATTTAAGGTTTATAAATACTTATCAGTTGTCCTCTATCATATCTCCTGAAAAAAATGTATACACTTTACACTAATGTTTTTAGGTCTTCCATCCTAGGGATATTTTATTGAATTATATCTTTAATAATTATCTTATTTGTTCATCTGATGTTATATCTCATCATTTGACTTCTTTCAGTCTGTTTTTATTTATTTCTTTTTATGTTTATCTCTAAACTACACTACTTGATCCATTTTAAGATTTATTCTGTTTCTAGTGATAAGTCGTTTTAATATATTTTCCCCTCGACCTAAATTCTAAATTTTTATTTATTTTCATTGACGTGTTGTCTTGGAGCTTTTTTTTTATTGAATCAATTGGCTAAGTTCTATAGTTCAATAATTCTCTTATTAATTGTATTTCTGTTCCTTGGGTTATGTTTATTTTCACACTGGAATTACTTGTTTTCTTTCTTTCTTTTTTTTAATTCCATATATAGTTGTTCTAACATTTTTGGAATCTCTCTTCCATCGCCTGTTTTTTTCTATCACAGTGTGTGCTACGAAGTCCTCTCTTTTTGTCTTGATGTTGTAACTGAAAAATTATTTCTTTCACTCCCTGGCCCCCTTAGATAAAATGTCAATCCCTAATTCCCAGAGCCCACTGAATAATTCCCCCTAGATGTCAAAAGAGCCTTTCCAGATGGAATGAAGGTTTATGAAATGGAAAAGTTACCAGGGATTACTAGTTGTAGCTAATGCAATCACAGAGTATGAGAGGGAGAAAAGAGTGATTGAAAGGTGAAGTGACTTTGGAAGCAGACACTGGAGTGATAAGTTTGAAGATGTAGGAAGATAAAAAGTCACAGTATACACACAGCTTCTAGAACCCAGGAGAAAGACAGCAGGACAGATTATCCCCTTGAATCTCCAGACAGCCAATCTGGTGTACACCTTGATTTAAGCCATTAAGATTCATATTAGATTATGACCATCAAGTGTATAAGATAATACAGTTATATTTTAAACTAGTAAATATATGATCATTTACTGTAGCAGTAATAGGAAATCAAGACTGTTTCTGATTGCCAATAATGAAGGAATTTCCATAAATGCTAGAGTTGTACTAGAATTTGAGATGTTCTCAGATCCATACTGCTATATTAACATAATACATCACATGTAACTTATGTTTGCACTTTAGTTAGATAGTTCTATAATTTGTTGCTTTCGCTGCTTTCTATGAGATGGGCTTCTAAGACTGGTTATCTCAGTTACTGCTTTCTCCTCATCAGCGGGGTTTTAGTAATATGGTCATTAATCCCAGACTCTCAAGATATTTCCTGCTTTTATTGTGATGTCTGTCTTCTAGTTTTTATTTCAAGTGCTAACCTATAACAATCAGCAAATGAGAAGTCCCATTGGATAAAAGATATCACCCCTATCAGTGCTGTCACTGTCCTACAAACAGTGGACATGAGCTGGTCTCTGAAGTGCACTGATATAATCCATTTGTCATAGAATTTTGAGAAACGGTCACGTCGAAATAGTCCTAGGTCAGGAGAGTGACTTGGTCAGGAGGTAGTCTCCCAAGAGATTTGTTGGTCTTGAATGTACTGATTTGATTTTTGCTCATCATTAACTACCTGCCTGAGAAAGTAGTTTCAGGGAGAAAGGTACCTGATTCAGGTCAATCTCCAAAGATTGAACAATGAAGCAGAAACAAAAAAGAAACACCTGGAAAGTCCATGGTACCAAAGCTGCCAGGAGGTCAGGAGGTATGTCTTCAGAGAATTTCTAAGTATGAGGTAACCAGAAATTGCCTGTTAAACAGGAAGAGATCATTCCTAGTGTGGTTCGGGAGAAGGGACAGGAGGGAAAAGGAGAGGGAAGTGGTTGAGTGGAGAAGAGAGGCAGTAGGAGAGAGAACAGAGAGAGGTGTGTGTGTGTGTGTGTGTGTGTGTGTGTGTGTGTGTGTGTGTGTGACGCCCACCAGTGTTCTGTGGACCACGTAGTATGATGTGGAAAGTTAAAATGACCATGTATTGTCTCTGTGGCATAATACCTATGCTGCCTGTCCCACTCAGACTCTGGGTTACTCTGTCACAAATACAATTGACTAATGTAGTTTTTCTTTTGAAGTGTATTTCATATTGATTGCCCCTTAGGAAATATTTAAGTAAAATTCTTCATAAGTGGTCCAGTAATACTTCTAATGTAAATGAAGAAGAAAGTGTAACTCAGAGTTGCGAGGAAAATTGTGTAAAAATGTTTCAGCATTTAAAATGGGTTGTGTCGGAGGGGAATATAATGTCATGCGTGTAATTGCTCCTGAATAAAGATTAATTGCTTTGTCTCAAACCATAAGATATAAGTCAGCTCCTAGGGAAAAGTAAGAAGGGAAATACTGTACACAATATACAAACATCACAATTTGGTGGCTTCATTGTTTGAAAAGTTAGTTTTTTTGCAGAGTAATTTAGAAAATGAAATAATTCTGGTGACTGTGGTGATTGAGGTAAAATTGTATCTCGCATGGAACAGATGCATTGCTCAGTGGCAAGAGGGTTACAGAGTGGAATGAGAGTTCTAAGGGACACTCTTACTCCTGAAGAGAACTTGGTGTTTCGACTAATGTTTGAATATATGTTATAAAATGGGTCCTTGGAGAGAGGCCTAGAGACTGAGGTTGTCTTCATATAACCTTTAATAAAATTAGGGTGTATTCAAGATGTTATTGAGTATAAACTAAGAGATTTGTAAAACATACTCTTACCCCCTAAATGCACATATATAATCCATTAATACATCAATGGGATGATGGATATAAATTTATAATACGCCTATCCAAATAATTTGCCTCTCAAGATCATAATACATTTCTACTTTTAAGTATATGTTAGACATAGTAACTAAGCCTACTTAAATGTCTCCATGAGCTCTAGCTATCCATGGTCCTGGGATGATGGAAACTTTATCATCCCAAACATGGAGTGCTCAAGTAGACCCTGGTTAAACATTAAGAAGCATAGAGAAGGTTCATATAAGTATGCCTAGAAGTGGTGTGTGTCATTTTCACTCATTTCAATTCTATGAAATATAATCACGTGATGAGAGGAACTTATTTGGGAAAATGATGACCATAATCTAATTGTCAGTGTAGGTAGAAAAGAGAAATCTTGCATTTCTGCTCCATTTGCGATGAGCACATCTTGTGTAAGCCATCACCCATGGCATGTATGGACACAGTAAATATTTACTGTTTTTCATAGTAATCATTGTGTGCATTCCTGGAAGTTGGAAGCCCTGTGTGTTCATTGATCAGGTCACATAGTAGACTCATTTTGTTAAGTGATGGGCACATATATAAACATCGAACATGAACAAACTTTTATTTTTCTTTAATCTCTTTAGAGAATGTCAGTAGTCAACAAGGGACTCTACAGCGGAGCAGCAACTTTGGGAACCCAACTCAAGTTTGGGTGCAATATCCCCATGTTGCTTATTCTACACAGTATCATCCTTTTGTCCTTTTTCCAGTCAACAACGCCAATGCCGGTAAGGAAGGAACTATTGCAGAGGTTGGAAGTTGGGATATAGACAGAGTCCAGAGATGAGCTGAGTGCTTTGTCTAGCACTTGATACAAGGATACCTTGGTATAGAACGAAAATGTTTTCTCAAAAAAAAAAAAAAGTGACTGGCAGTAGAAGCAATAACTTTCTCGGGCAAAACATGTGAAAGGACTGAACAAACCTAAGTAAATAATGGAGAATAATGTTTAGTTAGAGAAAATGGTGGTGGAAGGCTAATGGAATGAGAGTTCATCAGAGAAACCTGAAGCGTTTGTCCATATGAACCAGACAGATGGTTACTGAATGTCAGGAAGGTCTGATGCACTAGCAATTTAAAACAGGTCAAAAGTGATAGAAATCTCTAGATCTGGAGTTGATGTGTACAGTACAGAGTCCGTTCAAGACCCAATCACAACTCTGTGTTTCATAGACAGTGTTGTTTATTCCTCTACAGAACTGTCTGCATTCTTTACCTTTGTTACTGTTTCTTTATATTGTTCGATATATGCATCTAAATTCCCTATGCTCTACATGTCCCTACAAATGTGACACTTTTGTTTTCTAAACCTTTAGCTATCCTATTTTTAATTTTATATAAGTGCAGGTGTGCAATATATACTTTATATCTAGTCTTTGTGAAATGCATCCATGTTGCATGGGACTATTATTTGTTAATTATTGGTATATATATATATATTCCATTTCAAAATACATACGTGTGTCAGTCAATGTGTTGATTATACTTTTTGGAACCTTGGGTTGCTTTCTGGGCTACATTGAAGGTGATATCCCAAAAATTCTATCCACATGTATCGGTTTACGGATTTCTCTTTGATAAATACCTTACAGTTAAATTGTAAGCCTCATTGTCCATTTTGTCATAACTCATTCTTTCATACCTTCATTTTCTAAATCTGTTGCACGTTACTATCCAGTGAATCGCTGCACCCTCATTTACCTTAGCTTTTCACACAGTTCCATATTCTCAAAGCTCATAGATTCTTTTTATAGTCTTTGATTTTCACATTTTATTCTTCGTATTAATCTCTTATATTTTACAAATACAATATAGTACATTAATTCCTCTAATCTCAGAATATTCCCAGCAATTACCTTGTACATATCTCAATCACAATACCACACATCTAATAAACACAAAAATCCACAATCATAAGACATACATTATAACCATACAGAAATGTGCTCAATGGACATAATAGAAAGCACACATGCCATCCTCCCTCATACAAAAATCACTTAGATTTGCAAATTACTCCTCAATCATACATTAATTCTTAACCCACATTTAATATGTGAAGTTTTACACACCAATCACATTGCATTCAACATGCCATTTGCTATAAAATATGCATAGTACACATCGGACTATTCATGAGAGGATCTTGAATAGTTAAATAACAAGCATTTAGCTTGTTTAGCATTGAGACAGACGGTGACATAATAACAGTTACTTTCTTCAAAAGTGAAAATTCACCAGTTGTTTTGTTTGAACTCGTGAATACTTAGGAAGGTGGGATGCAGTGGGGTTGTCGTGTAAAAAATGCAGATGATGGAAAATGGCACCAAAAATCTTCACCCAGGCAAATGATGATGAGGAATTTTGAAAGAAGAATCCAGAGAGAATCACAAAATACTGAAATATGCCAATTCCTTACACAAGCTTAAAAATAACTGTTTAGGACAAAATAAGTATTTCCAACTGGAGTTGGATGAGGAGAGACATGTAGGGCAGGAAGAGAATGGAGCAAGCAGGCTTTCGGATTTTTCCCCCAGTTTTCCCCAGTTCTAGGAGCTTAAATGTACAGTGCATGATCCATACCTCATTTTTTTTAAAGGACAAACCCTGGGCAATAGGACAAAAGAAAGTCTCTGATTTGGAATACTTCTCCTGTACCTCCTCTTTTTACTTTCTATCTCCTGATAAAGAGAAAGGAGGGGGAGCTAAAGTCTAGGTGAATCCAGACGGTGGGAGTCAGAGCAGACATTTCTGTTCATTTCAGCATCTGCACTCAGTTATCAGTTCAAAGATCTCATTTGAAACCTAGTCATACTCTTCTTCCCCTGGCCTCTGATTTGAGAGCCTACATCTTGGTTTCTCTGCTAGCAAAAGCAGCTCATTGAAAATGCGTCTCATTTTTCTCCCAGAAAGCAGAAGCACTTTCATATTATAATTGACTTTTTATCAATCGATAATCAGCACACTGACGTGTACGGTACCTTTCTACATACTACACATTCTTAAACCGAATTGCTGCAACAAATAATAATGGAACTTTACTATGTATCAGGTAGAATTTGAGTCTCTGGTAATACTGTAGAAAACAACCTAGTTCACTTATAGATTATCTGACATGTCATTCCAATAAATATTGTTGTAGACATGACTTTTGGTACTTTGGACAGAAACTTGACTATAATTTTCATGAGAATAAGTGCCGTGTGTAATATTATACATGGGATTTCTCAAAGGTTCAGTGAAGAAAAAAAAAATAGCATATATTTCATTTCCCTTTTTTTCAGTAGTCTGAGGCCTAGATGAAGACACTTCACTGTCTGGATCCACTAGGTTGGCCCAACTTTACAGCACAATGACAGAAGATTAAGACTCAGAATACATGCCCTTGTGTAAACCGTCACATTTGCCCACATGGGTACGAGAGAGCAAGGGCTGAAAAGGAATCAAACAGGGAGGAGTGCAGTGTACTGGCCAGAATTCAAACTGAGCAAATTTGTTTAACAGAGCCATAAATAGAGTATGGCTTTATAAATAACCTATTTATACTTTATTATGGGCAAAAATATGCCTTGTAAACACCCCTCTCTCCACTGAAAGAGGCTCTTTAAAACATTTGAATAGAAAAGTTAAAACTCAAGAGACATGAGGGTTATACATTTTTAGAAGAACAGTTGGAGCTCGTCTGTGATGTCTTCATTTGAGCATATAGAGTGTTCAAATTCCTAAGGAACACTAAAATAAGAGTCTTTCTACATGTCCATATATATCTATATTTATATCTATATCTCTACAAATATATAAATATAAAATCTGTAAATCTATAACAATTCTTTAAAGAATTGACAGGTAGATTATGAAGATTTCTGTATACATTTTTTCTATTTACTATTTGCACAATTTCTCTTGCAGAAAACTGGCTTAATCGCATTTAATTTTAGTGACTGCTATGTATTTCAGGCATAGTTCTAAGTTTTTTATGTTCTTTACATATGTTCAGAATTATCACATACAATCTCACTGACATCCAGCATATACACAACTATAATAATTGTTTACTTATATTTTGGGTTAATAAACGATGTTTCAAATAGGAAAAATCACCTTAATATTTTGTAGTTTCTAAATTGAACACCCTGTCTCAATTTCCATGAAAGCTATTCACATAGGTTGTAATTGTGCCTGACATAATGACCTTTCAATATGTATTTTTTGATGGTCACAGACCTCAACATATTACGTTTCCATGCTTGCTTGTTTTTAGTCCACCCTCCGGAATATTGGAGGACTCAAGTGGATGCCCTTCCACCTATGTCATCTGTGGTGGCCTCAGCCAAAGATCAAGGAGCAGAAGAAAATTCCTCTCTCACGCAGTATTTCTCCTGGGTCTCCTTTCCATTCCAGTATAAGTTTCCTGATGCTAATGGTAAGGAAGATACACAGGTGGGATCTGAGTTTTGACTGAGGAGGTACAGCTGAGCTGATCAGATAAATCCTTACTTATTTCACTTTTCCCTCAAAAAAGAAAAGGACTTGAGGGCGGAGGGACTAGGCCAGAATCCTCTGAAGAGGGACAAACTGGGATGGATAGGACAAAGCTCCTATCAAAGTTTCTTAGTACAAACTTTTAGGTCATGAACACTGGGGCCGCTATGAGTAAGGGTGATGGGCAGTGTTGACCCCCATATGGACATCTGGTCAGAATCTACCTTCCTCAGATCAGCATAAACCCATCCTCATACATACTCACACATCTTCATTCTATATGTCTCCATTTCTGTTTCCCTCCATTTTTTTGTCTCCCATATGCCTTCATTCCCCATTTGTCTTTCCTATTCTCTAGTGGCCTCACGCAGATACACATTTATACCTTCATTCCTTCACAGTCATTCTCAGACTTACCTGGGTACGCACTCATCCTATAATAATGCATATACCTTCACTTGGATAGCATGTTTTAACTCTTTCATGTTAGGCCAAACTCTAGAAAAATCTGCATTAGCTGAAGGGAAGCTGTTCCTGTATGGTCTATCATCATTCATAACGCACTTCACCCACAGACTTCTGCCCTTCATAAAAATGTTCATTGTTCTTTCTCTAACAGTCTGTCTTGCTGTCTCACTGTGAGAACATGTACTATTCGCATGTTCTATCCCATCACATAACACCCATTACATATTTGTTCAACATAAAAATACTCGTTCACCAGGTATGTTCCAGAGCATACACAACTCTCAGAGACTCCAACATCTTGCTGCTCACATGTTATACCATGTCCATACTTCAAATAACATATCACATACAGACTTCTGAATTAGCATATATATGTGTGTGTGTGTGTATATGTATACATACACACTTCTACTCTGCATTCCCACATGGGAGTATTCACAGGCCCATCTTAACTTTTACAGAATTCACATGTACTTATTCTAATTTTCCAATTAAAAAAAATTTCTGTCCTAGAATTCAATCAATGTTTCCTGGCATTGATGTTCTGTATCACCTCTACATTCTAACTTGGAGGAACCAGAGATTTCATTTTATATAACACCCACCTCTGTTGAATTCCATTTGGCTGATAAGAAGAAACCTGTATCCTCAGCATATAAACAAGGAGAAAGCATCATGCAAATTTACCACATGCATGACCAAATGAAAAGGGGTATGCCTGTCTTATGGGATACAGAGAAATTTTCCAAATCTCAGCTATACATGCACGAATACCTATCTGAAGATAAGTCCAGATATAAAAGTCGAATCCAAGAGGACAGGAAGGAGACTTGCAATTTAGGAGAGCCTCCCATTAGACAGGAGTGTCCCAGGCCTCAGAGGAAAAGGGGTATGGCTGTCTTATAGGATACAGAGGAAGAATCAGAGCCCCCTAAAAAGAAGATAAAAGTAGAAGACGCACCTGTACTCAAAAAATCTCTACAAAGAAGGTTTTAGCTGCCGTTCTTTCCATTCTGGCTCTGCTTGGCTAAAGGAGACACAGCAATAAAAGTAAAAGGACGACTAGGAGGGAAGAGGAAGAAGAAAACCAAGAAGAGAAGAACTAGGTGCTATAAAAGCAACGCATTTTTTCATTCATCCATCCCGCTCCAAATAACGAATTCTTCAGCCAGCGGAAGAGGACATGCAGCATAGCATAGAGAAGGTTCTGTCTTCCTCTAAGAAGTCCAGGTGTCCACCTTTGTTTGCCAGGTGTCCCAGCACCACCATCCATCCACCAGCACTGGCTGCAGAGAAACATGTAACATTACCCACTCCTGTCCCAGGAGGTGAAATGGTCACTGACACCACACAGAAAGGTCAGGTGTCCACATACGCACTAAAGAACAGTGATCGTCAATATATCATCTCCACCGCTACAGCCAAGAGGAGGCTCTTGAAAGTGGAAATGGCTGTATACCAACTTAGATAGGAGGTGAGGGTTCCAGGCTTAAGGGAGCATGTCAGGATCCTTGGGATTCAGTGTTCTGAGAAACGTGGTATCTATCATCATAACTGTGGTGGTGAAGAATTTCCTTCCAAAGGATCTATAAGGTGGAATAATGGTTGTTGACAATGAGTACTCTTTTTTCATGCCCTTTAAAAATGGGTATAGATCTGTCCATCAGATCAGCAGCACTGAGAAGGCTGAGTCTGGCATTCCTATATAAACCAAAGGTCAGCGAGTCAAATCCCCTCTAGATTCATTCACTGGTCAGCCTCCTTTCCAAGAGGTCTGGAACCAGGCAGTCAGGGACAGGCCTTCTCTCCCTGCATGTGTTTCCCATGGTGTATTGGAAATCATCCTTCTACCCTTTTCCTGGTTTTCACAGAGAGCTCAGTTTCCATATTGGAGCTTTAGGCTTCTCCTGAGTTGTGACCACTTGAAAGAAACACTGTATGGAATCCTTTTCCCCCCATGGAAATAATTTTTATGATAAATACTAGGAGACAGTCATTTGGACTGTTTTTCAAAAGTGTTAGGTGTAACTGGGGAGGGAGGGAGAAATAGAAGCTACTCTTCTGTCTGGACCATTTCTGGCAACTTTCAATGCTTTACCTTCTAGGTGATCATTATCTCCTTTTATGAAGGTTCACAATGCTCACATATTAGTCTTTTGTTACAGCATCGAGTATCTTGTTGTGTATAACTAGCAAAGGAATTAAATATAGACAAAGCTACAGAAACATTGCAAAGCCAGTTTATACAACAATCAATGAGTACACATCTTCATAGTTAATGGGACAAAGGAAGGATTCCTCATCCATGCTCAAAAGTCACAGTTAGAATGGAACCTGGGACTTACCCTGGGTTTTTAAAATCATATGAGAAATCTTAAAGGGGAATACTTGTCACTAAAATAAAAGCTGCCTTCCTCATTGAATGGGTCTCTTTCTCTGTTTTGTTTTTCTCAAAGCAACATGGGCCCATTGACCTCAAGATTTAAAATGATGGTGTCTGGCTCACTCTGGAGTCTAACAGCAATTCTTCTGAGTCTTACATCATCAGTGTCACGCTGGCCTGAACCAAGATGTGCCAGATACTCTGCAGCTGCCCCTCAACATCCTGGGGAATTATGCTGTGCAGAGATGGAGAACAATTTCTACAGTCTTGATCACAAGGAATATTACAAATCTTCACTCTTAGAATACCCATAGAAAAAATCCTACTTATCCTCTTTGTGGAGTCAGGGGTCACTGAAAATATCAGCACAGTTTTCTTGTGGAGAAGAGGACAGTGTAGGCTAGAGATGTTGCTATCAGGGGAAGCAAAATCTCATCCCCCGAACTATCAGTCATGGAACATAAGCTTGATTACAACTTGGCAGGAAGTTAGGGGAGATATTTACATAGGGTTTGAAAGGTTATTCTCCTTTCTCTTAACAATCTTGAGTTCTATCTTTTTCAATCTGTCATTCATTGTAGCTTTGAACATCCAGCTCATAGTCTTTCTCTACATCCCATGAATTACCCTTCATTCAATCCAACATTATTATTCTCCCTCACAGAGCATTTTGGATGTAAAAATGTGAACACTACTGACCTTCTGCAGTCCCCATCATGATGCTCTGTTTCTCCTGGACTCAACCCAACATTGGCTTCCTCACCATGTTCATTGTTAACAGCTTTACATCTTTTTCTTGAAATGAACATTTACCATCTCCCATTTCTCCCATAATCACTTGCACAGTTATTTGGCTGGAGGATAGACCTTCTTATTATCAAGAAAGAAAAAGGTATGTATGGATGGAACCAAAAGCAACAGAAACCCACAACTCAAGATATATGTGTATACATACAGGTATCCCAAATGTCTTAGTGCAGTTAAGCTGCGCTAAGGCATTTGGGACACCTGTAACATATACTTCATTATCTTGAAACTATTCATTACATGCTCCCTCCTGCTCCTGCAATTTGTAGGTATATGGAGCTTATGTGCACTTGTGTGTGTACTAGTTCATAGAAGTCAAGAGATGGATTATTGATATTTTTGCTTCCACCCTGCTAAATTGTTTTCCTTTTACTTTTGATGGGAAATTATCTTCAAGCCAAATGGGAGCAGGGAGATCAGTGACAGATTAGCATGACTAGTCTCCATGACTGAATTCTAGGGATACCTGTGTTCAACTAATCTGTATTGATTGCCTGGGCAAGTGTTCTGCACAGCAATGGAGAAGTTTCCACAGTCTTGAGGAACGCAAGGGATATTGGGAATGCTTCACTCCTAGAAGATACATAGGAAAGCATTTCTACTTAAGCTCTTCAGGAGTCAGGGGCCACTGAAAATACCGGCACAGTTGCCTGGCAGAGAAGGGTCTTTTATAGTGTAGAGGTGTTACTATCACGGGAAGTAAAATCATTCTTAGTGCCCAGTCTTGGAACAGAAGATTGATTTCAACTTTATACCATCGTTCTGTGTTGGACTAATCTTTGCCGATTGCTTGAAAGAGTACAGCAAAAGAGGTAGAGTTAGTGGGTGTTAGTGGTGAATTATCTTTTTTCTACACCTCAAACCCTCTCTGAGACTTTACAATCTGATTTGCTTCAGTTCTACTTTTTGTTTTTTTCAAGATTTAGCTTTTTTTTTTTAACTCTTTAACTCACTAATTGTCTCTACTAGCCCTTCAATAAATTACTGTTCAGCATCAATAAACCTAAGTCACTTGCTGTTACTTATAGCCTAATGTCTCTTAGTTGATACACATTACCTCCAGTATGATTATTTCTTCCATTTTAATAATTTAAATGATATATCTTAAAAAATTAGTAGCATATTCCTCTGACTTTATACTGAAACAGTAAGGGATATGCTTACATAATATATACAATATGTCCTTGCTTAATTACAAAGGTATATTAAAATATGTTTGGTCGTATAAAGAAAATGATTAGACATCAATATCTTACTGCTGGTTAACAGCTCTATATACCTTGTGAGTCATGTTTTCATCTTCTAAAATGTAGATCATAATACCTGAAAGAATGTAGATTGTGAGGGTAACAAGACACAGGTTAATATCTCCTAATTTCAGTGATGACATGAAGATTTACTCCAAATTTTTCATTCTTTTTTAAATATGGTATTAGTAGTTTGATTGTGGTGTTCTGGGTAAGAGGAGTTATTTTTTGTTGTTAATTTTTTATTTTTAAATTTTCTTTGACTCAATCTTATTTTAGAAAATGTAAATGAAATTCCTGACACCTTACAAGAGACAGTCAGGATTTCAATTCATGGACTATATGAATGGAAAACTGTGTATCAGAAAAGAAAAGGTCAGACATACATTTCTTCTGCCCTCACATATTCCAAGATTTTGTGTAATTGGATCACTGAAGTATGGAAGAAACTACAAATATATTTCTAGGTCATTTTATGTTAGACAGTTTTGGAATTGGGGTTTAGAAGCAGGACTGCAAACCTCTTTAGATAGCAGTTCACTGTTCCTGACCCAATCAACAGGATATGTGAGTAACACTGCATGAAATTTAGAGGGTTATGTTTAGATCAGTTACCAACATTGACACAGTTATCTACTGATATTCTAAAAATGCATTTATAAACAAACTTATTTATATCTTATCCCCTTCATAGTTTCAAATTATGGTCTGAAAGTTCATGCATAAGTATCTTTAATTTCATTTGATTTGACCAAATTATTAAAATTAGTGGTTGTGTAATTGTACATTCCCACTAGCAAAAATCTGAAATAACTTTCATCTCTTCTAACCACTAGAATACATCGTGGAACTTTTGGACTTTCGCAAATCATACAGGTGAAAAATAATACAGCTATTGTTTTAATTTATGCTTTTACTGAGATCAAATATAATTTTATATGTTTAAAGTTTATTTGTATTATTTCTTTCATGAACTTTCTAAAAGTTTTGGCAATTTTTTTTCAGTTTAGTGTCAATGTTTAAGAAAATACATAAGGGAGATGTTGTAATTTTTTATTGGTCTGTTGACCTTAATTATGGTTATTTTAAACAGTAGTGTTTCAGTTTAATCAAGCTGACATTATGAATGTTTTATTGTTTCTGGATTATGATTCATGTTTAGAAATCATTATGTTCCTAATTGAAAGTATACAGCTAAATGTGAGGTTACTTTTTCATATTTTTCTTTTAAAACAGGTAATGGTCTGAGGTATTGATCAACTTTATGTTTTCCCATATGGTATTTCTGTTGTTCTAATTGAATTTATTTAAATTTTTATATTTTCTCCAATGATGTGGTTCTTTCCACCATTGATTTTTCCATCCTTCCATATGCAAATAGCTGTAATTTGAGATTTTCTATTTTCCCTTTAGATCTCTCTCCCTACCTTCCTCCTCATCTTCCCTCCTCCATCCCTCCCTTTCTTACCCTTTCTCCTCCCCCTACTACCTTATTATATGCTTTTGTTTAAAATGATTTTCTTCCGGAGTTTTTTTCCCACTTCTCCTTCAATAAATTTTGTCAGAGTTTTTAGTGGTATTACAATACACCCCTTTGAATGCTGCTTTCTACATATTCATTACTTTCATTTGGTTAGTTTTAGCTTAGTTAGTACATGTTTTAGAATGAGGCATAAAGAGTCTGTCAGAACCTTTTGATCATATGCTGGGGTTGTCAGCTTATGCGCCTCATTGCTGGGTAAATAAAAAAGCCTACTGGCCTTTTATAATTTCATATGTATCTGAATTTTCTTGGAGGCCATTCACATTTTCCAGAAAAACTCTTAGTATCCAGCGTAGGAAAATGTGCATTTCTTTAGAAAATTCCTTAAGCTACATTGTTGGAAGAGAATCAAGAATAACACTTTGATAAGAAATATTTCAATTTCTCCGTTTTCATAATGTGTATTTCCCCCTCCATTCATACTACTTTTTACTTCCCTTGTTTGGAAGGTAGGGTTTGCCCTGAGAGTAATTCTTAAACTCCTGGGAGGCTTGTTAAAATGGTTTGTACAGACACATTTCCAGAGTGATTTAGTGGTGGTGGTGCCTGAAATTTGCATTTTTCACAAGTTGCCTGGTGATGTTGACATTGCTGGTCTAAGAACTGTGCATTGAGAGATCCCTGTGCTCCATAGGTGTGTGAATGTTAGATTCTTTCATTGCAATATGTAAAACTTTTCTTATTGCATATAGTCCTCAGTATAATGTACTTAAATCAGCAGAACTCTCATGCCATTCCAAATCACTACCTGCATGGATAGTTTTAAGGCTATTGAAGAGAACTTGACTATATCTCAGTACCCAGATTAAAAATAATGTCCGAATGTTTAAAAATGGACGTTAGTAGATTAGAACTATGAACTTCTGAACTAGGTTTCTAGGATTCCTTTTCTGCGTACTTAATTAAGCTTCCATCAACCCCTGTGATAATATCTGTAGTTGCTACATCTTGGTATCACTGGGAACATTTTGTAAGGTAATTAATAGAGGGTAAACATTGAGTACAGAGCCTGGGCTGCTGTAATACTATGTGGTGTTTGTCATCAACAACATAACCTGATTGTCATGAATAAATGGGTGGTGTGACTACTCATAGCCTAGGGCATGCTGAGGCTGCCGACTCTTGCAAACCTTCAGCAAGCATAGCATTCAGCTGACCGCCTGCCTCAGCAATGTGCTGCATGAGGAGAAAGCAGGCAGATATAAATATGACCCTGCTGCCTTCTCTGCCATAAGTAATGAAGTTCTTTGTCACTGTCCCAAGATCTTGTGTCTTCTGCTATCATTCATGAAATTGCGGTAACTAACCTTTTAGCTGGCAAGTAAAGAAAGCAGTACTTTGAAATTTTTTAACATTTTTTTAATCTTGGTGAATGAAATCATTTATGATGTGTAGCATTAATAGGCCTTTCAAAAATAATGATATCGTAACACACAAATTACATTTCATACATACACACGCACACATAGCACAAATTTTTTTGTTCCTGAAGCATAGGTAAAATCCTACAAGTATGTATCAACATTCAGTTACAAAGAAGTTCTTATGCCCCTGATAGAACTAACATGAGGATTCTCTGTCTATGTGGTTTGGAGGTTAACTTAGCTGAAGATGGATGTTCACAGTGTAATTCAACCAGGGACTCTGACTTTAAATGAATCAAGTCCTTTAAAATATCAGTATGTCTTAAAGCTATTGTCATCTTTTGTAGTTTAATTCTGCTGAATAGTTTAAGCTTATAATGGGTGCCTATTTGTAGTTACATTTCTTGTTTACAGTTGATTTTTCTCATTGGTGTTTTAGAATAGATTATGCTGATAACCTGTAAATATGTAATAACTTTGTCTTCAATAAATCCGGCTTCACTAAAGTAGATATTTCCCTTCAGCTTTGAAAGGATAAAATTAAACTGGTTAAATAGCAGTTTTGACAAACTTTTGAGTAGTAAATATTTCATCAGTTTTCCAAGCACAGTGATATATTCCTTTTACTCTATTACATAGCTGTGTCATTTCCAAAACTTACATGTGTCTCTAATATGTTTTGCTCTATCCCAGTATTACCTGGGAGGTCATTATTTAACCCACACTTAGATTGCCAATTAGTACATGGTCTCATTACTTCACATTGTTTGACAAATTTTAGCTTAGCTAATATTATCAAATGTTTCACAGTTTCCAACATTTTGCAATAAATCTTGTCACAGCAACTTGCTGAAAGAATTGTTTTTATTCTTATAATCTTTACATTCAGCACCCAGTTTTAAGTTTACCTTCAATATGTGGATTAGTCATTGTAGTTAAATGTTTGGTCCTTGATCTTCATCTATTAAAAATGAATAGAGCTGAGGATAATAGCTTTATCCATCTATGTGTAGGTAATAACATACTGGCCACTGAAGTGATTCTTTCTTCTAAAAAGTATTGATTATAAATGAACTCTCAGCTAGGGAGGAGAGACCAGGAATACAGATATTTCAGGGTTAAATTCTTTCTGTTTTTTTCATTCCTCAAGACTCATGGTTTAAAGGAGTGAGGTCAATCTCCCTGCTGATCTAAGAAGCGTGGAAATAATGCAGAAGAATTATTAGCCATGCTATGAGCATGGGATTTATACATTTAATAGACTGTTGCTGTGATTTCTGATGCTGAAAAATGCTGCTTTCTCACAGTAACAGTTATGCTCATCCCTTTATTGTAGCCACCAGAGAGACAGTTGATCACAACATGACATACTATTTTTAAACTTAAATATAACATACTATACTCTCTGTATTTATTTTGCTCCATTATTCAATTTTCTGTATTGTCATTAACATAATATTTAGTCATTACTTTTGCCTCTCCTCTCATGTCATGATTTTTCCTTGAACTATAAATTCATACACTTTCTAAGGTACATATTTCACAAAATAACAGATATATAGATTTCCTTAAATGGCAGATTTTTGGTTTGTATATTAACTATTAGAAGAAAAATCTGTCTATTAAGATTATTTCTCAATCACTTAATAATTTGTCATGTTCTGTGTGTCTATTGAAAAATAATAACTCCGATGAGATACATTGACTAATATGGATCATGATTCACAGTTGATAAACTCAAAAATGATGACAAAGTTTCACTAACCTTTCATAAAATGCTACCACAACTATAGTTTGGGAGAAGGAATAAAATGTAAGAAAATGCCTAAGACACCATATTCTGTTTTCCCTCTACCATTCCCACATAAAGCTGGATTTGATGCCACATTGGTTTTGTGATGGTTAGTTTACCATTAACCCTCTTGAAACTCTATCAAGAAGTGGAGATAATCTTTAATGAATAAGTTCAAAAAAGCTTGTTAACCATATCAGAAAAACTAAATTATCTTTCTCTCTGTTACTATTGTATGAAATCATAAGATGAATATACAAGAAAACATTATGGAGCCCATAAAATACAGAAAAAAGTGATATTTTAGAGATTTGTGCCAAACAAGTAACTGATGAGAACAATTATGTATAATATGTTTCTGGATTTTTGGTATTATATTTATCATTTTAAATGTGAAATGTGTTATTTATCATCGCACTTAAAATTGTTACTTTTATCTCTAAACATACAAGCCAACCAAAAAAAGCCCAAAGAAAAACAATTTGTAACACATACAATGCCCTGAGATGTATTATCTCTGCTTTTCTACATTGAGTTGACCTCTGTTTTTCACCTCACTTACTAGTATTTTTCCTCTAGTCAGTGAATCATACCCCAGATGCTAACTTGAAGCCTTTGATTTTGTCACCTTTCTACCATGTTCATCTGCTCTCTTCCAATTTTATGATTTATCATTCCTCTAAGGCAGAATTTTCTAACTTAGTTATCATTATTAACATCTTGTGCCAGATAGTTATTGGCTGGGGTATGGGATAGGGAGATGTCCTGTCCCTTGATGGATGTTTCTCAGCATCCCTGTCCTCTAACCTCTATGTCAAAGTAACAGCTCCCACACCTTCTTCCCCAGTTACAAGAATCAAAAGTGTCTGAAGACATTGTTAAATGTTCCCTGGGAGAAAAAAAGATACAAATTGCCCCTAGATGAAACCTTGGTTCCATGATATTATATATAATTTTATATATATGTATAATACATACATATATACACTATGAAAGAGAAACTTAGTATCTCTTGTTTGAGTTTCTTCCCTCAATTTCTCATCTATCTCCACCAAGTCCTCAAAATACCCACATATTAGCAAGGACATTACTCTGAAGATGACCAGTGTTTAAGAGTGTAGTAGTCTACCTATGAATGTTGAGTTGTGTAATTCTTTCCCAAAGGCCTATATCTATTTCTAGAATTTGGAAATCACCCAAATGCATGACTAATTTACTTCCATTAAGCTGTAGAAATAGTTTCTCTTATAAATCCCCTCTAGTTCTAAAGTCAAATTACCTCAAGTTATATCTTTAATTTCAAAACTCTTAGCAAAACTCTTAGCAACATCTGTAACTTAAAAAGACTATTTCTTTAAAGTAGTTTTAGGATTAAAACAAAATGTAGTTAAAAGTGTGGAGATTTACTATATACCTCCTGTCCTGACACATGCATAACCTCCCACATTTTTAATATTCTCCCCTGGAATGCTGTGTTATGTGTGTATGTAAATATATACATATTTTTAACCAAGAATAAAACCATAATGACACGTCATAATCACCCAAAACCTATATTTTATTTTGGTTTACTGAGGTGGTGTACAGTTTATGGATTTGGACAAAATATAATGACATGTATCCATCATTATAATATACCGAGTATTTCCACTGTCCTAACATTCCACTTTGCTCTGTGTTCTATTCATCATGTCACTCTCCCTTGCCCCATACACACTCACATTAATCTCTGGCAGCTTTACATGATGTTTTATCATCACCATATATTTGCCTTTTACAGAATGTTATAGAGTGGGAATCATACAGTATGTATCCCTTTAGATTGAGTTCTTTCATTTAGTCATATACATTTGAGTTTCTATGTCTTCATGGCTCAATATGTCATTTCCGTGTAGCACTAAATAATATCCTTCTGTCTGGGTATTTTATTAGTCACATACTAAAGGATGGATTTATTTGAAAATTTCCCAGTTTTGACAATTGTGAAGGAATATTGCACACAGGCGCATGCACACACGCATATAGATTATAACCCCATGAATAATTCTGTTTTGGAGAGGCCTCATTTACAAAGTACTGGACAAAAGTAAAGGGCACCATGTTTTGTGGTTTTTCCTCACTCAACAAGAATCTTTGATGTTTAATAGAGGATTTTATCTAGACCCAGTTATCGTGGATACTGATTTGTAGTTATAGTTTACATTTGTTATTTACTGTCTCTAATTTCTTGTTTACCCCTCTTAATAAACTATTGCTCCATTTTTTTACTTTTTAAATATATCTATATATTTTTAATAGCAGCAAAACTAAATACGTATGGAGACAGAGAAAGCTGTGTACCATCTAGCTAATGACTTGTTCAAACTGCTGAAACTCTCAGTTGTTGTTCCATTTTTTTTTCTTGGGGTCCAGAAATACAATTGAAAACTTACAAAGTTGTGATGCTTTTTTGATGTGTACTTAGAAGGTCTTCTACTTATTCTGCAGTCTTGAAAGTATTTTTAGAACATACCAACAATATTACCTTCATTATTGTAGAGGAAGCTGTCTATGCTGTTTTTGCTTGTGTAAATCCTTTTAAAATGTCTTTTATTTTTTAATGTTTTGGGCTATATTCTACCATTAATTATTGTATTATCCATTTATTCCTATTAGTCTCCAATTTAAAAACTTAAATCACAGAGCTGAAGTTTTAATACCTTTCTGCAGATCAATCTTTCAGCTTATTTCATTTGTTTTATTCCATTTCATCCATTTATTGACATCATATGATTGTATATTTTACTTCTGCTACCGAATTTAAAATTTTTAAGTTCTAAAATTTTTCCCTGTCACTATCCTTCTCTTTGTTTAATGAATTTTAAATACTTTTTATCTTTATGAGATAAGTAGTTATGGTTGTTTAAAGTGTTCTCTTACCTTATAAAATATTGCCTCCTAGAGGGTTGCTTTTTTTTTTCTTTTTTTTTTTTTTTTTTTTTTTTTTTTTTTTTTTTTTTTTTTTTTTTTTTTTTTTTTTTTTTTTTTTTTTTTTTTTTTTTTTTTTTTTTTGATGCTTCTCTTTCATAATTTGGTTTCTGCAGATTTATTTGGTAATAAAAACACTTGGATTTGTCACTTGTTAAATCTTAATATATTATGTTAGAGATATTTTTTGTTGATAATCTGCTGGGTGTTATAGATTCCTATGCTTATCCCCAAAAAGTAGAAAGGTATTTTTTCCAAAGTCAAAGCATATATTATATAACATCACTAAAAAATAGCTTCGTGTTTGCCTAGGACCAGAATTTTTTTTTTTTTCTTGATTTGTTTTGTTTGACTCAGTTTGAGTTCAACATGCAGGCTATTTATTTGGGAATGTTCTTGAGATATCTGCCCTGAGGAAGCTGGAGAATGCAGTAGCATGGGCAGAGGGTGGAGCTGAGCTGTGATGGAAGTGAAATGAATCTCTCAGCCCATAGCACAGAGCGTTCTGAGCCAGAGTTGCTCTTCAGTGTTGCCCTGACTTAGTTGTGCTTCAGTGTTGCCCTGACTTGAAAAACCTTGGCCTTTATACTCAATGTCTTGGCGATTGGATGTAGACTTCCCAGCTTGTCAGGCCATGTCCTTGGGTGAGGCTTCTGTCTGCAGCAGAGGTGATCTCTGCAGGGGCTGGCATGCCATGCTGACTGCTGACTCCCTACTGCTCAAACAGGTGCTTTCTTGACTGAGTCTGGGTCACACTTGGACAAACAGTGTTGGTGATATTTTTTGTTAATTTTGTAGTTTGTTCTTCTCCATTAGAAAGCAGGAAGGTCTAACCCCAAAAAAAGATTTTGTCCAATCTGTCTCTACTATTTTTTTTATTATCATGCTTATTGTTTTTGTGGTGCTTTGAGATATTCAAACATATGGAGATGTCAGTATAAACATAATGGACTCCACTATGATAATCACTGTCATCTCTATTTTTATATTCCTTTTTTGGGGGGGTTAAAAACTTGTGTTTTTTCAGAGAATAAATTTAGAAAATGGAGAAGACAGAGAAGTTATCACAAAAAAAGTAAAACTCATTTATATACCCATTAACAGCTACATTTTTCTAGACCAGTTTTATTTGTTTATCCCATTTTCCTATTTTTTTGGTTAGGTAGCAATCTAGGAAAATATGATTGGATGTCAATAAATATTCTTATACATAATATGTTTCCAACTTCTGTCCTACATGTTTTATAAAGATATCTTGAACTCTAGTGTTAGGAACATGTTTTTATCTTTTCTAAGTACAAATGTAAAAATGAATAATAGTACACGCACAAGGTTACACATTTGTCAGATTTGTTTGATTTATTAGAAATGAAAGTGCTATTTGTGCTCTAGTTTTTGTGCTGTGCTAAGGAATTGGTTCGTTTCATATTTTAAGAGTCAAGCTCTCAAAATTTACTTGTACCGAACCAAAGAATAGCGAGGCTATTCACAATCAGGTGGAGAATCTAAGAGAAACATTCTGAAATACAGACCCCTGTCTGTCAAAGATTTCAGGGACAACAGTGTGTGAATATTAGAGGAAAAGAGATTGAAACTATGAAGAGAAATTTCTATAAACATACATTTAATCATCATATCAATTTCTACAAGAGACACTCTTTAAATTTCTACTTTTCTCCCTTGAGTAAATCAATATAAGAAAATAATAGAAAAGTTAATCTGGAGATTTTAAAAAGTACTAGAATTTGATACTGGTATTGGACCTGAAAGTAAATATTTAGATTAAAATGTATCTGAAAACAAAAATTTGTGAAGATTTTCTCTTCCATTGGAAAAGAAATTAGAAGAGTGACCTCATTTCTAGAAGACTGGGGTTTCTAAGGATCTAAAATTCTAAAAAAAATAAAAACCTTGTCCAAAGATTAAAAACATCTGTAACTAAAGCAAGTATGCACAGTAATCTGTGATCAGAAGAAACCCATTTATTTTCCCAGGCCTCTTGTATTTTGTCCTAACCCTATAAAAATTGTCTTTGAATTGCACATATATTGTGAAAGCTTATTTGTTTGATAAGATTGAGATTCCCTTATACAGTTTTAAGTATGTATCTTTTTTCTGTTGCCCCAGCTTAAAAGAAAAATGTTTCCATTTTCTTTTAGTTATAGCAATGCATGATTAAAAACCCCTTTTTATTTACAATTTCTCACATCTGGTGTGGATTAAACCACACTTGATCCCTGTTCTTTAACTCTGACTTGCTGAACAGAAATCTGATAGCCCATTCTTCTCTGAATTCTTCATTTATGGAAAGGAAAGAAAAATACCCAACTTCCCCCGACATTTTTGTAGTCTTTGGTGTTCTCTCTACTAAAATGGCACATTTCCCCTATGCTTACTGAAATGAAATCCACATAGTTGCACACCAGGAGTGATTAGAGAACTGACAGAGCATTCCTTCCTCATGGAGGCATTTAAAAATCGGCAGGATATAAACAACTTCATGTAAACACATGACGCTCAGACAGGGATAAAAGAAATTCGGTTTTATTGCATTCATATCTCAAGGAAAGCAAAATACTTAATGGAATTTTTAAATGTGTTTCAGCTAGTAATCTATCAGATATAAATGCTGGTGATTATACACACTGTGTGCAATCTCTTTGCCCTTATGGAAATAATCTGAGTTGATAAAAATGGAAATGTTCTGCCTTGATTATGATGAGACCATTTAAAAAATGACGCTGTTCTTTGAGACAATTTATAAAATGACATTGTTATTCATTCAAAAATTTGGGTCGGATACGTGTGCTTTTTTGCTGATAAGTTCTTGCTAAGTTGTCAGCTCAAACCTTGTTAGCAGGCATGATCAAATTGCCACACACATGTTCATGTGGTTTTGGGCATTGATGTGAGAAAACGAAGGCAGCCAGTATGTTCCTGTTATTTCCCCTCAAGCACAGAAAACCTCTTCATAATCACTGTGGTTTTCATCTGGTATCACACAATTTCCCAGGCTCGCTCTCTTCACCGGGATTTGGGGGAATTGATGTTCATGATGATCTTGACTTATTTGAGATAGACTAAGAAATTCTGAACCTAAGCATTTATGATGATCAAGGGCACTGTGCTCCTTTTCAACTCATGATTCCACTTTATTCTCAAGCCTGTTTTCCAAGTTTCTCTCTTCTTCATCTCATGTGCTATCTATGTAATGTGGAGACATAATTTTGTTTCTCAGACATTGAATCTGTTCTGTATGCTGATGTGGGGGTCCAATCCCAGAGTGCTGAAGAGACTAGGTTAGTTCTAGTTTAGGCTTCCATTAACCTATTTCATTGTCATCTGGTCTCTTAGACCTGTGACACCTAACAGGTTTCACAACAAAAGCAATAGGTGAGTCTTCTTGACTCATATCTGAAGAACAGACTAGCTAATGCTTCCAGGTTTTGTTTCCTTTTTGCTTAGAATTTTAATGAATGGGAATGACTAGGAACACTCTGGGTTTTATCATGTACTAGAAATGCTGAATTTTATTGTTGATCTCCTACTTTAAGAGAAACATTTATTATAGCTCTCATAAAGCTCTTTGCTTTTTTAAGACCACAGGCAAATGATAATGCACCCAAAATAAATTCGTTTTTGCATTTTTATCTCTCTAGAACTTAGAGGTTTCATCTTTCATATCAGTGTGTTTCTCAGCTGAAAATAGTGCACTGAAAAGGTACAATTGGCATGTGTTGAGTAAGGAATATTTTAAAGTTAATTGGAATCAACAGGAAAAGGTGATTAAGTCCAGGGCTAGTAATAGTGGGGAGTTTCTTCTCTCTGTAGGCTTGAAATGGGGTGGAGAGGAGGACTACTGGTGGTGGTATGGCATTTGTGACTTCTGTTGGAATAACACCTGCTGTGGTGAGTCACTGCCTCTTTGGGAAGAGAGCTAGGGGATAAGTACCCACATATTTCTCCTTCACCTGATCTCGGACTAGGAACTCATTGTTCCTACGTAAGCACAGCTAAAGAGTAAAAGGTTTTGGGGGGGGGGGTGTATTCATGGAGAATAGTCACCTGTAACAGAGAACTAGGTGAAGAAGATTGGAAAGGAAACATGACGGAACAAAGAGGGCATGTGCGATACATCTGCCTGTTGAAATATTTAAACCTAAAGATCTCAAAGTTCCTTGGTGCGCTACAGTTTTGTTTTCAGATGTAGCTATTTGCTATTCAGATATGTTTATACAGTTTCTTACATGGTCTTATTTTTAGTATAGTACTTAGGGTTTTTTATTTGCATAATACTTTTGTTTTTTGGAAATGTTTCAGTATTAAGCGATGCTAGTATAAATGGGAATATCACACTAATATCTTGAATGCTCTATAAATATGAATCAAGTGAATTTGAATTGAGGATTGTTTCTTTATAGTCAGAGAGTAAATTGAGGATCTAATTTGTTCTTTCATAGTATAGTAAGATTGGCATCTTGTTATTTTCTTTGTTGTTGTAAACCTGTAGGTTAGAGCAAAGGCAGAGGCTGAGTTTAAATTCAGTGTATTTCATATCTATATCTATATCTCTGTCTACACACAGACAGAGCAGACAGAGGTTAGTGGTCTCCGGTGTGTCTTCTTATGAGGAAACTAATGCTATTGAATAAGGGCTTTGCACTTACAACCTTATTTTACCTAAATTGCTTCCTTTGTGGTAATTTTTCCAAATAGAAGGAAAGTCCCTCTCCAGCCAGAGTTTAATCATACGAATTTATGTAGGACACACACATTGCACTCTAGCATACAGTGCTGGAAAACTGTCAAATCTTTACATTATAATATTTTTGAAAAGATTTATGATTTTGGAAATACTGTTCCAAAGTTCATTCAGAAGAGAGTCTGTTAAAAAGGAAATCCTGTCAGCTCATCAACTTTTGTTGGAAAATGGGTAAAAAAATTTTTGGAAAAAAGGAAAGCAATCCCCATTACCCATAACTCTTTACTCAGATATAACACTGGTCAGTATTTCTTCTTTTGTATCTGTAAATTTATCTCTGGATTCACACACACACACACATACACACTCACAAATAGATTTTTGTTTTGTAACTGGTAATGTAGCATATAGAGATATTCTGTGGTACTTCTAAGAGATTGTGTTACTTTACTATCCAATTAAAATGAGAAATTTAGGTTAATTACATTTATTATTATTATAGCTCATCCCAATGGACAAATTGTATACAGGAGAAGACAGGTCTATAGAGAGCAGTAACAACATATTTAAGTATACAGGGGTTTCCAGTTCATTTCAAATCTTCATATTCTCTGTTTTAATTGACATCCACACATCTATTATTTTCAACTCAGAAGTTCCACAGATCCACAGTTCAATGTAAACATTGTGAGACTTTTCACTGAACTGCTTACAATGTGTTTCTTTTGGATGTGGATAGTAGGATCCATTAAATATGTGGCTATCTGCTGTATCGGGTTTCCCCGCATTATGACTCAGGAAACTCCTCTCTCCAGAATACTCCCATTTGTATTGTTTTGTCAGAACCTTTTGTGAGACGTGAAGACCTTGAAAAAGGGACAGCTGTCAGGACTAATTTTCAACGTGAACCTAAACTAATACATGTAAAAGCTGTGCCATATGTCAGAATGTTCACATTGTAGTAAGGAGTATAGTATTGGAATCAAATCTAACTTTTCTAGACACTTTCGAATTGGAGTTTCCCTATTTAATAATAGTCAGTTGATGATGATTGCAAGTTGAGCAGTTGTACACAGAATTGCAGACTTGAATGCTCAATGGTAGTTCCTCAAACACCATGTAAAATTTTATTAACTCTTTGTCTATATTTCTCTGTCAGGCAAACTAGTATTTTTGACTAATTGAAAATGGAGTTGGTTGAAAATTACTGAAATATTTTTATTGAAGTAAAATTACTAAAATTTCTATTGAATTAAAATGATCACTCTTTCTTATTAAAAAGGCTTTGTCACTAACTTTAAATGACAGCAGTTTCTTTTAAGAAAACTGAATTGGTTGAAAATTACTAAAATATTTTTTAATTGAAGTAAAATTACCAAAAATTTTATTGAATTAAAATGATCATACTTTCTTATTAGAATGACTTTGTCACTAACTTTAAATGACAAGTTTCTTTTCTATTTCATCAACATATGATGAATCCTTAACATGATAACGGCCATATAGTTAAAAAAAATGAATAAATAAAAATAAGTTGATTGAAAATGCATGAGTTTGGGTAAAAATGACATTCTTTGTGCTCTATTTCTTCAGACATCAATGAATGATAAAGATAAAATTATATAACCTTAAAACAATGTAATAAGCATTCAAATTAAGCTTTAACAAATGCTTTAAAATTTAGATAATCATATTTTTACAAGTATAACCTAGTTTTAATTAAATGTTAGATTTGATGTGTGTTCTTCTGTTCTAGAGCTAAAAATATATGATGGATATGATTACAGTGTAAATTGTCTTGACATAAGTAATTTCATTAATGAGAATTTAAATGATTAATCCACAAAAGATGAATAAGTATGCACATTTTTCCAGATTATTTTCCCTAAGACAAATGCAAAGGTGTAACATTTACTTGGAGCTCTGTTTTTCTTCCTTATACTGACTACTTTGGTTTTATTTACATGTCTCCAGTGGATCCCTTCCTTAGTTGGGACAATATTTGAGCTGATGATACACAAAAAGTTACAATATCTAAAATTTGCCGCAATAAAGAAATAGCATCTGAATGATTTTCCACTGTAATTACGATTACCAAATTTAGGTTTATCTCTTTCTCCAAATTACCATGTTTTCTTTCAAATTTGTTTGACTCAGTACCATTTGTGACATCAACTTTGCACAGGATGAACAACAAAGTTCTCTACACAGGGAGGAAAATTGCAGATAAGAAAATGTGTACCATATCCAACAGAGAGATAATTACCTGCACAATCTTTGAATGTTATCTAATAACTACCTCTTTTTCATCATTGTGACTAAGTATTTTACCAAGTAATGACTAACAAAGTTTGGTGAAAGTATAGACTCCAAATGTTACAGTAAATGAATCACACAAATAGAACAGCTGGTGCTCCTGGTGACCTAGAAGTTTAGTCCAAGTATAGTTCACATACGCCCTAAGGTCCCAGGTGCAAGAGATCAAGACCCAGGCAGGGGAAGGGAAACTGACAGGGAGCAGCCAAGGGGAACAACTGAATGAAGTACTTCCGCCTCTCCCTGCCTGCCTGCTTGCCTTCATTCCTGCCTGTACCTTTTCTTTTAAAAAGAACTGGGTTTCCATATATTTTGGTGATACCTCTTCCTCTTTGATTTAAACATGAAAGTAACTATTTTTGTTAAGTTAAATACTTTTAAATCAGTAATGAACCAAATAGATAAGTTTCATACCGATGAGTTCACAGAATTTATTCAATTTGAGCACTATACATATATAGATATAATTGTGTATTTTGTAAAACTGGTAGCAGTTAAACACTAATAAAGAAAAAACTAGAGCATCAAAAAAAGTTTCTACCTTTATAGGAAAAACAAGACTTGGGTCATTAGACTTTAATAGCTTTTAATGTCTTGGGACATTGAAACAATTACCACTTGGAGAAAATGATTTAGCTAGCTGTGGAAGCTATTCAGGAATGGCTAAATACTTACAAATGCTTTTCAGCTTTGGTCTGTGAGTTTAATGGCCATCTCTGGACAGATGATCAGCCTTGATATTGGACTTGCTCTGCATGGTATGAAGCCTGTCCTAGAAAAGCAGGCACAATCTTTTGGTGCTTTTTCCAAATGCAGACACTTTTACACTGGGTCCAAACAGTCTCTTCTATACTCAGATATTCAAATATAGAAAGCCTTGGAAATGTAATTTCTGTTAAGTCAACAAATGTAAATCTAAATCCTAGAAAGTTTAATTTCAACTTTCTTGCTTGCAAGTCTTATGCGAGTCTTCCAAAGCATAGCCAGGCTGGCTCAGGAAAAATCTGGTATCTGTTATGTCTTTTGGAGGAAATACATCCTAAAAATCTCTCTTTTGTTGTTATATCAGCACACTGATTTGTCCAAAGCTTTGATAATGCAGGAAATTTCTATGAATTTCTGTGTCGTGTATCTCATATACCTAACATAGACACCCCCAACCTCACTGCAGTGTTTTTCTTAATATAATCAAGTACTTGAGATGAAAACGGTAGTCAGAATCCAAAAAGAATCTTTACTCAAGGGCTGATAAAGTTAATTGATACCTTAGAATTCAAAAAAATGGAGGTTGTCTCCAATTGGCTAGCCTGTGTCATAAATCCAAACAACTTATGTCAGCCTAGACTTACCAGAAATAATGAACACCACTCCTGATCCCCATCAGCTAGCTTACCTCACCTTAGAAAATAGGTTCTCATAGCCAATCATTGCCTCTTCGACTTTCCCTCTTCTCATTTCTAAAAACATGCCCCAAGGCATGCCCTGGTGGAGTAGCAGTTTGGTCCACCGTCTCCTGCCAGTGCAGTCCACTATATCCTGGGGCCAGAGAACAGCCAAAAAGAACTAAATAAAAATAAATAAACAGGAGTGCTTCTTTCTCTTCTGGCCTGTCTGCCTCTTTTCGCCTTCACACACACACACACACACACACATTCCACTGCTCATGAAATGCTGTATCACCCCAATCCATAGTTTGTTTTCTTAAACAAAGGACATCAAATGCATTCATAGTTTAATTTTGTCATTTGGTTGTTTTGCTAAGGAGATGGGAGCTGAAGCAGCTGCAGAAGATTCCAGGGGACAGTAGTTACAAAGTCCTTTTGTTTCCTGGCCTCTTCAATTGCTCTCTCTGGGATCTGCAGCAAACTTCACTGCAATTAAGCTCTGTTTATTTGGCATTCTGAACTCGTTTGTTGGTAGAAGTTTTTCTAGAGGGCGAAAAATTGAGGTGTAAGAGACTCCAGGTTTATGCCAGGGAGACAAGTCTCAGGACTGCGCAGGCAGCAGAAATGGTAACTCTCCTTGAATTAAGTAAGCTTATTTCAACAAGGGAAAGTAAGGAATAGCCTTTAATCTAAGAAAGCAGCATTTCTAAGGGGACGCGTGATGCCTCAAGGTAAGTCCACAGCACACGGGGAGCTGGGGAAATCAACTAAGACAAGAATTTAGAACTTTCCTGAACAAATGACAGCCATGGACCAGACCTTGCTTTCTCAATCCATGATCTCCCGCTGAAGATCCACCTGCCTCCAAGATCAGCAAAAAGTATTACTCAGTGGGGTGAATACTTTATAAAGTTAACGTGTATCAGGACCCGTGAAGTGGAGGCAGACTTGGTTGTCAAGCCCATGTCACCAGTGTGCCTGTACTGACTGGATTCACCCGTGGAGAAAAATCTGACATATAAATAACAGTTTGCCGGCCCAGCTTAGCTAGCTTCACTTACATTAGAAAACAGAACCTTTTTAGCCAATGATGCTGTTTCCAGGTAGCTTTTTAGAACATTCTCTTGAACTCTCTCCTGCCCCAGAGCCTGGAATAATGCTCCACTTCTTGTGAGACATAGTACTCCCCCAATTCATAAATCACTTTGCTCTGACGAGGACATTTGTTTTAGTTTGTCTTTTGACAGACCACACTTTCCTGGAGGTCTGCTAGAATTCCCGAGAATCCCTTGAAAAAACCTAGCATATTTCATAAATTATTTTGGTTATTGCTAGTTAGTCATCATCCTCTGTAATTCTTCCCTCCCACCCCTACGGACCAGTTTGTTTTTTTTTTTTTTTTTTTTTCATAATTCACTCACTTTCCACTCAAAAATAGCTTCCCCAAGATATTAGGACTCCTGCTGGGCTGTTTTGGTTTAAGCCTGGGCATATGCCTCTCCTTCATTGAAAATGTAGTAAAACAAAGCTAGAACATTTTATTGCTTATTTCAATATTAGGAATACGGAAGTTATAATGTGTAAAAACATCCTGGAACTGATAGGATACATAACTAGATGCTTAGGGTGAAGTCTACCGCTGGTAAGATTTTCTGTAACCTGTCTCCACAAATGGAATGCCTTTGAGTGTGGTCCCCCAGCTTGAATCTCCCTGAAAATAAGATAATGTTTTATTAACTTCTACTTAAAGGTCCATTTTCCAGCAAAAATACCAATATGTTCCACATGAGATTTTCATCAGAGGAAAAGCGTATTTTTAGACCTGTACAAGGCATCTAATGTTGAAAAAAGAATAACCAAGACTGTTGGCGCATGTGACCAAGGGCTGCACTGTCCTCTCTCATCAGGAGACATTACCTCTGTGGCACTTATTGAAGCAAGGCTTGGGACAGTGACAATAAAGTGACTCCCTTCCCCCTTTCAGTCCATACACTGAGGACTGGTCTATTGAAACTATAAGGGACAGGATAAACAGACCCAAAAGGAAACCACATATCGAAATATTCTCCCAGCAATGAGAGATTTGAGGAAAGCTCTGTGTTTTTCTGACCACCTCTAACTGGCTCCAGAAACAAGTGAGAGGAACCAGCACTCACTCCTTGCAGCGAGAACAGTGCTTTTCTCCCATTTCCTCTAAGCACTGCTCCACTCCCAAGGGAAGGCTTGAGAATGAAAAGTTCTCTAAGAGATGTTTGACAGAATAACCAAAATTTTCAGATACTTCTGTGACACAATAATTTTGACAAGTAAATCTTTTGGTTTGAATGAGCAGAGCAAAGGTTTTTTAAAATTTGTTCTTGATGTCAGATTGTAAGATCACATTTAGTTTCAGGTGTTCATCCTAAGTCAACATCTCTGAGTACATGAGGTTTGCCACTAAAAGCCTCACTTCACTAGAGGGTTCACACCTCTTGCCCCATTTACCCAATTCCCTTCCTCCTTTCCTTCTGATAACCAGTAATTTGCTCTTATAAAAGCTTATTTTTGTTTTACTATTGGCTGTATTTGTTTGGTTTCTCTATATAAGAGTGAAATACAGTGTTTGTCTTTCTCTGACGTGTCATTGAACATAATTCCTTTTCCTTCTAGGTCCATTCATGTGCAAATGATAGGATTTCATCAGTTGTTGATAGCTGAATAGCATTCCATTGTGTGTATGTATGTATGTATGTATGTATGTATGTGTGTGTATGTATATGTATGTATATATACACACACACATAACATCTTTAGTCATCTGTCCATGGGCACTTAGGTGCTTTCCAACTCTTGGTTATTGTTAAATATTGCTGCAGTGAACATGGGGGTGCATATATATCTTCAAATTAGGGTTTGTGTATGCTTCAGGTAAATACACAAAATTAGGATAACTGGGTTGTATGCAATTTCTATTTTTGATTTTTGAGCAATGTCCATACTGTTTTCCATAATGGCTGTCGCAATTTACATTCCCATCTACAGTGTACAAGGCTTCCTTTGCATAGCTTTTCCAATGCTTGTTGTTTTGTGAAATCTTGGATAAAAGCTGTTCTTCCCCAGGTGATATCTTACTGTGGTTTTCATTAGCATTTCCCTAATAATAAGTGATGATTAATATATTTTAATGTGCCTATTGATTCTCTGTATATCTTCTTTGTTTCTTCCCATGTTCTGCCCATTTTTAATTGGATTTTTTGTTGTTGAGTTCTGTGAGTTCTTGATATAGTTTGGATATTAACCCTTTGTGTGATATGTGACTTGTAAAATCTTCTCCCACTAGTAGGATGTCTTTTCATTTTGATGATAGTTTCTTTTGCAATGCAGAAGCTTAAGAATTTGGGGTAATCCATGTTTTAATTTATTGTATTTTATTTAGTTGTTCACCCTAGTCATTCTTCCCTGGCCTAGGACTCTAACCCAAGAGTTTGTGGCTTGCTCTTCAGAGGCGATCGGCCTAACTGCTGCGTCACCAGTCTGTGCTTATGTTTTCATTGCTGTCTGAATCCCCAGAGAAATTCCTAAAGCTGATGTTGAGAAGCATAGCACTTATGTTTTCCTCTGTATTTATGAATTTAGGTCTTACATACAATTCTTGACTCATTTTAAATTAACTTTCGTGTGAAACATTAGTAAGATCAGAGATTACCATTTTTAAACATTTCTAATAGGTTATGGGAAATATTTACGTGTCCTTGAGAACATTAAAAATGTTTGTGGCTTTTTGTACTTCCAGATAGTGAAGGAAACATGCTAGTTCCACATTTTTATGAAGCAGAGAATAATTACTATATTAAAATTATCTTTTCTAGAAGAAGCAAATGGTAATCTTTAGTGTAATTAAAACATCTGAGATTTATGTGTGTCTGTGTGTGTCCACTTGTAATGAAAAAACATTCATAATGCAAAGTTAGTCAGATTTCTACCTAAAGCTCATCTAGCCTTCAGATTAAAACACTCGAGAAGAGCGCTTTACAAAAAATATTATAATCATTGACTTGATAAGAGACTATACCATATTAATTGTTCAATCCTTTAATGTATAAGATTGCATATTAAAATATTAACTGGGAAATCAACATATTAAGTTTTCCTCCCATTACTAAATGGAAGTGACCTAGGAAAACCTTATAGACATATTGTGGTCACTGAATATTAGATACCACAATTATACTTGAAGTGCAAGGAATATTCTGCCTTATGTATAGAAGGATTAACTTCTGTCATTATGGTCATTTCAAAGATAGGTATATATTCTGAAAACTAAAGTCATTTAAACTCTGAATCATAGAAATATTTTTTAAAAAGTCATCTAAATGGCCATGGAGCATTATCTAAAAACGTATTTATGAAAATCATGCATCATTAAGTATTTGTGAGACAATGAGCAAATTAACTACTTTGTTAGAGATATCTTTCATCATAGAGGAATTTGATGTGAACTCTTCATTATTTAAATCAGAGAAAACAAAATACTTAAATCGTCAGAAAAGTTAGAATCTTTATTGAAACTCAGTTTTGAACTAGAGTAATTAAAACTATCTTAAAAGTGGGAGCTTGATCATCATAAAGAACAACCATTTAATTCATATTTCCTTTCAAGGGTGTGTATGCTTTTCCAGTCTTGCACATTATAGAATAAATGTGCATAAAATTATCATTCTAATGTGTTAATGTGGTGTGTTTTCAAGTCATGTGTAGATGTTTTCCATAGAATTTTTTTTTTTTTTTTTAAGAAAATGTACTGCCAGGAACGAAGGCAACCAGTGGTAGGTAGGCAGGAAGAGAGGAGGAAGACTGACTTCATTTCAGTTGTTCATCTTGGTGGATTGCACACCTCCACTGTAAAACGGTTTAGGTTGGGTGGAAGCTAATCATGTTTTCAATTCCCTGTGCCTCCCAATACTTGGTGCTATGCCCAGCAGTTCTACATAGAATTAAGGACTATAGATGGAGTGATAATTTGATTCAATTGCTAGTTTATTAATTTATTGAACTGCATGAGGACAGTATTGGAACTTTTAAGTTTGTAGACTGACTCTGCTTTCTTGTCATTTCCCATAGCAAAACACTCAGTATCAGTCAGATCAAAGGTATTAAGCAAACTACTTATTAAAATTAATTTATATGGTAGTTGTGGGTGACCACTTATTCAAAACAAAAGCAACTCACTGTAAGTTTAAACAATTTTATTATGCTTTATCAAAGATTAACAACAGAAATTATTGCATTAATTTAATTCTTGTTTCAAGATAATGTTAAAATACCATTTACCTTTGAATAAATATAGCACAAATCAAACAATGAAAGGATACATCTTAATAGTTGAATTAAAATTTTATCATTGCAAATAAAACAAACTTTAAAAAATTCAGTGTTTTAAAACCTCACATAATTTGAGATTGAAAGAAATAATTCACAGGAAAGTTCTATGCAAAATATATATTTAACATAATTACTTATTTTGGTGCTTTTAACATCTTCAAAATATAAAATATATACATGATATTTTCTATATGCAGCATACATATGTATATATGTATAATTATTTACACTTATACGTGTATCAGGTAATTAAGGGTTCAGAAATCCTGGATCTAATCTTTTTGTTTAAATAATTGCAGATATTTTGTAAATTACTTAGCAATTCTGAGTTTTATGATATGTAAATTTAAGGGATTGGATAAATATCAAAGGACTCACTAATCTTAATATAGTATGTTATCATTTCTAAATAGTCAGTTTATGTAGGCATAGAAAACAATTTTATATTGTTTTTTTAACTGAAAGGAAACCAAAGTTCTACTGTTCTTGTACAATTACAATTTTGATTTCTATCCAAATTATAGAGCATCAAAATAATTATGTCTCAAACTTTTAAAGCAGGAAATTGACTTAAATTTCTATTTTATAGAATCTATGGTGATAATATTAGACTAAAACAATTGAAATTAACCACTTAATGACAGTCTCCTAAAGGATAAGTAGGTGATAAAACTGCTTTAAGCTTAATTCAACTTTTATTTGATTGCCTTTAAAATATATATGTAAATATATATGTAGAGTAAAACACATTAAGCAAGTATCTGTCTTTCAATATTATGATTGTCTATTTCAAATAAAATTGAATTGTTTATATAATATTGAAGAAGACGGAAGACACATGCACTAAGCCACATTGCCATTTTGACCATAATTATGTCTTTAACAGCATCCTAGATATAAAAATAGTTTGTATAGGATTTTATAAATATGATCTAACTTTATGGGCTAAATCTTTAAGAAGCCTTGGAATTACTGTCTTTAATATTTCTTGCTATGCTAGCCATCCCTAAATATACATATATATTTTTTCTAAATCGTAAGCACATACGGAAATACTTCTGTTAGATAGCAGTAATTTTAAATTTTTGAATCATGTAATTACTCTCTACAACTCTGAAAGTTTAAAAAATTTCAAAATCACATGAGGCCATGGGACTAGTTCCACAGGCAAAGCAACAAAAGCTTGCAGGCAAATAAGCATGCAGAATTATCTTCATTTGCTTAATTGGGAAATGAAAGTCACTCTAAGAGTCATTTGCCCATTTGGATATTTATTAGCTTCATATTGCTTTTATAATAAATGAGTGCAAACATAATAGTTTAAAGCAACGTGAATTCATTCTCTCAGTTCTGGAAGTCAGAAAGCTGAAGCAGCCTCTACTGAGCTAAACTCATGATGTCCTTTGAGAACTCCATGAGCATCCATGCCCCTGTGGATGCTCTCGTGAAAACATGGCCCTCTGTGCTAGGCAGCTCCTAGAGCTCTTAACCCTTCTGCCATCCCACATGGGCATCTGGAAAGCATCCTCTGACTCTGTCTTGCTCTGTTTTTATAAATACCCTTTGATCACATTGGGTCACTGGTCATCCAAATGTAGGAGGATTTTCTTACTATCTTTTAAAAATGGATTCTTAGCTTAAATACACTGTAATCAGAAAATAGTTGTGTATATTTTCAGTTCTTTGAAATACATTGAAACTCAGTTTATGTCCAGACTGTGGTTTCTGTTGATAAATGTTCACATGCACATGTACTACAAAATATTTCACGTGTGCAGAATGTACCCACAAAACTGGGAGAGGGCATTGGGAATTGTGTTATGTTGGTGCTTAATCAACAGGGCAACAAGTCAATCTTGGGGACATATGGTGGTCAGGAACATTTGACCTTTTCTGTTCTATCACACATAGATTTAAGTTCATTTAAAAGATTAAATAATCTAAGTATACAGGTTAGAATTATCTGGGACTTTATTTTTTTAAGGAAAGATACAGGCAGGAATGAAGGTGAGTAGACGGGTAGGCAGTAAAAGAGAGGAAGAAGCGTTTTATTTTCTTTTTATTTAGTCCATCTTGATTGCTTCCCTTGGTCCTGGGTCTCGAACCTGGGTCCTTGGGATATATGTGGGCCACATCCCATGGCCTTATATACTAGGCCACCAGAGCATGCCTGGAACTGTTTTAATATGCATACTCTTCTGTGTCCTGATTTTTTATATAAACAAATATATATTTCCTACTTTTGATGAATCTACAGTTTGGAATGATACACAGTATATTTGAGTGAAAGGTAAATGAATATAGTAAACTAATTTCAAGATTCAGGAAATATTTCCTGGAGAACTTGTTCTATGACTTTGGTATTGAAAATTTGTTAGAGTTAACGAGACATCTTCCCCACTACACCCAAAAAAGACCCTTCCCAGGAAAGTTGAGGAGGATGTAAGCTGTGGACCAGCCCTCAGAGATAAATCTTGTGAAGTGGTGATTCACTGACAGTGTGTCCCTATCTATCAGTTCTGACCTCCTGTCCCATCTGAGAAAAACGCTCCTATCCTGGAGCATGCTCAGGAAAGTTCTTGTATAAAGAAATCTGAAGCATGAGACATAGCTCTAAATTTTAAATTCAAATTGGTTATCCTAAGTTGGCTATAATTATATTTATGTTGAAGCTTTATTAGCTAAAAGTTTAAATAATGTTTTACTTTTAGTTTTATTTTTAAAGGCAAGGTGCAGGCAAGTATGAAGGCAAGCCACAAAAGGCAGCCAGGAAGAGAGTGGAGGAAGAAACACTTTTATTTATTATTTAGTTGTTCATCTTGATTGTTTTTCCCACTCCTGGACATGAACCTGGGTCCTTGGGATGTATGTGGACTGCACATGTCTATAGACAGCAGGCTTAACTATTATGCTACCAGGACACAACTATAATTTCATTAGTAAGCTCAAAAAATGCTTTGATCTTTACTTCCTATTTTTTAACATGAAGTTGTCATTCATCAGACTGAATTGTTTTATTCCTTTTTCAAACAAAGACTTTGAGTTTCAGATATAAATCAGTGTTTTATTAGATTCTCTGATAGTGTGATCAGGGATGCTTTAACGATACGTTGTCATCCAATTTAAGTTTCATCTTATTTTATTGTAACTCATCTTTGCCTGGAGAGGAGTGGGGACAGATGTTAACCCAGTGTTAGACAAAAGTGTTTTCATCAGATACTCTATTTATTGGAACTTGTACATATCCTTGTTGTGGACTTACTTTTAGAAATAATTACCCAAAACAAACCATAGTCTTTCAAAGAAATCTATTTATATATTAGTCTTCTGAATTTGGCCACCAATCACATATTTCTCTTATGTTATTAATAATCATATCAATTCTTTATTCAATCTCTTATTTTTCAAGAACTGTGCATAATTGTTTTACTAAATAATACTAACTTTTATAACAACCAAAAGAGTGTGTTTGTATATTTTATTTTACATTAGAACTCAGTAACTAAGTTTTCTAATCTTAGTTTGAAAAGTTAAGTAACATATTGATAAACAATAGCTATAAACATTACAAAGAGAGGAAACCTGGTTTATATTTCCACTTTTCCATTTCAAAGTTATCAATGTAGAGACATCTTTGAGGAGCAATAATGCACGTGATGAAGACTGGAATTTTTAATCAAATATCACAGCTTCTCATGTCTTCCATATCATGTCCTACTGATATTGTGGCAGTGTGAGTAGCTTTCATCTTTCAGTTCACTCCATCTGTTTTTATTACGCAATCTGGATTAGACGTAGGCCTTTTTTTGAGTCTGCTCTTAAATATAAATTGTAATTCAAATATAGCCTAACATTGAGATAAATTCCTTATATAGAAAGCCTTCTCATAGAAGGCTTTAGAGTGAGTGTAGTGTGTGTGTTTGTGTGTGAGATTACGCACAGCATCCTGTAATTATAGAGTAAAATTTGGAGTGAGAAATGTGAAAATGTTAGAGAAGTACAATTAGGGCACAATAGACATAAAATTTGAAGTATGTATATAAAACCAAGGGAGGAAGTTACCAGAACCATGACATGTAAGGAATTCGTTTTTAATAAAGTATTCTCCTTATGTAATGGAACCAATTGGGACATTAGTTGGGGAGATGGCCATAGTCATGATAAAAATTGATAGGCTTGTGGAACATACCAGATATATTTAAACACTGTTTACAATAAATTCCTATTAATGTGGGGTCTGTATCCTATAAAGCATGCCCTTTTGAAGACATTTTGAATATAAAAAAGGAATTTGGTGTTAAGTTCTTACCCAAAAGGAAAAATTCAAAATCTTAGAATCAAGCTATTTTGCTTTTAAATTTGACAGTCTGGAAAAAATGTCTGTAAACAAGGAAGGCTATGGATCAGAGAAAACCTATACGTGATTTTTAAAATGCAGTGGTTTGATAGTTACCTCCCAGGAGATGCATAGGCAGTGAAATTAATGCAGCACTTTCCTGGCATAAATAGTCACTTGTCCCCTGGGAAGCAGAGTTGCATATTTACAGGCTACAGGCTCGGAGACAGCAGTTAATTTCTGAACACTACTTAATATTATTATATGATGGAGGACAAAACATTTGCTTTTAAACACAAGAATGTGACCTTTCATCTAAGGTTCACCATGATTTCTTACATCTTGTGATGCTTGAATTCTCTGTATTATTGACATGCCTTATATAGTTAGGAGAGAATCTAGATATAAAACTCAGAAGAATGCACACAGATTTTATAGAGGCCTGTTTCTACTGCTTCAAGAGGAACACTTGATGTTATAAAATCATTGTTTTAAAACAAAACAGTAAAAATTAGCATAAACATCACTTCTATTGATAATCATGGATTTCAGTAAAATGTCAATTGCAATGAAATACTATACTACTACGGTATTTTTATTTATTTTTTAATTTTATGAGGAAACATTGCATTGTAACATTAAATAGGTTTAAGGTGTGTCATTGTAAATCAACACTTGTACATAATACATTAAATTTACCATCAATAGGCCAAAATTTAATTAGCTAAAATAAACTTGGGGGTTGAGTGGAGGAGGGGAATGGAATCAAATATATGCAATAATGAAAACTGGAAGAAAGTTAAAATTGTATTCTCTACATTAAAAAAATAGGTGAGAAAGGGGGCTCATTTTCTATAATGAAATGAAATTCCCATATCACAAGTTTCAATAGCTTATTTAATGAATTTTCGTATTCCACTATTTTTCCCATTTAAAGACCAAACACATTGATAGCGGAAATGGGAATCTGAGGTTTCAGGTGTCTGAGTTTAGAAATAAGGATTTATCATATTAGCAAATGTATATTGATGTTTCTAATTCTTTTTCCTCAATTTTCTATAAAAGTCAAATACCATTATATGATTCTCTAAAATCTTTATCAACTGTCTCTAATATTATGATGCCCAGTGTGGTTTTTGAGGTATCCTTGTGAGTTTTTCTTAGTCTGGAGTGTTTCCAGATAGATCTAATATAAAACATGTTAATCAAGTTGGCTTGATTTTTTTTTTTTTTTTGGTAAAAGCATTGTTTTGTTTGGATTCTATTTGAATGTGTAAGCTCTCTCCCATTTATTTATTCTTTGAAACCTCAGCATTGAGTGGTGTTCTTCAAGGTTAAATTTTTGATGATAGGCTTGATTAAAACATGAAACATATGGATCTAATTTCAGAAAATGAGTGATAAATTAGGATGGAGGACAGATTCACTATTCAAATGTAGCTTAACAAGTGAAAATGATGACTAAAATCTAAAAGGTGCAATTTAAAATGGATAAGTATGAAAACCTACATACAGGTTTAGAAATAAAATTCAGGAGTTGTAATAAACCTGATATGAAATGTGAAATAAAGCCTTAAAATTTCAATTAACTGCAAGCTGAAAGTGTCATCTGAATGCCTCAAAGATATTGAAGGCATAATTTCTGTCTACTTCATCTGTATATCAAACACAGTCCTTTAAAATGATTGTCAACATGGGAAGAACAGGTAAATATAGGCATTCAAAAGAAGGGAAGGAAATGTATATTCTTTAATTCTCTTTCTAGAAGGTAGATAACTTGTTATTTTGAATGAAGACTTCAGTATGTTTATCAGATGAAATATTGGTCTAATTACTGAGATTGTATTTTTTACTTTAGTTTCTAATGTTAAATCTGGACTTATATAGCTCTGAAGGCAAGATAATATTCACGAGTTATTTTTCATCAAACTTGTGAATGGTTTATGAAGAGAATGGATATGTCTTAGAATGCTAAAATGTGAATCAATGGATTAAAATCACCAATTTTTTAAATTTTACTGTCTCACAGCATTCAGTCTGACTGCTTACAAGAGAAATTTTAGAAAAAAAATCTGCAGTCAGAGAGAGAAAAGAATCCATGCTCATTTTGAATATAGTTTGGGTCTTTGAATCATGTCTAATACAGTCTTATGGGTAGAATGAATTGCTTGAAGTAGTTGGAAAAGATTTGAAACAAATTAAATAATTTATAAATTAAAATATTATGATAACTAAATACCTTGTTGATAATGCTTCACCCAAGGAGGTTTAGTACTCATAAGCATGCTCTAACAATAATAGGTTATTTATATCATAATTCATTTTGCCATCAGCTTGCTCAGAATACCATGATTCTTGTCTAATTGGTCTTTATGTCCTATCAATTGCATCCTCTAAATTCATATGATCCATTTAAAATCCATCTAAAGATCCTGTTTGTGTTCTGTTTCTCTCTCTGTAAGATGGATAATACCATAAGAGAAATCCACTGGAGTGGATAGAACTGATGATGTAGAGAAGAGAAAAATCCTACATTATCATTCTTGAGTAACGAAGATAGTGTGGTATCTACTGCCCCCAAGACTTCTTTGTTCTAGATCTTTAAGTGTTTAGTATATTTCAGCAATGTGAGGTGAAAAATTTTGAAAATTTTGAGAACCATGCTTCCCAGAGAAGACTTTGAGTTCTTTGATAATGATAATGCAGTCACGTGTTTTATTGATGTTATCGAACTATTTAAATAGTAACTAACACAGTGAGCATTTATTCAGCATGTATTTTTATAATCTTCAAGCTATAGCTGCAATTAATCTATTTTCTCAACTGTAAAGAGAAGGAAGCGTGAGTTTATTACTGTTGTGTTGCAGCCACAGCACTAGCTCAGAAGTTTTGGGAGTAAAATGCAAATCGTAGGCTCTTGGCTAAAAGCCTAGTCCTTTTGAACATACTATACCAGCAATTATTTTAAGACCCAGTTCACTGCTTTTAAGCATACTGGATAACCTAGAAATATAAGATTAGAGAGTATTCCATCCAGAAGGGACCTTAGAATCCTGTTTAAATTAAATGACTTAGTAAAACCCACACAGGTTATTGATGGCAAAATCAGGACCTCTCTTGTTCTGTCCACACATATAACTGTTGAATGGTCAAGATCATTGAAAGAAAAAAAAAAAAGATTGTCGCCAATTTTAGATTCCTTTAACTCTTCAGTATCTTAATAGAAGAGACTGCTTCTTTCTTTGTAGGCTGGACAGTATTATCAGCTATCAATGAATCATGAAATTAATACATAATACTTCATCCTCAACACCTGAAGTATATATTTTTGCCAGTTCTCTGATACTGGCTGAGATTCTTTCCTGAGCTGGTGTCTTTCTAAAAACATTTAAGTGACTTTCCTTGTGTAAATCATTGTTTAAAAGCTTGAATTTGAATTTCTTTAAATTGGAGAAAGACTTTAAAGATTGGTGCTAAGCCATATAAATGTAGGTTCCTTCTAAGATTTTATTATGTTACCTTCCTCAGAAACCATGATTTGCTTCTCCTACGTGAGCTGAGAAAATGTATTTCAAATTTGAAAATACACTGAAGGTGATGTGGTCTTTCAGTGTCATATTCAGACACCATTTAATAGACCCTGTCCAAGTATTACTTAATTATTTAGGAAAATATACCTTGAATTTACTATGTATTATTTGAATAGAACCTCGACATGAAAAAATTTCATATTGATTTAGAGGTTTCAGACAAATGGTTATAGTTCTTGTGCTTTTAGGATATTGACCTAACTTTGTTACTCACCAGTCTTATCGTAAAATTTCTTATTAACGCTCATAATTTTTTATACTCTTGAAAAAAGTTTTTACTATCTTATCAGTGCCTCATTAATGAGTTAAATAACATATTGACCTGTGTTCATTTAATATTTTTATGAAAGTCATAAACTTCTGTAAAATGCATATGCTGATATAATTCTAAATATACTTTTATTTTTAAACAACTTACACTTTTAAAGCATTTAATTTGCTTTAAAATAATCTCTTTTCCTTTTCACATTCATATTTTATGGGTTTATATAAATTAAAATTAAATAATAATAGTAAACTGATATATTTGAAATTCAGGTAAATATCTTAACTTCATACAGGAACATAAGTGTTTGGGAAAATTGGAGAAATGACTGATAGAATTGAGAATTCTGTGTTTTGGGACCATCATTTTTATAAGCCAAGAATGATAAAAATGCTTAACTAGTGAGCCAATAGTTTCTGGTTAAAAAGGTCTCTTTAAATATGACATATTCCACCAGAATACATATATGTTGAATAAGGTTTCTTCATCTTGATTTTCAAATCTATAAGGAAAAGTCTGAGTAATTCTTTTGCTCAGATTGATGTTGTCTTAAAGTATCAAATATTTCCACTGCCTGTTAGCCATAGTTGCATGCCCTATTAAAGTGTATACTTATATTTGTGTCTGGAGGGGTTTTTTTTTTTTTTTTTCTAGTGGAAATACTTAAAAATGGAATGGTGCAAAGTGTATTTAGTAAACCTTATGTGAGTGAATTATGGTCAAGGAACAGAAAGTATTCTTGGAGATGAAGGCTAAGGTAACCAATTGAATTTCAGAACTGAAGCATTATTAGGGAATAATCAAGACTTACTTTCCAGAGAAAGAAGCAATAGCTTTTTAAATTTAAGATTTAAAGATACAAAGTTGCTTGGAATGAGAAAACAAGATGGCAGCCTAGATAGCATGTTTACTGCAAATGTGTCTGGTGAACTGTGCCTGCAGTGAAGACCCTCACAGTTGATTCAGATGATGGGGGATTTTGTGTTCAGCAATGGCACTGTACTGCAGTAAGAAAACAGCTGTGCAGTGATAGCAGGATGATGGATAACAGGATGCTTCCCTCTAGGAAAGGAGAATAATGGACGTGTACTTTGGACAATTCTAGAGTATCTGGAGATTCTCCAATCATCCAGGACAGCGAATATGGTGGACACCCTGTTAATCTGGATACTGAGGGCTTGAGTTTATGTACATTTACTTGAGAAAAATTATGTGACTGTCTTTACACCCTGAGTATTCTATCACCTTTTGTATACCAACGTATTACCCAAAAATGTTACCCATAGGACATCAACAAAATGCACAGAAATTCAAGCATCATTGAGCAAGGTAAAGGGTATTATTTTAAGAAGAGACACAGATTAAGTCCTAGGCATCATTCCTCCACAGATAAATTATAGCCCTGTTTTGCCTATGAGAGTCTAGCCATTATAACTAGTTATACTTAGCACATAAAATAAATCAAACATAATTATATGTGGCCTATTCTGGGGTGGGAGTGACTCAGGAGAAGTAAGATTAACTGAGATTCTTCTCTCTCTCTGAGTACTTAAGAAATGTGGAAAATGGTCTTTAAAGATAACTCCTTACACATTCTCCATTATGCTTCAAAAACTGTTGCAAAGCTCAGAACAGTGGTCTTCTAGTAGCACTGGTGTATTGCCTCTTGAACAAGTGAGATAATTAATCACTTCTTCTTCAATTTGCTTTTTTTTTTTTCCAAAATATTTTAGGGATTTTAAGCTGACTGCTACTGATTATATCAAAGGCATTAGCTGTTTAATGCACGGATTCGGTGTATGCCAAGTTCTAAATGCATAAATGAATGTAATCTTGAAATAAGGAGTCCTCACTTTGGATATCTACTTTGTATGGAAATTAATGCACTTAAGGGCTAAACAAACAGACCTTTTTCTTTCCCCGTCCCATGCTTAGACAACAGGAAATGAATACCAGCACAGTTAGCATTTTCTATTCAATCAGTCATCATGTTCACTCTTTTAATCACATTTCCTAAGGTATACCAAATGATTTGGGAAACATTCTTAGATATTATCTAAAAATTCTTCTCATTAATAAAACTGGAAAGCCACATGTATCTAATGTGAAAAGTAAATTGAGTTGACACAGTAATTTTGTTAGTGATTTAATTTAACCAACACCAATGTACCTTGAAGCCTCTGGGTTTTTTCCACGCTAGGTATCCAAGTCATAACTCATTCCTTTTCATTGTACCACTGTATTAAAAGGTGTTGAAATAAACTAGATTATGTATTTTCTAACTGCACAGAATAATGTCTATCCTGCTAGGAAAATAAGTCTTTTTAATAGATGATATCATTTTGTTCATGTTTTTCAAAGGTTAATGGCAAAAGCAACAGACCTTGAAAGAATGCTGGTCTTCAGGGAATTTCCTTAAATTGGAATTTTAATCCAACTGTAAACTGGTTAGGGGAAACAGTGATATGCAGGGGAACTAAAAGTATGTCGAAAGTCTGTGTATACTGTGGGGAAGTTAGAGAGAGGACAGGGATAACATCGCACTTACCGTGTAAAATCAGTCTTTCTCATTTAAGTCTCATAAAGACATTCAGGAAAAAATGGCAATGGGAAATATTGTAAAGGCGTTGATGAAATCATATACAATGTAACAGTATCATATGATATATAAAAAAGCAAGAGTATTCTTCAAGATAAGAACTTATTTCATTGTCACTGGCAGTCAGCTAAGTGTAAATTTTCCTTTTATTCTTTAACTATGCAAACATGACTTCACATGCATATGGATTATAATTTCATCAAATTCAAGGTGTCTTATCACAGAATATGTCCAAGAACAAATAAAAACTAGATAACAATCTCAGTGTACAGTGTTCAGGGGATCATCATAAGATAAACGATGATTCTGTATGCATGAGTTGAAAAGCCTGCATTTACTCTTCACAATGAAGAAGAGTAGGTACAACGAATATTGTGTTAGAAAATGAGGATAGAGAGATTAAATATGTAATGCATGAGACCCCATCACTAAAACTGTGCAGAGCTCAGATCAAACAGCTCAACCCCAGTGCTCATGCAGTAAACTTCTCAGAGCTGAGAGGATGTTTCCCATGTAAAATCCCAAACCTAGCTAACCAGTCATGCAAGTAAACAGCAGAACTAATACATGTTCATTGATCTAAAGACAGAAGCAATTCAGCATCTATGAACTTTCCTAATTTTTTGAGTTTGTACTACAAGAAAATGGCACATAAATTCCAATATAAATTTTGAAAAAAAAAAAATACCTACGGTTAGTATAAGCTAATTCCTGAGCTAAATGCAAATAATTATCTATTTATACAATTCTACAAGTAATTATCATTTTTTCTTTTATTTGCACTTAGACGAGCAAGATTCACCATGTTTATAATCCAAGAATGTCTTTCTCAAGTATCTGGGATCTCTACTATGAGTTGCAGTCTTTAATGAAGATGGTTTATCTCTCCCCACTCCCTGTAGGAAGTTTTAAAAGCCTAACTTCTATGAGAGCCAGTTAGCAAAAAGACTCTAATGACAGAATAAAACATTTGCAAGTTCAGGAATCACTCAATATGATAGACATATCCATTGAGTTACTGTAATTTCCTCTGATACTTTCCCACTGGCTCATCCCTGCATTTATAAACATTCTTGCTTTTGATCCAAAGTTGATTTCAGGTTGAACACTCTCTCCTACTGTAAAGCATTGAATGGTTTCCTTTCCTCTTTGATATTATCTGGTTCAATGTTTGCTCTGATAGTTGAAAATCAATGGATTGAAAACAGTTTTCCCAGAAAATTACCAATTGAAGGAAAACCGTTGTAGCTAGTTTGTTTCCAAGCTAATATATTGTAAAAAAAGACATTACTAAAAATAGGAGGTGGTTATATATTTTAAAATTCCAGTTTCAAGGGAGAATCAAGCTATATCTACTTCTACCTAATAGTTTCAAAATCTAAAAAGCAAGTATTGATAAAATTACAAAGTAATTTGATAAATTCACAATCAAATGTACCATCAACTCCAAAAAATACATAAAAATGAAGTCACAATACATTAGGTAGAGGCTTGTAAAATAAAAAAGCACTATTATGTGATTTGTGGATTGATTAAGAAAAACAATAGAGTAAGTAAAAATGAATAAATCTAGAAATAAAACATGAAATCTTCTGAGGTCAGAGGACACATACTTATGACATTAACTGTTTTTACGAATGTAAAAGAGGGGATAAAAACACAGGAGTTAACCAACATGCTAAAGAAATATTTAAATGAGTGCCAGAAATCCAAAGTCAGAAGAAATATAACTAATGAATATGGAATTAATCTTTTAGATTAAGAAATGTATTGAATAAGAAATCAAAGAAATATTGAAGAGCTATAATAAAGACAAAGATTTAGTTGCTCTTTGAAAATATTAATAAATTAGTCTCTCATAATAATCTTTCCTAAAACTTTGTGTTTTTGATTCATAGGTTCAAAAACTAAAAAATCTTGGTGCCACATTAGGGTCCTCTCATCTAAATTCACACACGTTAAAGTAATATTACCCCAACCGGAGAGAGAGAGAGAGAGAGAGAAAGAGTGTGAGGGATCGGGGGATATGATATTGGGGAAGTAAATGAAAAAGCTGATGTGGTTTTGTAGCAGAACTTGTAATAGATGTTATCATTTTGAGGACAGTGTAAAAGATGGGATTTTTTGTACTGCCTTTGCAGTTTTCTCTCCATCTGAAATGATTTCAAATTAAAATGTTTAAAAAAAACTACCAACTTTCAGAAAGGATTATAATTTATTATTTTAAATTTACCTGACTTTCTGTGCTTCATCTTTGGAGTTTGTGAAGTATGTTCAGTTAATTAGCAGACGTCATAATAAATAATCTAAAGGCATGGTTTTATAAATAAATCACAGAATATCAATATTTGGGGTCAGGACTGAACAGACGCTACTTAGACTTGTTCAGGGAAGACATTCAAACAATTTAAAACATGACACACGACCTAATGGAGTTTTATCAATGATCGGTGCACGTGTATTAAGATTTATAAAATAATGTGCAAAAGGAAAGTGTTTTGCTGTATATGTATAATGAACAGTTTGGACTGTGAAGAGCATATGAAGGAAATGTTCTGACAATGTCAGAGTAACTAGGTTACGTTGTATGTGAATGTGTCCTCTACGTTCTTGGCGGTAAGCATTTTCTCTGAATAACTAATTGACCAAAAGCCAATTTTGCTGTAAAAGATAAAATAACTAATTGACAGCTGATTTGGCAGTTGGTTTCCAGTTTAATCTCAAGTTGAATTTTAACTAATGCACATGAGTCTAGAAAAGATGACATCAATTTGCAAATCCTGCCGTGAACACAGTCATCCCAGCCACCTGTCAAAACCAAACTGTACCTAATGATGGTCAGTATAAATGATGCAGCTAGTAATTCACTATTCTTCAAGAGCATCAGTTTTTAGTTAATTTAGGCACAACAGCTTGCCCTCTAGTGCTGTCGTTACCAAATTCCTCACACAGTGTTAGAAGTTGGAAGCAAAAAAAGAATCAAGCTTTTTCCTATCCCCTAAAAAATGGACATGGTTATGCATTTTCTGATGAGTGTTTCTTGAAAATAGTGAACTTTTTTGCTATTTGGTAATGAACAACAAGATATAGACCAGATTTGGACATATGACATAGAATGTAACTTAGTTGATTGGTGATGTGACATTTAAATGTAATCCAGGTATGTTCCAGTTCTATGTTTACAAATAGTAATAAGAAATGCCAGCATCCTTTATTCATTTTATTTTCAGGGAAAACCTGAAGAGATTTAAAGTTGTTTTCTTGTTCTTGTTGTTTTTAATATACTAAAGAATAACTATTATATTTTAGTTCCTGGATTCCTAATGCTTGACTTTAAGTAAGGAAGTATCATCACTTATGCTAAGATATCCTCTAATATAACTGAACTGTCAACCAGTTAACCTAATTTTTATGGAAAAATTGCTTTCTGGAGTGCTAGCTGGAGACTCAGACATTAAGTCTCTGACTCTAGCATAGTCCACCTAAAACCCAAGGACCAGGGTTTGTGATGTGGGGCTGGGAGCATCAACCAAAACGAACATCTGAATATATTTTAAAATGGCTTCTTCCTCCTTGATTCTCTACTTAACTTCATTTCTGCCTGCTTCCTTCCTCTAAGGAAAAAAAAATTGCTATGGTCACTCAGTTATGCACTGAAAATATTCATGGCAAAAATGCTTGTGACCAACATGCTTGTTGCAAAGAACTTACAGAGAAACAGCCAAGAACTCTATTTGATCAATTATTTCTGAATTCCTTTGAACCTTACGAACCATTGACTGGTATCAGAAGAATGAATCAATCAATTAATATCAAGTTAAATTGTGTTTGTTAATAACTTCAGAAATGAGTCAAGTAGAAAAATCATGACAAAGATTTTCTATGTGATTATAAAGATAGTCAAAAATATGAACTTCCTATTTTCCACATCTTGGTTAACTTGGTTCTATGCTAACTAGGCTGATCATATATCCTTGAGACAAATGGAACATTAGGATGGAAAAAGTGGAACAGGGTTATGCACTGGCAACTTAGAGGAGGAGGAAGCAGAGTAATCAGAGCAGGAACAGAGCAGCCAGGCCCAGCAAGTATGTACTCTGTGATGCTGATCAGCAGTTGCATCATAATGAGATGTGATCTAGCAGGACTTCATACACCAGGGATGGTGCAAGGAATTGTGGCACCTTAGGCGAAGACCAAATTTGGAGTCCTTATAAGCCCCACTCTAAATGTCCTGCCCAAAACATATGCTGCTTTAGCCATCCCAGTGACAGAAATGCCCAGTAACCTCCAGAGTGCCAGAGATAACCCCTACAGGGCTTCCCTGTGGCTGCAAAAAGCTGTGGGCTGCAGTGTTCTGTTCTCTGTGAAGAAATAGGCATTCAGAAATAAGGAGGGGGTAATTCTTTTCCCATGGGTCTGCTGTTTCCTCACAAGGGGCAGAAAAAGCAATAGCAGTCAGAGTCCACTGCAGTCAGTGCTGGCAAGGGCCATGTCTCATGCAGAGCGAAAGGAACAACTGTTTTTGGGACCCCTCAACAGACTAGGGTTTGGTCAATTTAACTTCCCTTTTGTCCATGTGAAAGATGGTCCTGGTTTATTAGAAATGATTTGGCATATTATTTGGCATATTAAAACTATAGTGTAGTAAGAAAATTTTTTAAAAAATACCCGTATTGTCCCATTTAAAGTGGTAAGTATGGTCAACCTAATGCTAAGAGATTCATGAATTTGAGGGTAAAAATCTTTTTAACCTCCATTGACTAAAAGTTGCACTGATATAATTATATGGTTACATAATCCCAAAATGGTGATTTTTGCTTGACAATTTTGATCAAAATATAATTTTTTTAATAAATGAGATCTGATAGTTACCTTGTTGCTATATTTTATTAACCTGTTAAATCAAAAGTGTTTTACTTTTTTCTTTTTGAGACCTGTTTTAAATGCAAAAAATTGGAGGCATTTGACTAAAATAGTCTGATGGTTCTTAAATAGACTTGTAGTTCCAATAAATATTCCCTTTGCTGTTTAAGCACCTAAGCCTAAGCACTTAAGCCTACATATTCACTCTTTTATAATAAATAAGTGAAGACCTACTTCAAAATGCAAATATGTTCTGGTGCACCCTGTTAGAGCAGTGCTTGGGAGAAAGTCACATACTCCTGGGTTCGAGCTCCAGGTTCCGAGATACACAGTGTGAACAACTAAATAAAATCAGATTGAATCCTCCTTCCTCCTCCTCTTCCTCCCTGACTGCCTACTTGTCCACTCACCTTCATTCCTGCCTACGCCTCTCCTTTAAAAAAACAATTCTAAAATCTTCCGAGGTGTGAACTAAGCTTCTTCACGTTAACCCGTGTTCTACTTCGAATGATTGAACAACAGAACAATAACTCAATACATTCGAAGAATTTTTACAAAAGACATGTAGTATAAGAACTTTTGAAAAACCCTGGCATTGAGTGTACTGTTAAAAAAATGTATGTGTGTGTGTATATATATAGTATATAGATAGATACACATATATGCATATATACATATATGTGTGTATATATATACATATATATATATGATATGGAAAGGGACAGGCTGGAATGAGGGTGAAGAGAGGCAGCCAGGTAGGAAGAGAGAGAGAGAGAAGCACTTTATTTTCTCTTTAGTTGTTCATCTTGGTTGTTTCCCTGGCTCTGGGACTTGAACCTGGGTCCTTGGGATGTATGTGGACTGCGCTGGAGGCAGCTGACCAAACCACTACTCCCCCAGAGCATGCAAAGGGACATATTTAGATGGAATGAAGATATGAGGACCTTGCGTACTTAGGTTGTGTGCAGCTGAAATCACTAGGGCCATTTTGAAATACTATTGGAGTAAATTATGGTAGAAATAACGCTACATTCCCGCTTTAAACTGAACCAAGTCCCTGAACTGAGTCCAACTCCCATCAGCAAGAATTTTGAAAGGACTAATAATTGTGAACTTACGTACCTTGTCACCTCTCCACCTGACTTCTACCTCATTTATCATCTCATCCTTTGTTTTGTCCTCTCTATAAGAACACCTCTCCCCCTGCCCACTGACCTGGGTCTCTTCTTGGGACACATTTTGAGTTTCAAACTTGAACTTGTGCCCCCTGATTGCAATTCTCTGTTTTCCCAAATGAACACAGTTGGCTTACTGCTGAAGTTTACGAGGTTCAGAAAGTTTGGGGACGATAAATACAACTACTTATAGGCTGAGACACAGGATGATTTTTGTTTTTATAAAGAACTTCTGCATTTCTGTGACTCACAGCAGCAAATGTTTATTATGAATATGTTTCAGATGAGGATTGGTTGACTCTGTACTGTGAATTTTCCAGTCCTGGGACACAAACCAGGAACCACATGTGTGCAACACAAGCTTCTGCCAGAGTGCACACTCACCAGGGTGGGGTGCACGCCAGTGAGGAAGCGCTGCAACACAGGTTCATTTTGCACATTTCCAGTCCCTAGGGCAGGCCGAGCGAACCTAGTACATTATAAGTAGTTCTCACTTCGGAGTGAGGATCCATTCATTCTCCACATTATCATTTTGTCATCACTATGGGCCTTGATGAGCTTTGACCCCAGAGGCCTCAGAAAGTAGCAAAGATTAAGATTTGAAATCTCCGCATCCTGTGTTCTGGGATGGGGCTCACAGCAAGGAGCTCCCTGCCTTGAGATTCCCAGGTTTCCTTATGATTCTTACAAGGTTCCCATGTTTATCTGCCTCTACAAAACCCAGGCCCTCTTCCTTTTCTTTGAAATGCCCTCCACTGGTGATTGTTATCCTTATCACATTAGTCTGATTAAAATAACCTCCTTAATTCTGTCTTTTACACCATAATGTTAACAAAAGGCAGAAAAGGTTTACATTCCTCACATTTGTTTTTCTTCCATCACTTTCTCAAGTAGAACAATTTTCTAAATGAAATCCGTCTTTACACATGTGACAAATTGGGTGAAAAGGCTCAAATATATGGTGAAGGCTGGAGTTGAACTGTCTGTGATGAACTTAATGTGTGATTTACAAGGCTGATTTACCATGCTGCACACCTTAAACCTGTGTAATGTTAGGATTCCTTCAATGAAATAAAAAAGTGTACCACTACATAAATAAAACTAAAGATTTCACTTCTTTAAAAAGCTGTGCATTTGTAGTTTTCCTCATGTTTTTGCTAAAAGAAATGTTTTCCCTGATCTCTCTGACTTCTGTCACCTAATTCTGACTCCTCTTGAGAGCCGTAACACTCACGCTAGCAGCTGAATCATATGTGTTGTCACAGCATTCTCATTTAAGCTTTTCCAAGTCACAGTGGTCTGGAGACATCACAATGTTTATATTTCCCCAATGGTAGAATGCACCAAAACTTTGCCTTTTTGCTAAGTAAAATATCTATTAATACTGAAATTAAAATTTCATTTAGGCATTTTATTGTGATTGGATTATATGGACTAATTCATACTTTCTACCTAGTCAGAGTTTTTTCTCTTAATACCTATGTCTCTGATTTTTTTTTTAAAGTGCTATTAATGACAGTATTGTTGATGGTAACTTCTTACATGTGACAATATGATTTGTTCAGTCTTTAAGGAACACAATTCCAATGAAGTGTAAGACTGACATCTTATCTGGGAGGGTTATGGTTCTCTTGTGACAAGCTAAGCAGCACTCTGGAAGCTTTAACAAGTTTTATTACTCCGGCGGGCTCAGGGGAGCACTCTCCGAAGGCTTCAGGTTAAGTTACCCTTATATAGGTTAGACATGGTGTAAATTAGGGTGCGGGGTTTCCAGCGGTAAGTTTTTGTTCCTTGGTGACTTCATCGGTGCCTGAAGCTGTGGCCGAGGCTCCCGGTTCCTGGACAAACTCAGACCACAGAATGTTCCAGAGGGTTCTACCAGCTCTGGAAGCGGCAGGCAGGGTTTTTCCCTTACAGGAGAAGAGATTTCTTATCTCTAGCATTTTTCTTGAACTCATCATTGTTAGCTCATATTTCTGTTACATTCTTCCTATGGTGATTTGTAAGCAGGGAGGAAGCTCTAAATAGCTGTCGCTAATTGCCTGTGACACCTCATCAGAGGAATGCTTATGGAACAAAAGTGCTACTCAGACTGGAGACTGTTGTTTGCATTTCTGACTCTTGCTGCCTGGAATTAAGGCTTTTAAAATTATCTTACAAATGATGACATTTGTTTAAGAGTTAGAAGCAAAATTTTTAGAGACACCGTTTATGAATTAGGAATGATAAAGAAGAGCTTTTCCAAACATTCACATAGGAGCAAGCAGAGAGTCATTCTACAGCACCCTGGGCTGGTGGACAGGACTCTCCATCGAACTGCAGAAATGGGAACTGTTATTCTGGTTACCCTTGCTGTCACTGGCAGAGGAGAACTTTAGGTAAACAATCAAGGATGATTAATTATTATGGATGTGGCTTCAGGAGCACTTTAAACCAGTGGGGAAGAGATTTAGTGTCATTCTGATCACCACCAAGGCCGCGGGCAGAAATAAAGCTGTGGGCAGGCTCTGTACATCTTTCAGTGTCTCAACAGAAGGAAAAGTGGGATATGACCCCACCTTCTTCATTTACATGGGCAATAATTCTGCTAATATATATTTTTTCACAGATTTCTGTGTCCTGCAGAAATGACAGCAATAATTTAGCCAGCTTAGAGATACTCGTTTAAAAGATAGTCATAATCTCCCTCTGTACATCCAGTTTAAGAAATAAAAGTTAGGAGCTAATAGGACAAGGGCCCCCCAGAAAAGCATGCCATGTTGTGTGTGGCATTTCGGCAGGATTTCCCACTTGCCTTTGTCTCAGTGTTTCCTGGAGGCTGAGGAGGCAGGTTGTAGTCACTTTTCTAAGTCTCTTCTGATATGGATCCTCATTGTTTTAACTAACATCTGTGTTAACTTTTTAATGAATTTCTAAACAGACTCTTTGTTTCGGGGTTCTAAGTGAATGGCAGCAGTGCTTGCCCTGAATCTGAAAGTCCATCCTGCCTCCAAAATGCAACTTCCCCAACACCCCTATAAATAGTGAAGAATGCTGTCCCGCTGCTTTACGGAGCCAGGCTGACTTGAAGTCTCAAAGTCTTTTGGATGTTCTTCTTCCAGGCTCCCAAACCGAACTCTCAAATCCCCCAAATCTTTGGGGGAACCTAATAGGAGTCGCCTGAAAATCCTTCATTAATCACATCCCCTTCTTTCTACCCCATGTTTACAAATATTTTAAATTTGTGTTATTCTTTGATATTGGCCATTGTTTATCACATATATACATGTCTAAAATAATAGTTACTTATATTTCTAGATTTAAATATAAGGGTACATGTGACTTGCTTTTTTGCTTTAAATGTTAAGTTTTTAAGATACCTGTCGATGTGCAATCATTTACTTTCGTCTTCTATGCAAATTATTTACCACTTATTCTTTCGTAGGGAGAACTGGGTTAGCTCTGGCTTTAGAACACATACCCTACTTCTTATACAAGTCTCCCTACTCACACTTAAAAAAGTTTCTTTATGCTGAGTCATTGTGTCTGTCCATGTTGAAGTTTATAAGGTAATGCCAAACTGATCTCTGAAAGAATTGTAGCAATTTATATTCAGACCTGCATTGATTAAAAGATTCTGCTGCAATAGTTGGTAATCTGGAATCCAGTTTCACAACTTGAAACGTTTATAGACCTATAATAGATTTCCCTTATTTTAAAAAACATAAAATTTTGGCTCAGAGATTGAACAACATCCATTTTTTTTCCCCTCAAGGCTTGATCATTTGTTGGCTATACAATTTGAGGGAAAGCAGCCTGTCAGAATTTTTGAAGTCAATACTATATTTAGAAATCATTGAGCATTTCAGTACTGTGTGAGAACGGTAGTGTTTTTATGAATATTTTTTGTTTTATTTTTCATGAAAAAGATACCATCTTTTCTGTAGCCAATATGTTTCAAAATTTCACTGGAATAAAAATGTTAATGGATTTATTTTTATTCCCAATGATGAGCATTCAGTAGGTTCATCCATCCTGGAGGTATTTTTGAATATTTTTTGTTTCAGTTTTCTCATGTATTTTTTTTTAAGTGAAAGTATCTGTGTATATGTGAGTGAGTGTGACTATATCTGTACTTTTAAATTTTTTCCCCAGGAACTCTCAACAGTTAGGTGTTGAAACTTCTTGAGGTTATCATAAAATAATTAGAAAATAAGGAAGATCTTGTGGCAATTAACTGTGAGAATAGTGATACATAAATAATGAAGTGAGAAAAATTGCTTGTCAGTAATACTGGAGACCATATTTTTGACCCTACTTTCCTAGCAAATTTAATAATCTTAATAACCAAGAATTTCTCTTTCTAGTTGTTTTAGGATATGTGTTAAAATATTATTCCTGAAAAGTCATTCTTCTTTTCCTACAAAACAGTTTCTTTTCTTTCTTCTTTTTTTTTTTGAGAAAAGGCACAGACAAGCAAGCAGGTAGTAAGAGAGAGGAGGAAGAAGCATTTATTTAGTTGTTCCTCTTGGTTGTTCCCTCAGGCACTGGGTTATGAACCTGGGTCCTTGAGTTGTACGTGGACTCCACCAACTGGAGACTATGAATTTTACCACTAAGCCACCAGGGTGTGCCATAGTTAATTTTTAAAATAAATTTTATTTTCACATTTCTTTCTCTTGACTTCTTGTGAACGCAAAAAGAGTATCTGTCGATTACTATTTGAATGCATAGATTGCCTCTTCTGTCTGTGCAAAACAAAAGGCTGAATTTCCCTAGGAAATCTTTTTTCCCTTGAGTTTTCTCTTTAAGTCAATGGAATCATCTTCCACCATTTTAGCATTATATGTCAAGAAGTTATATTACCTTATCTTTTTCAAACCCTAGATTTAACCCATCACTAGTCTTAGAAACTCGACCTTCCAAATGTTTCATAAGTGATTCCCTCTTACAAACGTCTTCTTTGTTCATCCAATATGTGTTCACGCCAAGGGAGCTGGTAGGCAAATCCATTTGCAGTAATTTAATAATCATCCACACCTCCACCTGTGTATCACTTGCACATATTGTGTCTAGGAGTCTACACTTTTAAATTTTTCCAAAATTAATGTCTGATTTCCTGCTACCAAGTAATGAAAAGCAGCAAATCTGGCCTGGTGGTTTAGAGCAAGGATTATAACTTCTTGGGTTCAAATGATTATTCTGTCACTATCTGGAAACCTTTGGCAACTTTGTTAACTTCTCAGTTTTTCCTCATTAGGGATGAAATTAGTATCCAACTTATTTATTGATTTTGAGGATTAAATCAGTTTAACACTGTGCCAATAATAGTCAATCTTTGTTACTTTAGCGGTCAATAGCTATGTGCTGATATTCTAGGCATGGGACACAGGGTCGTTTTTTCTATGTATAAATGTTCTGAGCATCCCTTTTCACATTCTTTTCCAATCTCCATCCTTCATGGTTTAGCCATTCCTGCTCCCTCTATCAAACACATCTGTAAAATGCTGAATTGCAAATTCCTCCAGCAAGCTAAACCTGAGACAGTTCTCCAAGATTTTTAAGATATGTGTTAAATTTTCTTACTCACTAGGGACCTCTCTTTTTCTCATGATGCATATACCTTTTTCATTTTTTCAATAGTTTTGGAATTATGGAACTTTTGGAATTAATAGTAAGGATAGGGAAGACCATGTATTGTCAATTCAACAAGATGAATGCTGAAAGGTCACACATATATCATTCTTTGGAATTTTTTAAATTTTTTAATAATTTGTATTATTGCTTTAATTTGCAGTTCTAAGATTTCAGTAAGGTTGCATATTTTACTTAATATATGTGCATAGTACACACAGAAACATACAAATGTGTTGTATATTTATTTATATATGATATACATATGCATATTCTTGCATGACTTACCTGTTTGCACAGTCAGGTTACCATATGGGGTTTTGACATTATCATACATCTCAATATATAAATCATTATTATATTTTAATTTTGCTCCCAATTCCTTCTTCCTGAACAAGCTACTCAAATTTGCACAGAGATGAAGCTAGTCAGCTAAATATTATTTGCTGTGCCTACATGAATAATGTACATTAATAAAACTTCTTTGTCCTTGATTTTTCTTGTCTAATCTCTCACCCGAGCTACCATATTTCCAGTATTAATACTATAAAATAACACAAGACTATTACTCGATTTACTATTCTGTTTAATATTTTATATATAAAATATATAAAATGTTACTTTAGATTTAATCAGGGTGGTTATAATACTACTTATGTAAATTATTTTAAAATGTTATGTTAATTGTTTAAAATGTATAATTTTTTATGTTACAAAGACATTGCAATTTTAAGCCAAAAAAAGACTCATACTCCATATCTATCTTAAGGAGGATCTTATGATGGTCGGTGTATATTTATATGTATAATAGAATGAAATTGTTCCATATTATCTCTTCTATGGTACTAAAACCATAGATCCTGGATTCAGATAATCTCAGAAAATAATAGATTATTGAACACCGAGTGATTTACATTTTCCTCTGTGATAAAATGGAGATAACTTTGTAGGATAGTTATTGATATCCAAATGAACTAATATTAATAAAGCCTTTTGAAGAGTTTCTTGTGGAGAGTAAGCACTCTAAATGTAATAACTATTACTAATATTACTATTGACTAAAATTAGACTTCTAAATATAAATGCCTGAGCACACAAATGACAATTACCTTCCAAGATAGCTGCTCTTCATTTTCTCTTTTTCCTTCTAAGTGGTACTGGGTAAATAATTTGAGAGTATTTACATGCAAATTAAGACATTGATGATGAGAGGAAACATAAAACACAATGCCAAGTCATTTGACTGGATAACCAGAAGTATTTGTTTTTCCTTTGAAAAGGGCTTCCTTGGTAAATCTAAGATCTCAATAACAGCCCTATTAGCAATGTTTAAGACAAATGAATTTTATGCTAACCACCAAAGCCAGAGGTTATATTTCCAAGAAAACAGATAGAGGCTGTGATGAAATTATATTCTAAACTACATTCTATTTAAAATAAAATAGGCATGCAATGAGCCAACATTATTTTATCCACTCTCAAAGGTAATGCGAACTCATTATTTATATGCTCATTCAACATTGAGGAAATTGTGATATGTAAGGAAATTTTCTTTCTCTTTTGTACTTACATTTCAGAGAAAGACAATAAACATGCAAATATTATTTTGAATCATAGATAAGAATATAGTTATCAGTTAAAATATAAAATTCCATCAACATTATAAAGTACTACAATAAACTATGATGAGAGGAATTAAAATAAGGTGACCATTTTGTCATATGTAATCATATGACCAAAGTCATGGATTAACAACATTATTATGGTTTACTTTTCTTTTCCATATGTTAATCTCCAGTTTTGAGATTGTGAGAAGAGTTTTCTAAATTTACCTTTACATTGTGTTATATGAAGGCATGGCTCTAATATACTACTGTTCAAACACAAAAGAATGATATCAGCTCTTGAAGACAATGAAACAGTACAGATTAGATTATTTCATTTGTCATTAATTTAATCTGCTCTAGTTTCAAAAAATGTTGCCAAGACCTCTCCAGGATTTTCAAGTACAGTTGTCAGGTATATCTGAAACCAGCACTGAACCAGCTCCACTCTATATAATAACTTGAAGTTATTGAATTGCTTAAGGTTACAGAGAAGACAAGTATCAGCATGGCCCCACCCCGCCATCCCCCTCAACCCCTAACCCATAACTCCCAGCATTACCAGTGAGCAGCTTGTATTAATGGCTGTAGAATTTTCCCAAATCTCTTAACATTCCATCAAGTTGCCCTCTGCACATATGCTTTGCCTATATAACCTCTGCAACTCCTGCAATTCGTGACATGGATTTGAAACAGAACAGGTCTCTAACTTTTCAGGTGATGCCCCTGGAAAATTAACCTTTCTCTTCTGCAAGCACTCAGAGTTTAGCGATTGACAGCTGCTCAATGGGTTTAGAACCCATATATTCAGTAACATATCTAGATTAACTCTCAATTAACAATGAAAATTAGCAAAGTATATACTATAAGAGGGTAAAGACACAAAATCTGTTGTAAAAAATGCTCTTTCACTATTGCAATACATAAAAATGTTTCACTGTCATAACTCAGTTTCCTGTAGGATATATAGACCTGTCTTATTAAAAACCACTTCTAACCCGAATCCTTGACTGAATGAAATTAAAAGATTAGTAAGAAGCTGTAGGGTTTAGCTCAAGAATAAAACATGAATTCTTTAACATAGAGAGTGATTGTGATAAAAAATTAATGTGTAGGAGGGACATTTTCAAATGTTACATGGAAGAAAGTTTTCATATTTCCTGAAGCTAAAATTTTCTGTGAAAGATACATTGAAATGTCATTGAGAGCAAATATTTAATGATTAGGAAGTTTACAAATCCTTCATATATATGAGAGTTTGCGCACTGATTCAGAGAAAATAGTGTTTTCTTGGAAACTTAGGGCAAAGATGAGTTTAAATGACACACTGCTAGAGTAGGATTATTTAAAAAGAAGATACAATATGTCTAATTGTGGATCTCAAATACAAGATGACATTTTCCTTGTGTAAATGGTGAATGGTTTTTCTTTTGTTAAATTACTGATTTAAAAATAGTTTTTAGTGAAAAAATACAATCTGCGAAGGTTTGTACTTCCTCTACTTAAATAACCACTGCAGAATTTGTTAACACTGTTATTCAGGCTGAAGTCCCAGAAAAAGTATTGTTAATACACATTTCAAATTATGTGGCGTACATACTTTAATGATGAACTGAAACATGAATTGTGGTTCTGTATGTTTGAGTGTGCAAGCCTTTCTGTGTTTGGGGGCAAGAATCTGGGGTGTGTGTGTTTCAGTCTAGATTAGTAAATAATAACAGATACCAGATACATAGATATACAACCCTGAGACAATTTTGTATGTTAATGAAATGTGTTTTATGGTGTGCTCTGATACAGTAGTGATTAAGTCAGCTGCCTCCAAAGGAGCACAGTTCATGTACATCCCAAGGACCAGGGTTTGCTTTCTGGTTGCGGGGGAGACAACCAATGTGAACAACTAAATAAAAATAAAATTAATGGTTCATTTCAGAAACATAAGTTAACGAAATCCTTAACTGAATTTCCTCATCTGTAAAATGGGGATAGAAGTCCAAATATTATAGAATCATTGAGTACTAAATGTGGTAGTATAAATAGATATAAATAGATCACTTACTGCTAAAGAATGTACATATAAAGGCTGAATAAATATTTACTCTTATTATCCTATTCAAATTATTAATTTTGTAAAGTGAAAGAAACTCACTTTATATTTTTCACTTTCTAGGATTTTAACTCAATCATATTTGGAGTTGTTAGAGGCTGATATTTAGAGGTATTTTATATAAATCAGACTACTATATTCATCTAGATATATTATGAAAACTATAAAGCAAACCCCCGTCTAAAAATGAAAATATAACCAATTCTATTGAAATTGTCTTTCTGTTCACTCTAGAAGGAAACAGTATTTAATTCTGTTTATTGTCTCCTTGATTTTCATGCACTTTGCTATATATAAATTTAGTCCTAATCAATACATTCTTCAACTTTGCAAACCTTAGATATTTTATAAACGAGTTGTATTAAAGCCATGCAACTTACTTTTTCTTGAAAAATTAACTTCTCAATATTTATTTTGATATGTGAAGTCAGTTCACAAATTTTTCAGTGGTATAGGATGTAATTAGTAACATTAACAGATTAAAGGAAATAAATCAGACTTATCTGAAAAATCATTCTTTGGTATTTATTTAAGTCTAGCAATAGAAGTAAACTTCTCTAACGCAATAAAATGAATATATAAAAATGTACTTTGCTTTTTAGACATATTAAATGTATTGAAAATAAAACAAATGATGTCACATTGTAACATTATACAGGTGCAAGTTGTGCATAATTATACATCAACTTCTGTACATAATACATCATGTTCACTAAAATTAAGATATTTTTATAAAAAAAACTTTGAACAATATGAGAAAAAGGAAAGCAAAAAATAAAAGGCTGCTCTCTGTGAGCAGTTTTTTTTCAAAATTGTTTTAAAGAGCTCACTAGCTAGTGCATTAAGGCAAGGAATATAAAGGGTATAAAACTGGAGAACAAAAATCAACACCATTAAGCTATTTGTATTCAGAGTCACTCTTTCTAAATGGATCATTTTTTAAGCTTTCATTTTGTCTTTCTTTTTGGGATGTAAAACTTCTTTTGATTTTTTTTCTCTTTTCCCTTTATTTTGGTTTGGAAGTTGCACAGTCTCTGCCTGTTACTGTAGTTGTTATTGGAATGAATCATATTTAGTGTAGAAGTTAGATATTTGAACATGTCTACATTTAATCAACATATTTACATTCTTCTCAAAACATACAAAGTTCCAGGAAAGCTTTATCTCTACTCAGTAGCTTTCTTTCATCTGATTTGAGCTGTCTAGTATGTTTATGGTTTATATTTTACTTCTAGTTTGCATTTTAGTATCTTAAATGATTAAGAGTTTGCTTCCATATAGTTTTTTGATCAGTTTCCTTCTTGAACATCAGAACTTTTTCCCAATGATTTTCTTCTTTCTAAAGTATAAATCTGGAATTTCTTTTAGCTAAGATCAACTGATAATAAACTTCTTTCAGCTTTTGTCTGTCTAGAAATTTGTTGTTTAACAATCGTTGCTTTGTTGTAGCTCTCTCTCTTAACTGACAAATCCAAACAGTGCTCTTTTAGAAGTAGTGAAGATAGCTTTATTATGTGCGGGCCAGATGTAGAATCTGAGCCCCGAAATACTTTTGGGATTCACTTTTATTGGTAAGGGAGAAGGGAAGGTGTGAATTAGAATAGGAATTACAGATGGAATTCAGTTATTCATTTGTGAATTCTTCACATGGATAACATACAGGATTCACATAATGGTAAAATGCACATAAAGTTTTGTTCTCAGAAAGGGGTCCCTCAGTGGCTTCCAGCTAGTCTAGACTTTCAGGTGCCTTGTGGCTGGGTGGTTACTGCTGGTCCTCAGCAGCTAGAAACTGGGGTGCGGCTTCCTCCCTTCTCAGCTTCACTACAAATATACTTTTGTACCGAACACTGTTTCTCGGCTGATAGTCCTATGTATTCCGACTTTCTGTATTATTTTGAAAAATCTGCTGTTAGCCTAATTGTCTTTTTGTGTGTCATCTTTTTTATCTCTCTGTTAGCGTTTAATCTTTTTCTGTACAGTTAATGTTTCTAGTTTTGCTTCCAGTTGTCTTAGTTTTTATTTATTTTTAGGACCTCTCATGATTTATCAGACTTACTAAGTCTAAGGCTGTGCATCTTTCAGCAATTCTAAATACATTTCGGATATTGCCTGTTCCTTTCCCTCCCACGCCCCAAAATTTGAATTTCTCATATTCCCTCACAGATCTATTACCTTTGTATTGAGTTTTGTGTCCCCCTGTGCCTCTGTATGCATCATTTCTTCAGCTGTGTCAACCAGTTTTTGAATGTTTTATTGTTTATCCTTTGTTTCTATTTAGCTCATTGGCTTCCTAATTTAATTATCACACACACATAATTTTTACTAGTTTTCCCTCAGATTGGAATTGCTTATTTTTGGTACTGTTTATTCTTGCATTTGTATTCTTTGTTTATTTCTTTTAATATATTTACAAGCTTTATTTTATATTTGACTCCTAATCATTTCAATATCTGTCGCTATCTACATCTAAATCTCGTACTTGTTTTGCTAATATGCTGTCATTGAACTGTGTTTCTTCATGGATATGGATGACAGTTTCTAATCTCATGATCCTTGGATCTTAATCTATGGGAATGATTTCAGAATGGAATTTAGGTTTCCATTTCTCCAAATACGATTTACATCTCTGCCAACTGTGTAAGGATACTTTCAACAAAGACCAAGTGCAATTATTCCTTTGTCTTTGCTTTTATTCTCCTTTGGCATGTTTGTTTCTAGTACATATGAGATGAATTCTAGTTCCTACAGGAATAAGGGTCAACCTCTGGTTGGATTTTCTCAGGCAAAGCATCTTTTCTCTTTGTGATGTTTTCTCCAGGGTAGGTCTGAGAGAAGTAAGTCCATTAACTGTGAAGCAGGCTTTCATTTCACTCAAAATAGCCCCTCCTATAATCTGTACAAACTTCCTTGGATGTGTCCACATTTATCTCTGGGCTTCTAATGAAATGTTAGTCCTGGAAGTCACATCCTCTCTTCCCTGGCTGAAATACCGGCTCTACCACGTTCTTGGAGTCCTTCCTTCTCATGGATCAGAACTCCAGTATTTCTATTATTGGTCCCAAACCCATCCATGCATTGTGAAAGTTGTTTTCGGTGTTTTATCCAGCATAAGACATAATACATATGGAAAAGTCTCCTTAGCTGTGTTTTATTAACAGTTTCCAAAGTAAGTTGAAAGAATCAATGGTCATATTTTGTGTAGGAATGACGTTTTTCTTCTCCAAAGCGCCTCCCTCCTACTCTTCCTTTGTCCCAGTTCTTGTGCCAGGTGTCACCGAATTCTCTCTCTATTGTATGTCTACTGCTAATTCTTCTAATTAGGAGTATTACCTTTTATAGATTATCTTCATGGTTCTACTTTAAATCCCAAAACTTCTATAGTGCATTTGTTCTGAACACATATATTTTTCTTCAGGTGATTCTGTATCTTAATATAAGATGATATTGGTGGTAAGAGTCATCATCAATCAGTATTATCTCTGAGGTTTTAAACAAACAACAACCTTTGTGATCATTTGATGAAAAGGAAAATACTAGACTCTGTGTTAACTTCTGCTGTGGCAAATGGTGAAACTTATTACTTAGAATCCAGGAATCCACGTAAATGTAATGAATACTCTACCAGGCTCTGGATTTTATTTGTTCTTACAAAGTCTGATGAGGTGTTTATTTTTTTGGGGGGTGGTATTTCTTTTGTTGTTATACTAATTATTCTACACATTAAAATTATTTCCTATGTATAATTTCTTATATATATTTCAGCACACCCTGCCCTCCACCAAATCACCGTGTTCTTCTGAGGCGCTTATTATTATACCTGGATTAAATGATTTTTGAAAGAAGCCATTTTTTCCAATACAGGCGTAAGCTTTTTAAAAAATAACATATGTAATAATATAGCAGATATTTCTTTTTATTTCCTTTTCTACTAGGTATAAATTCTCTAAGAGATAAGTTCTGAGAGTTTGATTTTTCATTTTGAGTATGTATTCAGATATGCTGGTTGAAAAATGAGTTTTATGATAATGCCATTGAGGTATAAAACTGAGTAAACACAAATTGCCAAAAAAAGAGTAAGCTATATATCTAATAATCATAATAACATATATGCATAGCACTATTGTTATAAAATTGTATTGAAGGAATGTTTCATCTTAACATTATATAACTTTACGATGTGCATCACTGTAAATCAACATAGATTTATAATACATTGTTTATCACTAATAGTCCATTAGGAAATATGAGAATAATTGCATGAAAACCTTTAATGTGAAGCTAGAACTAGGGAGGCAACATTAGCAATGTAAACATTACAGAATTGTATCTAAATTGTACCAGAAACTAATGAGCTTCCTATAACACACAAGTGATAGTGAAGTTTGGTAAAGGTGTAATCTTAAGCAGTACTGTGAATACAGATTCATGCACTGAAAGAAACATATGATCACTTTTGATATAAACAATCTGAATGAAGCTACTCTTCACAGAAATAGTTACTAGTTTTGCTTAATCAGAGAATGAACTTAAATTTCCTGTAAAATGTGAGACAGGTAAAAACAATACTACCATTTACAAAGATTCACTGATATTCAAGACTATTTTATGTTATGAAATATAAAGAAACTTACTTAGAATTCTGTTTATTTTGATTTTGACATTTGAAATAAGGTCCAAGAATGCCTTTACCATTTTTGATGTGCATGTGTGACTATAGAAATATCTATACCCATTGAATTGTTTATTTCATTTTTAGAAGTTACTCTGAGATGATTGAATTCAGTGTAAAAAATGAATTACATATGCATTTATTTTCAGTGTGGCTAATAGCACTCTGATAGCAATTTAAAGGTACAACAAAGTAAAGTCTCTGTGATTCATCTATGAAGTTATTATATTTCTGCTTAACAATTATAATCTAGAAATATTTTAATAAATTATCTTTGATGAAAAATAAAATAAAGCATAAGACACAATTTTATTAAGAATACATATCTAAATATTTAAAAATATATTTGGTAGCATCATACAAAATTAGCCAGTGATTGTCTAGAGGGAAGGAGATGCTGTTATATTTGTTTTCTTCAATTTGATTATTCATATTTTATAAAAATGAATGTCTTTTTAATAAAAAGCACAGTTAATATAATAGTTATGGGAAAGTCAAAAAGTAATAGGAAAGTAGGAAATAATATTTACTAGACTTCTGCCAATTGCAGCCAAGATGTAATGCCCCAAGCAGCACCATATTAGCACAATTACATTCAAAGCTAATCCTTTTAGCAGAGGATTGTTTTGTCATTTTTTCAGATGGTGCCCTGAGTTTCAGGGAAATTTAAAATATGAGAAAAAATTTGCAAGAGTATATAATAGATAAGAGGCAGATACCATGAATTCTCCAATGTGTGTGTATGTGTTACCTTTAATCTATTCTTTTAAATACAAATGTTGCTTTTAAGCAAATGGTCTCCATTACATAAATAAAGAACTGGTGTCTTGTAAGTGGCTAGTGTTTATGTTACTGAGTTTTGTTATTATTCTCTTTGACCTGTGAATTGGAATCAAATTAAAAAATAAAAATCTTGCAAATTCTCGGCTGAGTGTATGTAGAATAAATGGACATCAACCAAAGATGAGGCCAGAAGGTGATAATGGGAATACGTTAACTGAACTTCATGCAATCATATGCCTTTTGTAAAATAACTTCTGTTTCTCATTTACTCAGAGAGTCTGCATTTACAGGGAGTCTGCATTAGGAAGCATAAAAGTCTGAGCATCTGAAAGTTTTATCTGTAGGCATTAAGACACTGTTCCGAGCTATGTCAGAGAATTGGCTTTTGCACAGTGATTTCATGCTTTTGATATGGGTCCTGTGACTGGAGAGGATTTGACAATTTAATATACAACCAGGGGATCTATTTCATTAAATATTTGGGGTATCTTAAAAACAAATATCAGCATTTTTTTCCTGCTTATCAAGAGTTTCTTTGCATATAAAAAAACAGTGTGCATACACACTGAGCACAGAGAAATGTGACAAACTGAAATGATCAAATGTCCATTAGAGATGGTGATCACAAATCATATGAACAAAAAGTAAATATTCTAGAATCTACTTTAACTCTCACTTTGCAGTGAAAATGCTAGCGCTTGGGAGTCTTTCATGTTTTCAAAAACACTTTTCAGGCACTCAGGATCCTTCCTGACAGAATACAGTTGGCAGTCCAGTTATTGCTGACCCCCAAGGCATTTTAAAGATGTGGATTGGAGAGTTGTATTGGCATTAGGTAAATAACAGGTGGTGATGTTTGACCGATTAAGTGGCAGCCTTTTAACTATTGATTGACTCCTGCTATTACTGAGAGTGGCAGGGAGTTTATAACTCCATTCTATGCAAAGACACCCCTTTTCTCCACTGTCAGAGACTGGCCTGCTGCTGTCCCTACAGATAAGCCCAGTGAGCCAAGTCTTCTCTCAGTCACTCAGGAGTTTTAAACTTTCTGTTCTTCTCATCTGGTTTGGTGTTCTTTTTCCTACTGATTCTCCAGATGGCCTTGGATAGAAAGAGAGGCTCCTTAAGTGCTCAGAATTGTTTGCTGGGACATTTGACAGATATCCACCTTCAGTAATATTATCTCAGCCCTGGACTCAATCAGGGTGGTTTACCCCAATCTAGGGAAAAGTTTTTGTTTACTTCACAGCTGTCAAACCACTATGTCAGTGACACAGTGTATGCATGTGTATATACTTATATATGCATGTATATGTGTGTATATGTATATATATATGTATACAAACACGCACACGCACACACACACACACACACACACACACACACACACACACATATATATATATATATATATATATATATGGGTTGCACTCAATTTGGGGGAATAATTTTTACTACATATGTGTATATTTTTTTCCCTTAGAAAAAATTATTCCCCAAATTGAGTGCAACCCAGTATAATGCTTTTGCAAAAGAAATGGCTTTCTTTCTAAATTTTTAAACCAATAAAATCAAATAAGAAGTTTAGGAATTTGTTTATTCTTCTTTTCCTTTCTCCTGGCCCTGGTCTCAGACGTGGGTCCTTGGATGTTACATGATCTATATCAGCCACAGAATCACAGGCGTCTGCCTGCATTATAGCTATTTAATTTGATTTTTTAGAAATAGCATTATAAAATCTAGATAATGTAGAGGATTGTTTTTATTTAAATGAGACTATCTGATAGGTTAAATTTATTTACAAAATTAATTGGAGTTACATTGGTAGTATAATAATGTAAAATCATAAATTCAGATCAGTTGAATAACTAGATAACTATGGATATTTCTTAAATTTTGTAAAGAGAAGTTTAGTTATATTACACAGACTCAATTTAGTATCGTTTTATAAATTAAAAAAATCAATGAATTAATCTGGACTGTAATTAGGTTAGCCAACTACTTACTTGAATGCTGGTACATAATTGTTGAAAAGTTCTAGGAGAAATTTTATCCTATAGTAATGATAAACAAGGTGCTCACTCATTTAAAGAATATTCTTACTCCTCTGTCAGGAAAACGATAGCCTTGCTGCATTCCCTTATTCCATTGTTCTTTGGTTTTCCTAAGAAATGTGTCTGATAGCATTATCTTGGTTTTTCCTGCCGTGTCATGCCTGTTCCCAACTTCACTGTGACCTTGGTTCGCCTCCTCTTAGCATTGCTTCGCTATATGTTAAAAACATCCCTATCTGTTGGTGTTGCCGTTGTTACCAGTTCCAGAGCAATAGGAAATTCTTACTACCTTGTATGACTCTTTACCATCCCTTATTGATAATGTATTACCTTAAACATTTTCATATGGAACCATATCAAACAGCATTATAATTTTTTGCTTCATCAGAAAGCATAATTTTGAAAACTCAAGAGGAGCAGGAAAATCTTTTTATATACCACGTTTTGGCTGACAAAGTTCTTCTGCCTTCCATATGTTCCAATATTCCGTCTTTTATTTTTTCCTTTCCATTTAACTTCATTTAGTTGTTTCTTTAGGGTAATCTATTAGCAATTAATAATTTTAATTTTCTTTCATCTGAGAATACTCTGATTCTCCTTTCAGATGCCCAAATATATTTTCACTGAGAATAGAGCTATTTTTTATGTCTTACCTCTGGTCCCTGGTCTTGAATCTAGGTCCGTAGGTTTTTCATGGCCTATACCTTTATACCTTAGCTGCCTAAGGCACAGGGTTTCAGTCTTCACTGGGTATAGGATTGTGAGTTGGTCATGCTTTTCTTTTAGAACCTGATAATAATGCTAACTATTTTATGTTTCAGAGCCTCCTTGAAATTGTTTTATATATAATGTGAAAGACTTTTGGGGGAGTCATATTTAGGAGTAGAAATAGAGAAAAGTACATCTACTCCATCCTGAAAACAAGTGATGACTACTTTGAAAAAGTCAATATGTATATATAAATATATATATATATATGCATTTATATACATATGCATATTTTATATATCTATAAATTTCCATCAATAAAACTTTCCTGAAAATTTTCTATCTTTAAAACCTGCCTCTTATGAGATATATTGTCATAAAAGAAGTGAGGGTAACTAATGACTCTAATAATGAATCCATAGGTAAATTTTAGTTGATTTATTTTGTTGGTTATAAAGAGAAAAAAAGATAAATTTTTTTGCATGTATGAAATGTTTATTTCCTTTCTACATTATAATAGCTCTCTTTTTATGTCAGAACATGTGTTTGGGAGACATGTGTCTTTCTGCTTCCATAAACATTGATAGAAATAATTAATGGTGATCCCTGCATTATAGGATATAAAGAAGGTCTTAATCAGGGGAAGTAGGAGGCCTTTGGAGGGATGAGACAAAGTGAGGCAAAGCGTCTTTAGGATATAAGCTTGCTTCGTTATCTACCCCAACATAAGTTGAAAGGAAAACTATACCCCAAAGAGAGGGGGTATAGTGTCATGATTTTTAGTTATTTATTTCAGAATGATGGAGACTGTATTACAGAAAGTCTCATATCAATGTGAGCCACCACTGCCAATACCAGCTACCACCACAAAGTAAACACAGAAGGAGCTGTAAGTAGATCCATCATGATATGAAGGCTCAGAAGAGTAATGAGAGTTGGTAGCCCTTGAGCTTGGAACGGAGCGGCAATATCAAAGGGTCAGACTGAATAATGCTTTGGCAGCGGTCGTATTTATAGCTAATCCTAAGGCTAGAGTGAGAAAGTGACTGGGAGTCAGAGGCTCTAGAATTGAGCTGAGTTAGTGAGGGGAAGAAGATGTACATGATTCCTACTATGTTCAGGTTTAGTGTTCTGAATTCTGTTAATTTTGGACTTGAGGAATGAAATTTAGAGCACATCCTATCTGTGAAAAAAATCTCATTTCCTTAAAGTCATTAGAAATCAGAGGCATCGAAGGGGCTTGCTCAACCTGCACACAATTTCCCCTGTTTTTTCCTGCTATTCCAACTCCGATTTGGAGGAGAGAAATTAGAGGAGAAATTTGGGTTCAACCAGACTGTGTTCTGGCTGGAATGAAAAGATTGATGTCCATCACGGTCCCGTTCAGAAAGGGATTCAGACTGCGGGATATACTACAAGTGTGGTGAGCAATGGGAGAATTAGCACCAGTTATCAGCTTGAGTTTGGGTCTCCAAGGGGCTTGGAAATAACTAGGAAATGCTTCTTTTTTATTTTTACTTATTTATTTTCTAATATAATAATTTTATTATTTCTTTTGTTTACAAAGTCATACTCATTTTAAGATATTGAACTCATTTCTCAGTCAAGGGGTGTTACACACCACACCCACCACCAAAGAGCTAATGTTCTTTACCATCACCTGGTTCCCTCCTCGTTCCCTCCCACCTCCTACCTCCTTGGCAGCCATCATCTTGCATGCTGTGGCCTTTTGCTAGGGCTTAACTATTTGTTTCATTTCATTATAGTCTATGTATGAGCAACCCCATCCTGTATTTCTCTTTTTCTTTCTGACTTAACGTGATCCCCTCCAATTCTATTCAGATTGTTGCAAAGGGCAGAATTTAATTTTTTTAGTATCTGTGTAGATCCATTGAGTATCTAGACCAGAGCTTCTTTCTCCAGTCATCTGTGTATGAACATTTACGTTGTTCCGTGTCTTGACTATTGTGAATTGTGCTGCTGTGAACATAGGGGTGCAGATATTTTTCTTGGGTAGAGATTTTACGTAATATGGTATATGGCTATAACTAGGAAATTCTGAAGGGTCAGGTTTTTATAAAAAAAAAAAAAAGTCATAGATATCAGAAAGGACTTCTAAACCAGTTTTATAAATGTTGTTCCCATTGACACTTGGAGTCAGTTTGAGAGTTTAATCATTTGCCTAAATGAATACAATCAGTAAGTGGCTAATCTGGCTCCTTCCACTTTGCTCTTTTGACACAAAGTTGGTCATCTTTTTACCATATAATAGCAGCATTCTGCTTTTGTTAGCTAATTTACAAGTGTTAAGGAACAAACCACCTAAATATTAGGACTTAAAATAGTAATATTTTATTCCCCTTTTCTGTGAGCCCTCTCAGGTGAGGTCATTTGAGCTGAGGTGAACAACTGCGCTTGCGTTTGCAGTGTTTGCCATGGACTTGTTTTGCATTTCTGGTCTGTGTGAGCTCCTGCTCCAGGTGCTTCTCATCCTGAACTAGCCAGTTACCTGGAGCCGGCACTGCGCTTCTCAGAGAGGGACTGCGTGGCTCTCCTAGGTCTCCTAAGTCCTAGGATTAGAAGTGACGCACTGCTCCATTCCAGTGGCCAGACTAAATTATTTGACCAAACTCCCTGTGAAGGCATGAAGAGGTATTTCTGCCCCTACCCAGAATTCAGGAGAGGTAAGAATAAGCAAGGGTGGCCCTTCCTCTACTCTATTTTTTAAGACCAGAATTTAACGATAAGAACAGAATGTTTACTTATAGCCCCAGTTTTCAGTTCCCTACTCTGAAGAGTAATCTTTCCACCTAATAGGAAACAAAGTGACATACAGAAACTTGAGCAGCTCTAAATGTGCAAAAATTAAATTGGTGGAAAAATGGAGAATTTAACACATTTTTACTTATGTATTTTTTGCACCTTTGAGTTCATTCTCTTGCTTCATATGTTTGCTTATATTCTTCAAGGCATTGGTTATGGCGCAATTCAGTAACTTTAATAAAATAACAAGATCTCATTTTTTATAAGCCTGTCAAAAAACAAGATAAAATAACAGTGTTTGAGAGGTTCAATTCAAGATTTTCTCCAGATGTCTTTACATTGATGAGGATTTTTGTTTTATTCAAACTGTTGAATCTCATACCGAGTAAAACAATATAAAAATCTTGGAGTGCCTTTGAATACAGAGGTTTATAATCAGAGAATATTTGTTGTTCTGATTTTTCTGCATAGCATTTCTAATTTGCTGAAAACTACTTTTTGAAGGTATGTTGTTTCTGTTTTATCGATTTTATTGACAGAAAAAAAATTTAAATGTATTTTTTAGTCCAGTGAATTATTTAATCAATAGATATTTTGTTGAATCCAAATGTGCTTTTTCATTACAGTCTTAACTTATAAGCTATGATCTACACTCATTCTGTCATCCCTTTGGATTGACATGATCAATTTGCTTAAAAGCTTAAAATGATCCTGATTTTTATCTTGACTATTCACTAATTTTTTTTTTACTGATCTAATATGTTACAGAAATATGTTTTATTACTATTCCTAATTCCACGTTCTACAGAGGAACATGATGTGTTTATACCTCACCTTTTCTGCATGAATTTCAGAAAATCTGTTGTTTTATGTTCTTTGCAACTGCATTGAAAAGATTCATAACCCCAAATATTGCAATTTTGACAGAACCTAAGTATTATTTACTTGGCACATAACACGGAGTGCCTGGTCTTCTCATTCTTTCTATTCAAGGTTGTTATATGTCCTACAGTGTGTTTTGATCAAAGTAGTAGTTGTGTAATTAATATAAGGAAAATTGTATTGAATTAAAAGACTTTTTATAATTCTTGTGCCTAGAAAGTTAAGGGTTTTAAAAGCTTCTTGACTCATTGCCTCCATCCTAAATAGTTCAGTTGCTCTCACCTTTGCAGGAAGATGCTGCAAAACTGATTTCTGTTTTTGTCTAAAATGAACAGTTAAAAATGTGGCACTTACGCAGAAATCCCCTGCGATGATACTAATGTACATTTAATTAGTATCTGCTTTCCTTAGGAAGACATGAACCTGAAATTTTCTTGTACTTCTAATCATTGTGCATTTTACCATCACTTGCGGAAGACACTGTCAGATCTCACAATTCAGATGGCACTTTGATTGGTCTATTTTGACATCACCCTTTCTCGGGAAATATCAAGAAAAGACCTCTTCATTTCTGCTTTTTTTTTTTTTTTTCGTCTATCTACTCTGGGTTCCTGTCTTGAACACTTGGGACTGGCTCTCTGACTTTTTCCCTCTTTATATCTCTAAATCGGGCACTCTATGCCAGATACTCTCAGCCAAAGCAAAGTAACCGTGCCCCCAGCACTAAGTTTATGGAGTACATGGTCTTTCCTGTGACTTTAGGATACGGGGACTGCTAAAAATGCAGGGTGACAGGGTGCATCTTGTAGTGTTCCAGTACACGTGGGACCATTCCCACACACATCCCAAGGTTCCAGGTTCAAGACCTGGGAGGGTGGAGAGTGGGCAGGGAATGGGAATAACCAGTGACGAACAACTGTTAAAAATAAATAAAGCCCTTTTTTCTCCTTGCTCTTCCTACCTGCTTACCTTCATTCCTGCCTGTGCCTTTCCTTAAAAAAAAAAAGTACAGGGTAGCAAATAATTCTTTTGTCAATGAGCAATACTCATTCATCTGTAATTGCTGTGATGGAACTTTCTAGAAGAGATGAGACCATAGAATTAAAAACAAGTCTCTTTAACTTGAAATTTTCTTCACCAGAAGTGTTATGGCTGAGCCTCCAGATGGCAAGAAGACAGCCAGCCAGGCACTCAAAGGCAGAGAAAATGGCACTTTATTGCAGCACCAGTGCTGACCCAGGTGTATTGTTACCCAAAGCTGAGCAACGGGGGCGTCTGAGGACTCCTTTTTGTACTCTGAGGTGAAGATTCATCCCCTGGGCTACGTGTGGTTTCTACTGGCAACTCTTATCCGTTGTGTATGTCTGCAGAGTAGGGAGGCCATGCTTGTTTGTCCTTGGTCACGATAACAGGACAGAGCTGCTCAATCTGTAGTACCGTGGAAAATCCCTGGCAGAGTAACTTTTGCATTGGGGTCAGGGAAAAAAAGGCTTCTACCCCAGAAGTAGTAATAATAATTTGGTAGTGTAACTTTTTTCTTTAGAATTATATGCCAGATAATCTGTTCATTTACTCTTTTATTCTGTTGTGTTCATAAACTAAACCATTGTGTTATGTAGACTTAAATTATTAATGAGATTAAACACAACAAAAGTTTCTCAAGTGCAAAATCATCCAGCTCAGGTCTTCACCATTGACAGCCAGCCTTTCTCTTCTCCACGTGTCGTTCAAAACTAAGATGCATTCATTTTGTGGTTTCATTGCTGAGCGTATGTTCTGTTATCTAGTATTGATCACATTCACCCACGCTGCCTTGACTGGACTCTACCACACTCCCAAACTTCACTACAGGAAGCTTGTAAATGCCTTTTAATGGTTTGCCCAGGAAGACTAGACAGTGAATTTTTGGTAAATAACTCAATGTTCCTTCTTAGGCTAACATCAGTGTTGCTCATTTTTCAAGTCTAAACCTTGGCACTTAGGATACCATTCCCTCTGAGTAATTCCTGGGTGCTGGGTACTTCTGTGACGCACAGCCGCTTTATAACTTTCAAAGCCTCAGCTGAAGGAAATGCTATTATTGATGGAGGATTTCGTGTAATCATTCCATTCCTCCAAGCTGATGCTTCTTAATAAGGGGTGACTTTGCCTTCCCCCACATAGGACAATTCGCAGTGTTTGGGTATATTTTAGGTCATCACAAATGGAAGAGAAGCGGGACCGGTATCTAATGGGGAGGCAAGAGATGCTAATAAACATCTTCTAATACACAGAACAGTTCCCCACATGGACATATCAGGTTGGAAATATTACCAGTGCTATGGCTGAAAAACTCTGCTCTAATTACTTGATGACCTTCACGCAGAGTGATGTCTTTAGGACTATAGCACTAGATTTTATTATATTGTATTAACTGTACTTTGTTTATTACCCAGTGGTTTATATTCTGATGTGATAACTATAGATTGTATTGCTGGGTGTTACAAGAAAGTATACAGTTTTATCCTTTTACTTTTTATAAGGGAGATATATTATACAATGTTAGTTTTTTGAAGAGTTGTAGCAAAGTTCTCTCATAAGTATTAGAAAAAAAATCAGAGACCTTTATTTCTTATACTTTATAGATACTTGTATAATTAATCATATCTCACAGTTTGTCTTGGCAACTAAAAACTTTAGTGCAAATAATGTGACCAAACTTTGAATGGGAAGAGGAATTAAGGCATATGATTGATTATTGTACGTGTTTGTTAATTTGCTATTTTCCAATATTTTCTGTAGGTGTCCATGTGTACTACTCTAGCTAGATTCACATAACTTTAGAAAAGTTTTTGTCACTTGAAATCAATTTATTACTCATATTAATTATACTTTATCATGGTCTCTGCTTATATATTTTGGTGAAGCCTTCATAAATCAAGATGTGTTTGAAAAATCAGTAAATGAATGAAAGAGTAATGATAAAGAAGCCTCATTCTCACAGCATTTGTATTTCGCTGTAACATTCAAATGTAAGTTGATTTGTCTGATGTTGGATGATATATAGCAGAATTAGGAGATGAGGAAAAACTAGATACAACCAACATATAATTTGATTTTGGATGTAGCCAAAGTGATAAAGAGGGATCTAGAGTGACTTCTCTGCTTGGCTGGGGATAGATTTCCTAGTCATGTGGGACTTGATAATATGTATCCCAGAATGACATACAAATATGACCCCTTCTTCCATCTAATAATTTTTCTGAGTCAAACATCCAAACTTCCTTCAAAATCTATATTTAATCATAATCTGAGATTCATAAGCAACCCTTTCAGAATATGCCATCACAATTATCAGATAATTTTACAGTATTCTCTGGAGTAGTTGATTTTCAGTCTCTCATCCCAAACTACACAGATTTATGTAACTCAATGAATTATTGAATTTATGTAAGTCCACACGAATGCAAATATTTTAAGCTCTTCTTGATTTTGTGCAATTTAAATCCAAGTGTTTTTTCTTCTGAGTTTTATTTAAAAAGTATAGGTTACCTTTTGAGATGCTTATATACAACATAAACTAAATTCACAGCATGGCAGGCTTTCTTTGGCCAGCAGAGCACTTTATTTCTTTAAAATGCTTTGTAGGTTTGTCCTGCTGGCTTAGCCATTAAGTCTGTGACCTCCAGCTGGTATAAACCACTCACATCCTAAGAACCTGGGTTCTTAACCTGGGGCTTGGTGGTGTAGCCAAGATGGCAACTAAATGACAATAATAAGTGCTTCCTTCTCTCTCTTCCCACCTACCTGCCTACAAACCTTCATTCCCGCTTGTACCTTTCCTCAAAAAAACAAAACAACTGTAAATAATTTGAGATTTTTTAAAAGTTGGCATTATTTCTGGTAGGATAATCGGATATGTTAGGTATCTCATTTCCAGATGTATCCTAAGGCAAATTATACCTTCACCCTTGCCATTTGACTACAGCAGAGCTCTGCCAACTTTGCTAGTTCCTGTAGGTATTTCTGTGCCTGACTGCCCACCCCACAATTGCATATTTTTTCAGTCTGTTATTTTACTGATATTTTCTAGCCTTTAAAAATGGCAATACTGACATTGCTATCATGAAAGAGTTTGTCATGTTCTCACCAGGACTGCATGTGACTACTGGTAAGTACTGGTGACCATTCCATGAAAAACCTTGCTTCTATTTCACATTGAGCTGCAGTAGATGCAGTTTAAAGCTTTGGGCATAATGTGCTTCACTCACCAGGCTGCCTCAGGAATACATCTTTCTGCCTGAAATGGCAGAATCTCCTTCCTTCTCTAGCTTTCTCTCTAAGTGTTAATGTCTACTGAATGAGAGTGAAGTGCCAACATTTACAGTAGCCTTTGATCATGAATCTTTTCACCTTTGAGTGGTAGTTTCAGAAAGCATTATGGAAAATCTATCTGGGTGTCTTAGAGATGATTCTTGGCTCCTGCAGCTGATGAGGTTAAGGAGTTAGCCTGATGGGAACGTCGTAGTCATATCATTTGGAAGATTTTTTTTTTTTTAAGATGCAGACAGGAGTGAAGGCAAGTAGGCAAACAGGACAGGAAGAAAGGGAATGAAGCAGCTTTTATTTTTTTATTTCATTCTTCATCTTGACGGTTCTCCCTGGGCCAGGATTGCCAACCTGGCTCCTTGGAATGGTAGATTATTTTTTAAGATCTTTAAGGTTCTTGGCTTGATAGCCTATGTACATACTCAGGGAAAATATTCCTTTAAAAAAGGATGTAACCGTCAAGATGGCAAAAATTAAAGCTATTAATTGAAAAAAATGATGGCTATGTAAACTGAGGTGTAGAATAGTCCTTCAAGTCATGGCATATTGACCCCTGTACTTGGAGTTGTAAGCCAGACATTAAGCTTTCACATTTTCACGTGCCAAAAGTTGAGAGATATAATGCAGATTGTCTATAACATGTAAGCAAAGTGACTACTGAACAAATTCTCAGTGTTCTAAAAATGGAGATAATTTCACCTCATGGTCAACATAAACAAGATGTAGAAATGCAACAAAGGAGATAAAATAAAAGAGAGGGTGGAAACTTGCAGCAAACACCCTGACCAGAGTGTCTGTCCACCTCAGGAGAAGGTCATTACCATCCCAGGTCTCTAGCACCCAGCAGGTGCCAGGGGACAGCTGGCTGCAGGCACACCTCCCCACACCTCCCAGCCTACAGCACTCTCTGCAGGCTGTTCTTGACTTCTCACCCCCACCCCAGGTCAGAGGGCAGAGCTGAGGATTTTCCCAATCTGCCTCCCCTTCCCAGGCCTCTCCTAGACTTGGGGGCCACAGAGAGGGACCACTGGTAATGAGATATTGGGACCCCTCCCCCCAAATATCCATGAGGTGTATTTATGTCCTTATTTATTGTGCCCATGTCTTCTGAACCACAGCTTGAGTTAGTGGTATAACATCAAAGTGAAGTCTGCCTGCATAATGCTTCAGGCAGCGGAGAGAATGCCACTCCTGCTCTTGAACTGATCTCAGAGGGAAAGACTTCCATTTATCTGCTTTACATGCGGTTTCTCTCAACTGAGCCTTGGATAAGATGGGATGACTGGTGATCAGAGATGACTTTTCTGTTAAATAAATATCTCCCAGCTCAACAGTCCTTTGACTGGAGTTGAAATCAGTGATCCCTTGTCAAACTGGAGGCAGAAGAGCTGGAACTGGATGGAGCCCCCGTCAGTGCAGTGGGGGGATGGAGAGGGGCAGGCACATCCTTCAGTAATTGTTCTGACTCTGCTTAAATAAACAGGTGAATTATGCTAAAGATATGAAACCTATACCATAAAGAATGGCCGATTGTATTTTCACTATGGAAAAAATATTAATATTGCTATAGCCATATATTTATCTCAAACTCTCATATGATGCTTGTCAAAATTAGCTAATCTTTGTTACACATAGCAGATATAAAATGCATTTAAGGTATGTGTCTTAATATACCACCAACAAAATTAATATGAAAACATCCTGATATTAGTATGCTACTATGTGATCACATTTTATTTTGTAAGAGTTCATTTATATTCTTTCTTTAAGAAATAATTATCTGGCTGGATTAGCAGTCCCAGTCATTTCTTGCTTAAAAAAATAATAATGTATGAACGTGTTTAGGTGTATTAGAGGTTGAGCACAATCCATATGCAGAGCAAGTTCCCAGGTTCATGCCCTGGGTGGGTCCAACAGGAACCACTAAGATGAGCAACTAAATAAAATAAAACATGCTGCTTCTTCCTTTCTCTTCCTGCTTGCCTACCTCTGCCCTCCTTCATTCCTGCCTGTATCTTTCCTCAAAAAAGAGCCTATGTTAACAAATATTTATATTCTTTTCTTTTGATAATGGGGTTATCTACAATTATCTGTTGCATTATGAAGAGTGTCTAGAGACACGTAAATGAGATTTAGAAGTATTGGAGGTCTTTTACAATCCTTTTTAAAAGTGATTTGGATGTGAATCTGAAATTACTACTCACTTTCTATAGGCAGAAAAGAGGAAATATTTTCGGTATTCCAAAGTTCTGGCTAGACATCCAAGATTTAGTGTTTTCACGTCGGGCCGATTCTGAAAGACAGAAAAATATAGGAACTTTTTTTTTTTTTTACCTGAAGTGTCATTCGTTTAGTCAGCTCGCTCCTTTCAGAGTTCATTGACCTAATGATGTTGAATGCTTTTCAACTCTTTCCAGTACACCTTTGTGAAGCGCCCAGATTTAAAGCGCTCTGCCAAGTTCCGAGTAAGATGAATCAGTCACTACTTTAAATGAGTCTCTCTTCTTTGCAAACAAAATAAATCTATATATCATGGAGGCTCAGAGCATAGTTCTCCAGTCAGACGGTCAGAGGCCGGTTCACATCTGACCTCTTCCATTTCACTGTTTGGTTTTGGCAAATTAGTTTATGTCTCTTTGGGGTTAATGTCCTCATAAAAAATGATGATGGTAATTATAATAATATTCTCTTCATAAGATCATCATGAGGATGAAATCGGAAGGCCCCTCTAAAGCTCTCTGTAAATGTTCAAACATTGATTATTTATTGGTACTGTTTGTGAATTATTAATGTTGTCCATCTAGCCTCCCATAGTTTGGTCTGTAATGTTTATCGTACGTAATTGTTATGTAATGTAACATTTCAGAAACAGTAACAGGTACAATGAAAGCCATGAAAGCCATGAACCAAGGTTTGAAACTTGGGGCAGGAGATGGCAAAACAACCTAACAAAACAACAGCTGCTTTGGTGTACCCGCTTTGACTCAGTGGCAAAGTTGCAGACCATTTGTAAAGCTAAGGCCTGGGTTTGAGTCCCAGAGGCAGGGGAAAGGAAAAAGAGAAAACAAAACTTAAAAACAATAGCTAACAACCAAGCATTAAGTCCTAACTTCCCCACAAGACTCACAACGTGGTATCATCTTGGTGAATGGATCGTAAATTTGGTTCTGGCTCAAAACATATGTAAAACCTGCAAACTGACAGCAGAGCCTTGTTCCAGAGGTCCACTCATATTAATCAGACTTTCCAGAGGCAGAAAAAACAGTAAATGCTGCTCTGGAATATACAATGGGATTTGTAGCTGTCATACTGACTGGCATACCAATATTTGCCTAACAGATCTGCTCTTGGGAAGTCAGATATAATTAAATCACAGGCTTATTGAACACTATTTGAAAATATGGGAATTTTATGATTACAGATTTAAATAACTGAGTTTGAGAGTAATTATTTTACTAATGAGATGGAAATAGTCATGTCCATTGTCTTAAAGTTCCCTTTCTTCTAGATTGTGACTAAAGAGACACTGCTATTATTTGCTTTAGTCACTCAGCTCTAATATTCCTTAGCTAATCACTTCTCTCCCTGCTTCCCACACAGAAGATAGAAGAGCACAGCCTTTGTGACTTGTTAATGCATACCATTACGTTATAAATAGAAACTCTTGGTTCTGTCACTTGAAATATGACTCGGGATTTCACATTGAAATGATCAGGTGTGAATTTTAAAGCTTAATCATATTTTGGACTCTTGTTATCACTTAGTAGTTTGTAGGCAGAGGAACATGAGTCGTGGATGCTAAATACACCAAGGGAACACCAGCAAGCACTTTATTTACTTATTTACTTAAAGAGTATTTCGTTGAAGTAACCTTGTTTTGCAAATTAATAGAAATTCCCATGTGAGGTTCAGTTCCTCAAATTGCTCAAATACACATCAGCATACCCTGCCCTCCACTGAATTACAGAGTTCTTCACCAGTGTCCAGGGGCTCCACCATCACTTGCTGCCCACCTCCCCACCCCCAGCCACCTCCACAACCTCCATTCTATTGCCAATGAAGGTCTTTCATTTAGTTTGCTCTTGCATTATGGAGATAAAGAAAATGTTTTTAGCTTCATATAAGAAAAAAAGTCAAATGACTCTCTGAAGTTATTAAAAAAGCAGCTTAGAGTTTCAGTATGTGGTCACATTGTGTTTCCCTCCTGCCTTCAGAGAAAATGAAAGACTGTGAAAAAAGTAATTTCAATGAAAAATCTATTAAAATATAAACATTATGTGCTTCCAAATGATTGTTCCTAGGACAACAGGCATGTTTTAAAGTGAGTCTCCAGAATGACAGAGTTTGCTAATTATTACGTTTGCATGTTAGATGAGGGAAAATGTCTCTTCTGTGTTTGACCACATATGTGAAAATATGTATGTTTGACTTTATCAACACACACACATATAAAAATATACAAAACATATGCATACTTTTGGGGTGAATTTTGTAATTACAAAGGCAATTATTTTTAATTTAAAAAAACTTAGTTCACCATCTAGATGAAATAAAATTTCTATAATCTTGAGATGGTCCAATTTTGCCACATTGAGATAGAGGAATAGCGGTATAATACAGAACCCATAGTTAAAAGTATTTACAGTTAGTTTTACTTATATATGGAAAAAGCAACCCATCCATGGGGCAGAATATGGACCTGTAGATCCTATGTTGTATCCACTGTTTCTCTATTACTAGAGAAACTCTAGTACTCTATTACTTCTCTATTACTATTACTATTTAAGTAATTTAAAAGAGCTAGTCTAAAAACTTGTAACTGGCAGGTGAAATATATGAAAAGATGAGCAACTATCATTTTAAATGAATTTATCAGATTGTTCAAATTTTTTGTACAACTTGATCATTTAGATGATCTCTTAGGTATCTTTTACTAAGAGGAAATGGATACATTTCCTTAATACTTGTCTCAGTGTGAAACATGGCAGCAACACAAGGACACTGGACAGTTTAAAAAAAGACAAATGCCAAGAAATGGTGTCTCATAATAATCATCATGATTATAATATTAATAGGTAACTCATTAGTATGCCCTATGCACCGAATATTCTTCTAAGCATTTTTATGTCTGTTTCCCGAGAGCTGTATGATAATGGTTTTACTGCAGTCATTATTTATATACATAGACTCCAAGGCACAGAGAGATCCTGAAATTTTCTCATGCTTTACCACCTAGGAGGTGGCAGAGGAGTACTTATGTACCCAGGGAATCTGTTTTGTGAAATCACATTTTCTTTAATTGAAATAAATTTAGTGTGTAATGGTATGTATGTTTCAGGTGCATAGCATTGTAATTTGATATGTTTAGACTCTACATTGTGATTCTCACCAAAAGTCTGTTTTCTGTTCATCACCTCACATTTGACCCCCTTTACCTAATCTGCCCACCCTTCAGTCAGTTTCCCCTCTGGTAACACCCATTTTGTTTTCACGACATAAGTTTGCTTTTATTTTGTTACTTTGTCTTTTCACATCTGAGTAAAGTCGTACAGAATGAGTCTTTCACTTTTAAAATCATATTTTAAAGCAAATTACATTGAAGGAACATTGCATTGTAAGTCTGTATAGATTTCAGTTGTGTACCATAATAAAGCAACATCTGTAAATGCTCTATTATGTTCACCATTGAAAGTCTAAATCCAGCCCTCACTGAACAATTTTTTTCTTTTTACTCAGTGCGCTCTCTCCCTTCTCTTCTGGTAACCACTAATTTTGTCTAATAGCCTACAAGTTTTTTTTTTTGGTTTTATTTAGCTTATTAATTTGTTTCTTTTAATAGGCCATTCTTAATCACCATGTTATGATATCTTTCAGAGCAGTGAAAAGATAAAGGAAGAAATGAAAGAGAATGGCATTGTACTGGAGGTCTATATGGAATCTGTGCCTAAGCGAGGCCATGTCATTGTATTTATAGATGATACTCATTTTCAGGCTTAAACTCTTGTTCTTCCATTTATATCTACATTTCCCTTGGGAAAGTTCGCAATTTCTTTTCCTGAGTGTTTTTATTTATAGAAGCTTAGCACCACATTCTTTCTGAGAATCCTTCCAGTGCTGATTATTTCTGTGTTTTGTGGTGAAATCAGCCTTCCTTTTTCCATCACTTTGTCTGTTTGACCGTGTCAACTATTTAAATCTTCACAGATTATAATCTTCATTTTCTGGTTTTGGAGAATACCACTCTATGCTATCAGTTTATGTAGTATCATAGCACTTCCTCTTCTCAGGTTTGTGCCACTTAGATAAATCAGTTTGCGCAGCTACTATCTTTTATGAGAATCAGTGTCATTACGAGACTGCAATGTCCCCAATTTGGCTTGAAATTTAAGGGCCACCGATACATTCAGAGCTGACAAGAGGAGAGTTTCCTAACTGTAAAACTGTGTGGTGTGGCAGGCACCTTACAGAGTCTTAATGTTTTTGTGACGCACAGTGAACTCCCAGTGGCTGCCAGCCCAATTTTTCCGTGGAGAGTTAATGCTCCTTGTTCACTACCACAGATTTAGTCAGGGACACAAACAGGAAATAACTCCCTCCAGAAACAAGCATCTCTCCCTGTAAGCCTTGTGTCCTTCCCAGCTTCATTAGAAGAAAACTCTTGTAGATTTCTTCAAGTACCAAAAGGAAATGAAGAGAAAGTAAGTTACCACTTATTTTCATAAATAGAATGAAATAGTTCATATATATAAATAAATGTATCTCATATATATGAGACTATATACAAATTATACACATAATATATACATATATATAATATATATGGATCTATACATATACATACATGAGTAATATATTTAAGTAATGTATATGCATATGTGTATAGATCCATATTTATTTAAGAGAGTTAGGTGTACTTACACAATTGTTTCCTTTCCATTTTTCCTTTGTTGAATTTAAATGTATAGTCAATTTATTCAGATGAATAGCAAATGGCAATTATTGATTTTGCGGGAAAGCATTGAACTCAGCATGAAGGCAAATAGGACTCTTATTGAAATAACCAGTGCCTTCTGGGATCTCAAAAATTAGTTGAAAATGAAATGAAGTAATCCACAAAAGAGCTAGGATTGTTTAAAAAAAAAAACGAAATGTAAAGTAGTGGCAGAAATAAGGAATGTTTCATAATGGCTGATGAGTTTGAACAGATATTGAACACTGAAGGATATAAATAGCAGTCTGTTTGATGGGTAGATCACGAGGAGTCATTTTCAGTTGTTGTTCATTCATACAGTTAAGAATCTTCATAATCAGAATAATAGCAATGCAGTTGATATTTTTAGACGATTTGTGATTTGTCAGATAACATAACACAAGGTGTCATTTGTTTATCTTGACTGGTTCTGTATCTTTTCAGAGAGATACCTGCATGTATAGATGCTCTAAAGGACACAGATGACCAGGCATGATCCCACCACAGCAACAGATGTGCAAACAGCTGTATATGCAAAGAGTTCTTAAAGCATAGATGAAGGGGAATAGAAGAAAAACGATTTCAGAAGTCTTCGTGGAGGAGGTAATATTCAAATATCTTATAGAATGAAAATGAGTTTTTACCATGCAGACATCTGCTTCAGTCCCACCTTTTTCTGTCTGCTCTGCCATCAGGATAGAGAACACATAACAGTCATGAAGGCAATGAAAGTCTCGATTCATGGTTTATGTTACATATTCTCCACATATTACAGAATCTCAGTCCATAAGTCAAATTAGGAGTCAAATGGACAGTATTGTAGCTATGTAATGTTTGTCTCCTTCGTTGTTCTGTAGACAGACCTACATATGGTCATTGAAAATGTTTTGTTGTAGACGGATTAGTTCTAAACTAAATAAGTTTTTAGTTTTAGACTCTTTTAGACTATTCTGCTTGAGGAAATGAAGTATCCCATCACTTTCTGAAATGGTTTGCTCTCTGGAAAAGTACAGTGTTACTTTTTGATCTCTCTGATTAGTCTTCATAGAAAGTAATTGCATAATGAAATAGATGTGGCACATTAAATGACTATATTAATTGTCGGCATTTGTTCTGAGTGAACCATGGATATCTGTATTCATGTTGGTTTTTAAAAAAGTGTTCTCACTTTGAAAGAGAGTGTGGTGGTTTCTTATAAAACTAAACACACTTATTATGTTATAATCATGCTCCTTGATATTCGCCTAAAGGAGTTGAAAATTTACCTCCACACAAAAAAACCCTCTGTAGATGTTTGCAGCTGCTTTATTTATATTGCCAAAACACAGAAGCAACCAAGATATCCATCAGTAGAGGACAAATTAACTGCAGCACACTGAGACGGTGGAGTCGCACTAAAAAGAAATAAACTAAAGAGTTACGGAAAGTATTGGAGCAAACTTAATTTCATATTACGAAGTTTAAGAAACCAATCTGAAGAGGCCACATAACTATAATTCCAATGATATGAAATTGTGAAAAATTGAAATTATGGAGACATTAAAAATAGTAATTTCAGGTATTGCAGGAAGGGCAAGATGAAAAGGAAGAACACAGAAAATTGAGGAGAGTGTAACTATTCCGTGTGACAAAATAATATTGGATACATGTTATAAATTCATTCGAACTCGTGGAATGTACAAGAGTGAACTCTAATGTCAAGTGTGGACTTTGAGTGATAATGTTTTGTCAGTATAAGGTCATCACTTGTAAGAAATGAACGTGTTTATGTTGCCAGAGGCTCTGCAGGTATAGGGGTAGTGGCTGGATGAAGAATCTCTGTAGCTGCTGTTCAGCTTTACGGTAAACCTAAAATGACTCAAAATATTACCTTTTAGAATTTTAAGAAATAATTCTTATTTGGTTGCACCCTCTACCTCTAAGAATTAGTGTGCCTAGTAAGCACTTTTTATATATTACATAGTGCTTTCTCATTTAATCTGTGTATGGCATAGTATTTTCTTTTGACCACTGAATGGTGTAAAACCAATTATGTCAGGGGTTTAGTACATTATCTTAGTGTTAAGAATCATACTATTTTGGTGTTCTCTTAATCAGTTTTTGATTTCACAGTTTATTCACATAAATTCATTTCATCAGTCAGAATTGTTTGTCAAAGTGGACTATGTACATTAACCTCCAAGCGTTCCCTATTCTAAAACACACTGAAATAATAATGCTGCAATTTTAATTTTACTAAGGTTATTTTACTGATCTCTGTTAATTTTTAATATGTGTTCTTATGTAACTTTATAGATTTATATATTTGACATTGAAATGTATTGCTTATTAGATATCTTTAATTTTCTTCCATATAACTGACTTCATTTCTTTCAACCCTTGGATTAGAGCTCGTTCCTTACCACGTTGACACTGAATGTCTTATAATGATCACATGTCCGCTCTATGGAAGCCTTGTGGTGGCTACTTTACAAATGATTCCACACTGTACTGCTCTGAACTTGACTCTGACATTTCCTCTACTAACTAATGTTATTTTTGTAAGGTTATCATTCCTGTTTGGAAGAGGTAGTATCTGGTTTTTGGTTTGTTTTAAAGGTCATAATTTACATTTATATTAAAGCCTTTACCTGCCTGTGGCTTTTTGTCAAGTTGGGGCTTGTATCGTAATCCCTGTGACTAGCAGAGAAATCACCAATTCTTACCAAAGACATTTATTTCTACACTTTGGGGTGTTAAGTCTGAAATAGGTGTTTTTTTAAAAAATATGTTTACAGGGTATTTTGTTCCTTCCAAGTTCTATTCTGAATGTGTGATTCATTTATTATTTAGAGCTGGACTCTTTCTACTGTCTCTGCAGTTTTATCTCGGCACAACTGCTCTGTGAAAAAGCATTCTTTACCTTTGTTCCAATAGCAATCACCAAATTCTTATTTTTAATTCTTTTGACGTTGGTTTCCCATTTGTCTTTTGCTTGCAAAGTTTCTTTACTTAAATAATGGATGTGGCGCTTGTGCTCCTAAGAAATGGTGCGTTGTTTGAATAAAGGAAGAGAAGACAGTTACAAATAGGGCGATACGGTCATCTGACGCATGCTTTCAGTGTCCTGACTTCCTCCTAATATGTGAGCTAGCCCTGGAACGCTATTGCTGTTGTCAATTCTGAATGTCACGAAAACAATCCTCGTCACTAACCATAGTAACACACCCTTGTTCTAAACACCTACTATTAGAGTTCAGTAAAGGGGACCTAGGAATTAGATTGAATGAAATAGACATATTATATATGAAATTTTAAGCCAGAGGTGTAAGTCAAAGGGACCATTAGTACCTGGGTTCTGTCACTCTCATTCCCATTGACTCTTGTGAAGTTGGTGATGATGTTACTTTATCTTATTTGGCTCGATCTCAGTCCCTTTTGACCACATCTAGCCCCTTCAGTGTGTGACCATCTACTGCTGTGTGACTCTATGACATTATCTCGCTCTAAAGCTCCAATTCTTGTCAGAGAAAGTATTGCCAAAGTTGAGTGTTCAGAATGGGAGCTCTTTGGGGCCTTTTGACCATGACTGTGTTTGAGTGATAGTGATGACACTGCTGCAAGGTAATGAGGACACTAACCAGGTTAATTAAGGAAGCTCTAATAAACAAAGAGCATGAAAAGAGAAATGGTGCTCTGGGTTCCTCTTCAGGAATAGTAGCAGATTATATTTTCCATTATTTGTGAGAACATTGTGTTTGCATAGTATATCAAGATACACTCACCAGAAATTTTCCTGTCAAGCCTTCTCCCAGGAAGCATTGTATTTTGTTATTCCATCAAAATGGCCGTTTTCCTACCTTTTTTTTTTTTTGGCCAACAAGACATGCTGATTTAATTTGTGTGGAAAGATATAGCAGGTTCTTAGCACTGTCTATTTAGGAAAGAAGTAGAGAGTTAGCAAAAATGGTATAATGAATAATGGGACAGGAGAGAAAAAGAGAAATTTATCATTAAATGCACAGTTAAAGAGGCAATCTATTAGTAATGGATCTAAAATCAGAAAGACATTTCAAACTGGATACAATAAGTTAACACATTAGAATAAAGAATCCTGGAATTTCTGGAACCTGTTCTTTCAGTGCAGCTGGTTGAAGGTTATTACCAGTGTCTTAGAAAGAGAGAAGAGAAGAGACTGAATTCATAACTATACCTTCATCATGGTTAGAACTCTAACTGTATCTAGTATCTGATAATCGTTCTCACAGAAAAAAAGGTGGCTTCTGGTGAATTATAAACTGAACCCAACATCAGCTGTTGCAAATGTTCTTGAGTAATATTTAGCTGCATCAATGTGTTTTTGAAATTAACATCATCTACCCTACCCCTTCTGAATTTAATCCTAGTGACTCCTGCTAGATTGTCCAGAACAAACTGACAGGAACCAAAAATGTGTTTTCCTAATTTTTACACCAGTCTAAGATATTATCATATAATATAGAAGTTACTGTATATCTTATGATATAAGTGCTCATTTATTTATTCCTTGAATGAACATCTCCAGAACACCAGGCACTGACTAGAAATGCCGATTCAGTTCTTACAGTGATGCGGCTTATACTTTTAAGAATTTATGTTAATGAAGGCAGACATCTAAACAGATGATCACAATACGACCTGTTAAAAGCTGACAATATTTGCGCAATATTTTGCAGTGCCTTTTCTTGTAGTTTAATATGTCCTCTGTTCAGTTTCCACATATTGTCCCTGGATTGATCTTAATAATTTCCCTTGTAAAATATGTGATGCACTATCTTTGGGGACAATTCAAACTAGCTTCATTTGTACTCAGTACAAATGTATTAAATGTTCTGTAATACACCCTCTATCCTTGATATTGTTACCTAAATTAATGACAAAGGGAATCTCATGGTGATATTTATTTGAATTTCCCTGATTGCTAATAGTTTGGTTATGTTTCTTCTTTAGTAAAATACCTATTCATATATGCTACCATTTTTTGAGTGGGTAGCTTTTGCTTTCATTAATGATTTTTAGATATTTTTAATGTGTTCTTGAGAGTCATCTATTTTTGGTTGTGATGAACATAAATATATTCTTTCATTGGTAATGGTCCTTTTACTCATTTTTTGTTTCATTTGATGGAGAAAAATTCCTAATTTTAGTATAGATAAATGTATTAACATAGCTAAGTAAATTTTTAAAAGATTCTCTTGACTGCTGTACACTAAAGCACAAGTTATAAGAATTTAAATTTCAACTAGTATTTTATTTTTATATTAAGATTATAGTATAATTATGTATATTGATGTCTTTTTCATTTATGTATTCACTATTGAGTAATGATTTAGAGCTCTGTCTATTTACTTGTTACTCATTTTCTCAATGATCCATTGCCCTACTTTTGTCATATGTTCAATAAATACCTAGTTCTGTATTTGAGTTCTGTCTTCTACAGTGATGAATTTGTTATCCTGCGCCCATGGTCACACTATAAATTTCAATTTATTCATAAATCCTGCTATTTTTTAAGGAAATTTAATTTTGGTCTTTCTCCTTAAGAATTATGCTGGTGGATTTTGAGTAATATTCCCTTTAAATGTAGAATAATAGCATTCCATTTATGTATTTGTTGATATTAGATTTGGAGTTACACTGAGTATTTGGATGAGTCTTGGGGTAATTGTCATAATATGTATTTTTGTCTGAGAATTCAAAATATATCTTTATGTAATTCTTTTCTAGTATGATCTAGTCAGGGTTTATAATTTTACCTATAGAATATCTTAACTTTGATGCATTCGTAGATAATTAATTTTTCCTGAAAACATTATAAACACTACTTTTCCTTATCATTTTATGCTTCTACTTCATTACTGCTACATAAAATGCAACCTATATTTTAGCAGGTGTTATAATCAACCACCTTGATAAATGCTATTTAAAATTATTTTGTAGTTTCTTTTGTTATTCAAATTACCTGAGGGAGGATCCATCATTGAAAAGTGGTCTTTCCTCTTGCAAAGTGGAGAGAGAGGAGACACCAAAGAGAGAGGAGTGTCAAATGATGACCTGGTAGGGGTGAGTTTCAGATCCTCCCCACAGAGCAACTAGGTATTTACCTATTCTCTAGACACAAACACTGAGGAAAAGCAGGCACAGAGGCTATAGAGACATAACAGTGATTGCAGCCACAAGGGGTAGGCAAGTATGTCAAAGTTCAGAGCTACACCATAGATTCGAGATTCAGGCTGCAGCAGAGGGAGTAGAGCCATGGGAAGAAAAGGGCCTCCTGGATAGTCACTCCAAAAGCATCAGAGAGCCTGTCCAGCAGACCAGGACACGAAGCCAGGGAGGATGGTCTTGGCACAGAGTAGAAGGACAACCAGCACCCGGGTGGTATGCGCAGAGCCCATGCAGTGAAATTGTATCAGGTGCCACCAAAACCGGAAGGAAGCTGGGGGAATTCCCTGCCCCCACCCCTCCCACCAACATATTGTGCCAGACTCAGGACACTCCCACTGGATATCCTACCCACAGGCTTAAAGGAAGAAGATAGTCTCCCAGAAAGGAAAAACCTATAATGGTACGCACTAGCACCACCCTGTGAGTGGAGGCAGAACTGCAGCCTGATTGCCAGTGGTGGGCCATTAACAAGTTAATTGTTACTGTTTGGATCTGGGATGTTGGGGAGTGGCCCTACATCCCCCACACAAACTTCAATTCCACAGGCTGATCCCTTGGGTTCGCCTAACACAGGGTTCACCTAAGAACTTCAACAAATACAACCAATGGTGACAACGCAAAACTCAAGAATTCCCAGTATTCATATCAAGATCCAGGCTTCTCTTGTGCAGGCTGATACCCTACACAAAGCCATCACTGCAGGGAAACTGAACCCACAGGAATAGCAACAGAATGCCAAACAGACATATATGCAAAGTGATGGATCCAATTAAAACCTCAGAGGAAAATCTGAATACAGCAGATGCATACAGACTACCTGAGAATGAATTTAGGGAAACAGTGATAACATACTCATGGAAAGCAAAGTGGAAATAAATACAGAACATACTACTTTTGTCTTAGGAGCAAAAAGCCCATATAGAATATATTTGATAAAGACCAAAGATGGGTTATCAAAGGCATCATTAAATTCTGTCTCACAGAGAGATCTACACATATACTTCAAAAATACAAGACCCTGGAGCTGACAACACAGCATAACATGTTTGTTTTTGGCAAGGTATGCTGAAAATTATAAAATAGAAATTATAAAATGATATTATTATTCTGTGGTCTCACAGTGTGCAATTACAGGATTGGAAGAGAGAGAAATTTAATTTTTTTTAACATTCCACTGCAATGCTGGCTCAATACCCCCACCACATTCCTGATAAAAAAAATACTCAATATTTTCTTAGGAAGAATCACCAAATAGCAATCTTCAATTCATCCATTTTTCATGTTTGCTGAAACTATCTTTTAGTTTAGGACAAAGGAAATGGTGTGATATTTAGCATGTTTATAAGAGTCAGACATTTCCCTTAAAATCAGATAAAGAGAGAACATATAATTTATTTTAATTATAATCTAATCCAACTTTCTCCAAACTTTATATTCTGGTTAGCAGAAAAGCAAAGTAATACAAAATCCTAAAATTCTAATATGACATACCTATCTTTGAAAATTTAAAAGAACCTTTGTACTTTTACTTCAATGTGCTGGATAAAAATGCTCAGTAGTTCAGAAAACCAATCTCCCATCTCCTGTTCTTCCTTCTCTCATATACTTTTAAGAGACCAACACAAAAGAGAAACTGGGAATTCTCTTCCATCCCTTAGAATCTTTGGGACAGTGTCTCTTATTGCCCTGATTTCTGTTGGATATTAGATCTGAGTTGATCTTCATTGCCCTGTTCAGAAATATTGACAAGGCTGTGTTCAACTGACCTAATCTCTAGTCCTATCAGCCCCAGTTTCGGAGGTCTTCTCCATGGCAAGAGAGATAGAACCAGCTCAATCTCATTGTAGCAATCCTTTCTATCACATTTCTTGAACAATTACTTCTCTATTTCTGAGACTATTTTATATCTCATGAGCAATTAGAGGGAATGATGAACCTCAATTCTTCCCTCACAAGATCTCATCTTACATGGCCAAAGATTTTATGAGGAAGCCGTAAGTAATCTAACAGAGTCCCAACAGGGTGAGCAGGTACAAGAGTTAATATCTTTTATTACAATCAGATATTAATACAAATCCTTTTTAAGCTAAAATCAGAAGAGAAATTGGGCTGGGAACTTACATAAACATGAGCACATTTCATAGTGAGGGGTGCCTCATTGTTTCTGTCAGTCTTCTGGGGTCAAATGGACAAATCTTCTAGCTTCATTTTTTGTTTTGGTTATTCCTTATGTAAAACTGTGGTCTAGTTTTTTCAGCATTGTCCTTCATAAAATGGAGGAATTAGAAGATCCTTCTCAGTGCAACACTGTTAAGAGTACTCTCATTTATATCTCTTCTATATTTTAATCCCTCCTGCCCCAAAGGCAGATAAATACTCCAAATCAACCAAGTTTGATATATTAAACTAAAATAATGCAAAATGTAAAACAGGAAGTTCTATTTAGAAATTTGATGTGGGGGCACACATTTTACCTAATACACTAAAGAAAATTATGGAAATTTTAGAAATTATAGCATTTTCTATAGAACTTTGTGAATTAAGGTGTCCAGAACTCACAGCCATTAAAACAATAGAACCAGGTACCAAATTACTTCTCTAATTCAGTTTTCTCTACATGCCAAACATGACAATAATCCTCATGGTAATTTATTTTTAAATAGATTTAGTTAACTTTTTATAGAGGTCAGTTTTCTTTAGGATTGCATGTCTCCATTACAAATGACAAACTTTAATTCTATAAGCAAATAACCATTAAATTTTATAAGCAAGTATTACAAGGAAAACTAAACTTCATTAAGGAAGACCAGGGATAACTTAAATACTTATGAAAAACAAATATTCACCGTACCACATTCCACACACACAGAAACTCACACACAAACTCACGATTCTAGAAACATTATCCAATATTATATGAAAGCTATAACAACCAGAAATATGTTTAAATATCATTAAACACAAGGGATCAAAATTAGCAGCTTGTGTTTATTAAAAGATGTCTTTCAGGAAGTAAAAAGAAAGCTATCTTATAGAGAAGATATTTACATAAATAATTGAAAGTCAGCTTACAGACAAAGAGCTAATATACTCTTCTAAGAAAGCAAAGGTACAGGCAGGAATGAAAGTGACTAGAGGCAGGCAGACAGGGCAGTGCAAGGATGATGAAGTATTTCATTTAATTGTTAATCTTAGTTGTTCTTCTAATCCCAGCATGTAAACACAGGACCTTGGGATGAATGTGGACTGCTCCCAATTACTACACGACTAAAATACCCTTATTACTCAGGAGAAAAGACAATATCCTTAGCATGGGATCTTCTCAAAGGAGAATATTTAAGCACCAACAATGGTAAACAAGCAAATTTAAATTAACATTTTTAGTTTACTCCAGCTGCCATGGCAAAGACTACATACACACTATGAGTTAAACAACAGAATTTATTGGCTCACTTTTGCTGAGGCAAGATATGTGAAATGAAGGTATCATCATAGTTGTTTTCTTTGAAGAATTGTGTGAGGTTATCTTGCTCCATTTGATGTGGTTTCTAGTGGTTGGTTGGAATCTGTTCCTTTCCTTGACTTGTGACAGCTTAACTCCAGTTTCACATCCACTCTCCCTAATTCTCTCTGCCCCAATTCCCCCAACTTTTTGTAAACAACAACACCACTTAATACTGGGTTAGGGGCTTACCCTTCTCAGTATGACCTTATTTTAATTGAAGTAATTGCATCTAAGATGACCCTGTTTCCAAATAGTCTGTAGATACTAGGGTTAAGATTTCAATATAGAAATTTTTTTTGCAGAGGACTTAATTCAAGTCATGGCAATCATTAAGAAAATACAAATTAAAACCAGAGTGAATTAACTATACACATTGGAAAAGAAACAGGGAATATCAGATGTTGCTAAGGATAAAAAGAAACTTGGGAATGCCCTGGTGGAGCAGTGGTTAAGTCAATCGCCTCTGAAGGAGTGCAAACTACATAATATTAAAACAAGTTCTATGTGGGGTGGGAGGGGAAGCCAGCAGTTTGAACAACTAAGTGGAAATAAAGACAACAAATGTTTATTCTAATATTATAAAAATGAATAAAAAAGGAACTGGACTTGTCAGCATGTAAATTGATTGTCTCTTTGAAAAATGTGTTGGCAATAATTATTTAAGCCTCAATGTATGTATATAGAAATAAAACTTTAAGTTATATGTTCAAAATATGTATCTGGGTTCACTTAAATAAATGTTCAGTAGTGCATATAACAATATCACTTTTAATAGTTCCAAAGTGAAAGCAGCACCATTTCAATCAAGGAGAGAATAGATACATACATTATGGACTAATCATATTACTAAATAATTTACAACACTGAGAATGAACCAACTGTTGTCATCAGCAATAGTAAGGGGAGATCACTCAGATACAATGTCTAATCAAATAAACCAGATTCAGAATAATGTGTGTATAAGTATGCTTATATGAATTTATAGTGAGGCAAAATTAATCTAGTGCATTAGAGGTTTTATAGTAGTATTTCTGGACTTGCGAGGAGCATAAATGACTAGAAAAAAGATACGAAGTGTATGGTCTGCTTCCTAATTTGCTTATAATTACTGGAGTTCATAAGTTCTATGATTATTTAGTTGCCTTTCATTATCGTACTTCATTAAAATTTATTTTTAAAGTAGATGATTTTTTATCAACTTAATAACTGTTCTGTTTACACTTTATTAAGTAAATCATATTGAAGGAGGAGGCTGATAGAAAGTGTACCAGTTGTAGAGACTGATGAAGCATTAATTAATTTTTTAAGGTTTAGATTTTATTAAGTAAATTTTGTTGAGTATAAGATACATTTGTAAAGTCAACTCAGTTTTTTGAAGTAAACTCATTTTGTAGCATAGCAAATATGAAACATATGAAGTGCACATAGGAATTATTTTGCATATATGTATTTTTGAGTTGTTTATGTGTTTATGTATTTTCCTAATTTTAGCCAAAATATTTTTCATTCTTGCCTGATTTTTGTTTTCCACATACATAATTGAAATTAACATTTAATCAATGTATGCTGAAAGTTTACTGTAGTAGTTTTGCTGATTTGCTTTGATGTCTCTTTAGTAGAAACACAAGCAGAAGGAAATACTGTAACTTATTCACCAACATCTAATAATAAGGGATGAGTCCACTGGAAAGTAGAATTTGAACTCAGATCACGAACTGTCTCCTGTACCATGCTCTCTGAATCCCCAGTCCCACCTTTCTCACTTTCTGTTTTTCAAGTATAATTTTAAAGCTCTCTTTCCCTTTCTAAACTCTAAGCTCTTTTACTGAAGAAAACACATAACTTCAAATAAATTAGGTAGCATGTTTGAACTGATAGAGTATATTAAATGTCTTCTTTAACACAGGCGCGCGTGCGCGCGCGCGCGCGCACACACACACACACACACACACACACACACACACACACACACAGTACTTCTATTGGCAAAGCCTTTATTTAATCATAAATCCTCTTCAAAGCCTAAACATCCAACTGAAGCTAGCTGCAGGCAGAGCTATTTTTGTAGTTTTGAAACTTATTTTTAAAACTTGTTAATTTTCGGCGATCAGCATTTTTTCAAGTTTAGAGTCTTTTTTTGCCTTCTTACCAATATTGAATAAATAAAAATATGTAGCATGTACTATAATATATTTATAATATATATATATATACTATTGAAACCAAGCTGAAAAGATCTGGATTTTTAACTTTTGTATACTTTTTGTTATTGTCCCTGTTAACGTGCTGCTTGTCTAACTGTCACGTCGATTTCTGTGACAGGTTTTCTTTATTTTCAGATCAAAACATACTCCCAAATGAATTGTGAATATTGGCAGGGGATCGATATTACTAAATTAAAAATAAATCGTAGCCCATCAAGAATGAGCCATTTCCTTTGATTAGTGAAGTAAGGAAAGGTATTCTCTTTTCTAGATGTCTGCTCTTGTGAGAGTAGGAGCTAAGGTAATATGATTTGAGTTGTTTGACTATAAATATTAGGAAATAATTCACAGTATGTCAGTGTTGACCTCCCACATTCAATAGCGAGTGTGGAGTAGTCTAGCGAATCACTTAGCTCGTTCTTTCTGTTGGTTGAAAAATTCCTTTAAGAAAAAAAGTCACGTAGTTCACTCCTTTAAATTCAGTCTAAGCGTATGAGTCAGTCAGCTTTTGAAAATGAGTTTTGTCTAGTGTTGTCCCCTGAGTACAGCCTTAAAACAAAGTTGAAAAATACTTACATTGTTTTTAGACAGACTCCGTTGTTTCCAGAATTTCCAGTAATTCTGAAAAGAAGGCAACTTTATAAAAGTACTATCTACTTACAATATGAGAGTTCAACTATTTTTCTTTAAAAGAAGAAAAGAAGGCTGATTTGTCTGTCAAGTTATTCAGTGGATAGTGATTGAGCATTGTAGTGTAATTCTGATGCAGGTGTTGGACATACTAAAAGGCGTTTTTACCCTTTTTTCCTCCAGACATTTTAAGTCTTACTGGGATATGGCTGCCACCTTGTCCTTAATCTGTATAGTCTGCTTTTCATACTCTCTTCTTAACCATTGAATTTGTCAATTCAAAGGTCTTTTCTTCCCTGTATGTCAAGAATGGTAGGACAGAAGACGTGGTAAAAGCATGGAGGTAAAACTTTACTGTGTAAAATTTTCTCTTAAGGTCAAGAAGAATGAAAGTAGGAAAAAAATTCTTTATATATAAATTTTAATGTCAGTCAGTACTATTAAGCTCAAAACTTTAAAGAACTAAAAGGAAAAGTATCTTCAACTTGAAGGAATGTTATCTTAGATAAATAGCTTACAATCGCCTAAAATAGCTATACTTTAGAGAGACTCCATCATTGTGTGAGATGACACAAACCTTCTATGTTTAGAAGTTGATTTTCTGAACTTTTCAAGATGAAAGCAGACCGGAAGCAGTGCAGACTCAGATTTCCAGCCAACTATCACAGTAATAGCTGTTTGCCTTTAACGTAAGCGATAAAAATCACAAATCAAATCACCTGAAGGAAAAACCAAGAATAAAAAGTTTAATTTTCTTTTTTATTATCTGAGGAGAGTACTAGGGCAACCCACAAAACCAGATGAAAACACAGAAGCAAGGTGTCTCACGTTGACTTCAAGGTGGAGTACTAGCAGAACTCTCATCTCTGCTAAAATTTCCTGGGTTTCTTTCTCTTTTCTTTTCTGGATTAAAACCATAGTTTATTACTTCTTCCATTATGTCGCATGGCTAGCTGTTTCTTCTTTTTTTTCGGTAATTTTAAATATTGAAGTGATACTGCATTATAGCAAGATATGTGTGAAATATATGTTTCATTTTTTACATAAAATTGTCTGCATTGTGAAAAATGGCTGCGGGCCTGATAACTTTGCACTTAAGATTCAAGAAGATAGTCTTTCAGTTTCATTCAAAAACTGGGAGAAGGACTCAGAATGTCCTACTCTGAATTATCTTTATGCCCTTACAAGGAGGTGGATGCATTGGAGGCCGGCAGTGACCCAGGAGTATGTGAGTTAGGGATGGGTGTTTCAGGGCACACACAGTGCTCTTACGAGAAAATTTAAATAGGCATGCCTTGGTGCAGTAATGGTTAGGCACAGTCCACATACATTCCAAAGTCCCTGGTTCATGTCCTGGGGCTGGTGGGAACAACCAAGATGAATAACTAAGTAAAATGCTCTTCCTCTCTCTTTCTGCCTGTCTACCTCTGCTTACCTTCATTCTTGTCTGCACCTTTCCTTTAACAAAAATATTGCATGTATTAGCTAAATATTGTAGGGGCTACCTGAAAGAGCATTGAATAGGAAAATAAATGGATATTTGAGTCATATTCTGAATAATTTTGCTGCATTTTTAAATATGTCCACCTCTCTATGCTATCAGGTAAACTTTGATTTAATAGAGCTTTATGATGAAATTGGAGAAAAAAACTTGTAATGAGGAGACAGTCCAATGTAGGTAAAGTCCAGGCTTGCAATCAAGAGCTGAATGAGTAACTGAAGAATCATAGGCCAGAGCTATTTTGGAACCATTAGCTCAAAATCAAGGCAACCGGAGCCACAGTCAAAATCTGAAGTCAAATATCAGGAATGTGCAGCTGAGAAAAAAACAGAGAGAGATATTTGGGCTTGAGCAGGTTCAGATGAATCTAAGAAGGGAAGCTGCCTGTCCTATGTGCTGTCAACACAGGGCTCAGCAATGGAGGCCAGCCAGCCTTGTTCAAAAGGGGTAGCTGTGAAATACCATCCTCCAGAACAAAATACCCAAATAAGCAAAATAGGCTTCTCTTTACTGATTGACTCATCACATGGTATCTTCAAATTCTAAATAAAAAAGCAAAAATTATCAAGCTTTTAAAGCAAAGCTTCATCAATTCATGAAATTGATAATGTACCCAAAAAAGGATGCACTTACGTTAGGTAAGTATTCACATAATTCTCATGGCAACAGAGACAGTTTATCTTGATAATGGTAGGTATAAGAGAAGAGGCATGTAATATTGAAGAGCTAAAATGGAACAGTGGATTGAGGCACAGAATGAAGGAAGGTTATTAAAAAAAATCCACCTTTTTAAACAATGAGATTGTGGTCTAATAGAGCTTGTAATGGAGGATCAGGACCAAATCTGTAATAGACACAGCTGCAGAATCTGATAGAAGATAAAAATCTTTCAAAAAACTAACTTGCTGGTCATCTATTGTTGAAATCAGTGATCTTTCTTTTAGCCTAGAATAAATATATTGATTTGATGTTTTTATTGTTATAGTCTATAACCATTAAACAAAGCATTACTCACTTATCAGTATTTTCTTATCTGTAAGTATTCTAGTACTTTATACATATTTTGCATTATGTATGCAACTAATTGAATAACACTATACTCATTTACCAGTATATTTTTAATTTACTTTCATTTTTGGACTTGATTAAATTAAATTTTGATTTCTGTTTAGTTTCTTCAAACCAGTATCATGAAAATTTTATCCAATTTGAGGATCATGTGATTTTTCTAAAAGATTCCATTTTATCCTGCTTCTAAAGTATATTTTGTATCTTGGTATAGCTCAGTTGTACCTTATGCAATTTGAGGTAGCAAAAATAGTCTTATGTGATTGAATATGATGTATGTTTCATAATGAAGCTCTTAAGTAACTCATTGATTTCCAAGGTAAATAGGTTAGGCTGTTTTTTTTGCTGAGCTGTGTTGAATGCCTCTGGGATGAGATATCATTTAATGACTGTGTATGGGTATTGCCACTGGGAAAAGGAGCATCTCTTTGGACTATAAGGGGTTGTAAGAGCCATTGTGTCATTCTTACAACTTGTCTGCCTTTGGAGGATTCTCTAGAGGTGTGAAGAAATGACAGAAAAAAGATGCTAATGAGAATAACACCTCAGATAGTGAGGGAGTAGTTGTAACTGACCCAACACATACTGTGTCAGTGATATCAGCAAACTGTAGGTAAGGAGGTTCCTCCAGAGTCTGCTCAGGTAAGGTCACTCCTGGTCCTGTTCTCCTCATGTTCTTGTCTTATCCCCTATAAATCACAAACATAATACAACAAAATACAACATAAATGTCTATACATAAAGCAGTTGTGTGTGTGTGTGTGTGATAGGGGTGGAGGAAGAGAGACAGGTTGACTTAACTAGATTCTTTCTAAAAGGCCAGTCAAATAAAACGACAGTCTGTATTCCCTTCACCAAGCATACAGGTGCCCACGATACATGGGTGACTCCTGCCTGTAGTTACTCGCTAGTAAACCGACACTGACAGCACTTCCGCTCTCGCTTCACCTCTATACAGATACTTAGATGGTGGTGCTTTTTCCCTGAATTGACTTGTAATTAAATGACATAATTAGTTAAATATATAAAAGTCAAGTTATGTTTTTTATATTCTGAATGTCACTGTATTTGCACTCAAGTATAAAGTAGAGTTGGTGTTTCTAGGAAAGCCACCGAGAGTATTATTGGGTTTTGTCATTACAAATGGCATTTCCAGAGCCTTTTTGTCACTTTTTGTTTTGTATTGAGGCAGTAAATATCTTTAGAGGTAAAAATCTTTAATTCATGAAATTATTTCTTCTTGCTTAGCTTGCTATCATGTTTCTGATGAATCCTGCTTTTGGAATTGCTCTTTGTAATGCATTCATCTGTAGATGAAGTAAAGCTTCCATACTGCGGTGATCATTAACATATAAAGTAAAACTAGCTCTAGCCTGGACATAGTAGTCTTCTCAGTTTATGCTTGGTTTCAGCTTAAGAAATGAAACATTGCTGGTGGGCATAATTCCAGTGTTTTTCTTTGTCTAGCATCCCCTGTTTTATCTGTGACAGGTGAAATAGATGCTACTTGGTATCTATTTTCTGATTCTTCGATTCCTTGATGTACTGAAAATTTACAATTCCAGAGCACTCTAATAGAGAGTTCTCGTCTCCATTAGTACTTAAGTCCCTCTGCGTTGGGAACTAGGCCACTTGTATGAAAGATTACCCATAGTGTTCTCCAGCTTCAGAGAACTCATTTGCTACTATGTTTATTAATAAATATGAAAACAGATAAGATAAATTAAAGACACATAATAGAATGTCTGCACAAAAATAATCACTGCGTTAGAGATGATAAGAACAGTTAAGGCATCATTGGTCTTCCAAGACAATGAGATGACTATTTCATGCAGCAGGGATATATGAATGGTTGTATTATTTTCTTAATCCATTAGTGTCCGTCTCAGATAAAATTACCATCCTTCTAGATGCTTGCCAAGAATATTCTTCCTTTCTTAGTTTTCTTAAATTTTAATATGTATTTATTGTGTTTTGTAAACTTGGAGGTACTTGCAGCAGGCTGAGTCATTGTCTATTTGATAGATGCCCAGTTGTCGCCTCAGGTATTTGGGGGCTGTCCTATTTAGCCCAGCAAATGGCATGATATAAAATACCTGCATTTTATTATTGTTTTCTCAAAGTATTATATGCCATTTTTGCAATCTGAAGAAAAAGATGTAATTCTCATAAAACCAAGTGATTTTTGAGAAATTACTTAATCTATACTGTCTGTTATGATAGCGTTTCTGATTTATGCTCTGTTTTAGATTTGAAGGCAAAAATGAATTACTTTTTTGTGACAGTTAAAGTTAAATCAATGCATAAATTGGTTCTTAAGTTATGAATAAATATGATTATGACTTAATATATATTACTACATTGCTTTACTCTCTTTAGAAGAAAATAAATTGATATATAAGGAAGGTTAATGCTGTCAACTGCACATTACTACACTAACTTGTACTAATTTTTTAATTGCATCTTGCCTTTTTTTTCCCCTGAAAGTGTTAGCTGACCAAGAGTGAGTACTAGTCCTACTCAAAAGACAAAGATCAGCAGTGAGTCACCTCTTACATGAGAGAATTGATTAGCTCATCCTTCTGTGAGTTGCTGCTTGAGGAAAAAGCAGATTTGTCTAAATCAAAGGAAAATGATTACATTGATTTTTATTGCAAACTTGAGATTAATTACTGATGTTCTTATAAAGGTTACATGCTCTTTGCCAATTTTTGTGAGCATCCTGAAAAATAAATGCATAATTGCAGAAAACTGCTACACCCTTAAGAATATGAAAGGGTAGAATAATGCCTAAGACCCAGACTTACTTTTACTTCACTGTTTCCTGCCTACAGTATTTTGTTTTGATTTTCACTTTTTAATCTCACTTCAACTTTCTAGTGGTGTCATGGGATTGCTATTCTTTGCCTAAGCAAGAAAATGTAAAGACAGTTCTTCACGTGTAAAAACAGAAAGAAGTAACTCTCTGAAACTGGTGAATTTGACAAGGCTTTTCCACGTATTCAAGCAAGTTTAAGTAAAAAAATTATTCTTGGTTTTTCAGAACAGAAAAGTTGTGAATTATGTTAAAACAAGTGATGTGCCGGATACTGTTCTTTAGCTCACTCCTTTTCAAATTTTGTTAGTAAACATCAAAAGTTTTCAACACTTAGAAATAATTATTTTGATTCTAAAATCTAAAGTCCAGATTGTTTAACTTCATGATTTCAGCAGAACCTTAAAAAGGAGCTTTGAGGTATTTGCCTAAAGGAGAAGTAGGAGAAGAGAAATAATCCCTTTGAGATACCATTAATCTCCTATGACTTCCAGGATCTAAATGGGAATAAATGGAATCCAAAACCTAAATGGGAATAAATGGGAGATGGGAAGAGGGATAAGAACTCTGGGAAAAAAATGTGAGACATTCTGAAGGTGTGTCTTCACTATTTAAGACCAGGACAGCAGATGGTATCCATGATTCATTGAAAGCAGCAAATACGTATCATAATCACATGTGTTGAGGTGCTCCTATGTCCCTTTATAACTTCTTTTAGGATAAATAAACTTAAATATTTTGAGTTTCAGTGGTAAGTGATCCAACATTTATCAGTATTATATGAATCCATCCAAGAACAGAGAAAATATTACTGCAGAAAATATTCTATTACAGGCCAACATGAAAATATTTCTCAGTCATCAATTTTTGATAGTAATAGCATTTTAATGGGAGAAATTTATATTTTAGACTTTTTTTGTTTCTTTTCTTTATATTGCTAAATGTATTTCAAGGCATTACTTTTGTATCTCAGCCTGAGTATTTCACACCACACTCGCCACCTGAGTTCTGAAGTCCTTGCCCACCATTTTTCCTTTCCCCCTTTCTTCCCCTCATCCCAACTTCCTGTAACTTATCTAGTGTCCTGCGAATTTTGAAATGTGTCTGTTAATTTGTTTCTTTGTATTCCACATATGAGCAAAATCATTCCCAACATACCTTTTTCTTTCTGACTTATTTCACTTGGCATGATCCCCTCCAGTTCCATCCAGGCTGTTTAAAAAGCACAATTTCGTCTTTCATGGTAGGTGGTAGACTCCATTGAGTCCGCAGAACACAGATTCTTCTCCAGTCATCTCGATGATATTTAGGTGGTTTTCATGTCTTGCTAGTGTGAACTCTGTTCCTATGAATATAGGGTTGCAATATTTTTTCTGATTAGTGTTTTAGTACTTAAAGAGAAGAATTTAAAACATCTGGTTAGAAGATTTAACCTAAAAAAAATCCCTGTTCCATGTATACTGTAGAGGAGTATATGTTATGGTCAAGATGTTTGCAAGTAGTGTTTTAATGATCATCCTCCCACCCTTGTACTGTTGCTGACATATAATTGACAATATTTATATTCTATAAAATCAGTTACAAGACAACTATGTTTATTTTTCAGTCAGTCATGTTTCAGGAGATTTTTTAAAAAGACCTTTATATTTATCACTGTACTTACTCCTTGTGTTCTACATTACTGTAAAACTTGATTTCTAACTGGTAGGTTTTTATTCCTCCACCATAATAAAATAATTAGGATTTCTTACTGTGCAGTTATATTTTTTTTTGTTGTTTCAGATGTCTTTATTTAAGGCATTTCTTTGATTTCAAATGTCTGCATGTTCTAATACTATTCTTTCTGGAATAGAATTCTTGATTGACAGGCATTTTACTTCTTTGAGTACTTCAAAGGTTTAATTATGTTGTCTTCATTCCTCAGCCATAATTTTTAAGACATCTTGAAATACTTTATGCTTTCAAGTATTCCTCTGTCACATTCTGGTGGTAGTTCATTAACCTTTGGAAAATATCTTGCAGAACTTGAGCACTATTAATTTTTGAATTTTTGTCATAATTCAGATTGAAGTTGCATAATTTCTATTGACATATCCTAATGTTCATTTAATATTTCTGTCTCATATTTGTATGTCCATCGAAATAATAATCTAACACTGATAAACATGATTTTGCAGCTGGCTTTTCTGTTTGATTCTTTCGTAAAAATTTCTAACCTCCTTAAATCCCCCATGTGTTCAAATATGCTGCCCAACTTCTCACCAATTAGTTCAAAAGTTCTGGTTTAATCACTAGAATGCTGGGTCATCTCTGAGTCTGGTTATGTTGACTTAATACTCTCTTAACAGTGAGTGCACCCTTTCTTGCTTTTTTCATGTCTGATACTTTTTGATTGCGTATTGGATATTGTGTGTAAAAATAGTAAGAGTAAGATAAATAATACTCATCCCTGAAAAAGAGCATATTAATTCTTCTTCTAAGCAATTAAAGTAGCAATTGAGTCCATCTAGTCTGTAAATTAGGTAGGTCAGGATTTTGTGGCTTTAGTTATATTTAGTTTATGCAGTTCAGTTATTTTTTTAGGGCAGAATCAGAAACTTCATTTTATCAAGCTTTGAGCTCTGAGGACTGGAAATTTTGTCTAAAAGGTTCTGTCTTATTTCAACTACTTAAACTTGTTCCATGTGTCTGTACTGTAGGACTGCCATTTCCAGTGCTGCTGGTCTTTCTCCAGTGGTAGATTTGACTTTTGTTTGACCCTTAAGGGAACTTCCCAAAGCTTCCTGTCTTTTTGATAATCTGGGAATGTACCAGATGTCTATGACATAGCAAATACCAAGCTTAAGAAACAGAAGTTGATTAGTATTTACACTAGCTGAGAATCCTGAAGGAGAAGGGCTTCACCTGTCTAAGGGTGGTAGTGAATGGATAATAAGAGAGATGACAGAGTTGCAAAAGTGATTTATTAATGCATGAATTAGGAAGAAATTACATTTCACATGTTTTCAGCATGTTTATTGAATATGAACCCTGACCCTGGCAAATACTGCCAAAACAGAACTTTTTCTTTTAAAAGGTGTTAGTTGAATTAACATTGGTTTATAGCATCGTCTAAGCATATGTAACATTCTATTCGTATATAATTCGTATATAACATTCTAGCTTAATTATATAGTATATAAAGTACATTGAATACCATATTATAATCGTCACAAAAAGTCTTGTTTCCATTCACCACCTTGGAGTTGGATCACCTTTGCTAGTATTTCCCACCACCCATTCTCCTGCCCTCTGGAGACCACCATTTTGTTTTCATTATCTAAGAGTTTGCTTTTGTTTTGTTTGGCTTTGTTTTGTTTCTGTATCTTCCAAATATGAGTGAAGTGTTATTTGCCTTTCTCCTTCGGACTTAAGTCAAGAGCAGAATCACCTTTCTTCCTATCACAAGGACTGTTTGTTCCTTTCATATGCATGGGGTTATTTAGATGTCACTTGAAGGAGGGAGTTGGGCAGAGGCAAGTGAAGGAACTTGGCAGAGCACTTGTCATCACAAATCAGTAGAAACTTCTCAGTACAGATGGCCGATGCCTTACCCATTGAAATAGAGTGAGCGAGAACTGCGGTCTTCTCGCTCTGTTCATCCATGAGCTGTTCGCACTTGTTCTTGCTGAGTTCTCACAAGCGGAACTATTTGTCTGAATCTTAGCGGGTTTCTCTCCGTTGTTTTGCCATACTGTACGCTGAATGTGAGAAAGGCGCTTGTTGTTCCTGTTCCAACCTCAGGCTGTATCATGTCTGCTGAACCTATGTCTCAGAGGGAGTCTTTCTCAGTTGTGTTCCCACAAATTTTGAGCTTCAGTAAAGTCTTTGAAAAAGAGTTGACAGGTGGATGCACATTGTATCTGGGGCACCTAGGGATTTTAAAGTATCTAGGGACATCACTGATAACCTTTTCATATTCGCTGAAACTTCATCTCCTTAGATTTTATGCATCACTTATAGTTCCCTTCTCCTCCGTCGTAAAGGAAAAAGCAACGCGTGTCCAACACAGCTGTGGGGATATTATGAGTGGATTTTAATTTATTATGTTACTTTGTAACACCAGCTCTTTATGATTTAAATACACCTAATTTTGTGTTTAATTGGTCTTGTTATTGTCAGAGTAGGTGAGATGAAATTTCTATATTGAGACTATCTGGTCTTAACTTTTTTTAAAAAAAGCTCTGCATTTTAGAGAATATTGTGTCAATTCTGAATTCTGAGTGTTTTGAATTGTCTTGATTTTTTTCTACAAAATCTGTCTTCTGCTTGGTATATGGTTGTTCATATCTGGGATTTCGTTCTTAAATTCTTAGTTTTGTTTTTTGTTGAGTTCTTGGGAGTTGCCTTGCATCTTCATTACCAGAGGATCCAGACAATTATGTGAGCAGAAGTTCTGATTAAACTTGAATCCAGGAGTTTTTATCTCCTCAGGCTATAAAGTTTAAATTTTCCTTGTAGGATTTGTGTTTTGTGAGAATATACCCAAGAGAGAAAGCATTTGCCTACTGACCTCTAACATTATAGATTAGTTCTGTTTGCTCTTAAACTTTATATACATGGAAACATAGAATCTCCTATTTTGTGTCTGCATTCATTCCTTTTGTTACATGGCAGGTGTATTTTATTATTTCTCCTTTTGTATAGTATTCTGCTGTATGGAATCACATGTTACATTCTCTTCTTTGATCAGTAGGTATTACAGACATTTGCCATTGTGGATAATAATGCTATGAACATGATTTCATTGAGCATGTTTTATTCTGTATATTCTAAAATAATTTCCAGGTTACAACTTTAGGATGTCTACAGTTTTTCAAAATAGTTGTACCATTTTATGCTATCTCCAGCCGTGTATGAGAATGTCACTTGCTCCACAAACCTGAAAATACTGCATAGCGTGCCTGTTTCCTGTCAGCCATGTTGATGTGTTTGGTGGGTTATCTTAACAAGGTTTGATTTTCCTTTCTCTGATGATGAAAAATTCTGGACATTTTTCTTCAGCCATTTGGATATTTATGATGTGTCTTTTACAGTTTGTTGCTCATTTTCCTACGAGAAGATAGTCTTTTTCTTATTGATTTGAGTCTTGCCGTATTCTGTTAGCCCTGTGTCATTGCCACAGGTCTGATTCTTTGGGAAACAGACTCTGGGGTAGAGAGACTTAGAGGGACAGAGTCAACTAAAAACACCGCAGCAGCTGGTAAGATGAATACTGGTGGCAAGCATATGACAGAACTGTCTGCATTTAGATATATGTGTTACAAAGATTGACTCTCATTTCATGGTTTACTTTAACCAACCTCTCTTTGTGTCTTTTTGATAAGTGCAAGTTCTTAATTTTAATGTGATAAATTTTAAAATACTTTCCTTTATGATATATTATGATTATTATATTTTAGGAAAGGTACAGGCAGGAATGAAAGTGATTAGGCAGGTGGGAAGAGAGAAGAGGAAGAAGCAATTTATTTATTTGTTCGTCTTGGTTGTTTTCCTGGGCCCCAGGTCTAGAACCCGGGAGCTTGGAATATATGTGGACTATGTCTTGGGTATACTAAACCACTAGGCCACCAGGAGCTTTTACTTATATGCTTTGTGTACTATGAAGAATTTTCTAATATTTCAGTACTGAAGCTTTATTCCATTTATATCTACAATTTAACTGCAATTGAGTTCTGTATATGGTATGAACTTCAGGTCAAGATTCATTTTCTGTATATAACCAGCTGATTGACTCCAAACTATTTATTAAAAATATTTTCACATTATTCTACTTAGATAGATTTTTAAATTTCTATTTTTTTATTTGACTGTTTCTCTTTTTGCTTTATTGACTTACATAATGTAGTTACATGGATATCTACAGAAGTGTCTCAAAATGTATGATAGTCCAAATCACTAAGTGAGTCTTGTTTGGATTCTGGTTTTATAATAAAATTATAAAAGATAATTTGAGTATAGTTGTGTGGTTTTTAATGTGGACTATATATTAGATGATTTAAGAAATGGTGTTAATGAATTTAATACTTGTTGCAAAAATACTGTACTTATTTTTATTAGATCATGTTAAATATTAGAGTGAAAGATCAAGATGTACAAGTTCTTTTAAAAAATTTTAGCCAAAAATATATAGGTAGATGAATAAAGAGAAGCAACATCTATCAAACACTAAATTTTTTTTTCTAGTTCTGGAGTTTTTTATTTTATAAACTAGAAAATTTAATTTGGAAGTATATTCATGTTTTAATATGAATTTTAGTTGACTTCTTAGAGTTCTGGGTGAATTCTGTCTCAGTCTCAGTGAATCCTTAAGCTAATTATAAATACTAGAAATCAAACTGAAGATGTTATAGAAAATACTCAATTTACATTGACTTATTTATAATGAATGCCTAATCTGATTTGTAAAGCATTTCCTTTATGACAATGCAAAGAAAAAACTGTATTTAGAAAGGGGTAAAACCTATAGTAGGTACTAAAATAATTAACATGCTTCACACACTAATTGGGCATGATGTGTTAAGAAACATTAATATTTATGAGCTAAATGATTTGGAAATAAAAATTCAGTGTTGTAGCAACATTAAGAAAATCTGGAAGGTATTTGAAGAAAGCATAAGAGATAATGATTTTGAAGAAATATGGTAAGGAATTCAGATTCTCCACAAAGATATTGCCAAACATCATACAGATAATTGAAATAATACCAATTAGGCTATTTTTTACTACATATCTGATATTAAAGTTATCTATGATTCAGATATAAACTTAAACACCTTTTGTATTTATCATCTGTCTGTGTAAGAATGTCATTTTTTAAATCCAAGTGACATGCTGCAAGAGCATCATAAAGTATTTGTGTTATAGGCAACATACATAATTCAATAAATGATGAGGGGTCAAGACTCCTGGGGATCTAAGAAAAAAGAACTCAGTTGAAATGAAAGAATATTGCAAAGATATTATAGTGATGAGACATTTATATTTTAGAAACCAATTGGTTTAATTTTCCCCCCAAAATATATGATTTCCAATAAAATTCTGTATTTATTTGAATAGATGGAAACACTTAAAAGTGACTCTAGCTAAAAGGGTGTTTTAATCATGTCAAAATTGACTGCAACTATTAATGTAACTTTTCTAAGTTAAAATTTATTTGTAATTATTTGAGGAACACAGGTCACACTAAATACTGCTCAATATGGTTACCATTTCCATATAAAATAAGATAGCAGAAAATTAATCATCAAAATATCATAAAGAATTAGTTTCTAGGGGTGTATACCCTGGTGGGCCAGTTGTCCACTACATCTGGAAGCATTTCCACATATATCCCAAGGTCCCTGGTTCAAGACCTGAGGCTGGAAGGGAACAATTAATGTGAACAACTAAAATAAAAGTGTTTCCTCCTCTCTCTCCCTGCCTGCCTACTTGCCTTCATTCCTGCTGAAACTTTTCTTTAAAAAAATTAGTTTCTATAACAGGAAAACAATTATTTTAATATACTACATTTAACTACTTGAGTTACTATGTGGTTACATCTTGAATTTAATATGTCAGTTTGATCACATACAATTATTGAATAAATTTGAAATATAATAATGTTCAATTTAATTTTTATATAATCTTATGAAATGATTTTACTTGATGTAATTATTTCTAAGAAATGAATGATTATCATCATTAAAGTATTACATAAGAAAGAAGACCTCTCCTAACTGATATGGAATCTGGGAGTTTGTACTTGTATAAGATCTACTGAATTGATTTCTAAAAATACAGAACAGATTGTCTTGACACACGTCATCATGAACACAGTATTTTAATGTAACATCAGCTAGTGAATGGATGACTTAGAATGAACAGAAGTCTTAGATACATACACATAAACATTTTATGAAAGCTGACTCATAGCCTTCTTTTTGCCTCACATTGCAAAAGCTATGCATATTCTTCTGGTTGTTACGAATTGTATCTCCAGAGATTCTTAACTTCTGATTTCCCATATGTGAAGGATGGTACACCTTTGTTAGTAAAGTTTCAAATTAACTTTGTAATGTCTTTAAAACATGTAATCTGCTACTGGTTTATAAGTAGGGATGTCAATATAACATTTTAGGAATTTTTGCTGATAGTCATTATGTCATGCATTCAAGTATATTTTATCAAATCTGAGATACATATTACTGTATGAATGATTAATACATCTTCATTTGAGTAAAATAATAGAAAATTAACTAATGAGTCTCAAAAGGTTGGATACTCCCTCATTACGACTGGAAAATTGGAGTGCTCTTAATTATAGGGAAAAATTAATAGTAAAATAATCAAGTCAAAACTTCATCAAGATTCTTCGTTATTCTGTGTATCTTATCCTGAGTGACAGGAGAATTATTAGCGAATGAGAACTTTCCTGCTACTAAGACTTATGAGAGGTAGCTGTGATGCTCAGAGTGCTCTAGTCACTCTGCCAATATTAGCATTCTTTTCTGACTTTTGGAGCTTGACCTTGGAGATAGTGACATTTAAAATCATCTAGTTAGTTGACTGCATTATGAGATAACATATCTGAGTACAAGACTGCATTATTTGTTAGAGATCATATTTTAAAAGTTATAACAGATGATAGAATAAGGACTATGTTTATAATTATTCATAGCCATAAACTGTCAAAAAACATACTGAGAGTTCAAATATGAACATATTTGAGAAGTGAGAGTACATTACTGATGGTGTCAAAGAAAACCAAATTTGATAACAACTGAGTTTTATTTTCAAACAACTATTAAAACATGGAGAGTTCAAACCCCCCATATATTCTTTTACAGGGATAAGAGCTAGCAAATGGTGTTAAGAAAATGTTCAGCAAACAAATGGGAGTGGGCAGACAGTAAGGTGAGGGGGCCTGACAGGAAGCGTTTTTTGCTAAATTCACCCATTCTGGGGAGTGTATCTTGCATTTTAGTGCTTTCTTGGTTTAGGAAGCAAGATCAGTTTTGGGATCTGTAGGGAATTTGGTCAAGGCAAATTAGAGAGGATAGGAAATGGACGATTGTGAAAACTTTATCAACTGGATAGCAACAAGTTCTAATACATAAGTATAAATCAAAGATACTCGCTACTTTAAGACCACACACTACACAACTAGCATAAATTTTCTCAAGCTGAGCTCCACCCTACTCTCTTCCATAATATACACATTTTTCAATAGTATATCATGGTAGTCACATGTTCAAAAATGCACATATGTATAGGACTATCAAACAGTAGGTTAAAAGGTAGTATTATTTAATAGGTTGAAATTTTTGTTTTTCAAATATATTGACTTATTCCTATTGTGAAACTGTTTTAATTATCATTGAATTTATTAACTTGAGTGTTGTAAAGTCTGTTTAAAACCTAGATAAAAATACATAAGAGAAAAATACATGGAATTATCTGTTGACCATGTAGTTTATTTCATTCACATATTTGAATTTGAATTTCTTCTGTTATCATAAGATACCTATGTCATTAAAATTTTTTGCAGTATTTTATTGTTTCATTATAGACTTGAGAGTTTTCAAAAATTTTTTCTAAATTGATAGTAAAAATAATAAATCTTATATTATCTTGGGAATTTATTTTTAAAATGTGTCACCAGAAAACTTGGAATAATACAAGTAAATTAACTTCAAAAGTACAAGTATTGGGGGCAAAATGGGCAGGGAACAGGAAATATATCTGCTTTAAATTTCATCAATATGTAATTTATAGAATTAGGTTTATATATAGTGACCATCTGTTAACTCTTGAAATTGCATGTAATATTTCACTAGTACCTATAATCTACATTCTATTTTATTAAATATCTCTTAATATTTAACCTCTTCAAGTTGGATTTTATTGTCTTGACTAATACATATTAAACTTTACATATCTCAGTAGTAGAGCAAAATTCTATATTAAATAGATATAATAATATGTGTAGACCTATGTAAACCACTTATATTATTGATTTCCAAAAGCTGTACTATAAAATCATTACTTCCTAAAATTGTAATAATTATTGTGTTTTATTAAGGGCAATGTAATTATTAAACCATTCGAGGGCTAGGAATGCCTCATTTGATATAAATTAAAAATCATAGAAAATGTCCCCCTCATGTACTGCATTTTTTTCTGTTTTTTTAAATTCATTTCTTGAAATAGCCTTCTTATACTTCCAGTTTCATGTCATATAAACCTTAGATTTCCTTCTCATCAAATTCTCTCACCTTGGTAGTATCCATGGGATCCATGGAAACTACTTAGCAGTTCTCTGTGAACAGAGCATTATCTTCTCAAATACACAGTCTTCTGATGCCAGATTGATCCTCCTAAAACACTACTTTTGCTGTGCTAATCTTTGTCATAAACCTGCAAAATCCCCTAATGGCATGTCACGTTGAGTTCATGTTCTTTTGCCTGGTCTTATCAAATAATTCAAAAGCTTCTATTAACTTTCACTTTTATTCTCCCTCCTTTGAGAATTTTCAGTGACCATTGTCTGACCCATTTAGAAACAGAATGAAGAGATAGAACCAGAAACTCCAGAATTAAAGTGAAAGCAAGGGGAGAGAGTGGAACATGGGAATATCTTAATAGGAAACAAAAAGAAAAACAAAATGCCTTGGAACTTAGCATTGAACTGACCTAACAGTCAAGTGGGAAGAGGGAACCCTCATCTGTGAGCAGCAGGAAGGAATGGTGTTATTCACATACATTTAAGGTCTAGGTGGGGAGAGGGTCAAAGAAACTGTCTAACAGGAACAAAGGGTATGAATGAGAAAGTTCAGAGTTTAGGAGTAGGGTAATACTCTAGGTTTTAAAAGTTTCTGCAGGGCTTTTACTTAGCTTTGGTTAAGTCTAATTTGCATTAAATCAATACCACTGTTGGTTTAGTAAACTAGGGTGAAATCTTAAATTCCCATTTCCAGTGTTCTTTGGAAATGCTTTTAGATCAGAATTTATAATTTTGTTAAAATTATAAAATTTCAGGGACTCCTGTGAAATTTCTAATGAAATGTATCGCACTCAGACTATCTACTCCATTGTGCTTCATATATTTTATAAATTAGACATAAAACTCTTGTTATTATAGACTCTAAATTTTAATTAATGTTTTCATTAATGGTTACCTGTGAGAGGCACACAGGAGGCACATCCAAAAATAATGAGATGTACCACTCATATTTTAAGGAGATACTGGCTTCCAACTATGCACTTCATGCTGTTCTATGAATTACATATCAAACTGATTTAATAAACAAACTAAAATCTTTTTTTTTTTTTTTTTTTACTAGAGAGCCAAATCCACATCTTTAAGCACTTGAATACTGAGTATCTCAACCAAAGACAGCACTCAGAAGTTCAGCACATAGAGACATGAGTTTGCTTGCAGACTGCTCAGCAGAAATCTGCCACAGAGCAGCACCAGGTGGCAGTCTGGAAAAAGTCTGAGCCCCACTTAGTGAGTGATTTTATACATTTGACTAGAAAAAGGCAGCTATAGGATGCTGACATATGAGATTATAAGCCAACTGTAGTGTAACCAGGCACAGAAATCTTTGGCAATAAGTAGTACAAAGCAGAGTAAAAGATAATTATCAGGGAGTATCTGGATGTGTCTCCTCCTGGTGTCATGTCACCTACCAAATAAGGGTCAGAAGGTAGTCAAAACATGTTGGGAGGAGTCAGTAAATCTTCACTCTAAGTCTGACTTCACTTACACTTAAGTGCCTGGAGTTTTCATCCCAATGAGTAGAGACAAAATATAAGAATAAAAATAAAATATCTCTAGTGACAATAAGGAAAACAACAGAAAATCCATCACTTGTATTTCTGTTTGTTGTTTTAAAGTCAGTTTCTTAAAGTACTATTTTTATCTTTTAATCCCACAACCTAGGAATCTTTCAGGTATTTCTCTCTCATCAAATTCTGAAAAAGTGAAACAAAACCAGAAATAATAAAAATTGATGCTGAAAGTCTTGGGCTTCTAAATAGAGATGATTCAACCTGCTTGAATGAAGTGATAGACAGGTACTGGAGGAAGTGTGGGAGCAACCCAAAACCTTGAGGACAAGCTCCATGGGCTGAGTAGTCAGAGTAAAATCTCTCTGGCTGGAGCGTGACTTGTATTTTGTAAGCCAGTTTTCCATGTGACTACAGAACTCAAAGCAAGGATGAGCATGGTTGTAATAAAGGGGAAGAAATATGGCTGGTGACCAGATTATATAGGACTATGTTATCATACTGTGAATTGTTACTCTTTCCTGACTGAGATGCCTGTTATGTTGATTTAGTTCTCAATCTAGGCTGCACATGTGTGTCACTTAAGTAGTTTAAAACCTATCAGCATCCAGGTGTTTTTCAAAAATACAGAAAGCTGGAAAAAATAAACTTTTACCTTGATAAAAATAATAGTTAAAAATGATGATACAACTGAAAATTTATGACTTTAACCCAGAAGAGCATAAAGGGTCTAGGACAAACAACTAAGCTGAAACATAGGGAGAGCAAAGAGCGGAAAGAAGTAGGAGGGAAGTATAGGTGTAACTGCAGCAAATACCATTGGGTGGAGATAAGGTATGGAGAGGATTCAACTGAAAAAGTTTTACAAATTGCTAACAGCTCAGTGTGAGTTTAAAGGTTTGGAGGCTGCTGAAATAACTGACTTTGAACTGTCTTGAAAGTTTTTTTTTTTCTCTATAAATCCCATCAGAAGAACACAGGGATGATTCTGAGAAAGCTTAATTAGTGATTAGGTCTTAAAGGAGAAGAGTAACTGTTGTCAAAATCCCATGGAGACCTAACTCCCTATACCCTAAGGGGAAAAAAGGCCTATTCTGTGTTGGAAAATCAATGAAAATACTTGCTATGGGGCACTGCTGGATGCTCATTGTAGATGGAGGAAGGTAGCAAAGAAACTCACTGTCCAGGAGAAGAGCAGAAATCCTTACGAGAGCCATCATTGCAGCTGAATAAGGCCACAAGCATATATAAAAGTTATACTTTTGGACCCAGATTAAAAGAGCCTAAAATTGAGATGTGATCATATGTCAGATAATGTCCTCCCTCGTTGTACCACCTCACCATCCACTGACATACTTTGGTCAAGAATAGCACTAAAATATATCAGTGAGAATGACAGGAAATGGTATTTCTCCAGTAAACACTGTAAGGAAAAGACCCAGATCAAATAGTGGAGCAAATATTCACAAGAACCATCTGGAAAACAAAGAAATTTAATTTATGTGGTATACTGAGTGTAACCATAACAACAAACTTCACTTCTGTCCTAACTCCTGACTAGAATAACATACATGGACATTAAAGACAATGGAAGGAACAATGTATTTGCTAAAAATTATTTATTTCAGTGTCTGCTCACCCATGTCATTTTTTTTCCAGTTTTCAATAACTAGAATAAGACAAAGTGAGATTAAACACAGTTAAAAGAGAAAGTAATCATCAGAACTAGATTCAGATATGACGTATGTGTGGCATGCATCAGGAGAAATCTGACATGAGTATGTTTACTATGCTAACGTTTTAGTGAAAAAAGTAGAAACTACAAAAACATCAGGTAACAGCAGAATGATGGAAAGTACAATTCTTTTTTGAAAATAATCATAAAATTTTATACTCTATTATTATTACACTGATAATATTTGGGAGTTCAGTTGCTCTACCTCCTTGCCAACATTAATCCTGTCACACTTAACATACAATCTTTCCAAGCACTGAGAAGTGATATTTCACTGTAGTCTTAATTTTGCATTTTTCGTGCCACAAGTTGTCTTGAGCACTGTTTCACGTATTTATTCCTTTTCACACAGTTTTTTAAAAGTTTATTGAAGGGACATTGCATTACAACATTATATAGATTTAAGCTGTGTATATCTTAAATCAACTTCTGTATATAGCACATTAAGTCACTATTTAAACATTTTCTGCATTTTATTGGTTCACTGACTTCCTTACTGCTGAATTATCAACGTTCTTTATGTTTTCTAAATATGTTTTGTCACTTAGATGTATTTGAAACAGTTCTTCCCAGTCTGTGGTTTGCCTTTTCATTTTCTTAAAATAATGTTTCAAAAAACACATGCTTTTAAGTACGTTTTTCTCTGGCTGGAACTGGAGAAGGGATCATGGTAAGCAAAATAAACCAGAACAAAAAGGGAAGTACGGGATGGTTTCATTCATATATGGAATTTAAAGACACAAAAAAATGAATAGAAAACCCCCACAAAATTCACAGGCTACAAGAAGTTAGCTGCTGGGGCGGAGGGAAGGAAAGGAGCGACAAGGTGGAGATAAAGGCACCAGAACTCCTGTGGTGTGTGTGGTGTGACATGCACACAGCCTGAGGTGTCAGTTCAAAATCCAAAAATACATTTGGCCATGTAAACAAAAGAAATCATGCAATTATTATATATTTTAAAAATCTCAGGTTTTTAATCATGATGAGCCCCAATTTATTTTTTCTTGACTAAGTCCTAAGAAATAATCTGTGTGAAGTTTAAAACTACTGTTTCTTTGTTTTCTAGATAGTCATTTGTGAAATTAAAACAATATTTTCTGCTGATACAGCTACCTGATTAGAAATACTCTTTTGTATAAAAAGTCATCCTCTTGGGATTAGATTAGTGTGTATTAAGGCTGCCTTTATATGGTTCACTGTGTCAGAAATCGTATAAATAATTTAGCTAGGTACTGAAAACTTTGCTGTAAAGAATGAGCAGAATACATCTGTGCTAATTTGTGCAATGAACTCTCAGTTTATTCATAAAGCATGCAGTCAGGCTAAAACAGGGAAAGTCAGTCAATGTCCTGTATTTTTCCTGAAAAGATTTATTATAACTGTCCATAAAAGTGCAGGTGACATAATTAAACATATTTTCAGTTCATGGTGTCTATATCTGGTCAGCATGCAGCAGAACTAATTTTCTAATAACGTTAAATGCTTTATTAAAGAACAAATTCTGGCAATTTTTGCTGCATACTGTCGATTTTCATCTTGCGCATTTCCTTCTGGGCAATGTTAAAAGGGTAAATAACTGAAGAGGGAATGAGACTGAAGTCTCTAACCCATGGAACAGACATTCTGTTTTCATTGCCGAGTTAGTTTGAACATCCTCTAGTTCTGACAGCGAGCCCTCAGTAAGCACAACTGATGGAAAATGGAACATTTCTGGATGCTGTTTATTTAGAAAATATTTGTTGCAGTCAGTGTCTTCTCAACCACATGTCAAAATATTTTCAGAAATATTTTCCTGGGACATTATGGTGCCCAGAATAGGATTCATGTGAGATCACAATGTTTCTGGGCAGAGTGACGTGTAAAATAAACTTTGCAATATCAGCATAAAATTAATTGTATTATCAAATGTAAGTATACTTTAAAAGCTCATCAAATAAATTAACTGTCATTCTTATGCCATAGTTAAAAATTGGATGCTTGTTATTCTTTCTGGCTTAGACTTTGTTTTTAAAATTATTTAGGCACACATATACAGAAGTCTTACAGAGATATATGTGTGTGTATATATAGATAGGTAGGTAGATAGGGATTTAAAAAAAAATTTTAATGGCCAATCTAGGAATAAAAAGTTAGCAGGGATTTTATAATGTTTGCTTTTTTTCTGTAAAGACCTATATGGCATGTACTACATAGCGTGTGATTTGGCTTTTATGTACAATTACTGTTGGAATGTTGGATTAAATGTCATCTCATACCACTCCAGCATCTTTTATACTTGATTGTGTCACAGAAAGCTGAGGACACTCACTTGACTCTGACTGTAGCCACTCATCCTACATCACTTTACCTTCTCCCTCTCTCTGAATAATGAGAAATATTGTAGTCGGGATGGTATAAAGCAACTGCTGACCTAAGCAAATATGTACATTATTTGAAGTGGATGAGGTTTCTCACAAAAAATAAAGAGAACATTATGAAAGACGAGAAACTTGAGGTAAATTGTCAGGATCAGACCGGTTAAGAAACTACCCACAACTAGAGGTCAGTACTCGTGAAATCTTGAATATAGCTAAACTCTGTGCATTTACTCTACAAAGATGCACAGGTTCCAGTAGAAACATACTACTATCCAAGACATCAATATCTACATTCTTCTGCCAGGAGATGGTTGTTGATAAGAGGGTATATGGTCTCTCCAGCTTCTATCATGAGGAGAAAGTCATTCCCATCAAGACATCTCAGCACTGATTCTGCCTATTAAGAAATTTCTTTGGATGCTGAATAAATATATTACTACAGAAAATATAAGCTCCAAGATTTTCTAATCATGCGTAAAATCCCCTCACCCAATGTTCGGCAGCTTTGGGGATTTCAAGATGTCAGGGTAAGGTTGAGAAAAATGGGTTATGGTGAAGAAGAGACAAATCTCAGGAGCTTTAGAGAGGTGGAAAAGCTGGTTTCACTGCTCAGACTGAGCTTGCTGCAGAGTGGAGAGAGGGAGTGATTGGATACATAATGACCAGAAGAAATATGTTCCTGCCTCCTATATTTTTATTTACGTTATGAAATAATACAATTTGTAAGTTTCTATGAGGTTCTGAAGTTCTAGTGGAGAGATGGTGTGAAGGATTTAATTGATTAGTGTATTTTTCCTCTTTGGGTCAATGCAATGGTAATTATATCCATGTATAAGTACACAGTTTTGCTAATTATCTTGGGCAGAATGACACATTCAAAATCAAATTTTTCAATAACTAGACTTATTTGTGAAAGTATCTCGAATTATAATTACAGTGCTGTTCTGTAGGACATAAAGCCTTCCCTAATTATGACAGCATTACAAAAAACATGGAATCAAAGGGACTTTGTGAATGCTGTTAAATGAAAAACAATCCCATTCCACTTACTGTTTTCAATAAGTAAGAGAAAAAAAAGCTTCAACTTCAAAGCCTATATGTATCACCAATTTACCTTTTAATAGTTCAATATTTATTCAAGGCATGTTTTTAAATCAAGTGTTAAATTTGATGTGACTGATTAGACAAGGAGACATTTCAAAATTGATATAGTTAAATACAGAAAAATTGACAGCCACTATGTTTGTATAGTATATACACACACATGTGCACACATATATAATGAATACATATAGATTACATAAACAGGTATCAAATTTTGAAGTGGAAACTTTTCTATCCTTATACCTATATTATTTTATGTAAAGCAATCAGTCCATGTCATAATGTCCTCAAGAATCATGAGTAGCATTTCATATAAAGTTCTACTGTTCTAGGACCCCAGGATCAGTATCTAATTTTTGAAATTAATATATTAATGCTTGCTCTGTTAGAGTAGTGATTTGGTTAATTGCCTCCAAAGGAGCCAGGCTACATACCCCTGGATTCAAGTCACAGGTATATGGGAAAGCAGCCAGTATACAACTAAAGAATAACTCTTCCTGTGTGCCTGCCTACTTGCCTTCATTCCTGCCTGCACCTTTCCTTTAAAAAAAATTTAATGTGCTAAAATAATGTTTTGTTAGACACAAACAGATTGATCTGCACAAATATTGAGGGCATGTAGAAATTCAATGCAAGGCAGGAATTATTAATACGCACAGAAATCTATTTATAGATAAGTCTGATTTTAAAGAGCTAAAGTCTATTGAACTTTTATACTAAGAAATCCTGTATTAGGTTTATATTTTTCTATATAATTGTTACATCAGAAAGGGAATGCAATGCAAAATTCAGATAAGTATTTGAGTGGTGGGTTCTAGTATAAAATACTTCAGTATTATGGATGAAAACTAGTCCTTATTCTGTGTATTTGATGTGGAAGATTGCTGATACCAGATGTATTTTATAACATATGTTCAATTAGACTTTTTAAATATATTTTTTTAATTGATTGTTACTTCTATAAGTCTTATATAGGTTTTTAAAGATTTTTAATTACATACACAGAAAAAAGTGTTACCAAAACTTAGATTAAGTTGTTATTCCATGTTAAATTCAGACTGTATTGTCCATCTTCTAATAGCTTGCCATTTATTCTAACTCTCAAGTTATAAAGTCATTTTGTATGTAAACAGAGTCTTATACATTAAAATACTGATTTCTCAAAACAGTCTCAAGCACTCAATTATGTAAATATTATGATCTACTACTTTTTCTGTTCATGGTGATCCTAAGATGATTGTGTTGTGATACATTTAAATAATTAGTAGGATGTTTTTCAAAAAGAACAACTTAGCTATTTATTAAAGTCAATTTAAAAAGTATCCTTGATGAGAGAACAGTTCTCATAGCTGTAAAAGGCCAAAATTAAACATTTCCTGAAAGATTAATTGAAAACTCTACTGGAAGAGAGAAGCCATTTCCTTGTATCTGAAATGATTAATTCAGTAATGAAGTGTTTTTTTTTCTGAGTGATAAATATGACAAAATTTCTATTTTTCATACCTTGACATGTCCTTCTACTGGGAATATAATAAATTAGTGCATACTTACCACTATGAGATGCTCTAACTTTGTAACCACATGATGTTTATTTTCAAAATATTATCTAGTAAATAACATCTACTCAAAAATATAGATGTAAATACATTTTTCTTCATTATAATTGAAACTTCTTCCTAAGGTTCAGATTTTTTTTTTTTCTGTTCTGTGTATTATTATCTTTCCTTATCCAGTGGAGGAATGGATAAGATGGATTTTTGGATTGACACTCTTGCCTCATTAGTCACTCATTGCTCTTTCATTTTCACAGGCAGAATTCATGTTAACTTTGTCTTATTTGTTCTGTGTCTCAGTTTTATAGTTAACAATACAAAGGAACCAAGGGACCCTTTATCCTGAACAGAGGTGGGCTGATCACGTTCCTGTTATAAGAGAACGCCATAGCTGCCTGGTAGAATGTGGAGCTGGGCTGCTTGGAAGTTCCTCCTCCTATTGTTGATAACACTAACTTAGGGAGTGCTAGTGAGGATACTAAGCACCCTATATATGGTAGGCTCTAATATAACAGCTTCCCCTCCTATTGCTCATGTTATTTAGGCACCGTTAAAATAGAGGACAGCTCCAAAATTACAACTAGTAGACACTTAGCAGTTTGTGAGGTACTGATTTCAAGGAATGTATTTTAAGTGAAGGCTACTGACAGTATAATATTTGAAGTAGAATTCGTTGTCCTGTTATGAACAGTATACCCATAATTTCTGTTCAGCAGGGAGAGAGAATATTTTGGGGCTAATTGGCCCCATCAGAGTATACCAGTCACTTTGAGTGACACAGGTGATTTTGAAAAAGGAAAGTGATATATTCCCAAGAATTTATCATGTAGAATTTTGCCTTCCTTCATTTTTATAGCTTGTGATATTTTAGTATTTGATGACTATAGTTCATATGTCTTCCACAAATATGAAATATCCCTTTCGTCTTATGCTTAGACATGATTTAGGACTCAACGTGTGACAGACTTGCAAATCTACAATTTAAATGTCTCTTGCCCTGGCCTCTTAACCCTACAGAGATTTAACAAATGAATTTATTAGATTTGAAATACATTAGAATTATTGCACAAACTTTGGTATTTTGGAGAGTACGTGGAGGTATTAACTAATTATATATACAACAAAATGCCAGTGTGTCCTCACTATTTGACATCAGTCTCCATCAGTCATGTGGCATCAAGGTTACATAACTGGTATCAGTTGGTGATAGGTCACTGCTTATGCTGAAGGTTCTAGAACTCTGTGACAAAGGTGATTGCATTATTCTATTCATTTTAAATTCCTTTTTTAGGGCGCTTTATAGATAAAATAGGAAAAAAATAGCCAAAACAGACAAGCATAGTTATGCTTCTATATCACACACTAACTAGGATCAATTATCTTTTCCAAAAAATGGATTTGAGGTGATCTTTAAAATTGTTGTGGTCACTAGCGTGTTGGGTTTCAGTTAATGTTACATGGATAGTTATGCTTAAGTCTGCTCTTTTACTTTACCTTAGCGAAGAGCTTTGTGAAGCAAAAAATGATGCTTTGTTTTATCTAACTAAAGGGTCGTGATTTGTGAAGGTTTCAGGTAGCCTTTGGGGGAAATGCAGTCAGTGATCAGGGATCTATCTGTAGAGGATTTACAAGCATTGCTGATGGGATGCTCTGTAATACTGTCAAAGTTGGGGAACTTAAATTTTTGTGGTGCTAACTCTAAAAGTTGTGTCATTTTTCTCTGGCAGTGCTTAATTTACTATACTAACAAGGTGCGATGTGATCAGGAGTTAATTGTACTTATAAATGAAATGGTAGAATGAGCTCTCAGTCACTTTCCTGCTTGTCTACCTGTTCTAATTTTCTTTGCTTCTAAATGAAATCTTAAATCCTTAGCTTGGTTTTCAATGCACACCAGTCCCTCCACTTTCCCATCCATACATTTTCTACATCCTGTTCAATTCTCAGCAATGATTCTTTTTTGGTCTGTTTGCTACCTTCCAATTGAATGAACCTCCTCAAAGCTGTATGGAGAAGCTATTTTTTAGAGCCTTTAAGATGTTACTTATATTAACACATTTAATAAATATCGTCAAAAGCATACACAGAGTGCTGAAGACTCAACAATAAGAAAACAATGAGTTTAATAAATGAACCAAAGATTTTAATAGATAGATGCAGATGTCAAATAAGCTTATAAAAAATGCTCCATATCATCTGTCATCAGGGAAATGAAAATTAAAACCTCAGTGAGGTACCCCTACAGTTTTATGAGGGAGGTTATATATAATCTGTGTCATTAATAACATCAGATGCTGATGAGCATGTGGAGCCCCAGGAACTCCCATTCATTGTTGGTGGAATGCAAACATGGTAAAGCCACTTTGAAGGCAATTTGGTAACTTCTTATAAAAGGAAATATACTCCTGTTATCCAGAAGTCATGCTCCCATGAGCCCAGAAGATTTGAAAAAAAAAAAAATGTACATACATACTCACATACACTGTAACAGCCTTTTTTCATAATTGTCAAAACTTGGCAGCAACCAAGATGTCCTTCAGAATATAAATTGATAAATGGTGGTACATCCAGACAATGGAATATTATTTGGCACTAAAATGAGTTATCAAGTCATGAAAAGGACTGTAAGAGCATGAAATGCATTTTACAAAGTCAAAGAAGTCAATTTGAAAAGGTACAAACATACCATATGTTTCCAACTATATGACATTCTGTAAAAGGTAAAATCTATGAAGTAAAAAGTTAAGAAGTTGCTGGAATTTGTGGGGAATAATGAGTCATCAGTGAACAGAAGTTTTTAGTGGAGTGAAAACACTATTTGATATTGTAATGATGGATACTTTTCAATATATGATTATCCAAACACACACAATGTCCAGCACTGAGAGTGAGCCATAAGTTAAACTCTGTAATTTGGGTGATGATGGTGTGTCAATGTAGGTCGTGAATTGTAACAAGTGGGCCACTCTGGTCTGAGACTTTGATAGTGGGCGAGGCTGTGCATAAATATATGCACAGTATATGTGGGGAAATCTCAGTATCTGTCCATCAATTTTGCTGCGAATCTTCTCTAAACATTGAGTCATAATATAAAAAACAAGGTAAAAATACAGTGGGAAAATGGTATGAATAGGTATTTCCCAGATTATTTTTTTATAGCCCTAAAATGATGTCATCCTTCAGGGATGGGTCCTAGGGCCACTTCCTTTTTCTACCCCTGGGGAATTCTCTCAGCTGTTTAGCTTAAAATACAACCTCTATGCTGATAAATTTCAAATAGCTACATTTTAGTGATATTATCCTATTATCAGGTGGAAATTTCATTTGAATATTCATGGGACCAACCTCTTAATCTAAGTATTAAAAATACTCCTCCCTCTTTCCCCAAACTGTTTTTACTCTAGTGTTTCCTGCTGCAGTAAATGGAACCGCCATTCAACTAGCATCCAAATCAGAATTTGGGGCATCTCCTATCCAACTCTTTATCCCTTGCCAGCCTCCTATCATTCCTTATCCAGCCAATTGCTACCTACTACCAATTATCCCCTAAATGTTCCTAGACTCCATGTTTAATTTTCTCTGTTTCTATAACCATCATGCTCTACTCTGAAATGCTAAAAATGTGCTCCTTATGTCTCTCTACCCTGTTAGCTGCAGTCGCATTGCTCTCTCCCCAAAATAAAGTCTAATATGTTTTTTTAAGGGAAAAAATTCAGGCAGGAATGAAGGTGAGTAGGCAAGCAGGAAGGAAGGAAAGAAGGAAGGGAGAAGAGGAAGAGCTTTTTGTTTACTTTAATTGTTCACATTTGTTGCTCACCCTGACCCCAGGTCTTGAACCCAGGACCTTGGGATATACATAGGACTGCTGCCAGGTGTACTAGACTGCTAGGCCATCAGGGCACACCCAAGTCAAATCTGATTTTATCCCTCCCTGGCTCTAAAGTGATAATTCAGTAATACTTGCAGACCTTTAGGATAGCTAACCCTCTTGCACATGCTTATAAAGCTGTTACAGTCGTGTCCACCTCTTCATTCTCTGTCTCAAGCTCACTCTTAGTTTCTCTACTCTAGCGACATTAATAACTCTGGGGTGTTTTAATTTTGCTATGCTTTATTTGGATACCCACTTTACCCACATGAAATGTTCTCCCCTTCTCCCCCTTCTGCTTTTATATTCAGAGTCAAGCCACAGAATCTGGAACGTGATAGGTAAATCTTTCACATGATCAATACCCAATGTTTATTGAGTGAATTTATCTTGCCTCTCACAGTGTTATACAAGGGTCTCAATAGATTTTTCTTTTCATTTCTCATTTCATGGATTTTATGATATTAAAAAATGACTAGTTCTATTTTCTAGTTGGATGAAAACCCTGCTATTTAAAAATTGTATTTCAATAAAACTCTAGGGGCCCACAGGAAACTCTGCTGAGATTGCATTCTTAAAAATACACATTCATTGAATTATATTTACATTCTGTCATGCTTTTGCTGAAAAAAATCTAAGTTGCAGATTATTTTCATTCATCATTTCCTCAGAGGATTCATGGCAGAGAGTATAGTCAGTTGGGTATTTCAAAGTCTCACACCTTTGTGGATTTTAATGCTCATCTTGTTGCAACACTGATAAGGCAAATTTAGTATAATTCAGAAATAAGATCTTAGTCTATGATAATATTTTTAAAGCTATCTTAAATGTAAACTTCATATAGGTATTTATTTAAAATCATGGCAGTCATACCCTTCATATATAAAATTATATCAATTTTTATAGTCAGTTTTTAAAATTTTCCTAGTGTCATAGTTTAACATAGAATTGTTAATATAAAAATTGTGATGTGTTTTCTTTCCTATAGTTTTTACTTAAGGTTTATTCTGCTATCCCAAAGTAGAAACATATGATTCGGTAGGTGATATTTTGGGTCTGAGAAAACTTACTACTAAATCATTGGAAAAAAGAAATTCAGTAGTATTTTCAGACCCAAAGAGAAGCATTCTTTTTAGTGTATCAGAAGTAAATTGCATTATATTATAAACCAGCATGTAATAGTTTATCAGGTTCATCATTTCTCTATTAACTTAATTCTCTTTTTCTATTTAATATTTAATTTCATAAAATCTGAGTATGTGTCTCCCTCTCAGGACGTCAAAAGAGCATTGCTTCTTTACGTAAACTTCCTTATTCATAGTGATACAAAACAGAAAAGTACAACTACCAAGTGATGTATATATGAAAGTTTGTTATTTTAAAATTACACATCTCATATATCACCAATATTTAGCAATCAACCACCCATAGTAGGGTTTAATGGATAATTTTGATTGGTCAGGTAGCTATTCTGATACATAAATAGAAATAAGAAATAAGAATAAAAATAGAAAATAGAAATAAATCACAATAAACATAGAATCTCTAATTTTACATTTATTGAGGGATAGTTCTTAACAGGAATTATGTTAACTTTTGTTCATTAATTGTTTAACTCTTCATAGCAACTCTGTCAGATACCAACAAAAGCTAATCCTTTTAAAGGATTCCAAAATTAAGTATATTTTTCAGAAAGATATGTTTATAATTAAAGAATCAAAATTCTGTTTGATACCAAGAATTATTTTAACAGCAAACTACAGTGTTGCTTAGAAATTAGAAAACATCTTCTTATATCTTCGAAATAAAATAGTCCAAGTCAGAATATTGCTAATTTTTCTTGCTTCGTGAAAGATAATTTTAAAGCATTTAATGGTGATTAATAATCAATTGAATAATTGTATACTATTAGTCTTATTTAGTTTAAAAAATGGTTAGATATTTTCTGCATGAGTATATTGAATAGAAGGAAAGTAGCTATTATTTTGTGAGCTAGAAAAATGAAGAAATCACTGAAGCAGAAGTAGAAGCTTGTAGTTCTGTTTTCTATTTGACTTTGCTTGTGTGAGAGAATATATTTCAAAGTTTGTGGTTCTTTCTTTTGTTTTTCTTCCTGCACTGGCAATTACAGAAAAATAAATGAAATTAGACATATAAATTGTTTTGGGGCATTCTAACACAATACTCTATGAATATGCTGACAATATAATTGTGATATTAATTTTAGAAATAATCATTGTGTGGTATGAAAGCTTGATTTGTATTCATTAGAAATAGTATTTTTTGAGTTACTATTTCTATTCTGAGTTTTGGTGTTTATGCCACCTATTGTTAAATATAAGGATTGTTATAGATGTTTTTAAGTAGAATAAAATGTCATGATATTTAACAGTGAAAACACAGAGTAATTAAAACTAATCAGTGATTAAAAATCTGAATTTAAAATTCTACATTTTGTGAACAAAACCTGAAAGTGGAGGTAGATAGTAAAGGAATAAAAATGTGCTTATTTCTTCATGTGACTGATTGTCCAAGGACAGCTTCTTTTTCCTTTATATTCAAACTAGAGAAATATAGGTTCAAGTATTTGAATGAAAATTAATAACAGCTAGTTGTCTCAAATGTTACATTTCAAAGTGATTAACAGGAAGATGTATTTTGCATATAAAAGATACTTTTCTTAAAACCCAGAAAATAAAGACACCAATGAAGGATAAGAAAATAATTACGTATTTTTTAATTATTTTATTATTTATTTTGCTTACATTGCTATATGCTTTTCGGGACAGTGAATTCACACCTGAGCATTCTGTGCAAGTTAGAAAGCAAGTTAAAATTAAGTTCTTAATCTTGTTTCGAAACAAAGTTAGTTGATTTTTTAAAAGATATATCAAAATGCAGTTATGCAGGTTAAAAGGTAAACTATGAGAAAAAATAATCAGTAAGTTCTCTCTTAATATATACATTCTTGGAAACTACAGCTTTAAGCAAAAAGGTATATAATGATAATAAGATATCTAAAGAGTAATTGATAGCATAAGAGTAAAGTTCCTAGGGCATATTTTTGGACACAAAACCACAAAACTTCTTAATAGGACCCAAGATAAGCAATGATTTGTTTTCATGCTTTCATTTTCCAACATACTTATTTCAGCTGAGGATAGCAGGTGACATGAGCCTATCACTGCCAACTCAGGGGCTCATGATGGGAACCCACATGGACAGGGTGCCTTCCGTCACAGGACTCACTCACTCACTCTGACTGAAACAGTTTAGACAAGCCATTAACCTAAACTGCATGTCTTTGGCATTTGGGAGGAAACCAGACAATGTGAAGAAAACCTAACACACATAGGGACATTGTACTAACACAGCAGGGAATAGATTTGTTTCATCAACATTATAATGAAATAATGTTTTCAAGAACCTACTGTATAAGAGACACACAGAAAAGCAAGAGCTATTGTAATTCTAATAGCAACTTTACAAATAAAAAAAATCACTACATTAGACCAAATAGGACATCTCATAATTATGAAACATAATGTAAAATTCAGGACAGCATTTATGAATCCTAATACATAAAATTAATGATAAACAAAAATTCAGAATTCTTAAGAAAACTTTTTACTATGAAATTTTAAGTTTCTCTATTGTTGATATAAAGTTTACCAAAATAAATATTTTTTATAGAAATATGTTTATATTACTATCATTATTATTAATGGTAGTTAGTCATTGGATGTTAAATTTCATAACCATAGAGAGATTATTTTTCATTTTTTCAAAGTACAGGATGTTATTTATAAATAAAATAGATACTTAACCACAGTTGAATCTTCCATAATGTTAATAATACAAACATTAGCTGTATTTTATTATAATATTAAAATACTATGCTTTAGTGTTAAATAAAGTCATGAAGGAGTACAACTCGGTAGTAAAATTCTGTGTTTCATGAATTCAAGAAAATAATTTGAAAACGTAAGTTAAAGTTTGAAAAGCAATATCTAGCAAAACAAAATGACATTACTGTTAAAATTTCATAATCTTGAAATTCAGACAATTAACGTGAAATGTTGAAGTCAAATTATCTCGTCTCTTTGCATCTTTGAATCATATGCAGAATCTCACCTGAAATTGGTTAAATTACAAACTAGTAGTGCATCTTGACACTCAGTGTGTGTGTTTGTGTTTAAGAAATAACAATGCTCTTCTAATGTGCAATAAAGATTTTTAAAAAGCTGATCAAAACATGATAATCATATAGTAGAAAATAACGCAAACCATAATTTAAGAAAGGAAATAATAGAAGCAAAAGTCAAATTTAAAGTATTTCAAAAATGAATCTATAGTTCTTCATGAAAAGTCATAAAATGAACTGCTCAAGGATTCAGTTGATAAAGAGAGAAAGTGATCACAAATCAATATAAGCTATTCTAATACATTTCATAAAGGTCCTTAATTCATAATAGAATCCTAATTTGAAAAATATATTAATTATACAATTTTAGCATGAATTCACATGGCGGTTAAACAGTATGTGAAAATAAATAACAAATATTTTCCTATTCAAAATATCAACTACAAAGCAATAGAGATCTGAATAAATGCTTGAGAATTAGATGAATAAAAATATAGAAAGCAAATCTGAATAAATTGAAAGTAACCCTTTGTTCCTGAATAGGAAGACTCAATTTTCAAAGAAACAAATATTCAAATTAATGTATTAATATGATCCTAGTGACATTGTTGTTAAAAATCAAATTCATTCAAAATTAGATCTAAGAAAAAGTTTTTCAAAATGGAAATATGTGGAAAAATTTTGAAGGAAGTGTAAAAAGGGAGATGTCCTCAATAAACACATTATCAATTTGGAGTGAGAACAAGATGATATCATGTAAAGAAATGAAAGCTCATTAGAGCAGAGAAGAATACCCAGAGTAGATGCTTATTCTCTGGTACGTGATAAAGTTGGCATCTCAAATCATTGAGGAACCTTTATTTACTTAAAGAAAATAAAAAGTGAAAGTTTTTTTTCTCATGTTATACATTAAATTCTAGGTGCATTATAACATGATTAAATTTTAAATGAATATAAGTGTGTTAGATATCTCTCTGATCATTGCTGCAAAATAATTTTTAAATCAAGAAACAAGAGTAGTTTATAATTCCACTTAAAATGGGTAAGTGAAGGTTACTCCCACCCTAATAAGAGAAAAAACATAATTTAAATACATAATTTAATAAAGTCTCCCAGGAAATTGAGTCACAAGACTCCTAGTTACAAAAATATGACAGACCTCTCAGAGAAAAGACAGGATGTGAGTATGTTTAGTTTTTTTTGGTGAGCACAGGAGGAAGAGAGAGCAGTCACAAAAGGTAGTAAGATTTCCCTGTAGGGAACAAGCATAAAAGTACAATTTAATAAATGTCGTCAATGTATATGAGGTTCCATAATAAAACAGCTAAATGTCCAGAAAATTAGAATTCACAGACAGTATGACATTTTTAAATGCCAATTGCAGAGAACAGAATCCATTCTGGCTGCTTTAAACAGAACGAGCCTTGATTACTGTAGACTTAAGTGGCTTGCTAATATCCTAGGAGAACTGAAAGCAAGTTAAGATTTTAAGTTTTGGAAATGGCTCCCAAAGCCACTCTACAGTCCTGTGCTCCTTACAAAGCACATCTTCAGTGATCCGGGATCTGCCAGACTAATTGGGAAGTTTCCGCAGTAGCTGTTGGAACTGGGACCCTGTTAACACTGCAATCCAGAAGCACGTAAGAACCGACTGTTCTAGGGGCCAGTGTTAGAACAAACCCAGGTCTGTTGTCACTCACACCAGAGCAAGGTCCCATTCCGGTGACAGCCACGCTACAAATGACTACACATTGCAAGTGCTGCTAGCATTTGCCAGCAAAAATGACACTTCCCTGATCTTATTTGCTAATGCAAACCACAGCAGGAATAAAATCCGTGCTCCCCTTCTGAGTAAGACGATTCCAGATACTTTGAAATTTAACAATTTATTAATCAGTTTGAGGATTTGAACCTAAGAACACTCAAGACAGATCACTGCGCCCCGTTGCAGTGGTGGGTGTGCTTTTTAAAAGAAAGGCCCTTGAGCAAGTGGTGTGATTTGCATCTGTGTCACAAAAAGGCTGTGTTCTGGCCCGGTGCCTCTGAGATCAGAGAGGCAAGTCCAGGGTGATTAAATTTTTATCTCAACTTTGAGAAATGACTAGGAACCTTAGGACATACTGGAAAGACTTTTTCCTGTAGTCTCTATGTGGTAGGTAGAGTGGCAGGTGCCTGCTTATTCCCATTAGTGCCTTCTGAGGCGGCTTTCTTCACACAGCTAGGCCCGCTTTATTCTGACCTCCACCTGTGCAAGTTTTCTGACCCTGGGAAGCAGGGTCCCAAGTGTGATTGATTGTCTTATATTCCAACTTCCACGTTTGGAATATAGCTCACTGATATATCCAAAACCCTTTTTAGACTGCCGAATGAATCTAGAAAATATAAATTTTTGCTTCCCAGCCTCTATAAGAGGTTGTTTGAATAGATGGAGGTTGAGATAATTGTCTTTTTAATTTAGTTTTGAAGGAACATCACATAACATTCTATAGGTTTAAAGTGTGTATCGGTATAATCTACATCTGTATAGAACCCATTAATTTTCGCCACCACCATTCCTGTTCTTCCTTCATACAATTGATACCCTTTACCCAGTTTGGTAACTGCCCTCCCTCCTCCCCTTTTTGTTTTTATTTTTCATATAAAACCTATTTTACTGACTAAAAGTCTATTTTTCTTCAACTTAGATGATTTGTTTTCTTGGTTTCTCTATCACATGAGTGATGTCAATCTTCTGGATATCTAGCACCATTTTATCAGTGACACTGGCATAGTATTTGTTACGGGGTCTTCATTAAGAAGAAGTAAGAATTTGGCAATAGGGGCTATTGGAAAGAGATCTTCTGCAGAGGAAGCAATATTTACAACAATAAAGAAAGAAAATATTGTTTGTTGTTGTTGTTGGGGAGAAGGATGATTAGATTGGCTAAAAAACATCCAGGTGCTCTGGTGGATGGAAAATATTTGAGAACAATCTTATAGTAATTTGGTTTTGCTTTGGGAGAAATGGGGAACTGATAAAAGTTTTTAAAAGAGAAAAAAGTGCTGAATCCTTCTTTGTAAATACCCTTTCATTAGCATGATATTATAGAAGGAAGGAATTTTAGTAGCCTTTGTTATTCTTCCTGCAGGGATCTTGATGTGCTCATGTGTGTTTTAGCTTCCCTGCATACAGCCCAGGCTCTGTTGTGGAAAAACTGTTCAACATATGCTTGTTCCTGGCCCAAACGACTGAGATCTCATTTTTTTTAAAGCAATCAAAAAAGGCTAAAACCTGAGAGTAAACTTATTTGATTTGCTTGATATGGATATGGGTGCGTGTGTGCATGCATGTATTTAGCTCTCGGTAATAAATGAACTCAGGAAATAAAGTCATAAACTATTTAGAAAACATTTTAGAAAAATAAATTTGGGTATCATTGAGTTAAACACAATCTATGATGTATTGCAAATACTCAGATTTTATACACAACTGTGCAATTTGGTTCTTCATATTGATGGTATAGAATGCATCATTTTTAAAATTATTTGAAAAAAGTATATTTTCCTGTATCATTTTAGAGGACTAGTGTTTCATGGAACAGATTTCTGATATATTAAACATGGTCATTGAATTTCTCAATTATTCCTGGACTCCTCGGGAAAGAAAACTTTTTCTTAATATGAATTAAGTCATCATGTTGTTCATCTTTGGATATTTGTATTCATTTTTAATGTTCTTCCCTGGAGCATTTGCAAAATAAGGCGGTTCTTAATTGAATCTGACAGCTACAAGACAAAGGCAGCATGGACAAATAAATATATAGATTATTTTAAAATATATATTTTATCCCTTTTCTTTATATCTCCCCACAAAAAAAATCATTTTTAAGAAATGGTAGCAATTTGTAAAGTTTGCAGCATCAGCTCTCCTTTCTCAAGCTTGCCTTCTAGGATTTTTTAAAAAAGTATTATAATGGCAAGCCAGGATGTTGGACAAATGAAATATAAAAACCTGTAGTTGGAATTTGATCCTAACTATTTGAAAATATTTTAAAAATTATGTAAATATGTGGAAAGAAAGCAGAGTTGACATTTTAACAGGTGTCAAAAGCAAAGCTGCAGTGGACAATATTAAATTGATTGAGGAAGACATTCAAGCTTATTGCAATAAGATAGTGATACCAGAACTCACTGTGAGTTCAGGTTGATGTGAAACATCAGGCTAGAGAGTTGTAAAAGCTAGACTGGAGATCATAGAACATCTCTTTTTGTAATTGACTTTACTCAGAAAAGTAAGCAGACTCATATATATATATATATATATATATATAAAGTAAGCAAACTCATATATACATATATGTGTTTACATATATGTATATATATGTATATATATATATATATATATACATATATATATATATATATGTTCTTTGTTTTTTGTGACAGGAGATAATTTTACAATTAACACTTAGTCATTCTGTCTAAACTAAACTCTTGTTCTCCCACAGTAACTGGGCCTTACAGGTTTTAGGTTCTTTCTTATTGATTACGTTTCAAAGAGATGACTTCCGTGTCTTTGAGAAAGACATTTCTTGGTTGTAAAATGTGAAAGAAGCCTTTAAAATGATTTATATCCTCAAAGGAACAATGAAAGGATTTACAATGAGATGTTTTCTAAAGCAAATGCTCTATGCAAAGGGAGTCAGGGGTTTGTGGTCATGAAGAGACCTGTCTAAGGCTTAACCAGGCTCGAGGGCCATATTAAGGACATGCTGTCCAGAAAGGTTGGGTGTGGAAATTTCTGGACAAATTTACTGTGTTAAGTCTGAAACATGTGCATTGCTAAATAAACAGATCAGTAGCAGAAGTTGTCTTCCCAGGAACTAGACTAAACTAATATTTGTGCTGGTTATCTTTTTTTCCAAAGAGTTTATTCGCTGAAAACTGAGCAAGAAGGAACACACTTTTTTTTTTACCTCTCCTTTGAAATTCCTCTAAAAAAAAAATAAAAGGAGAATCAAATCCTCAAATTCCCACCACACGTAAAAATAGTCACACACTAATAGCACTTATATTTTAGCTTATGATATAATGTATTCACAGTAGAAAATATACATCATATGTATTTTTCTCTTTCCTATTATTTACTGTAGTTCCTCAATTTCCCCATGTTTGCCGGCAGTTACAAATGAGACCACATTTCATGCCTCTTTGCATCTCATTATTGGTACTCTAGCCGAAATACAGATTCTTTCCCCTGCTTGTTCTTTTTCTTTCTGACTTGAGTTCCATTAGGTCAAGTGTGTGACATTGTGGTTCTCCAAATATATTTATTTCAAATAGGTGTGCAGATTTTAGTTTTGCTTTATATGGATATTGCCCAGAGTTTTCAGAAATAAAACCCTGATACATTATTTGCACTTGTACTACTGACCTGAACTTTTAAAATGTGGTGCTTTGCTATTTTTTTTTTTTTTTTTTCAACAGAGTACCTATCTTGTGTCAGTCTAGGAATATGGCTACACTAGTGAATACAACAGACCTAAAATTCTTGTCATTGTGAAGTTTAGAATACACACACACACACTCAAACTGTCAGAGTGAGAGTAAAACTCCCCTCTCCCTCTAATATACTTTATAGGCTGTACAAACAAATTAACATCAGACAAGGGTGAGTAAGAGAAAGCCCAAATTTAGTAACATACATGTGGAGAACACAGCGGTAAATTCTGAGGTAACTGGGACAGACCAAGACGTATTTTGTATTGAGGCTTGGAAAAGCTTGGGAACAGGATGAGGCAACAAGCACAGAAAGGAGGGTCTTCATGTGACGAGGAGGGGTGACTCATATTGACTCTGAAAGTAGAGATAGGTTTCTTAGAAAGACCCGTTCACAGGTAAGCTAACTTCTAGATGAAGACCTTACAAAACTCCATTCTCTGGGTGGGGAAGGGAATAATGACCATTTCTTGATTAGAAGGAGGGTAGAGACAGGATATGGTGAGGACTTCCTAGTTTGACTAAGGGAAAGGTAAAAAAATTAGGAGGAAGTCAAGAACTTTTTCCCCTCTGAGGTCGCCATTTTCCTTGGCTTCATGTCAGAGTGGGGCACCTACAGGACACCTATTCTGGCAGAATTGGGGTAATCTGTTTTGAGTCTTTTAATATATGTGTATGTTTATCGCACAAAAAATGAAGGTTAAGAACTCTGTTGACCACAAATATGCCAGTTATTTTCTACTACTTTTGGGGGCTTTCTCATTTTCATAACACAATACAACAAATTTTCACATGTCCTTAAAATTAACTGTGACAGCTACTTTACACTAAATGTGGGTTCCTTTTACAGACGCCATCACTTAATCTGGGGAGTGAAAATACAAAATTATTCTCTTTTTCCTAAATATATATTCATGATAAGGAGGCAAATATCCTACTTTCTGTTTTTTATTTCATCACTTAGTAACAAAGGACCAATTACTTGATTGTTGGGAATCCATTTCCTCATGTGTAAAAAAATACTAGTAATACCCTCTTGATTGAATTGTTGTCAGAATTGAAAATCATAATAATTATGAGCCAGGCTAATAGTGTGCCTTGAACATCATGGGCATTTACAGGATTAATTATGTTCCCTAGGTACTCTAATTCTCAAAAATGAAGACTTTTCAAATAAGACTTATATCAAATAAATTTAAGAAAATGGGGAAAATTTAAATCAAAGTGGCCTTAACCAGTTTGAATCCTCTAGTCTTCAAACCTTATCAGACCTTCTCAAACCTTCTCAATTTTGAATAAAACACACCGTATTTTGTCTTAATGTTGTCTTCTCATGTCTCCTGCATTAGTATGAAACTTTGTTGGTCATATATATATCAGGATTATCTCTTTGTTCCAGAGTGTCCTCGGAATGGAATTTATCCAAAGTACATTCTGCATAAGCGTTTTTTGTGTGTTTTTAATTTATGGATGTAGCCTTCTGCATCTACATTATTTCCTCCCAATTATATAGTTTTGAAATAATAAAGTATGCCTTCTTTTAGTAACTTATCAGGAAGAATTGACAATATTCACCTTTAAGAGAAATCCCTAAGTTGTATTTCTCCAATTTAGTTTTAACTGTCAGTATTTACAAATGCAGGCAAACATAAATCTCATTTCTTTCTCTATCCCCAGGTGTCTTTTAAATAATACAGCCTCTGTTATGAGGGGTAACCATCATAAATTATATTGTATTATTATGCATGACAAAGCAGTAGAGCACCATTGGGCCTAATTTATTCAATTTTTGCATGTTTTTAATGAACTCCTGAACATGGAAGAAGTAACAGCTTTATGTATTCAGAGTGGCTTATCTCAACCATATAAATTCTTTCTCCTCTTTTAAGTGGAGCACAGGTTTGATCATATGCAGCCTTTCCAACCATTCATCTCTGGGGTAAATAAATCACTAAGGAGATAAAGTTGGCAAGATTTTTAGTTCAACCAGGAGCAACATGCAGAGGAGGTAAATTCTAAACATTTTCCAATTATGTCAGGTGCATATTAGAACAGTTAGGAGAAATCAGAAGCATTGATTCCCTTAAGACTCATTTTACTTCAATTGAGTCAAACTAGAAACCTCTCAGAAAAACTGTCAATTCAGAAAGCTCTGGGTCTTGGATTTCAATCTTGTCCTCCTCCTGATACAGAAAGTCATTTCGGCAAGTTCTTCAGTGATTCTCTTTCTCTTGTACCCTTTCAGGACAGCCAGGGATGAGAATTATGTCTTCGACTAAGTAGGAAGGAAAACATGAAGAAGAAACTAAGTTTTGTTTCCCATATAAAAGAAAAATCACTCAATGATAATAGCATGAATGATACACAAATTTAGACCTCTTGGGGCCTCATCTAAAAGACAGAAACATGTAGTTTTTGGAATACCTAAGTAAATTCACGTCTTACAATGCTTTAGGAGAAAAGTATAATACTAAAGTTGGCATGCTTGATTGTCATAAAGGTTCTATTTATTTTTGTTCTTATTTATTTACCACACCCATCCAACCTCCCACAAATGGCAGCAACAAAGGATACTGGGGAAATGATAAAAATAAATATATAAAGGAGAATTGAGTTAAAAAACATTATATTTATTGGTTTCATCATAACATTTAACTACAGTTGATCAGTAGATGGGTATAAGAAAGACATAAAAAGAAATTCAGCCAATTGGATAGAATGGCAGGGAAGATCGTGCTCAGCAGTTTGGATATCAGCAAGTGTGTAGGACCCTGTAAGAAAAGGGGGAAAAAAAAAATCAGACAATCTCCAAAGACATGACTGAAGTAGCTAATATTAGCACACCAACCTGACTATGTCCCGAACTCATTACCTGCACCATAGTCTCATCATTCCTCAACTCTTGTGATGAGTTCAAAACTCAGAAAAATTGAAAAAATTTTTCAAAATTATGTACCAGTTACTTTTCTATCTTGAATCTGGTTCCCTTGAGAACCCAGTCCAAGTTGTTCCTAACTTTATGCCATAACAGTGTTTTATTAAAAATATTAATTGACCAGAGAAAGGTGCAGCTGTGTGTTAGCATTTATTCTTTTAAAATATCACAAACAACATGCTATTTATGCATGGTATATATTTCTGTATATTATTTTATACAGTGAATATAATTTTATGTAATTATGTAAAATACAATTTATGTCAAATTATAAAATTTATGTAATTATATGAAATTATAATATAGAATTATAATTTTATTATATATGTGTAATACATATATATATGAGTATATACCGCTGCTACTTTTGTAAAAGGATGTAAGGCAGTCTATCCAGATTAAATATAATACTAAAAATGCAAATTTTAAAATGAAGAGTAGTGAAAACAGAGAAATAGATGTCCAAAAAATTAGCTGGAGTTTTATTAAATAGTGCATTTAATTTGGTTTTCAGTTTTCTGAATGCTAACCTAAACGTAAGTTTTGTTAAAATCTGCAAGTTTGCACATAGAGAAGTTTCTTTCTAATATTAAAACAGTGTATTTTTTTGTTTTATACTTTATAGAGAAGACACTGGGGATATAGCAAAAATGCTATCCACTGTATTTTTGCTGGGAGATACGTTGTTAAAATCTTTGTTTATGTCTAGATGTAAAAGTAAATAGTACAAGATACAAAGCAGAGTAGTGCATTCTTGGGAAGTTAATTTGGGAAGGCAACTTTATTTTATTTCTTTAGATAACCTATTTCATATTTCCTAAAATGGGAAATAGAAAAACTATTTTACCAGGAGCATATCCATTGGAAATTCACTTTGGAATGTAAAGATCTAATTTAATAAAGTGCTAGAACTTGGGCAGCCTAAAGCTAGGACACATCCATTTTGATTTCTCACTAAGGGCTAAATTGCAACAGTCTTGGTTATGTCTCAGCACAATTATTGTCTGCATAGTTAGTGTTTTGGATGCTATAGTTACTAGGTAAACATCACAGTTTTAGAAATAGAAGCAAATGTGCTTGCTATGTGATTCCAGCAGTATATGTCCTCAAGACCCAGGAGAAAGGAGTTGCCAGACCATCTTTGACTTGTACATTATTTAAAATATTGTTTTGATCTTTGTCTGCAGGCTTTTCATCAGCCACCAGACGGAGGCAAATAATTCTAAGGCTTGAAATACGAAACAGATTATTTTGTCTTGGAAATTTTTAAGTGTTACTATATCACTTTCAGATCATATATCCCAGAATTATATTGTTAAATAATGATATACTACAAACCCTAATAGGAAACTAACAAAAATATTGATTTCTTTCTTATGTTACAGGTTGGCCATCTGCTATTATTTGTGGTTCAGGTGGTGTGGAAAAGGGGTGTGAGTGCGTGAGTGTGTGTGTGTGTGTTTCCTTTTCTAGAATCCAAACTGATAACAGACCATTTATAAATATCGTGTCCTGCCTCTTGTGGCAGATATTACCATTGATCAAATGTAGTGGTTCAATCAGTAATGTAGCTAAAGGGGAATATTGTGATGAGACGAAGTGGTATTTTAACCCCTTTTAGAAAAGCAAAATTCTTTTACAAATGTGATTCATTTTGACTTAGTAAATTTAGCTGAAAGACAGGATTTATTGTTGTGTCATGCCATGCTCAAGGCTTTTATAATTCCAATTTATGCAAACTCATATAAATGTATTTCTAACTAATTATGATTTCTTCTATTTTTATGAATTAATTTTTAGATTCAGTGGATCAATTTTAAGTCTTTTGTGATAAATAGTATTTCTTAATTTGCACATTCTTTTCACTCAATTTGAAATAGAAAACTTTCTTATATACATTTCTGAATACAAATTTTGCACTTTAAATTTTTGCATTGGCATATTTTATACTCAGCAATACCACACTATTTGTCATTCATCCTTTTATACAGATATGTGTGTGTGACAGAAAAAATTGTAGTTTATGTCTTTTCTGTATTTTCTGGATTCACTGAACATTTTTTCTCCTACTAAAACATCTTGATTGATTTTTCATCTCAACTGCAGCAACATCACAGAATAATTTAAAGAGAAATGATGTTCCATTACTCTCACATTCTAGAATTGTTCCCAGCTATGGAGAATGAATAAAAATAGTACAATGGGCCTAGAATATTATAGACAATATTTTGATGGAATAGATGAGTAGTAATACCTTAACATCAGGATGACCACAAAAATGTTTTTCTCTGATATCCTCCTATGGACGCATAATTTACTGACCCCCAATTGCCCACCTCCAGATCTACGGCCACCTTCTCCTTATGGCAGGCAGATTAGTGTGGACTCCTCCCATTGCTAATTCAGGGAGGGAGAATCATTGTCCTAATCAAAAATTTCTTGATACTTGGTTACTGCCGACTGAAACTTTGTGTCCAATCCTCTTCTCGCTCTCCTTTTTTAGATGTCAGATTTATATCAAGGTTTGAAGGCTGCTTCAACTTTTGCTGCTTCCCTCTCCACAAACGTTTTATGCATTTAATGTATCTTAGAATCCTTCAATAACTCAAACCTAACCAAAATAATTTATATTAATACTACAGCTCTTTTCGTCTTTGAACGTGCCTTGAGACTGTTTATGAAGTTATTTCTTAATAGACATTTGGCTCTTTGGAAATTAATTTAAATGTTTTGTTCAGAAAGATTGTAAAGATTTTGATTTCCATCTTGTCCACTCCTCTGTTGCTTTCCATATGACATTCTGTCTTGAATATATGCAGAAGCAGGTTATTTAGTGCTTGGTTTTCAAAAATGATTACCTGCTGAATTTGATGTTTCTAAAACTAGAATCAAGAAAATAGGCTACTTTTAAAGTAGTGTGGCATAATTTATCATTCAAAAATTAACGGGTATTTGAAGTTATAAAAATTACTATAATTAACACACAGAATGCTTTCTCTTTTGAAAATATCCTTCATACATTTTTCTTACATTTTTCTGTTGGTATATTTTAAAGTAATCATGAACATGTCATATTTGTAATTTAGATCAGTGGTGAGTAATTTTAGACAATGCATCTACTGACTTATATGTGACATATATAATTAGGTATGTTCAAGATTAAGTAAGTGTATGTTCCATCTTAAAATTATTCAATATCAGTCATAGTTAGCATTAATAAATCTATGGAATGATTTTTAAGGTCCTCTGACTGTACAAATAATCTAGTTTAAATAATATCCTAGTCATTGTCCTTCTTTTGTTCCATTTTGTGCTATGGAAATTTATGAGAATGTCCCTGCTTGGGCTTACTAATCAATGACTTTGTACCAAATTCCTCTTTGAAGCCGTCATTTATCCTGACTTTTTTGCTGTTGAACTAGTGACTTGGTAGATATATTTGTCAGGACCTTCTGCTAAGATTAATGTGATCTGTCTTTCCTGAGCACGTTAAAGAAAGAAGAAACAATAAAGAAAAATCAAAAGCAGAAAGAGTGTAGGAAAAGGTGACCAGTATATTATAGGGAATTTCCAACTATTATTATTATTAGAACATATCACAGTACTAACCAATACAAGCACTATAAATCTTAAGATATTTTCACTGATATGTTATTTTCATGATAGTATATTAAATTATTTAATTCATCAAAATGTGTACATGAGAAATTAAAAATTATTGGGAATAAGCATAATTACATTAAAAAAATAGAAATAATCAGGTAAAAAGGGTCAATTATATGGTAAAGGATGGCATTAGACTGTTTGCAGTGAATTTACTGTATAAGGTGGTGATTTATGAAGAGGCACACTTCAAGCCTACAGAATGTTATGCTGCAATGTTCTGTCATACAATTAAAATAAAAAAGGTAGCCTCTTATTTGTAACCAAAAAATAAATAAATAAATAAATAAATGGTATCAAAAGTGTGAATGATTATCATACTTTTTACAAAAATAAGGAAAATTCTAATAGAAGGGTTTATATTCAAAAGAAATAAAAATCATAATTGTAAAATATAACTAGCTATTTCCACTTTGTAGTAAAACACTATTATACTTCTTTCCTAGGAAAGGATATCAATTAACATTATTTCTCTTTTTCAGATTTAAATTAAATATATTAAATCATAGTCTTTATTTTGCTATTCATATTAAATTTTAGAAAACAATAGTTGTAATAATTTGGGAAATTTGAGCAAAATCATTTTTAATAAATGAGATGGAAATATTTTTTAAATATTGTCATTGTTTTACAATTATAACTGTTTCTCTTTAGTGATGAGTTCATTTTACTGGAGACTAAAATAGATGTGAATCAGAAAAATAGATATAATGTTTTAATAAAGTTTTAACATTTTTATTGTTTTGGTATTACGTTTCTGGAAGAAATTATAGCAATATATTTAAACGTAGAGCACATATACTTAATTATCATAGGTGCTTTCATTTTTTCCCTCACTAAGTAAACTAAGATTAAGTTTTACCACAATGTAACAAAGAACATGAGAAAGAATGATATGCTCGTATTTTCAGAGACACAATAGTGATTCAGGAATTCAGTGGAAAGTGAGAAAGATGGTCAGTGAAATTAATGACTAATGAAGAAAATTCTTGAAGCAAAATCCTGCAGTGTGATTAACCAGACTTTAAAAGGGAGATTTTTTTTCCATAGTGCAAAACCTGACGGCTCAGTGAAATGTGATGACCTTGTGAACATTTGAGTCAAGCCACATATATTGACTTACTTAAGTGACTTGTGTTGTCATTGAAAGTAAGGAGTGTGTCCGTTTATCTATTGTATAGGGTTGTGGTCATTCAAATGACCCCAGTATAATCTTTTATAAAGTGTTTCCGATAACTTCATTTTCCCGATACTGACGGTTTCCTTTATTTAATAAAAGCAGGCGTTTTGCACTTTTTAATTTTTATATATCTTTATTTGTGAGAGGTGATATGTGATTGTGGTTTTGATTTGCATTTCCCTCATGATTAGTGGCATGGAGCTCATTTTCATGTACGTTTACAATGTATATGTTTTTGGAAAACTGTCTTTCAGATTCTCTTTCTGTTATTTATTTATTTATTTATTAGTTTGGGTGTTTATTTAGATGGTGTATGAGTTCTTTATATATTTTGGGTTTTAACCCTTTATCCAATAGCTGATTTGCATGTATTTTCTCCCCTTTGGTATGTTACATATTCATTTTGTTGATTGTGTTCTTTGCTTTGTAGAAACTAAGTGTAGTCCCTCTTGTTTATTTTTGTTTTTGTTACCTTTGCATAAATATCTTAAGATAATTAACCTCTTAGCTTCCAGATCTTCATATTTAAATTGATAATTAGGTACCATCATGCACTTAGCATTTTGTCTGGCATTTAATACATCTTATTATTGTTATTAATATTGCTATTATTATTTGGTTATTGCATTGAGTAAAATACCTCTACCTTATAATGCATGACTTAATGATCAATATATGAATTATATGAAATCATTACTGAATATATATCCTCTTCATCTTAGATGGCACCAAAATCATTTATTTTTTCACTCATTCATTAACAAGATAGAGTAGGCACTATGTTCTAGGCTCCTGTTGGGGGCTTGGAAAACAAAAATAAGTAATCAGTATCCCTTTTCCACTGGTTGTTAATGGGCTACAAGGCAGAGCAGATATTTGAAATATTTCATGAAATCGAGTTTTGCAAATGTAATCAAACTGTGGTGGTGGTATAACAGAAAAACTGATCAACTTTCTTTTACAAAGAAAATGGCTGACAAGAAAGACTTCCTGAAGTAAAAGAAAAATGTTTGATCTGAGTCTCAATAGGAATTTGCAGTGAAAACAAACAGGAACATCCTTTCCAAAAAAGTGGTAAGTGCACAAAAATAGGCCACCTGGTGATATAAAAATGAAAATGTTGTGGTATGGATACGTAATGAATTCAGGCATTTTCACTCAGTTTAAAATATTTACGTGTTGTTTCTTTATCATTATCGAAAGGCACATGGCCTATTTCTTCTTGTAAGAGTTAAAAGTGTGTATCCTCAGTCACAGTCTAACCTTTCTCTTTCTATCTTAATTCTTAGTATCTGCAAGGCAACATCCAAATTCAACACAGGAAAAAAATATTCTGTAAAAGACAAGTTAATAGAACTATGTGTGAATTTCCATGACAACAGCTTTCCTCTTCTTTCTGTATTTATAACATGCAAATTTACAGCATAGGGAGAGGTTGATGGCCAGGGAAGGAAAAAATTGTTTCCTTTTCCTATTGTATAATACGCAGGGAGGGTGATGAGCAAGTTATTTATAACAAAATTCTGGTGAGCAAAAACCACTCTAGAAAGTAACATCACTTATTCATAGGATGGAGGCAGAGAGAAATGACCCCTGTCTGTTTCAGTCCTCTAATGCTACCTGTGTTTACTACTGCAGAAGTCAGAATGAAATAAAATTTAACCTTTAAACATAGATAGATAGATAGACAGATAGATAGATAGGTAGGTAGATAGGGAGATAGGGAGATAGGGAGATATATAGATAGCAGAATTGAAATGAAAGGAAAGAGTGATTTCAATTTTAAGTTGGTAAAAACAGCTGGAGCAAGAAATTATTGTCATTTGAAATAAAGACTACTGTCTTTGCAAGAATAAGAGATTCTGGCTGAACTAAAAAGCTACATTTTGTCATACATGCATGGAAGATATTTTATTGTAGTGTAGATAGAATGATGATGTATAAATGTATCCTTCCTCCATACCCTGAATAAGAAGCAGAGGAAAATATTCTGCAAGTCAGAGATAACTATTCTGATACCTACACTCTAATCAGTGCAGCTCAGAAAAAAGGAACAATGTTTAGAAATAGCACAAACACTTTATGACTTATGCACTAGGAAACTAAAAACAGTCCATATTTGCATAGTTAAAAAAGAAGTTGAATATTAAATATGTTATTCTAATGTCTATGAAAGCAATTCGTTTTCTCTAGTATTTTCTGATAGCATGATAAAGATGACTGTTATTTCTGACTTTTTAAACCCCAAGTTAGCTTTCAAATTTCTAAATTTTAAACAGCAGAGTATCACTAAACAGCACTGAGAGATCGCATTTCCTCCTTCATAATCACTGTTGTCACATCCTATATTTGTCCTTTTATAAAACACACAATTTAATTTTAAAGTATTTTATAAAAATGTTGCCACAATCTATTCTTAAATTACAATGCTTTGTAAGTTGAACTACACTGGTGCGGCTTTAGAATATACCTTAGGCTACTGGTTGGTGTTAAAAATAATCATTAAAAGACCTTCATGAGGTACATTTTAGATCAGGTCAATTTGAAATATTAATTTTAGTAAGTAAAATCACTACTAAAATTTGAAGTTCTTGACATTGATTGAAATTTCATAATTCATTATGTAGAGTCTTTCATTTGGCAATAAAATATCTAGATAGGTAAATTTATAATTTGTCTTTCTGAGCTTAGTTGTTTGATATTGATACTATGAAGCAGTATTACTACAGGTATTCAAATTTCAAAAGAATAATAAACTTAAGTCAGCCAGTATTTGAATTACACTCTGGAGAGTCTGACAGCATAAAGACTGAGCTTTGTCTTTATTCCTAAAGCACTTGCTTTCAATGCTGCTCCAGGTGACACCCAGCCAGTCAGATGCAGCTAAGCTTTGTGCAAAACACTCCCTGGGTCTTGGATCCATACTTTCTTCTTCCATGGTCTTCTCCTATCTACTTCTGGTGATTCCCTTTCCCAGATAGATGAAGATATTTGATTCTAGGAATTATCCTTTCACTCTGTAGGTTAAGTAACAAGAATATCTTTCTCTTCTGTCTGCTTTCATTTGCAAATAAATTTCAGTCATGATTATAACTGCTAAGTCATTGAGTTGACTTAGAAATACAGTTCTATGAATGTACGTGTAGGAAATACAGTTCAAAGTTTAGAAATTGTAATTAAAAATAAGAAATCTCAGGTTGATGCAAGATATCAACCACTTATGTTGTTACTGATTATTCTCCATGGAAATTATGAGAACATTCAAGTGATCTCATTACTTCCTCTTTCTGATTTGGCTAAACATATTCTTCAGTTTCAAAAATTTAGTTATGCTTAATTTTATTTATTTCACTTTCTGGTGTTACCAATATATGTTATTACAATTTCCAATTTTTCATTTGTATTATATAGTAATATGTTTTCATATATTTCTTTTGTTTCCTACAAACTTGCTGAACTTATTAGATCTAGTTGTTTATTATAGATCACAGTAGAATTTTCTATATAAAGTCATTACATCTATGAATCAAGAAAGTGTTGCATCTCAGTTTCCAGTCTGTATGATATTATCACCTTTCCCTGCCTATTATACTGTATAAAATCTCTAGAAGAATGTTTAACAAAGTAGTTCAGAGCAAACATTCTTGTTTTCTTCCTAATTTTATGTGAAGAAAAAATAGCAAGTCTTTTGTCAGTAAGTATATTGGTAACTATAGGTTCATTGTAAATGCTATGTATGAAATTAAGAAAATCTTATCCTATTCCCAGTTTATTGAGAGTTTATTTTCAAAAGTTGATTTTTAAATATTAAATCATATTTACATTCCATTAAGAATATTTTCATCCATATTTTGAAAGGATATCAGTCTATAATTTCCTTCTTTTGATTTTTCTTTCTTTCTTTTTTGGTACCAGAGCAAGACTAGCCTTGTAAAGCTATTTTTAGGCAGTTTTTTCTTAATTTTCTGGAAGATATTGTGTATAATTATTCATTATTTAATTTTTGAAAGGACTCACTCAAAATAATTTTTCTGGTGTTTCTATTTAAATGGGTTCAATTTCTTTAATAGACATCGACTAGATTATGTTTTCTAGACTTAGCTTAGTCGTTTGAGACTTTTAAAGACTAGCTCCAGCCATTTTTCTATCCATCAATTGGCATTAATTGTAGGGTGAAGTTACTAAATTGTCCCTTATATTTGTTCATTGTGTGTCTTTATTATTCTGTATTGTCTGTGCAGTCTGTATCAGTGTCACCTCTCTGACATCTGCTAATGGCTCTTTGTTTTCTCTCCTTTTGTTTCCAGTCAGTCCGGATAGTGGTTCATCAGTTTATTGATCTAAGAGTCATATTGTGGTCTCATTGATTATTCTCCATTATTTTTTCTTTTTTCTCTTGCATTGATTTCCACTTAGATAATGATTTCATTTCAGTCTCTTTCTTTGAATTTGTGGTCTTCTTCCACTTTTATTAAATATAAATTGATTTATTGATTTTAGACCTTCTTTCATAATATAGTGCTATTAATTTTCAATCTTGCTCTAGTTGTATTATATAATTTCTGATCTGACTTGTTTTCATTTTTCAGTTTGGAAATGTTATATTCATTTATATTTTTTCTTTGATTTTTTGGTTATTCCAAAGTGCATTACTTACTTCCCACAGATATGGACATTTTTCCTTTTCATTTTTGTTATTGATTTCTAATTTAATAACATTATGCATAATGAGCATTCCATGAATGCTTCTCTTCTTTTATTTACTGATAATTTTCGCAGTTAAAATATGCTCTATCTTAGTCCATGGTCTGTGTCCCAGTGACAAGTATGAGTTGGTATTGTTGAGTAGCATTCTATATGCATCACATAAAGTTTTTTTTTTTCTTTGATAATGTTGTGCAAGGTGTTTTTTTTTAATTGAAGTGACATTGGTTTTACTGGATTATATAAGATTTCAGATATATAACATTGAGGGCCAATATTTGCTGTTAACACATTTTGTTCACTACTAAACACTACCACTAGATTTCATATTTTATCTTACAGTTGATCACTTTAACCAATTTATCCACTCCCCTTCCCAACCGATAACCACTATTTTGATCTTATTGTCCAAAAGTTTATTTTTTCTTTGATTTTTTGCTCAAAATTTTGTGTATTTTTTTGTCTTTTTTACACTAGTGATTATTTAGAGAGATGTGTTGAGTTCTCTCAGAACAGTGGATTTAATTCTCCTTTAAATATTATTATATTATTGGTCTTTTCTAAACTATGTCCTGTACCTTGACTATTATTAGATATACTAGCTTTGTGTGTTCTTTTATTGTCTTCAAGAATTAACCTCTTCATAAAATTACCCATTTTTTCTTGTACTATTTTTATCCTATAAATACATTTTATCTGGTAGTTACACGTTTCCAACATTTATTGAGGTAGCACATGGGTGCTACATATACGTGCATGTGGGTGAATCTTACTTTTTATGTCTGACAATTTCTGCCTTTTCATTTGCATGCTTAGCTGTCTTATATTTAACATGATTATCAGCAATATTAGGTTTAATTCTAACATCTTGCTATTTTTTTGTTGTTTATTTCTTCAGAGTTTTGTTCACTTTTTCTTTTTGCCTTGTTTTCAATTTACCGAGTAGTATTTGAAATTATTAGTTAATATGTGTACATGGGTGTGCGTATGCATATATCTCTTTTTTATATTGTTTATTTTCTGATTTCCAATATAAAGCATTAAATGACTGTAGCCAATATTCAAGTTGGATTATCAAACTTCATTTATAATGAGACACTTCCTACAGCAAATGCCCATTTCTTCTTCTTCTACCTGAGTGCCATTATCACATGATTTACATCTATTTGTGTTATGAGTCCCACAGTATCTCCTTATTTTTGCTTTAAATGGTTTATTTAAACATGAAAATAAGAAAAAAATGTCTATTTCCCTTTGTGGTTACTGTTTCTGCTCTTCCTCATTTCTTAGTAAGAGCTAAGTTTTTATTTGACATCATTCCCTTCTTATTGAAGGATGACTTTCAAAATTTCTTGTGCTGGTGTCTGAGGATTAATCTTTTCATTTCTTGTATGTCTGAAAACATTTATTCTGCTTTTACATTTGAAAGATATTTTCTCTGGGTATAGAATTCTAGATTAATAGAATATTATTCTTTCTATACTTCAAAAATGTTTTCCAATTGCCTTCACTCATTCATAGTGTCTGAAGAGAAATAAGATGTCCTCTTATTTTGTTCTTCCTTTTTCTCTAGCCAGGATTTGTTTACTTGTCATTTTGTATTATTTTTCTATTTCTTAGTAACAAATTACCCCTGTATCTACTGGTTTAAAATGCAAACATTATTGCCTTACAATTTAGTTGGGCTAAGAATGTGGCCTATTTTAGATGGCACCTGGGGTTCAAGTCTTCCATATGTTTTTAGTCAAAATCTCAGTCATGGCTTTTGTTTCACCTGAAGATTTGACTTGTAGAAAATCTTGAAATGTTTTCATAAGCTTACTGGAAACCTCAGACTTCCAAATTCACTCTTGTGACCCTTCCCATGATGCAGCCTCATAACATGTCATGAGTTTTCCCCACAGAAAACCACTGAGGAAAAGAAAACACAGAACCATATTTTGAGAAATGAGTTACAAAATCCTAGAAATGAGGTGAGAATTTTAAGCAAATAGATTTAAGAAAAGCTGAAGACATTACAAGGGCAAAAAAGAAACATGAAACAAATAATACTAAGTCACATTATTAACAAACTGCTTGAAACATTTTAAATGTTTTATAAAGCTGTATAGAAAAAGACACACACCTATTTTGGTGCTTGAAATTGACCCACTATTCATTGACAGTATGTTCATTTTTAAGCATTTTAATCTCATTTTATTTTAGATAATTTCTGTTACAGAGCTTTCCCGGTTCATTCTTCTTTTCCCCCAATGTATCTACTAGTAATTATATCTATTGTATATGTTATCTCAGATAGTCATATTTTCCCCTCCAAAAGTTTGATTTGCCTCATTTTTTAGACTTCATGTTTTTTGTCCCTACGTAACATATTAGATCTTTTACCTTCTTGAACATAGGGGCTTTCACTTTACATTTTACCATAGTCATTTCTAGTTGAGTTTTGATTGATTTTTTTATTTCATTGTGAACTTTTGGTGAGATGTCAGGCATTTTGAACTCTACCCTGTTGTATCCTGGATATCGTTTTATTTATAAAAAAATATTCTTATACTTTGCTTTGGTATATTGTTAAACTACATGAAAACTTTAATTAGAAAGGCTCTTGTATAAGCATTGCTAAATGAGATGGAGCCGGATTATGTCTAACATTAATTTTCCCAGTACTAAGATAGAACCCTCTTGAGTTCTACAAATTCATGTGAGTTATAAGGATTCTAAACCTGATTGATGAGAACATACTCTCTTCCCAAAGCTATGTGAGTTTTAGTAACTGTTTCTTCAATGTCATTGGGGTAGTTCTTTCCCCCTCTGTGAGTACTTTCCTCCTGTATATGTGCTGCTTAGTTCTCAGGTGAATACAGGAGAAGCATCCTCTTTAGAAATTCAGAGTTCCTTCTGTGAGTACTTCTTTCCTCTCTAATCCACTGCTTTGCAAAATTCAGATGTCTTGATTTCTCTGGGCTCTAAACTCTGTCTCTGAACCAAGTCTGTAAAATTTCAGGTGGAAATTCAGGGCAATTATAAAGCTTACTATTCAACCCAACCCCCACCTATCTCTCAGGAATTATTACTATTAATTGCCTCATTTCAATTATATTGAAGGCCATTATTCTATTTTGTCTGTTTTGTTGTTGTTGTTTTTTGCTGAAGCATACATCTGATCCTTGTCATTCCATTTTGGCCAGAAGAAATTCCATACCCCAATTCGAAAATGTCTGGTAAGTATCGACAGGTTCTTATAGAAGTATGACAATATGTAATGCAAACTCATAATGCCTATGCTACCAGTTTCTGTATTTCCTGTTTGTAGTCACAGCTCTATCATTTGAACTGTATGGATCTTTGATCTATCTGCTTCTGTCAGCCAGTTAGTTACTCTGCTCTAATGAACTTTATTTTTCATAAGCAGTTGATTCATATTATTTTCATTTTCATTGTCGCCATCTGTATACAAGGTTCTTTCGTTTGTTTTTTAACTGTGCGTAGTGATCTTTTAACATAATTGGATTCATGGCTCAAGTATTTAAAAGTCTTTTATTGGTTTTCATCACATGTAGAGTAAAATATAATCTTTAAAATGAGCTTTTATAGCCCTTCAGTATCTAGTCCATTCATACTGCTGCAAAACTATCTCATACTGTTCTGTCTTCAAAATACTTTTCATATTCTCCTTTTTATTGTTTTTATCTCTTTGAAGACTTTTCCCTACTTCAGACCTCATAAACATACTGTTCCTTACATTTGAAGAGACATTTTCCTGACTCTTTTTGAGCTTGACTCTTGTGTCTCCTTCTGGTCTTAGCTTATATGGTATTTCCTGAAGGAGACTTTAAATTACCAACCAATGCACAAGGCTCTATTGCAAATTACTCTCCCTGTTAATCTTTTGGTTTAGCGATAACTGCAGCTTTTTAAAAATAAAAATGATCGGTTATATTTGTGTCTCTTCACTGTTTTCTTTATCATAAACGACAGAGTAGGGTCTCAGTGTGGCTTTCACATTGCATTGAGAACACAACACTACCTGAATGAGCCATGAATGAAGGAACAAGTGAATTCCCCCTGACTCTCTTTGTTTCTTCCATTAGGAATTTCACTTTGTTTTCAAGTTAATTGTCTTAAAAAAAGGTAATGTTTTAAAATGTAATATCTACATTCTTTAATTTCTTACTAAATTTAATGTGTTTTAAAAAATCTATCACCTAAGACTTCTATAATAGGTCACAAATTAATCTTTTTTATTTCTTATTTATGCTATTTTCAACTTTATGATTTTGAAGGAATTCATTCTCTCTGCATAAAAATAAAATCATTTTCCCGATCTTTGCTCAAGTACACCTCAATACCACTCTTCCATGAAACTTTTCCTCCACTAATTCCATTTAGAAGTCACCGTTTCATAATCTAAATCCCCAAACCTCTTCCTACATAACTTTGTAGTGTATCCTTTCCTAAGATTGCTTAATCTTTATCCTCAGCTATAAGCTTTTGCAACCAGCATTTCTTTCATCTCTTTTGTGTTTATGTCTAGAACTAGACACGTTTTTTTACAAAAGTAATTATCAAAATTTCATAGGTAACTATGAGTACAGGGTATAGTGCTTATTCTAGAAAATATATATAATTTTTGTATTAATACCTGTAATTTACTTCAAAATATGTAGGCAAACAGGGTGACATAAGGTATATGTTTTATGACTTAAACTATAATCCACATACTTCAAACATTCATTAAGAACACATATTTCAAGGGAAGTCAGCTCTGTTCTAATGAGGAAGCACAATCTGAACACAACTAGTTAGTATTCTGCATGTCAGAATTACTGTTTTAGTAAGACAATAGTCAAATGTTTACTAATACTATAAATTTTATAAAATTCAGTATAATGAAGTTAATATATTTACATTAAGTATTTTAGAATTATATCCCAATCTGTAGGAACTGGGTATATAAATCCAGCAAACATAGAACCTGAGTCACTTGGCTTTAGGAAGCATAGCCAAGTTTAAAGCATGTGTTCAGTAATAGGATTCAATTTCAGTTTATTTGACGCTGGCACTCGGGTAACAGAATTCTGCCTCTGAATGCTGTTGTGTTTAATGTCAGAGAACAATATTAGTTTTAAATCTGCAAATAGCCTACCAATCATATTTTGTACTTCTTCTCCTTGTAGGCAATACAGTAGCTTTAGAATATTAATTGAAAAATGTAATACTCATACATTTTTTTCTCATTTATAATTAAGACAAAGTGGTTGATAAAGCTTTTGTTCAGTGTTTTATTAATCTACTTTTGATTTGTAATTCTAAAATTCATGAGAATTTTATTTTCTTTGAAATGTTTTTTTTGAAAATATTAAGTAGTATTATTTAGAAGAAAAGGTGCAGGCAGAAATGAAGGCTAGCAGAGGGAGGCAGGAAGGGAGAGGAGGAAGAATCATTTATTTATTTTATTTTATTGTTTATCCTGCTTCACCTCATCTCCTGTCTTGAACCTTGACCCTTGTATCTATGTGGACTGCCCTGGCGGCCTTAACCACTAAGCCACTGGAGTGTGCCCATTATGTCTTACTTTTAATGAAGAAAAATTTTTTATAACAGACAACAAATAATGTAGTTTGTTGCTAAGAAGGCTACCCAAATAAGCTTAATTTTAAAAGAAAATGTAAACATAAATGTTTCATACCCTGCAATGTTAAATGTGATATATATTATCATTTTTAGGATAGTTTGGAAAAAAGTTTTCTAATACCTAAACTTTATCCTGGCTACTTCAGCAATGTAGCCAATCTTTTCTTTTGAAGGTGTTTCTCTCATTTTATGTCACAGAACCCTCCCTGTTGTTAGAGGGCCCTGCATGCTTGCTGGGGTCCACAGGGCTGTGCACCTCTTCCTGCCATTTGAGCCTTCTTGCTCAGTTTCCTCCCCATTTATCTGTTTCTTCAATTCCACATCTTATTCCAGTTTCAATTAACCATCTCAGTCTATTAGATTTTTTTTCTGTCCTCTGACCCTATTGTGGCTCCTTTCTTCCAATTATCATGTATTGTCGATATTTTTCAACTTTTGTGTCTTAATATATTCTTATATTCATGATTGAGTTATAAACTCTTAATCTATTTTGTAATTCACACAGTGCCTAACAGTGTGTCTTAAGCTTAAAATCAGTATATATGTAACTCTGTTGATTTCAATAACACCATCATTTCTCTGTTTTAGAAAGATTTTTTACACCAACAATTGGCATACCATGCTATCATCCATTTCATCAGATCAATTTCATTTAAAAAAGCTATATTATTCTGTCATTTTTATATTTCAACATTGTAAAATAGCAAAAGTAACTTGGTACTCAGCATATTTTACATGGGACTGATTTCTTAACAGAAAATAATACCCAGAGCATCATGGCTACCCAGCCATAATTGACAATTATGTCTGTTCTCCAAAAGAATAGTTTTTGAAAACAGAAGACAATTTCAGAAATGAGTCATATTTCATAGAATATGAAATTGAAAACTGGTTACTTTTAAATATAAGTAGGGAATAAAATATATGCCAGGGAAATGCCCTCTCAGAATTTTTCATCATATCCCCAAATTCTTTAATTTTCAAAGGGTATTAAGTATCTATTATGTGCCAGACACTGGTCTCAGTGCCAGGAATATAGCGTCATAAGGAACTCTTGCTCTAGATTTATATTCTAGGTCAAGGACTCACTACCGACAACCGTACATTGACTATAATAGTAAGGAGTAATAATCTTGAATGAAGTGAAAGCCTTGGGCATCAAAAAGTGTTGGTGGTGGGGTTTGAGAGACTGCTTTAGAAAAGAGGTCAGAGAATCCTTCTCTCAGTAAGAGTGTTTAGGTAGGTGTACATGAATGAAATGAGGGAGAAACAAAAGAATCTGAAGAAAGAGCTTTCCAAGCAGGAGAAAGAGTGAGAGCAAAGCTCTGAGGAGAGATTGAATGTAGAAATGTCTCGTGTGAAGAAAACCAAGAAGGCAGGTGTGTTGAGAGTTGATGCTGTAAGGCCTTCCAACTTAGACAGGAGTTAGGATTATTTTCTAATGAGATGGGAAATTAGAGGTTAGTTTTGAGCAATAATGTAGCAAATCCCTGATTTGTGGGACCTTTACTCTTCATTCTCCTCACCTTCTCATACAATTCTCTACATCCTCCTCAATACTTGAGAAATCAGAGAGGGAGAATCAAATGGCATTGAGCAGACTGAATTCATATCACAGTTTCTGGTCAGTTCATAGGTACATGTTATCTAATAGCCTAAGCGAGTAATTGACTGGTTGCAAGAAATTACCTATGATATTTAGTCCCTGTTTTGTTCAGATATATCAATAGTTTTATTCATATCTATCTGGAATTAGAGAAAAGCTTCAAATGAGATGTTGGGATAATGAATTGAGATTTCCTTTTTAAAAAAAAAAAAAAAAAAAAGAATGACAGTTCCAAATGTTGTATTCAATGCTCCCTAAACATTTGGGATAAATCCCATTGTTAGAACAGACACAGTAAAATAAAGTAGGTGGAAGGGTTTCTCTCCTGTATTGGATAAGATACCCTGGGGCTACTTGAAGATGCAGAAAGGCCCCAGGACATTGGTAATATTTCTCTCACCAGGAATCAGCTGATGGGAAGTTATTCAGTTTTCAATATTTTATTAATAGTCTTTCATTATAGAGGGTAAACAGATCTTTTTATGGAGTCTGACATTTCTGTTACATATGGCTTTACTGATAGCCACTTTATCTTAGCTGGTTTTCAATACATCATCTGTTTTCCTGACAGGTCCTTTCTCAGAGCTCACTGTATGTGCTGTGTTAAGTAAGATGAAATACTCTGCTTTCTATTGCCACCCATCCTTGCATGGTTTGTTTTACGACCATAATGAAACGATGTTGTTACTGAAGTGATTATGAAGAGTCAAATGTTTTAGGATGCTGAAAGATCGAAATATTGGGCCTTATTTTAAGGGCAGTTTTATGACCCAGAGGACTAAAGGTACTGAAATGGTAGGAATAAATATTATCTCAAATTATATCACATATTTGAATTTACTCAGTATTGAAAAAATCTGCCTTCATAGTCTTTTCCATTTAAAAATACATAAATCCAGACTCTGTTCCTAGAACCTTATCCTCATCACCAATATTATTAAGTTTGTCATCTGAGCAGGAAGTGTGTCATCCTTAAGATGTACCCACATCTATGAAAACTCACTTATTCTTCATGCTGTTCCTCAGGACATTGTTCTCCAAAGAGGGCAGAAAGTAATTCCTAATAGTTGATTAGGAATAGTTGATTTCTCCATTGAAAATGTGCCTGAGAAGTCTCAAGACTAGTGTTTAAGAGGTAGTGGGTGGATAGAAAGAATAGGTAGGAAATAACTTCACAAAGGAAGTTGAGGCTCTTCCAACCTGGATGGGAATAGTGAATGTCCTCAGGGAGACGTCAGATTCTGGATATATTTTATATATTCTCTCTCATTAAACACAAGGTGAGAGGAAAATAAAGGTTAAACATCAATCTAAGGTTTTGTTATGAAAGGAAATAATGGCACCGCCCTTCACTGAGAGCGGGAAGGTTCTTGGAGAGGTTACTTTTGAAGTCATCTTTCAAGTACAGATAATTGAGTAGGATGTTTTCTCTATGAGTTTGAAGCTCTTTAGAAAACTCTGTAAGAGAGCTATACATTTTTCAGTTGTCATAATATAGATGGTATTTAAAAACAAAGAGGGAATAATTAAGGGAGTAAGTTTAAATAAAGTAAAGGACTGAGGTAAGTGTTTTGGATGATAGGAGATTCATTAGATTCAAAATAAGATATGCTTTAACCGGATAACTCTGCCTCAATCATTTACTCCAAAATGAATCAAGGAAGAGATATGACTCAATTGCTAACTGATGGGACTCCAAATATAGACAAGCTTTTTTTGTAATAACATTCTGCATTTAGGCATAAGATAAATTTTTACCTTCTAATAGAATTTATAGTTCTAAAATTATTTTAATGATGCATGTTTTAAAAATATTTTATTAACTTTAATTTTTAGTAGAGATATAGGTACTTTGTATCTCCTAAAAATAATGTTACATTTCAAGAGATGAGATATATAAAATATCTAATTTCCAAAATTACCATTTTAATTAATGACACCTTAACATTATAGCTAAAATCTGCTTTGTATTTTAATATATTAAGCCTTTTCAAATGTTATTTCGTTTTTCATTATTTTGATTGAACACTTTCAGGATTTCCTTCAATTATTAAAGTTGCAGAAAAATAACACAGTGTTTATCCTAGAAAATACATCCTAAATGGGATTTCGTATCTTTTATATTTTTATTATGTTACATGAAAATATTGTTTCTGTCATGAAAAAGTCATATGTTTGGATTTGGTTAACTTAGATGCTATTTTAGCATTTAGTCAAATTTAATAGAAATATGAATTTACAGATCGTGTTCAACTCAATCAATTTTCATGGAATTAGGGTCTTCAGGTTTGTGTCTGTGTGTATACACACATACGCGTATCTGTTGTGCTATTGGTTCAAAAGCACTTTTAAGTGTTTATTGTTTTTTCATTTCTGTCTTCATAAAATAGACGTAAATTCTGTAAATCAGTCAAAATTAACATTATTAATCATCTGTTGTTAGCCAGGCATCAAAGAAGGTAACAATTATAGCAAAAAAATCTCAATGCCATTTCCTATGCTACTGCCTTACATCTTGCCATCTTCTAAAATTTGACAAATGCAGTCATTTGTTTCTATTAATTTGAAAGTAAAGTTCACGCCCTCGGATTCTGCCCTATGGAGCTCATGGTTCAGCGAGCTAGCAAACATAACAGACATCACTATGATGCAGTGTTTGATGTGAAGTAGTAGAAATGGATCAGCTGGCGTGCAGCTAGAGGGGATGACTAACTTATCAAGTGTTAAGAATGACGGTTTCCATTTGGTAACGGCTTTTGCCAAGTTCTGGAAATATGTCTAAGATCCTCTAAATCCTGATATCCCCGCCCCCGCCCCTTTTCAAACTGTCATTCATCAGGCCTCAGTTCTTGTAATTTTCTCAGGGACACCTTCCTGACTCCTGTCGCTGCTGCAGCTCCTTTGTTGTATGTTCACCTCCTACCAATGGTGTTCCTTTCCTTCATTGTAAAAGGTATTCACTAGTGAAAAAACTTACATGCCTTTTTTTAACCTCCTTCTCCATTAGAAGCTCCCTGAAAATGCACAGAATGTGTCAATTTCTACATCTCAGCATGTAACTGTGTCTGTTTTGACCAGTAGGAAGAGCTTAATATTTACATATTAATAATTCAGAGTTAAGAAACTTAAAAAAGGAGTGGAGCTTTTAGGTGTCATAGTGATATGTAATTTTATATTCCTCTACAATCTTTAAATAATTAACTGATACGTTCATGTCTTTTTATAGTGATTTTGTTCAACTAGAGTGACTATTGACATCCATGACTATTAGATATGGTGCTGAACAAATGTATTTATTATTTTGATTCACTGGCAAGTTTAAATATTGTCTTCAGTAATTTATAAATTTATGTGCATGTTGCCATTCATAGTCTCCTTATAATTTGAAAGTCTTCAGCTCATCTTAAGAAATCTTCTATTCTGGATCCATGTCTTGACGTTTTTAAACTTAGCTTCCTCCCACCCCTACACATAACATAGCAGACATGCCCCTAATCATTTCTTCTCATTTATGTTTGGAAAGTTGGTGGTAATTATCATATATGATGCTCTCAGTTTTTAAAAGTGACGTTTAAGTTTTAATCATTATGCAATTGTCTATTGAAATCATAAAATAAGAAAAATAAATATGCTTTACCTCTGCAATGCCCTTACCAAAGAAAATAGACCTAATTGTATGTACTCTTTTTTCCCCACTGAGAACTTACAATATATTTAGTGTATTATTCCATATTACTTAGAATCAGCTATAGCTTATGAGACTAATATCTGGGCCAGACAGAGACAAGAGAGCATAATATTTCATAGTGATACAGAAGTTTTCCACTTGTTGACAATTTTTCCTACTGTGTTATTATTTTTTATCACAGATGAAAGCTGTGGATTAGTATCAAAAGAAAAACAAAATATAGTGCTTTACAAGAATGCAGGTTGGGGAAAATAATACAAAAACCCCAGTTAGTTCTAGTCTGTACATACATATATATACATATATACATACACTCTTATATATGTGCATATATATGTTAAAAAGCATTATACATAATTTATAGAAAATACAGATAACCAACCAAATCTCTACATGGAAATCTCTACATGTTGTTTCTGACAAATTCTGAAAGATAAAGGATTCTGCTCACACTTCCAAATATCTTCTGTCTTCACCTCTGATGTTTTCACTGTTCATATAACAAAATCTTTTGAGCTAGATTTGTGAACATATTTTACTGAAACATTAATTAAGAAACTAACATACACTACATATCCATAAGTCAGTTGGTTAATAACTATCTTTAAATAATAACTTACAAAGAAATAAAATGTAAATCTCCTGGTTGAAGATGCTGCTGTATTATGGTACATTCCTTGGAAGAGTGTTGATTTCTTTATTTCAGTAGGCAGGTATTAAATGAGTTGGACTGAAACTGTAAACTTCCACCTTTGGGTGTCATATCACAGCATTTTTGTTTCCCTCTTTCTAGTTGGGCTGCTTGCAAAATTATCTACTAAAATACTATCTTGCTTGGAGAATACCCAAAGAGCTTTTATATAAAATGTAGAGTATTTTCTTTCTATTTTTTTATGTGATTCCTGTACCACTAAAAAGTTTGGTTGTCTCATTGTCTTTCTAGTTCAACTTTTACTGTTTCTCCTCATTCAACTAGTGCCTGACTTCAGAAGGCATAAAAAATAGAAAATTCACTGTCATTCTCCTTCTCCAAGTATCAGTCCTCTTCCAGAGTCACCAGCCTCTGGTCTCACTTGAATGTATTTAGAAGGTGCTTTCTGTATTCTCTCCTGTGCTTCCAACTGTCTACTATGAGAGAGTTGCCCCAATAGTAACTTATTTTTGTCAGATATATGGTTTTAAATCAAAGTATTAATACTTTTTAATTTGAGGAGTTTTCTGTTTATCAGGAATATGACATGGATTTCTTTTATAATGCCATTTTTAAATCTGTCTTTAACCCAAAAGTTGAAGATCTAAAAAAAAATTCCATAATTTTGAAAGTCCAACATTTCTTACTTTTGAAAGTAGTAATAAAGAAAAAAACATTATGATACATATAGTGAAACATTTTCTTTAAGCTGCATTTTTTTGCAAGATGAACTATGATGCCAACATATTTTAATCATTGGAGCTTAACTTTTGCTTTTCTGTTAAATTTTGTTTTATTAAATCTGTTTATCTGGATAAGATATGCATTCAGTACACACATGATAGAGAAAAATCTTTGAATAAGTTTGTCTCAAAAGTTTCCTGAGAAAGATGTACTTAAAGGGAAAACAGGAATATGAATGAGAGCTGGATTTGGCTAGATTTGAAGAATGTTACAAAGAATGGTTTAGTCATAGGAAAGGTCTGATTTGGAGAAGTTATTGGAAGTTATGATTTGGAGGGAGAAGTAAGGGAAAGAGGGAGGAATTACATTGGATAAATAGATTGTTCTAAATTGTATATTGTTTCTGAACATCTATATTGTTATATATTTTGTTATTAAAGATAGTTATTGATGCATCCTGGTGGAGTAGCAGTTAGGTCAATCTCCTCCAAAGGCGTAGATCACATACCCCTGGGTTAGAGTCACAGATTCTGGGGGGAAACCACCAGCGTGAGCAACTGATAAAAATAATTATACTGCCTCTTCCTCTCTCTTTCTGCCTGCTCACCTTCATTCCTGCCTGAACCTTTTCTTTAAAAACAATAAGTAAGTAAAAAGTACAGTGCTTGCTTTTTCTCTGGGCAGTTTTACTCTTACCAGGGACCTTATGCAATATCTCTGGTACCTACAGAACAATTTCTGAACATTTTATTCACCCTTTGCTTGACAAGAAAGGGAATAAAATATTCTATGTCCTGTGGTCTACAGTATTCTGTTGATGATGAACATAATATCTTGACAATCAGAGTTTTAAAAAGTCTCTGTTAATATAGGACTTTCATTTCTAGTACAGTTTTAAATGACCTACATTTTTAACAAGAACACATGGTTTATGAACATTTCACGCCTTTTATAATCTCTCTCTCAATGGCAATATGAAGTGACTGCTTCTTTGCCAAAGGCTCTCCCTGATACAGTCAAGAACCACTAGAAATTTTAAATTATATCTTGGTTCTGAAAAAATGTCTGGCTCTCCCCTCAGCTCCCTCCATACCATGAAGTTATTCAGAGCTGCTTTATATTGATTTTTTCCAGCAATTTGTACTTGTCTTTTTAGCCCCTTTCTTAAGCAGGTTTAATCTTACTCCTGTCATTGACTTCAAACTTTGTGACCTGATTTTTCTCCCCAGTCTCCCTGGCAGTTCAAGTCTCTGGGCTGCAGGAATACCAGCTAAAGATACACTGACCCAGGGTCCTTGGTTCTGAGTGTCCCTTCCTCTGCCTACAGTGTTGCAGTATCAATTAATTTCCTAATTGCAGCTATGTTTATGTAAATATAATCATAGTAGTTTTATGTTTCTTTTCATTTTTATCTTCAAAGGACCGTATACATATCTGAAATAATCCCATCATCATGGTCCTGTTACTCAACATTTTACTCAATATCATAGTCCAGTGTTAAACCTACGTATAAATCAAGCTGCCGAAATGTTTTCAAACTAAGCGTCAGGTTGATTTTATGCTTGCATAGTTGCAGGAAACTTTTTTAATGGATTTTATATTTTAGGGAAGTTTTAGATTCAAGCAATAATGAGCATAAGGCACAGCGAGTTCCCTCTACCACTATACCACACTCCACACCACACTAGCTTCCAACATTATCAGCACCCAAGTGGTGCATTAGTTACAATTGATGAACCTACATTGGTGCATCATTATCTCCCACCACCCATAATTTACACCTGGTTTTACTCTGACTATTATATATTTTATGAATATAAAAAAATTTTACAGTGTGTATCCACCATTATAGTATCACGCGGAGTAGTTTCATACCTTGAGAAAAATCTCTGCTGTCTGCTTATTTTGCCTCCTAACACTGGTAACTGATGGTCTTTTAAAGGCACTATAGATTTGCCTTTTCCAAAAGGTCATGTAGTTGGAATCAGACAGTAGAACGCCATTTCAGATTGGCCTTTTTCACTTAGAGGAATGTTATGCATAACATTTTACTCAATATATTCAATAAAATGAGGAGATGAGTGTATAAACCTAACTTTTCTCCATGTCTGTTGATGGTTTGATAGTGCCTTTCTTTTTAGTACTGAATAACATGTCATTGTTTGGAGGTACCACAGTTTGTTTATCCATTCTCCTACTAAAGAATGTGTTGGTTGCTTCCAGGCTTTGCAGTTATGAATAAAGTTACCATAAATATCTGTGTGCAACTTTGTGTGGACATACATTTTCGACTCCTTTGGGTCAATAGGAAGTTGTACAAATGCTAGGTAATCTAAGTCTATTTTTCATTGGATAAGAAACCACCAAGCCGTCTTCCAAAAATGACTACTGTTTTGCTCTCTGATCAGCAATGAACGAGTTTTTGTTCCTGCACATGGTATTAGCACTTGGTATCGGTGTTACAGCTTCATAGGCATATAAGGGCATCTCATTCAAATTTGCATTTCCCTCATGCAATAGCACAATAAGTATATTTCCATAATCCAATTAGTCATCTTTATAGCTTCTCTACTGAGGTGACACTTTTTGTTTATTTTCTTATTGCTGAATTTCTCAATGCTTTTTTTTTTCCTATTTTGAATAAGCCCTTTTTCAAATGTCTTTTGCATATATTTTCTCATAGTCTATAGCTTGCTTTTTTAATTTTCTCAACATTTCTTTCAGAGAGCATTTTAAAAAAATTAATGAAATCTAGCGTATTCTTTCTTTTATGGATTGTGACTTTGGTGTTGTCTCTAGAAAGGCATTGCCAAAATCGAGATTTTTATCTATTCTCCTTATGTTGCTTCCTAGTAGTTTTATCAGTTTACATTTAACTTTTGGTTGTAATTCATTTTGCTTTAGTTTTGGTGAAGGGTTTGAGACTCGTGTCCAGCTTCAAGTTTAGTTGTACGAGCGCTCTTCGTTGAAAAGTGTATCTTGGCTCTATTTTATTGCATTTGCTTCTTTGTCAAAGATCAGTTGACTATACTTAGATGGCTCTTTTTTTGGCTTTCTATTTTTTTCCATTAACTGTCTATTTCTTTGCCAATATCACACTGTTTCATTACTGTAACTTTTCAGTAAGCCTTGAAGTAGGGTAATATCAGTACTCCAACTTTGTTCTTCTCCTTTAATATTGTGTTGATTATCCTGCTTGTTTTGCTCTCCATTTAAACTTTAGAATCAGTTTATAACACCCACAAATAACTTTATGAAATTTTATTGTTATTGCATTGAATCGATATACCAAGTTGGGAAGAATTGGCATTTATGCAATATTTTACAATATTGAGCCTTCTGATCCCTGACCAAGGATTGAAATACTTTTATTTGATTTTAGTTTAGTTTCATTTTTTGTAAAGACATTCTAAGCTCAGGCTTGGAAATGACAAACTTAAACAGATGAATTTATTGTGTTGACTTCTAGTTTTCTTGATAACATTCTCCAGCATGTTTATCAAACCATCAATATCCCTATGAGCATTCACATCGCTGACATTATCTTCACTGTATTTCATCAGAGTCCCTTTTCCCTACAACTAAATAAGCATTTCACGCTTTATATTGTACCCAACTATGTTTTTTATGTATTTCTAAATCCATTTTCCTTACCTCACTTAAATCTAGTGAAAGAGTAATTGATGCAGATGATCTCAGGTGTATAAACTACTTTCTGATAATAAATTGCTTTGATACAAAATAAGAATCAACCGTTTGGAACTAGTAGAGTGATATTTGGTAATTTTCCATTTGCAATCATCTAATGTTCCCATCAGAGTCCATATATGAAATTCTCTGAAAGTTACATTTCTCAAAAGGATCACCAGGGCATCCAGAAATAATAATATTTAACAGTAACTTAATATTTTATAGGAACAAAGTAGATAGGTCAGTCGCTAACATTGTAATTCTTAATTGACTTGTCATGGAAAAATAGCTGAATGTGTTCAAGAGCTTGTATTTTCCTAGTTCTAGAAAAAAGGAAGCCTGGTTTCTGAAATTAAAGAAATTGCATTGCTAGGAAAAGTTTAGAAAACATACCACATATAGTTGACTTTTAACATATCTGTGCATTAAGGCATATTCTAAAGATACCTTTGTGAGGGAATAATAGTAATGTACGAAAACTTGCTTGTAGATTATAATTAAAGTGGTGTGATAAAGATGAATAATAACAAATTAAGCAACAATTACATTAAGTCAGTGATACTATAAATAGCAAACAGAAGTAATATTTTATTTGTTTTCTAAGATACACCCATTACATCTATACAAAGTTTTATGATAAAAAATACAGATATGAAAGCTCTTAACAGACTCGAACTCACCACTAAGTAGAATGTTAACAATGGGAGTACATCTCAGTGTCCTTTAACATAATTTGGTCTCAGTCTTCTCCTTCCCCTGTTTAAAAAGAAATAAGCACTATCTCACATTTTAGCTACTCCTAAGTCTCTCTGTGTATTCATTGGCTATCTCTTAAAAATCGCTTAAGTATTTCTATTTCGTGTAATAAGAGCTAATGCAGGCCTTCCACTTTTGCTCAGGATGTAGAAAATTGAAATAAATGTTACTTACGCTCTAACACTGAGAAAAAGCCAAGTACAAGACAGTTCATAAGTTTTCTTGAGCCCATTAGGAAACAATGTGCATGAAATTAAGTAGCTGAATTAAGATAGAAGTAGTAAGCAGAGATAATACGTAGATATACTCATATCCTTACACTATAGATGTGTTTAAGAATATTCGTATCAGTATTTTGAAATAGTAAAATACTTAAAAAATAAAGCAGTAATGTCTTACCACAAGAGAGTGCCAATATAAATTAAACGGTTATTTCTGAACAATTAAAAATTGTGACTTACTGATGTGTGTGCATCAAGAATCATGAATCCTGGCAACATAATATTAAGATGCATATAGCAGTGCCATTTGATGAAGTTCAAAAAATTTACAATAGTATTTTGTTAGTGACATGCACTACATATCACTAGCTTAATGAAGTTATTTTATAAATGATGATTCTTCTTGGACAATGAGAGGGATGTTAGAAATATTTAAGAAGGGGAATATGTAGAACATATGACAATGGTTTTTTGGAAAGCTGCTTCTTAACTGTGGGATCAATACTGAGGTGATTTTAACTATTTCAGATAACTAATATTAAGTAGTTAGTATTCATTATTAGTAATACCTCACTACAACATATGTATATCATCTTATATAATTCAAATGTTATTGAAAACAGAAAAATGCTAGCAAGTGCTAAAATATACAGAAACAGTTTCAAGTGCTTGTATGTACTCAAAATTAAACAGGTGGATACAGAGGCCCAACATTGGCTTTGCTGGATAGAAAGCACTGTTTCATTCGGGGTTTCTGGAGAATAATTCTTGCATGAGGTGGTACTCTGAGTTGAGACCTAAACAAAGGTCAAGAATAAATTAGGTAGATGCATATAATTTTGGAAAGAACATTCTAGGTAAAAGGAAAGGCTCTATATAAATGGGATAACTTGAAATGTATCAATATTCTTTCTGAATTGGCACTCAGGGGCATATGATTATCTTCCTGGAGAGATCCTGATAGGGAATTAAAAGGAAATCAAAAGGATGAAGAAGAGAAATTGTATCAGGCATTTGTCAGTTTGGGGCTACTCAACTGCCTAATAACTTATTTTAGATAGAATTTAATCAACAATTACCTTACTTTGCCATCACCCAAAGAACATCACTCTGACATTCTAATAAAAGTTGAAAGTGAAAAATTCCAGGTATCCTAAATGACTTAACACTAACAAATTGAAGAAAAAATTCTTTACAAAAGTACATGCTGAACTTACTGGGCTGGTGTAAGTCTGGGGTATGTTGGATTATCCTTTCTAAACTAGAAAATAACGATGTCAGAAAGCAGCACATATTTATTTGGTTTTAGACAAATATGCACCACATTTGACTAAGTATCATGAAGCACTGTCTGGGATAATTGAAAGGGTGACAGCTTTGACATGACTCAAAAGCTAAAAAGTCTCTGTAACTCATTGAGACCACAGTAAAGTTTTCACATGTGGCCTATAGGATTTGACCAAAATGGGATTGAATGCAGCATAGACTGACAAATAAGAAAAATTGATTAGGTGATAGTGTCTTGTAAGGAGAATCAAATCAAAATAAAATTGAAGAAGCTGCATTTTGAATGTTGACTGTATTAGGATTAAATTTCTATGTAGTTTTATTTTGAGATGTGAGGGTTGTTGAGTGTCTTATTTATGAAGGAACAACACTAAGAAATTACTATTGTTGGAAGTTTTCAATTTCCAAAGTGGCTCTTAAGAGATAAGTGTGGAAATTATGCATGTGTTAGGAAACTAAGGTCTTGAACAAATATGATTCATTTGGGTATCAAACTTAACCAAAGTAATACAGGAGCACATGAAACGTAAGCATAAAAATAATAATCATCATGATGAGGATGACAGTGAGGACTATATTGGTGATGATGATATAAATAGGGTATGTTGTACTCCAGTGATGATTCTGGCTAACTTCACCCATGGAGAAGGAAATTTTAATTCATATTATATTGTAGAGTTAGCAATCTGTCTTGAGTTATTGGGTCAATAGATACTCCCTCATGGATTCACTTTTTGTTAAGTAGACAAAACAAGTATGACTTTTAGGATATTTTAACTGCATGTCCATGTCATTGGATTGTTAATATTTTTCCTATCAGTTTGTTCATTGAAATATGTACCAATGTTTGTGTACATACTAATATATCAGTTAATGTGCAGTGTGTTGTATTTATACTAGCAAATAGATGTGCTAGTTCTCTTCCTGAAATAGAAGCATTATTAAGGATCATGATTTTTGAAGATGACATTGATGAAATCATTATGATTTAACCAAGTTTTAGACTCAAAAATAGACCTGTGATGTATTCTAGTCTTTGCATATGCTTTCAAACTGTTTTAAATAGACTGCCTATAGAGATGTAAAAAGCAAATATATATATATGTATATATACACATATATCTGTATGTATATATATATGTTTAAAGTAACCTTAAGAAGTAGAAGAAACTAAAAATATTTTTCAGTTCATAATCATAACAGATTTATGCATACTACACCAACCAGATATATGTTTTGTCTGCCATTTGTTTATAGTGTTAGGAAGTGAAAAAAATATATGTGAAGTAAGATCTGGAAATCTAAAGGACTAATAATACAGGTTAACCTGCACAGGAGCTTGGACTATCAGAGCTTGCGAAGTTCGTCATATTTTTAGTTTTTAAAGTTTTACAATGAGGCAGCATTAATGGATTGCCTATATATATCAATAGTTCCTGATTGTTCTTGTTATTGAGAACATAACCTGGGCCACTTGCCAGATAATAAAAGATTAACCAGAGCTTGTCTGCCTCAAAGATGGATTCATGATCTTACATCTTATATCATAAGTGTGCTAACGTCATACAAAAGAATAAGGAAATAGCATTAGTCTTATAGCATTCTCATCAATGTACTTCTCAGCCTGAGAACATTAAAATTATCTTTCTTCATGCATGGCCTTCAGTGGGACAAAGTTGAAGATCAATTTTAACAAGAAAAAAAATAAAAGACTAACATCTCAGCTAGGAATGAGAGTATCTTAGTAGAGTTGCATAAAATCCTATTTAAAAATCCATCATTTTAAGAGGCAGTGTTCCATTAAATAGAATACAATACTAAGCCAGAAAATTTTACTTATTTATGTAAATCTGACTTCTTCCACATAAATAAGATATGAGGCTTAAGCCAGTTATTGACTTATTAACTTGTGTGGGGTTTATTTAAAATGAACTAAATACCGAATACAAGTACCAGGAAATATATCATTTTTCTTAAAGGATTATTAAGATTAGACATGGATGAATGAACCTGAAATTGGCTAAGGGGTTAAAATTGAGGGGTAAACCATTTTGCACAGTGATACATCTATATTGTTACATATTCTGCAATCTTTCTTACTATAAAATCGTGTGTGAATATTGAGGAGTTGAACTTATGCAGTGTTCCAAGGATTTGATACAAATCAAAATATCAATAAACATGAGCAGTTTTGACTACAAGAAGAAATGTTAGATTATTAAATGTTAAAAGACAAAGAATCATCAGCACACAAACTGTGTGTGCTGTCTACGTGCTAAGTCACTGCCTTTCTCTGATTACCATGAGCTGGAGCAGTCTGTTCAAGACCTCAGGTTCTCTGTTCTCTAACTCCTGGTTTTAGCCTCTTGCCGATCCCCGTGCATGATAAACACAATTCAACTCCGTGGCATTTACACATTGCTCCCTCTTTGGCAGACTTCCTCATGTCTTTCAGTGTCTGCTCAAAGGACATTTATTATGAATTCTTCTCTAACAGCTGACAAAATGGTGAACCACACCCCCACTCAGCGCACCACCAGCAGTTCCGCCTTCATGGCCAGCAGCACCTTCCTGCCTCTTTTCAGTCACAGCCTCAGTGCAACCCAGCCTCAATGTCACGTTAGCACCGTCACCGGGTTCCATCCTCTTCACAATTTTTCTCACAGTATGCAGCACTATTTAGCATATCATTTATTTATTAGCTTCTGTTTTCTTCCACTAGATTATAAGCGCCTTACTAGCTAAGACTGTGGTTCAACAGTGGAACTCAACTCTAGGACAGATGGTGAGATTTGGCCTTTCTGAGATATTCAGTAACTATCGGCCGTGAATAAATAAATGTAAAATTTCTTCTTCTCCATATAGATAGCTTGTTCTTAAACACCATCTTCTATATAGTTCCAACATCACCCTTTGATGATATAAGATTGTTATAGTAAGAATCTATCAATTCTCCCTTCATTCCATTTTTCCGTTGTCTGTTCTGAAAATGTTAGAATATTTTTAATTCCTGAAAATTTATAGTTATCTTAAAAATTTTGTCTAAGTAAAAAAAGATTAATTCAGGCAGTATTATTTATAATATACCTGGAGTTTGATTTATAATTATATTGAACAAAGAGGTTTGTTAGGGAAACAAACCTCTTGAATATTGCATAATTTTAGTATTTTTTTATTTTTTCTAATTGATTACATAACATACAGGGAAGTTGACCTCTAAATGCACAATAGATTTATACTTTTTAAACTCTTTAGAATGAATTTTTTACCTTCTTTTCTACTCTACATTTATTTCCTAATGCCCTGATTTCTGCTCTTTCTTTGAGTTTAGTTTGTTATTTATATTCTAGCTCCTAGGGATCAGTGATTAAAAACTTGATTTTCTGCCTTTCACATTTACATTTTATATTGTATAATAAAATTCAGTTATTAGTAAAATTTTTTTTATATTATAAATATAATTTCAGTCTTGTTTATAACAAGCAATGCAATTTTCCTCAGTTACTGTTTTAGTTTATTCTCATAAGTTCTTACATGCCAAATTATATTGCCATTCAATTTAAAACATTTTCCAGTTGTTACTGTAGTATCATTAAAAAGTTATTGATAATGTGGAAATATATTCTTTCATTTTCTAATATTTGGAGATTATTATATTTTTTTCAATTTTTTCTGCTGATTTTTCAACAAATTCTAATGAAGCCAGAGAAACTAGTCTCTATTATTCCAGTCATTTGAAATGTATTCAGATTTTCTCTCTGTTCCAGTATATAGTTGTTTTTTGTTTTTACTGTTTTTATATCTTGAAACAATGGTATTTTGCAGTCATTGAGAACAGAAATCTATGTACATTTTGTTAGTTAAGTGGTTCCAATCTCCCATCTATTTAATACACTTTTTCTGTGATAGCTATATCAGAAACTAAATGTGTGGGAGAAACAAACTTCCAATATGATTGTAGACTTATTTTCCCTATTCATTTTGCCCACTGTTTATTTTATACATTTAAGACTAAATTTTACATGAACATAAATTTAAGATTTTTATATTTTTGTTGATATTCACCACCTTTTTAAAATAAAGAAATGCCCTCTTTCTGTCTAAAAAATATGCTTATGGTCTTAAATCTGTGCCTGATAGCGGTACAAGTAATCCGCTTTCTTAGTGTTTTCATGCTGTATATATCTCAACCTTTTTATTTTCTTCAAATATATTTATAAGCTCTAAATAGCTGTTGTTTCTGTTGTTGGTGTTTATTTAATCTAGTTTGGTCTTTGGCTTAACAAGAGAATAACCCCAGTACTTCATGTATTACTGCTAAATTTTGCTTTGAATCTCTTGACTTACTGCTTCTCTTCTATTTGTATTTTTTCCTTTATTCCTCTATTTCTTTTCCTTCTTTGCCTTCATTTACTTTCATCAAGTGTTATTTTATTATTGCATTTTCTATTGATCTGTTAATATAGTTTTAAGATTCCTTGATCCTGTCTTCCCTTAGGCATTACTAAAATTGGATAATGTAAGAGCTTTGCAATACTATGACTCCACTTCTTCCTTTACCATATTTATTTCTGTCAGTGTAATGTGCTTTAATTCTCAGTGTATTTTTAACTTCAGTGTTTCGTTCATGTGTTATTTCAAGCAATTGTAGGGACACGGGAAATTTTATCCTCTTCCTCTGACGTTCCTCTTGTGCTACTTGAACAAATGAATTAACATCAGACAGATTAGTAGGAATAAAAACACATTGATGATATACATATGGAGAATTGACATGGCTGTAAATTCTAGAGTAAATGAAGCACACCGGTGGTTTATATCCTGAGCAAAGAGAGGGGCTAGAGGCCTGGACTGTTAAGGAGAGAGAAAGGTCTGACATGACGTGGAGAGGGTAACTCATATGACAAAACCAGATGTTTTCCATGTTTGCGCAGCCATAAAATAAGCTACTTCTGGAGATGATCCTAAATCTGGGAATTAAGGGAATGTTAACAGTTGCTCTGGAAGCTTCAGTTGATAGCAGCTCGATATGCTAAGTGACAAATATTTGAAAAAGCCTGCTCTGGACAACTAGGAAAAAACTTACCTGAGCTTCTGGGAGAACTATTCTTCACAAAGGATACCTGGTTTTTGTTGTTCTTTATTCTTTTCTGCATAAATGGACCAAGATCAGAGATAAGAGCTTGCTCTGCAGAAAGATACTGTTGGTAGTGAATTCTGATCATTCCATGTGGACCATTGTTCCATTATTTTGAAAATGTTTATTTATTTAGACTGTAATTATATATTTAGAAGATTTAATATATTTAGAAGAGTTTTCCCTTCTAAAGTTGACCTGTGCTTCTAACCTAACACTTACTGTAGACAGAATATTCTAGTTTTTGACCAAACTGCTGATTCAACTAACCTGAGAAAAACAGTTCGCCCCTCAGGTTTAGCTTAGTGTTCAGGAAGAATTTAACTGTAGACATGAAGGAGAGAGGGAGGAAAAAGTAGACACTAAAGAGTATACAAGGTCACCTCCAGATTCATAAGCAACAGCCAGAGAATCAAAGCTGTTTAATTTGAATCTCAATAACTTGATTCTAGGTGCATGAACATACCAGGGGATTTAAATGATTATGATTCAACTCTATCACTTTAAAGCAGGAAGGAGCTATTTGCTGACAGAGATTATAGAAGAATATTCTACACAAAAAGTTTCACCTAGGAAAATAATAAATATAACATCTTAGAGACAAATATGCTTAGAGATCACCAAACTTTTTTCGAAATGAAATTTCGTTCTGAGATGAAAAAGAAAGGATGATAGTAATGGTATACATTTATTATTTTTTATTTTATTTTATTAATTTCATTGATGGAACATTGAAGCCTAACATTAGATAGGTTTAGGTATGCACATTAACATATACATTTAAAGTTCTTAATATATGAATTAAAACCTGTTAAAATCAATGGAGTTAATTTGCTTTTTGTAGCCCGCAAATTTTGAAAATAATAGTTTACTTGAAAAAGACTCTTTTGCTTTAAGGGAAGTATCTATGAGCCCTGAAACAGACTTTGAGTTTTAACTGTGATATAATATTCCTACAGTCTTGTTGCTCTACAAAATGCATTCTGCCCAAGTAATAAGCTAATGCTTTAACAATAAGTTGGATGAAGCAGTGATGGAAAAATAGTAACCACAGAGTAACATCAAGCTGAAAAAACAAAAACCCACAATCTCTGTATGAGATGAAACTATGTGGAAAGAAGAATTCAGTGGGTTTGGGCTAAAGTAGTAAAATCATGATGGGTGTAGTTAAAATAAAGTATGACTTTTAAAACCAGTGCAAGAAAAACAGAGCAAGAGTATTCAATTTCATTAACAGAGAATACAGTTTTAAATCAAAGTAAAAATTAGAAAACATTATAATATAGAGGTGGTCAGTGGAGTTGAGTTGTAAGAAACTGGCTTATATTTTCAAAGGACTTCAGTATTTTAAAACTCATATGATATTTATCTTGGATCATGTTAAAATCATAAAGATATCAAAATTCAAAGTAGGAAGTCAAATGCCCTTTTACGGTCAGGAAATTGGGGAGTCAATAATTCAAGTATTTTATCTTATTCATAAAATATGAAATGCAGTCTTGTATTTTATTTTTCTTCCCACCTAATATAGCAGTAAGGAAACTGTTGCCAAGCAAGAAAGATAAATATGTGGTTGCTTTGGATATCTTTCTCTTTATTTTCCTTCTTCCGAGAAACTGTGCTTTCACTTTTTTCTGTAATATTGAAGAAAATATTTCACTTTATTTTCCTTCTCTTCATTTCACCTCTCCATGCAGCTTCATTAAAATATATAAATTATCTAGAATTTATTTTAGGCATTTCATTCCAAATCAACTTTAGGCTTTAATTTATTTGCCTTTACCTTATGTATTATAATATTAGCATTCTCTGATACTAATTTTAATTCTCATTTAGAAAATAAAACGAATTTGTTTCCACTTAACTTTGGTTATACCATTTATTTTGATGTTTCTTTCCAGTTGTTTTATCTTTTACTCCAATTTGTTTCCAATATCCATCAAAATATTTTTAAATGTTTTATTTCTATATAACTCTTAGAGAAAGAACTTTGTTTTTCTAAGATAAAGAAATGCAAAAAATATCACACTGTCTGTTTTTATTTATCGACCCCACCACCTAACCAGGTTCTCAAACCCAGGTCTGTCCTAGGGCTTTACATGGTCTGTATTTTAACATCTTAGCTGCCTGAGCCACAAGGGTGTGCCATACTTTCTGTTGTTTATGTAGCACTACTCAATGATAATTCCTGTTTTTAGAGTATGGCTAGTCCTCAAATTTTAAGGTAGTTATTATTACACTAATCAAACATGTATAAAGACTGAAGATCTCAAGGCAAACTAACTTGAAGAAGCCAGCTAGCTGCTGAGCAGGGGAATCAGTTTGAGTCTACTTACTATATCAGGATATTTTGTTTGTTCCAGGCTGACTATGGAAGACTCAGAAAATCAAATATCTGACTCCAGCATTTTAGCAGATTTTCTTTGTTGCTTCCTCTAGATTTTTGCAGCTATCCATTTTTATTTTCTATTTGCTCCATTATTAAAAATTTCAGTAATCTGACAAGTTTGCATGGGTTGTGAATAGCTACGTTGAAGGGGTTTTATACGTCATGAATGTTTCACATGAACATGTTCAGTGGAGCACTGGATGCTGGTTGGGGAGGCTCTTTCGAACAACTCACCACAAGAAGAACTGACATAGAGAAGTTTGTTGCTCATGGAACCTGGAGAAGTGTCCAGAAGGCCCCCGAGAGCTTTGTGGGAAGTCAAGGAAGATAGAAAGCAGACAGAGAGAGGCAGAACATGGAGCTCATACCTGGATGAGGGAACGTGGGTAGAGCATTTTCAGACCCTGGAATAAGGCTGGATTCATCAGTTCAAGCCAAAGGAGCAGGATTTTGGGAACCATCTTGGAGTTCTTATCTAAAGGGAAAGCAATGGAGTCAAGAGCTGTCGATTATAAAGGCTATTACAGAAATTATATCAGCATCTTGCATTGGTTTGTGACTGAGATTCTCTCTAGGGCATCTGCTTGTGTGTGGAGCTAGTGCCAGTGTAAGGTCACTGACACTGCTACTGTCGATTTACTGTCTGCTTGGCAAACAAAATGGATGCCAGGGCAGCAATATTATGGATTAGCTTAGCTAAACTCTTGACAGTATGCTACCATTTATGTTATACATTTTGATATAAATGATATGTATATGATGTATGAAGAAAAAAAATGGAACCAAAGATTTACACCATAAAACCAAAATGTATTAGTGACTTAAACTTGGAATTCAGATTGTAGATAATATTTAGTTTATGATCCATGCTAGTTCATGTTTTCTAAACTTTCTCTAATGTATTGAAAGATAGGCACCCCCCAAAGGTGTTCACACACGCAGGTCCAAGAAGTTCAGAACAGGTCTTCCCCAAAGGTGTTACTTTGGCATGTAGATTATTTCAGGCTGAAGTCAATAGACTCCTGTAGGCTCACAAGAATCTTTTTTCAAAAAGCATTTTATTTTATTTTTATTTAGTTGTTCACACTGGTTATTTCCTACCTGACTTGGAACTCCAACCCAGTGGTATGTGGCTTCCTCCTTTGGAGGCAACTGACATAACTGCTGCTCCATCAGGGGGCACCATTAGAAGAAACTTTTACCACCTTCTTTACCTAGAAGAATGAAAATTGGGGCTATTACACAGAATTAAGATATGTACCAGAAGCCACCTTTCTATTAGAAAAAATATTTGGCAGGGTAAACATCTAATTGCAGAGTATATTATCTGCTTCATATGAGTCACTCTTTCCTCACCATGTAAGTCCTCTTTCTTTCTCCTTAGAGAGAGCCTGGGTCCCTATCCCATGTCTTAGCTCAGGATACTTACCCTCATTTACCCCATTGACTTTAGTATCCACATCCGTATACTCTCCATACATAAAAAATTAAATTTGATGGTTCTATCAATCTGCCTGATGCTAATTGATTGCTCAATTCAAGAAGAATCTAGAAGGAAAGTGGAAAACGTCCTCTCTTTCCCTACAGTATGCATACATTTTTATATATACTTTTTATAATTAATAACAACAAAATACAAAAAGGGTATCAATAAATTCCCTCCACTCAATGAATACCATTTGTTTATGAATTGGGGAACTGAGAATAACAGTTTAAAAGGTAAAAGCCGACCTAAATTTAAATCTCAACTTTTCTGCCTAGTATTTACCTTGCAGAGTTATTATCAAGTTTAAATAGCTAATAAATATACAAAGGACATGGCACTGTGCTTGGCACACAGGAAATGGTCAATTAAACAACAAAAGCAATCTTGCAAAGTAACATTTTGTGAATTTTCTGAGGCTCTGGGGGGTACTCTGTGTTCTGACCTTGGGGATGAGGACAGCCTGGAATCAGGTTTCAGTTGAGATGGAACTACTTAAACAACATGGGAGGCAGAAAACAATAGCTATGCTTATTTTATTTTTGCTTTGCTCCAGGCATGTAAGGCACCTAGATAATGCCTTGTGTAATCAAAAGTCAGCATTAAAGGCACACAATTTTCTGAATTTCTTGGTATATGGAAATTATAGGAAATGATAGAGGAGGTTTCAGATTAGTGAGTCCTTCTGTCCGCTGTTCCAGTGACAGTATTCACTTCATCTTATTGAAGAATAACTTCAGGGAGCCAGAACTTTACTACAAGTTAAATTAAAATTTTGTTTGCCGTGTTTAGGGAAGGGAAATTCGGGACCACCACTCAGAAGACCATGTAGTGCTCCAACAGGGGAAGAAATACAAAGCTCGTATAAGCAGGTTACCTTCTACAGGTAGACTAAAAACAATCTAAGAGTGGGAAGAAATAAGCATGCTAACAGGAGGGATGTCTGTATGTGAGGACAGTGAAAGATCCTGCTCTGAAGTGAAGGGTCGATAGCTTTGGTCCATCTTTGTGAGTCTCCTCAGCAGCTCTTTCCTAACTCCCCCAGTTTCAGGGTCAGGAGGATAGTTTGGCTGAGGGTGGCATGCAGTGGTAAACCCAGGGTAGGGGTCAGGTATGGTAGGTGTGGGTCAGTTTCACAACCCTGGTGGCTTCCTGACTCCATTTTGGTTATTTCCTTCATTTTAATTTCAGGATCTCAGTCATCTCCAGAATACTCAGGGTGACTCCTGTTCGTGAGTAACTTAGTCATGAGTCAGAGCTTCACCTGCAAATGAAAACAATGTTTTCTTTGACGCCCTGAGGGGATGCAACTCCAGAGCACCAGCTGCAGTGGGAAAAGAATATAAAATTTTTATAGGCAGAGCTGCGTGCTCTAGGTGAACTAATACAATTCTTGAAAAGGAAGAAAGGAAAACCATGTTTGCATTCTAGTAAAGTCAGAAAAAAATTGTTCTTTGGAGCAGAGGACTGATAGCATGTGTTAGTCTTCAGAAGAGGTTGGTGTAGATTTTTCAATCTTCCCAAATTCACATCTGGGTGTCAGAATGCAAGTGTTTGATGCAGTCATGCAATCAAAGACTAAACCATCAGGAATGCTAGATGTGTCCACATTTCTCTCTCTTAATGGCTGTTGACTTCACTTTGAACATTCCCTTCATTAATCTTAATTTCACGATTTCTCAGCCTTCTCCACAATAGAAAGTGCTCTGTCTTCACTGGTCAGCATCTTCTACAAGATTTTCAAAAGCTTGTCAGATCTCACCCCCCAAGGAACCCTTTCCTATTAAATTTCTCCCCAATACATTTTGGTGTTTATTTTGTTTCTGCCCAAAACTCATATGCCTAAGTTAATTTCCATGTGTTTTATATATGTATTTCTCCCAATACAAATAATAAATTCTATAGAAAATGTACCATTTTACTTAATCAGTGTATAAACTTACTTTATAAAAAGCATTCTCTCTGTGTTGAGTGCCTGGAATATGTCTTACAACTAACTTTAAATTAAAGTACACTGTCATTTTATTTATGTCAAAGAACTGGAATAATCAGACATTTGGCAGGGGGTACTATAAAGTTTTGAATAATTGAAACTTTTCTCAATAATTCAAAGGAACTGGAAAACAATTTTCTTAGAAAGCAACCTGAAATACTTCTTGTACCACCTGTGTAAATAATATGCCAGTTGAAAAAACATTTCAGCTTTCAAAGACAATACAAAATTAGACTTTATCCTAAATTAATAAAATAAAACAAAAACATCATCTGTCTACAGTACACAATTAAAATATAAGGCATAAATAATAAAAGTCTGCTCAAACAAATGCAGTCTTTGTTTTTAAATGATCACTAAGTGTGGTTTTGGAACATGCATCAAGTAAATGCAATATCAGACTGTACTATTCATTCCCAAAGTTTAGATTTTTGATTCAAAGGCTTATCAAAATAATCACTGTACTTTCCTGAATGCAATCCCTGCACATATGAAAGATTGTCCTGGTAGAAGCTATGAGGTTAGGTTAATGAGTTAAGATTCTTAGTAAGTCTGAATATATTTTTTAAAGAAATTACTGGTGAAAATATTCAGAAGTAGAAAGGAAAGAAGAAAAATGAAGAAAGTCTCAAATATTTCAAATGGGACCAACGAGAGATTGGAAAATCTTCCTTATCTCAGAAGCTCTTTATCAAAGTGTTGGAGACAGATGATTTATGTAACCTCTACAGTGATGTTCTAAAAAATTAGATCATCATCAACCCCACTTATTCTGAAAGTGTTCTCCAGCACAGTGGGTCTGAGCCTCCTGATTTGTCTCCGCAGTGGAAGAGTTCCATTAAGGGGTATATTTAAGACTGTATCTTGGCAGCACATTCAGAATAACTGAAATGTTTAGAGAATCTTAGTCCTTTAGTGCCTGTTACAGTACTTGTGAATGTCAACTTTGGCGATAGTGTGTTGGACTTGGGAAAGATGATTGTGTATGAAATGAAGGAAGATAGAATTTAAAAGATGCACCATATCCAACAATTTTATTGTGCTTTTCTCGTCATGGAATTTGATAGAGATTTTAATGTCTTACATTAAACTTTATACCTAATATTTTGTTATTTTTCCTGAATTTTGTGTTGGATACATCCATATCATAAAGCATATTTTATACTTGTTGTGAACTAATATAAAGGAAAATATTGTCAAAATTTTAACTGTAACAATGAAAAAGGAAACAGTCGTGTTTAAGAAAATAGTAGATCCTTCTATATTGGATCATAACCTTATAAACAGAACAAAAATCACATTTAACTAGGCAAGAGTATTTGTATAGTTAAGTCTGTGGGTCTCTTTACTGTTTAAAATAATAGAGAAGAATAGAAACTGGAAGTTATTTTCATTCAGTTGAGTGATTTAATATTAATCAGTTTCATTTTCAAAGATGAAAAGGCGAAATAGATTCCTTCCATATGTGACTCTTTAAAATAAGAAACTAGGAGCATCAACAAATAGTTAAACACATACCACAAATATGTACCATTCAGTAGCTCCAAATATTGTTACTATGTGTTACTGGGCTGATTACCTATGAATAAAGGTCCAATAATGGCTAATATTATAATTAGAATTTATTTCAAATATGTTAATTTGAATATTCCTACTAGAACTAAATTGTTCACAAGCTAAAATTTATATTTATTTGATTCTTTTATCTCATATTTTATTATGTTTGAGAATACGTGTCTGAAATATACATGTCTGAATATTATTGAAAGTATTCTAGAAATTGTCTTACCTTCTCCAGACAAACTCAAACCTGGCAGAATTTACATTTGTGAAATAAAATATATCATTAATTTTATTTAATGAAGTCATAAGTATTTTAAGATCAAATATTTAAATATTCTGAATTTTTTAACAAATAATATGCACGCTCATATGTAAAACTCAATTACTTGTATATATTATCTTTAATCAATAATGTAAGTATATATTAGTTTTTTTTAATATACTAAAGTCTCCTTTTCCAAAATATTGTTCAAATGTAGTTAATAGGAGAATGTGTAGTAATTAAGTTTATTTTTATTATGTAGGACTTTGGGTAGCTGGAGGTCCAGTGCAAGAGCCTTTATAAATGACACGAAATTATGTCTCCAGCTTTTAGCACACACACAGGTGCACACACACACGTGCACACACACACGCATACCATATATGTATATATATAAATTGTTATATATGTATGCACATATGCATATATAAAGTGTATATGCATATATATACAGAAACTTATTCATAATAATTTGGTCTTAATTTTTGGCCACAAAAACAGAAAGGGAAATCATATTTTGTTCTTGTTACTTCAGTAAAGGTAACCAGGATCTAAACTGAATTAAACCTTTTGAGTCAGTTAATATGTTAAATCAATATCATTCCCTGAAGTTTTGGGAATATTCTATCTGTAGATATCATTTTATCACCTAGAGAATTATTTGGATAGTGCAGTCATCTAAAACAGTGTAAATTAAAAAAAAAAAACAGACTCATAAATCCACCTGTCATAGAAATGTCAAGAAGGCCATGATGAATATATATATACACATATATATGTATATATGTATATATGTATATATATATACATATATATATAAGATGGGAGGAATACCAAAACTGAAAGTATTATCTCTTAATTTGTGCTCTATGGGAAAATTTTTCTTTACTAAAGTGATACTGTGTAAAATTATAAAGCATCTGAGAAAAAAATTAGCTAAAGAGTTACGACCCATAACAGACCAAGAATTCTTCAACTCACACCACACACTTTATGTAATATTTACAAATTAAACTTTAAATTGTGGACTGAAATAAACACTGCTGCGATAAGAAAAGGTTAATAAGAAGCTTTATTTTCAGAGTCAGAGGGAAGGACTAGCCTGGGGAACAGTGCCAGAGAACTTTCTGCTCAGTTGTGCCCACCCCTGAAAGTTTGGTTACATCGTATATACTTGGGTGAAAATCATGCTATGCAGGAAAAGTACATCCATTATTCCACAACAAACACTTGTTTATTCAGTAGTCATTTGGTTATTTTCTAACTTCCTAGGTAAAGATAAATGGTATGGGAGCACATTTGCTTATATTCAGGAAGTCATTCTCCTAGGCAAGTATAATCTATGTAGAGAAATGCAAGAACGTGTAACAAATACAGGAATGTGTGAGAAATGCAAGAGTCAGGTCAAAAAATAGGATAAAATTATCCCTAGATATTTTAGGTCTTGCTAAGTAGTCAAGAATCCCATGGTGGTTTTCCTTCTGGTAGCTGCAATATGGCAGGCAGGCTGGGGGTGGGGGCGGGAGAATGCTTTGCTGAGTTTTTCAAGAGGGCTGCAGAGCATCATCTCAGCTTTGTTAGCTGACTGTGGTCTCTGATGCTTTCTTTGTACCCAAAGTTAATGATTTATGCTTAATTCCTTCCACAAAACCGTTCATATAAGAACACAATTTATAGGATAAAAAACAAGATACATATAGAGAGAAAATATTTCACTATAAGATTTGATAAAAACACACCTATACATGCATTTCTATATACATGTGTCTATATACACACCTAAATTTACATATACTTACATGTTTTGTGGATGTGTGTGTTTTTTCCTTCCAATCGATGACAGACATCACTAGAGAAAAATGGCAAAAGAATTGCACAGGCACTTTGTAGAAGAGAACAAATATAAGAAAATAATCTCCACATCAATAATTATTAAAGACTATGTCAATCATTGTATTATATCCCTAAAATCTCATAAGAATGACTATCATTTAAAAAAAAGTAAATATCCAGTGTAATAAGCCAAATATCTTTCAAAGGGGAAATTTTAAACAACTATCAGAGATCCATGCCATGGAAAATTACTTAGAATTAACTATTGACATATGCTATAGCATAGATGAATCTCAAGGGAATTACGCTGAGCGAAATATGTAGATTTTAAAAGTGACATAAGAAGTTACATTTGAGTAACATTCTTGATGTGACAAAATTACGGAGATAGAAAGTGGTTTAATGATTCCCAGGAGAAAGGAATGGAGTAGAGCAGTAGGAGAGAGTGCTCTAGGCAGTGAGTGTTCCTATCAAAGCAGGAGGGGTTCTTGTGATGATGGAATTATTCTTGGAACGGTATCTTGGCTATAGTTATGGTTTTACCAAATATAATAATAATAATAATATAGACATGTGATAAATTGTATCAAACTAAGTACGTACTGGTGAGTATATGTAAAGCATGAAATCTGAGAAAGTTTGGTGGATTGTATCAGTGTCAGTTTCCTATGTGTGCTATTGTACTAGAATTATGCAAAATTTTACCAATGGGAAAACCGGGTGAAGGGTATATGTAATCCCTTTACTACTACTTACAACTTCATGTGAATTTACAATTATTTCAGAGGAGCAGTTAATTTTTAATAATGTTTATATACAAACTAGCGATAAGAGTGCATGCTGAATGATTTTATTTTTATAGATTCAAAAACTGGCAGGAATAATCTCTCGTGTTACTCGTCAGAGTTTTGGAGAGGTTCATGAATGGCCAGAAGTGACTTCTAAGTTATTCATAGTATCTGTCATGGGTCTGATTCTTTTACTGTTTCTATTTTTTGAAAATGTATTAAACTACACATTATTTATGATTGCACTTTCTTATGTTCATATCAAAAAAGTTTATACAGAAATGTTTGCACCAAATAAGTTTGGGAGTGAGACTGCCAAAATTTTCTTATAACACCTTTCAGAGGTATGGTTGATATATACAAAAAGTTGTACATGTTTAATGTATATAATTTGATAAATTTGGAAATAAAGGCCCACAAAACCACCACCAGAGTCAATACCATAAACAAATCCATCACAATAATAAGGACTCTGATAAATCCTGCTGTAAATGAGTTGAATAATCTTCCATTTTGTAAAGACAAAATATTTGAAAACATTTTTCTCACAGAACAATTTGAGATAATATATGTATAAATATATGTATAAATAAATGTTTTACATGAACATAGTTATAAATATATATAATTTTATAGAAATATTTGTGAAAATGTGATATTTACTAAAACCATTTGGTAAATTCTAAACGTGTGAGTCAGGTAACTTGTGTTTATATTAATCTCTGGAAAATCCTTGAGACCTCAAATGCATAGAATTCTGGACAATCTCTTTGATATAGACCAAAGTAATTCAAATTGACCACATTTTAAAACCTAAGGATCTCCAGTTTATTTAGTTACCTACCTTTGAAAGGCACATAATACCTTAATATAATTTATACTTAATATAACTACTAATAGTAATCCCATGTATCAGTTTCATAGGAAATTTACAACTTATTAGAACATCATGTAGAGATATTCTGTGGATTTTAATTGTCTGAGTTTATTTTCTAATTGGGTAGGAAATTATATGCAAAACAAAATAAGCAGTAATTGAGTGACAGACAGAATTCTGTGATGAATGACATGAAATCAGTTTAAAAACTCAAAGTTATTACATCTAGAGTAGAAAGATCAATTACGAATACATTTGTTATACAGAAACTTCAAATGCTTATTTTTTGTTATATCTGGACATAAAATGTGTGGGTATGAAACTGCAGGGAATAAATAAATGAAAATGTCATTGTCAAGAAAAATTGCCAAGATATAGATATATAGATATATGCCTGCCAATTTTCCTTCTTGGTAATTACATATATAAAATATATATGTTTATGTGTTATATATACATACACATGTACATACACATGTATATATACACACATATACATATATATATATCTAAAATATATACCTCCATATCTATCTCGATTTTGTTAGAGGCCCTAGGCCCCATGCCTCTAATTCTTGTTAATTAATTTGCCAAGAGACATTGATTGTTAATGGCCCATTGTGAATCTAAATTATTCTCGAATAGAAGCTGACAAGACTGGGCTGGATACTTAGATAAGATAAAATCTAAAAATGCACAAATATACAATTCTCTGTTTACTGACTTTCCTATAAAACTGTTGAATGTGAACTTAAGCTCCTTTTAAAGTTCCTGTGAATATTTGTACTTTCCAAGCTGTGTTTCATTTTTTATGTTTGTTACTATATTCACAACCTCTGTCAGTCCCTTTATTGCTATTTTTTCTCCTCTTGTATACACCTACTAGCTTATTATTCACACGTCCCACTAACGTGCAGTTTGCTTTCCGTTCTAGATCATTGATTTAATACTAAAGAAGATTACAACTCACGCCAGCCCTGCAGAACTTTCTCCTTGACACTTCCCACATCCCATTCAATGACATGGGTCATTACCCTTCTTTATGAATTTGGGACTGTTTTCAATCTATAAAAATTGTTCTCCCAACCTTTTAAGTCAATTTTGCAAATATTTTATGACATGATGTCAAACACTTCAGATACAGATAGGAAAATAGAATATATGATGAATTTTCTCAGCAAATTATGAATATATATGGTCATCTGTATTTTGAAGCAGTTTAAACTTAATCATTTTGAAACATGTAAACATATATACTTAGTTCCTTTTAATTTAGCCAATATTATAATATACCAATAGGATATATATTAACATATATGTATCTGTATATAAGTATGTATTTATAGTTATACACAGATATATAGCTATGTCTCTCTATATATAGCTCCACAGTTCAAACAGACACACACATACAGATGCACACTTATTTTTAATTCTTCTATTTAATAGCTCAATTGGAATGTAGAACTCAAAATAGTCTGACACCTTTTATCACCCAGACATCTGTCCATAGACAAAAACAATTTGCAACTGAGTCCATTCTTGGCATTATTTCTGATCTATCATAATTGTAGTGGTATCTGTTATAACTGCTAATTCCTTTTAGTTTGTTTTACTTTTGTAAAGCACTTTATTTTGATAATACCTTCTCCCATAATACTTAACCTTCCACTTGATGTGAAGTTTGCCTAAGTGTCGTCTTTAATTTTAACAAGCAAGGTTTCTATATTAGCTGAAACCTAAAGTTGACAGCAAGCTAAATTATTTTGCCTGTTTAGCAAATATTTTATTTAGTGCCTATTACTTTTTCAGATGCTATTCTGGAATCTGTATGTATAATAGAAAGCAACCTTTAAATAACTCAATTATAAGGACATGATAATCTGCCTGACAAACATTTCTAAGGTGAGAACATATGGAAATCATTTGGAATTAGATCAAAATAATGAACTTTTAGATCAAACAAAATGTGTTAGCATATATGAATATATTCATCAGTAGACACATTATGAAACACAATTTTAAATATTTTGTATGTGTTTTACTGGAGAAAAGCACCCAGGACCTAAGTGCCCGAGAGTCACCAGAGTCAAAATAGAGTCCTGATTGATCCTGCTTCTCATGATTGAAACATGGGAAGCTATGGAATTATTAGCATTCAGATCAATCAATATACACAGAAGCATTTGCTCTATAAACACACATGTGCAATTTTGTGTTTATTTGATGACTAAAATTCTTTTTCAAAAACTTTTTTTTCTTATTCCATTTCTTTATATTAAAGAATTGGTTGTGAAGATACATTTGAATGGTGAGCTGATTTTGGGAAGAGAAGGACCTGCATTGAACCCTAAGCTTTGCGATTCAGTATGAAAGAGGTACCCATATAAAAAGTTACTGGAGGAAAGGAAAGAATCGACCATCCATACAGAATCATTTAATGTTTTTTGTTTTCCACATACTCTGTGATCATTTGCCCAATTTTTGTAAATCTTGCCCTCAATGACCTTCTTTACATTTTGCAGAAATATAAATATGGACCTGTTTTAGAACTAGCTCAGATAATTAATAAATGCAAAGTTTGGTTTTAAGGTTAAGTTAATCAGAGGAAAAAAATATGAGGAAAATCATTAAATTACTTTTAGTATAACGCAACTGTTACAATCCTGTGATTTCATTCTGTTCCAATCTGTTTGTTGTTGTATTCCTACATGGCCATGTTTATTAAATACATCTTCACTAATTCATAATGTGGCCTTCTGTTCCTGTCCTTAATTAAATTATTTATCTTTCCTTCAGGTTTAGTTTTAAGAAAATTGGTGTTCAAAATATAATTAAACTAATTGAAATGCATGCACTTTAATCACACTAAAGATGATGTAAGAAGCATTCAGAAAATGCCACTTTGTAATTTTCTTAATCTAGGCAGCAAACATACAACAGCTATTAAATCACAAGATTTAAATTTTGTACATGTATCCACTAACCATCAGAAAAAGCATGAATTGATCTTGGGATGTGGTACTAGTTCATTCATACTTGGACCTGAGAGTTGGGGAGTTCTAGATAAGATTGAAATCATTAGTATAATCCCATAAACTCTTATTGAAATTTTGAAAGCTAAGGAATAACTTGGTGGAGTAGTGGTTTGAGGCAGTGCACACATATCCCAAGGTCCTGGGTCGCATCCAGGGACCAGCAGGAACAACCAAGAAGAGTAAATAAAGAAGATAAAATGTTCTTCGTCCTCTCTCTTCTTGCCCACCTTACCTGTGCTTGCCTTCATTCCTGCCTACACTTTTCCTTTACAAAAAATTTTAAAAGATATCCAACATTAAAAGAAACACAGAAAAGAAATGGAGATTTAAAACTATTCCTGCTAATTTCATCAGTTCGGGTAATTTAATCTCTACCTGTGCCCATAAGAAGCAGGCACTGTGGGTGAGCTCTCCACAGAGTAATTACCCTGGTGGCGTTCTGCACTGCACCACATGTGTTTGGCGGTTCCAACTGGATCCTGCCCAGTGACATGTGAGATTTACTGCATGGCTTTTGGGTAAACCCAAATAGGAGCAAGTCCTTAGCTGTATTTCTTTGATTCTCCTTTTTACCTTTGGCCAATGTGATTGTAGAGCACGGGCAAAATGTTTTTCTATGAGACCACCCGTGAGAATGAAAAGCATGCCTGATGGGGATTGTGGACCTTGGAGGCAGAAAGTCTGGATCTTAGATAAGCTATAGCCCACCCAGAAACACTTATTTCTAGATTTCCCTTCATGTGAGATAAGTCAACATTGTCTCTTAAATCGCTATTATTTGTGTATTTCTCTTTTCATGGCATGAAGAATAAATAATTACTGATTTGATAATACGGCAACTCTTTGCTTATTCTTTCATTGCATACCTTTTGGGAGAAATTACCTCCTTTATTAACTTATTTTAGTACTATAATAAAAAATAATTGAGAATTTTATCACTGTTGCAAAGGTACGTCAATACTAGGATTCATCTAAGTATTTTTTAGCTTACTGCTGTTAGTTTTTATCTCTCTCCATCCCTTTCTTCCATTTTTTTCTTTTTTTCTTCAAATTAGTGGCAATGAGAGAATATCTTGTTGTGAATTTAGTGTGCAAATCCTCATTACTATGGTAGGAAACTTTCCTTATTTCAGAAGGCCACTTGTAGTTCTTGTCCAGTGAATTGCCTATTCATACTCTTTGCTCAGGTTTTATTTGGTTGTCCTTTTGTTCTCATGAATTTCTTGATATCCTTTACAATATATGGAACTTAAAATCAAGATTATTTACTTTTTCTTAATAAAAGTACTTTGCTTCTTGACATGCCTGGACCGACAGTGATAATCTCCTTGTATTATAAGCAGATGTTGATAAAGAAAGATTCCCACCTTAAGCCTACATAGTGCTATGCAAGTCTACGCCATTGTAATTTTTATTAAAAGTTTTTCCCTACTAGATCATTATTAAAATATTCTTTTTTTATATTTTAAAGTTGCTCTGAAATTCAGCTTTTCATTTCACATTCAATCAATATATGATGAGAAGTAGGAATATAATTTTATATTGATCACGTAGGTAACATTTTTTGTTATTATATATGGGATTATTTTCTACACCATTTTTATAGCTTTAAAGGGGCATAGAAAGAGGAAATTTTTGTGTTGATTTTGATTTTTTATATAGCCACCTTGAGTTGTTTTATTATTTTGCAATAAATCATATCAAATCATATTTCCTATGAGTCTCTTTGTACGAATCATAATTTATTTCTCATTTTTTGCAAACTTTCTTAATTTGTACTTCTTATTATCTTACTTGCATGATTTGGACCTCTAAAACGTTGTTGAAAATTTAAGTACTTGTGATGCCTTTTTAAGCATTGCTCCATGGTATTTCTAAAATATTGCCTAATAAAGAGACAGAAGTCTATGCCCCTTCCTTTTGAATTCAGATGAGATTTGTGATTTTTTTTTAAGGAAAGCTGCAGGTAGGAATGAAGACAAGCTGGGGAAGGCAGGCAGGAAGAGTAAGGAAGAATAAACACTTATTTTGTATTTAGTTTTGTCAGTCCCGGGATTCAGATCCAGGACCTTGGGATGTGTTTGGACTGCACCCAACCACTATTCCACCAGTGCAGGCCAAGGGACTTGTGTTTTTTTGACCAGTATGTCATGGTAGAAATGACACTATGTAATCCCCTAGCCTGCAGAGTAAAAGACCTGCAGTTTCTGTCTGATTCACTGGAACGCTGACTTCCCTCATCCGAAAACCATCAGGTCCTCATGCTCTGAGGGATTTCAAGACACCTGGAGTGACCAGGTTTTGTCACTCCAGGTGTCAGAGGTGAGCCCAGCATAGTTTCCAGATTTGTGAGTGAAGATACCACCAGATGCATCCAGGCTCCAAAAATTCTAGTCTCCTCTGCAAAATGAAACAGAAAAAAAATTTCTGTGATGATCTGTACAAACTGATGTATCATAGATCTAATGGGTATAGAAAAATTGCTATCATTGCACATCAGTGATTATTGAGGGTGGTTATGCAACAATAGGTAAATGGAACTGGATAATCATCTTTTTTTCGAATTCTTCACTGTAATAAAAATACCTTTGAAAATGGCAACATCAATACAATATGTAGAATAGGTTTTCATTGCTGGCTATCAACTGGTTAAGGAAATTCTTTTTCCTGAACTTTCTAGTTTCTGGGAGTCTCCTGCCTTTTTTCGTTTGGGACTCCTTCACTGAATCTTCAGAGCCAGAAGCCTAGCATATTCAAATCTCTCTCACTGTGACATTCCTACTTCTTTATTTTTATGATTAGATTACGTTCCCCTGGATAATCCAGGATAATCTCCACACAGCAAATTCCTTAATTTAATTTCACTGTAAAATCCTTTTTGCCATATAGGTAACATTTTCGTAGGTTAGGGGGATTTGGACATGGACTTTTCAGTACAAAGAAGCAATTATTTTTGCCTACAAATTTAATATTAACCTTGCCCTCGGAGTTTGTAAAAGGAGACTAAAATTAACCTTCTTTTAATTTCCAAAGTGGCGGTTCCCAGCTATGAAATGTGATCTCAGTTCTAGTAGATGTCTTCCTTTTAAAATTTGAGTTAGTTTTATTGAAAGAGCATTGTGTCATAACAAGTAGGGGTGAGGCATGCAACCTAGTAAAGCCACGTATGTATATGATACATTAACTCCTGAAATGGCAGTTTTTCCTTCACTTTACATCCGTCCCCTTTACCCAGCTTTCCTGCCCTCCTTCCCTTTCTCTTCCTGCAACCTCTGATCTTGCTTTTATTGACTAAAAGTCTATTTTTGTTTGAGTTAGTTCATTTATTTTCTGGCTTTCTCTGTATACCACATACGAGTGTAAATTATAACACATCAATCTTTCTCCTTCTGACTTACGCATGAAGCATCATTCCCTCGAGGGCCATCCATGCTTTAGTAGAAGCCTGAACAGAAGATAGTTGTGAGTAGAACAGAGTCAAATCACAGGGTAGACCAACTTGTGTAAATATAACTAAGTTGATGGAGATATTTCCAATCAAACTCGAAGGCTTTAATTTTGGATAATGATGAATTTCAAAGAAGCTTGGCCTGGAAAACAAGATCAAGGGGCACCTATCAGTTGTTAGAAAGGACAACCAGATAACATGATCATGAACAGCTCAGCTATCCCACAAACATCCAGGTGTCCTGAAGGCAGGTCATACCTGTGTATGGTGCTATGACATTCTTTTTATCAGGGGAATTGAGCAAACGATGCCTTAGCACCAGTAAGACATGTTATTGAAAAATATATAACCAATATATTGTTGATTGGCACATAGATCTACCAGAAGCTCCAGATTCTATAAAAGATGACACTTTTAATGCTTCCAGGGAATCTGTAATTTGGCAAACATATAGGGAGCCAGTGAGTTCTTGATGGCCACTAGCATTAGTCATATACCTTTATAAGTCAGTCATGGACAAAACAGATGAAAAATAGGGCTATGGGAAAAAATAAATCCACACTGAGAGACTTTCACTAGAAGCAGAATATTCATTTATATAAATGTCTACTTGAAATATTAGATATTCATTATAATATTTTTATTTTGCTATACTATTAACTAATCTTTGTTGAGTAAGGTGGTTTCTCCAGGATTCACGCGGTTGCTTTTCCATGGTTAAGCCCAGCCCTTCTACATTCAGTGTGACCGATTTTAGTAATTTATAGAAGCACAGCTTTATGGTAAAATGAGTGGAAATACTAAATCTTCAAGAAAAATATAAGCTGCAATAGCGCTTGCTTCTGAGCTCCCAAGCATAACATTATAATTCACTTTTGAGAGGAATAGAAGGCAGAAACATTTTTACCTCTAATTTTCTGCTTATCTCCTGAGCTTTCCTATCCACATCATATGGCTAACTATGAACACTTTGAAATGCAGCTTAGTAGTCTTTTCAATAAAAAGTTTTGGGAAACTGGATATTTGCCTGCAAAAGGACAAAATTGGAGTGGTGTGGACCATTGCTCCTAAAAATTAACTCAAAATGGATTAAGGATTTCAATTTAAGACCCCAAACTATAAAATGCCTAGAAGAACACAGAGAGAAAAATCTTCTTGGTAGTGGTCTTGGCAACAATTTTTTGGATATGACTTCAAAAGCAAAGATAAACAAGTGGGGTTACTTATAACTAAAAAATTCTGCAAAGTAAGAGTAACAATACAAAAAAATGAAGAAAACCTGTTTGGATGGAAGAAAGTATTTGCAAATAATTTGTCAGATAATGGGTTGATAGGACTGTTATGTTGCATATTCATTCAAAAGTTTTTGTAGTGTGGACAAAGTTAAATTCAACAATGATTGCTAATTCATTTCGTTGCTTGAGTTCATTTCATTCATGATCAATTCTTTTTCTTTATTCCTTCAGAAGAGCAAATAATCTACCTAAATCTAAACCACATTAGTGATTTGTTTTCTCAATGCTGTATACCATATTCTGTGTAAATGCAGTTTGATTTCAAAAGCTATTCTCCTGAATGTTAACAAGTTCATCTTTAGGCTGCAAGTAAGACACCAGTGCAGTTAGGTTGTGCATTTAGTTTACCGTGTCCCTAGATGCCTTACTGTCCTATACTCGTGGAAAACCATTGTTGTTGCTGTTTTCATACTTTTGCTCTGAGACTGCCACTTGGTTCTAGATGTTTGAGATCAGGCAATGTTATAGCCTTTGAGACTGAATACAATTCATGTAAAAATAGTTATGGTCTAAATATTTTGCCTTTGTGTTTCCTTCAGTTCCTTATGGAGCTCTGACCTCTGCTATCCACTGACTACGAAGTGTCTCCTTACTGATTAGAATGTGTTCATATTTTGCCTATATTTTCTACATGTATCTTCTTTATGTTCTACTAATTTTAGCTGTAGAATTATAAATGGAATCTATCAATAGACCTTGAGGAGCACAGTCAATAATATGTATGAATACAATTTTGCAAAACTATGCCCAAAGTTTTCTCAAATGGGTATCCATAAATTGCCAAGGGCATACATATGAATCCCAGTTTAGGACATTTTTTTTTCACAAGGATGAAGGAATAAGTTATTCCGTTGTTTTGATCTCTTTTGGTTTAACTGTAGAATTATGACAATTTGCAGATATGCTTCTCTAAATTGGCTGTCCTCAAACATCTAATATCTTCTCAATCTTTTGTAGAACTTTCCAGATCGATCTCTGTTTCTTCTCCTAAAGTTTTTGATTTTTCTTGCCTGGTCAAAGAGGATTTTGTATTTTTAATAAGCTCTCTCATTATTTCTCCTCCATAGTCATGTGAAAACCCTACCTAAGGTTCCCTCTTTATCTGTCTCTAATATGAGTCTCAACTGAACCTTCAGAAAGTACTGGATTACAGTCCATTTGTGGGTGAATTCTTTCACAACTGCTATGTGACTATTCTGTATTGTTTATTTAAGATAGAGCCTTATGTCCAAAGTATGGGATAAAAACTTTTCAGTTTCTTGTGACAATTTGGGAATTTGTCTTGTATCCATGCCCAGACAGGATCATTAAACTTTCATGTGGATATGGAGACAGAACAGAGGAGTGGCTACTTCTGATCATAGCCTTCATTTTTTCCCTCAGAAAGAAGCTTTTTGTGTGCATAGATTTTGGACATGCATTCAACTGAAACTTCCTAGGAAAGCAACAAAAATGATGAAAAAATCCTTCCTTGTCCAGCGAAGTGTTGAGTTTGTAATAACAATCTGTCTTAATCATAAATAAATCTTAACATACTATAGAAAATGGATACTAATTATCTTCTGATTCACATCCCACTTCTGGATTTAAAAATAATTCACTTAAGTAATTATATAGGTCTGAGAGATTATAAAAGAACAGAAAGCAAATAATATTACTAATTAAATTGATCGCTGATAGTTGTCATATTCTAGCTCACACTAAGTTGCTCTTAGAGTTTAGCATGAAAGAGGAGTATCTCTTTTGTTGATCTCTTTTGTTGAGCTTATATACTGGCATATGATACTTAAACCTGAGAAATGGATAACTACTGCAAAATGTTTATTATGTATTTTTTCGGTGATAGCATATATATACATAGATATATATACATATATATATATATATATATATCCATAGGAGTATAATCACTGAAACTAAAGAATGCTTGCTACTTCCAAAAATATGTGAGAGAAACATTATTTTTAAGGAACATACTTTAGAGAAGAAATACATTCCAACAGTTGTTAAGAGTAAAGTTGGCCTGGAGTTTGAAGCATATCTAGCAGATGAAGAGAACTTTAAATGACATGTAGTCTTATGTTTTATGATATGTGAGTGGAATAAACTTTGGATTTTTCTTGTTATAATAAAAAGTTAATTAAGGAAAAACATTTGGCATCTTCAGTGCTAGAATGTTACGATTTTCTTGGATTCTTATTTGAGATTTAGTTAAGATATTTTCAAATAGATAGTTTAATTTAAAAATCCAGTAACTGAGATTGACGCAGATGTACAAACTAAAGTATGTTGTTATAGTAAATGCTGAGCCACTGGACTTCTAATGTGAAAAAAAAACAAACCAAACCGTGGTTTACAGCATTTGCCAGTTTGGAAGAAATATTCCTACCCCAGCCATGGCTAAAGCCAGCCTACCAATACTGTTCACTGAGCGTTAGCTGCAAGAGATGCACAGAAATGGCTCTCACTAGAAGTATGAGCTAGCTCAGGCACACGCTCTGTGATTTAAACTGCCTACATAAATAGAGAGTACATTTTTAGCATGTATTGTTACATTCTTAGCTGTGGAAAGTAATGCCCAATTTTCCTAGCCTTCCAGTGTTCCTGCTCAGGTGTAATCCTCTCTCCTGAAGTGTGGCAAGAATTTGTGTTTTCTTATAACCGATAGACTATGACAAAAGCAATCAGATATTAGTTCCATGAGTCTGTTACTTAAGATTATAATTTCTGTTTTACAGGAGATTTCTCTCTTGCTAGGTTCGATAAAGCCATTACTGTAGGGGGTGTCCACCATCCAGGAGCTCAGAGCCTCCTCAGACTGATGACCAGTAAGAAACAGGCACTCGACTCAAGGATCCAAAGCGAACTGAGATCTGGTGACGATATGGTGAGCTTATACACAGATCCCCCCACCCAAGTCTGGAAAAGAAACTGAAACGCTAAAGACATGTTGATTGGAGCCTTAAACTGTTTCTAGGTGCCCAGTCTATAGGAACTGTAAGATAATAAATGTTTATATTTTAAGCTACTATATATTGATAGAATACTATCACACAAAAGTAACTAATACAAAATCTATGGCATCTGTGTCTGACACTGTTAGAAGAGCCATTAAAATGTTTAATCTGCCCAACAGCTCTAAGAAATTGTTAACACCATTTTATAAATAAGAATATGGAGGCATAGAGATTAAAATACATGTTCCGGTTCATTGAGCAAGTAGGTAGACGAGACAGAATTCGGATCTAAAAGCAAGCAGTGCTCTGGAGTCTGTATCTTTAACCTCTGAACTGCATAGCCGGCAGTGTCTCTGTCTCAGTTTTAATAAACCTGTGAACACAATCTAAAATCTCCAGCTAGGAAATGTCATAATGTGCTGCTTTGAAAGTATAGTATGCTGCTCGTTAATGTAACGGGGCCTAATAAGTTTGTATGCCATCACATCTGAATTACACTGAGGCATTTTCTCACAAACTCTGCCAGGACTTTTAATGCTCCTTGGCAAGCTCCAGCAAACCAAGAAATAGGATGCCTTCAGTGGTTAGAAAAGGGAGAACTAAGATTGGTCGCAGCCTGTCTACAATCTGTTTGTACGCAATTCAAGAAGAAACTTCTGCCAGAAGACAATTAAATCAGGGCGCTCACATATTTCAACCAGCCTTATATAATCATTGCTCCATCTTAACGATCATATGCCAGCATTTCGATCCCCCAGTTAGACTAAACAATCCTGATATTGTCCAAAGTGAAAATAAAAGGAAAAGTCATAATGTGGTCGAAAATATCCTTTCATTAGCAGAGTTAGGGAAATGGAAATTGGTTATAAAATGAATATCAATGTTGCCACATTATTTTTATTATGTTTTATATTGGATATCAGCTTCAAGTGCTGGACTGTGATGCTGCGTAGTGTAAGATTATCAGTGATAGATGAGAGATTCCATGTAATGTAAAATGTCTGGGTTAGTCTCTAAATCAAATCTATTGTTCATCTTATAAAGTAAATAGCAATCATATCCCTATTCAAGCATTTAAATTGCTCACATTATTATATCATGGAGCATGTTTAAGACACAGAACTGTAATAAATTTGCATCAATTCCATGCAAATTCTTTAAATGTCCATCCTTCTTTACTAGTCAAAATCCTCTGGTTATTTCAAACAATTCTCTAGGCCCTGTAGGTTTCCACACATCTGTTGTGTTTTCCTTGCTCCTACCTGGCTATCGGGTAACCCAATTCTATCCTGTCTAAACTTGTCACCTGCGAGCCTTTACTTCTCAAATATATGTCTGTCATGATCATTTGCTTGTGTCATCTACCAGATGGAATTCATTGTTCTTGACAGTCTTTTTATTTTCAATATGTAACATGGCATATTTCAAAAAGTTTATGCATGAATGAATTATTGATGTCTTCACAGAAAATACACGTCCATGTGCATTAGCTATTCATACTCTGTTGTTCAGTTTATTAAAGTATTGATTATAGAATCCCACTGCCCTTGAGTTTGCCTCCATAGAGTGTTATCATTTCCTGGGGTGTCAATTCTGACAGAGTAATGGAGTCACAACATTATTTCAATTTTTGGATTCATAAATGATATTTAAGATATATCTGTTTCTTCTACCTTTCTATTAATGATTGAGAAAGAAATGAAAAATTACCAAAACATAAAAGCCCCAACGGTTTCTTAGGAAAACTGTATTTGGTCTGAGTATGCCTACTGGAGGGCCTTTTCCCTTTTTGTTACTTTTAAGAAAACTTTCACGTGGGGCAAGAATTGAGAGAAAGTGAGAACAAAGAGATGGCTCTATGTAATTCATTTATCTAGATAAAGCAGGATTCCATAACACTGGATTTTCTAGCCATGTGAGCACATCTCTGACTAATTAGCTCTAAGGTTATAAGCAAATTATATTCAGTTCAGAACTTTCCCACACACAGTGTGTTCTGTCAGGCAATATTAACCATGTTACAGAGAAAATATCAAACCTCCAGTTGCATTAAATCTGTTGGTTTTGATTAATTTCTTTTTCACGACCATAAATCTGACAGACTTGAGTATGTTTCCAAATGCAAACATAGGCATTCTTTTGTTTAAGAAAATCTTGAGATCCCTTCTAGCTAATAGACTTGTTTTTCCCTGACTAAATGTCAATGCCATTGAAAGGGGCTGCATTGCAAACTATCCAGTACATAGTTGATTCATAAAGCTTTTCTTTTTCTTACCCAAATGCCAATCAGGAGATGAGCTTTAGTGCCCCACAGATGGTTAGTATTATGGTCTTCCTTCCTGAACACATCCCTTGTGATGATGAATTGGGGTTCATAGAAATGGGAAACAGAGGCCTTCTCTTATTTGACTGCTATGACACTTTCTTGGTCACTTCTCTGTTTAATTGAAACTTTGTTTCCTTTGGTAGTAGTCACTGAAATTTTTGTTATCTTCCTGTTATCTGTTGGTTCTTTGGAGCCCTTCCTTCTTCTGCACAGTTCCTGGTGCTGGACAGCTTCCTCAAGTTTAAATTTTTCTTTAAACCTAATTGTCTTACATCCTTTGCTGTTGGTCATCTTTTGCTTAAGTTTATAATAAATCACTCCAAAATATAGTGACCTTGTTATTATTGCTTCCTGTGGTTAAAACAAGTGATTCTTCCAACATGGGCCAACTTATCTGTTTGTCTAGTTGCATTTATTGGTAGTCAATTAACCAGTTCCTGTTTTACTGGATAAATTAGTACTGTCTAAGAAGTCCTTATTGATCATAAGTTTGGAGGCTGACTGATGGAAGCACCATAGATATAGGTGTGTTTGTGTGTTCCCAAAACGTTATTTGAAGTATGTTTATGTGACCTTCCAAATTTCCCCAGATACTAAGAAAGGGCAAATTCCAATTTATATAGGATAATTTCAGACAATTGCTCCTTTGGGAAGTGGTTTTGCTTGATTTTTCATACTCCTTTCTACAGTATAGTCAGGTAGCTAAGTTAAAGAGAGACATTTTGGGCATTCAGAGGAACTAATAACATTCTACTTTTAAAAACTTGGAAGATACTTATTTGTGTATTCACTGTTCATCTTTATTTTTTTACATTTTAATTTGTATCTTTTGTTATAAATATATTTTAATTTTACATTATATATTTTCATTTAAATATCTTTATAGTTAAACATTTGAAAAAATTCGATAATAGCATAAGTATATAGACCTAAATATTAAATAGAACTACTCAACAGCTGGCATGTGTGAACTTTATCAATGTAAGAATTAACCAGTGACTCAGTGGAAAATATGACTAATTAAAAACAAAATATTCATGAAATGAATAGATATTAAAAGGTTAAAATCCTTTACAGAGATGGTACATGATTAAATAGAAAGTCGGTAAAAGTTAGTTACCTTTCTACCTTATTTTGTCTCTGACTAAAATGGAATTAAACCACAGATAAACAAAAGCAATGTATCTAGGATATTTCCAAAATTAAAATTAAGTTGTATACTGAGGAATCATACATGAATCTATAAATAAGCTACAAATGATAGTAGTAATTATTTTGAGTCATCCCTGTAGCATGTCCTTAATGTAATACCAGTAGTTTCTATACTTAGATATAACTTCTTCCGTTAAAGGCTTCAATTTGTATTTTCTTTGTTATTCTTCGTTTTAATGTCATCACATTTCAAGTCCTCTCATTTCTGATGTGTGCATCTGTGTTTTTATTAAAACATTTTCCTTTATTCTGGTTTAGTAGATATTTAAAACCAAATAATTTCTGATATTACCTCTAAACCTCTCCCTTAGACCATCTCCTCCATCTCAGATAACAAAATGCAATTCTTTTAGTTGGTCAAGCAAAAAATCATGGAATTATACTTAGCACTCTCACATTTCATACTCAGTCTTCCAGGAAATCCAGCTGACATTATCTCCAAGCTGTTTTCAGAATTTAGTATCTCCCCTATCATAACCTTTGTCATGAGATCACAGCTCAGTTAATAGTATCCCTTCTCAGTGTTTCCTCTATTTCTCACAATACCTAGACAGTGATTTTTAGGTGTTTTTGGATGGCACCAAAAGCAAAGGCAATAAAAGCAAAAAAAAAAAAAATAGAACTACATGAAACTAAAAAGCTTTAGCACAGCAGAGGAAGTTATTGAACAAATGAAAAGGCAAGCTACAAATGACAGAAAATTCTTGCAAAGAATTGATTTAAGAGAGGGAGCTAAGATCTAAATTATATAAGGAAAAAAAATATACAAGGATAGTAAACAATGCGGTTGCCAAAAGATCCTCCAAATAACCCAAATGGAAATAAAAATGATAAAAGACGTGAATAGGCATGCTTCCAAAGAAGACATAGAGATGGCCCACAGGTACATGAAAAGGTGCTTAATGTCATCACTTAAAGGAAAATGCAAATCAAAACGACAATTAGGTATCACTTTACACCCGTTAATATGTCTATTATCAGAAAGACAACAGTAGCAGCAAGAATGTGGAGAAAAGGGATTCCTTGTACACTATTAATGGAAATGTAAACTAGAAGTTACTATGGAAAAAACAATATAGAAAAAAATAAAATTACAGTAACAATGTGATATAGTATTGGCACTTCTGGTTATAAATCCAAAAGAAACTCTAGGACTCTGGTGCAGAGGGTGGTTTGATAGACTGATGTGTGACTCTATTTCCCTGAAACTTGTATATTGTTAAAAACAAGTGGAACAATAATTATAAAAAAGAAAAACAAATAAAACAAAACCATTATCTTAAAGAGATCAGAATCTGCACTTATTTTGGAGTCTTACTCACAATAGCCATGGTATAGAAGACCATATTTGTTCATTGTTGGTGTAAGAGAGAGAGAGAGAGAGAGAGAGAGAGAGAGAGAGAGAGAGAGAGAGAGAGAGAGAGACAGAGAGACAGAGAGAGACAGAAAGAGACAGAGAATTTTGTTATTTGTGATTACCTGGATAAGTGAACTAAGCCAAATAAAAACAGACAAATGCTGCATGGTCTAGCTTATATGTAGAATTTTAAAAATTTAAAATTAAAAAATTTTAAAAATCTACCACCAACAGAAACCCTTACCTGGGAGATAATGGGGGAAATTGAGCATAGTTGGTAAAAGGAAAAAAAAAATCTTCATGACTTTCAAGGTATTTATTCATTTGTGTAGGTTGCAAGTTTATTATCATAAAATTTTTATAAAATGTATTGCCATTTTAATGGCAGAAATATATGTGAAATTGTCTGTGCTCCCCTGTCCGATTTCATCAATTACAAAGCACATTTTAAAAAGATGTCATTTTTTTTATAGAATAACTTTAGGATTTCTGAATACTCTGTAAGAATATATGTTTTAATACCTCTCCTAGTTCATTATTTCCTTCCTAATATTATTTGCTTTTATTTTGCTGCCCTTTCACTATTTTTAGAAGATAGTCATTAATTATCTTTTCCTTCCATCTTTGATTTTGCCCTCAAAGCTACTTAGTTTAATTTGGCAATCTTTATTATGCCATGTTGTAATTAACTTCCAAATATCTTTTTATTACCATTTTTACCCACGTGTCATTTATAAATGTAATTCTTATTTTTTAGAGAGGTATAAAAATTCTCATTGTCTTTATGTTTTGTTTTTATTAGTGCTTTATTACACTGTAGGAAGAGAAAATTTACTGTATGACTTCAATGTTTGAAAGGTATCAAGGCTTGTTCTGTGTTTGGATACATTGTCAGTATTTATAGCTATTTTATGTAAGCATGAAAATTTGTATATTCCCTACTCAGAAGGACAGTGTTCTCTCTATTAAGGTGTATGTTATTCATATATACTCAGTGCATTTGACTTTTTGTTTCATAAGTAATTGAGAATGACATCCTAAATATCTCCCAGTATAAGTATTGATTTTTTTTCATTTTTTTATATATTTGTGTGCTTTATTTTCTTTTATATATTTTTCTATAATATTTAGATATTTCAAATTTTCACAAAAATCAAACTTACACATTTATGAGGCATTCATCTATATTTCTAAAAAGCTTTTACCTAAGACCTATTGTACGTGTAGTACAATAAGCTTTCTTGGTTTGCACATTATATTTTTACTGTCTGATTTTTTAAATGTTTATATTCTCATGTTTTAGATTGCATCTGTTCTTCATAAATCATCCTTCATGAATGTTTACATCCATTTCTTACCTCTTCATTCTGTTTCATTGTCTTATTTGCCTACTAGAGCGGACTCTTATTCTCCTCTGGGCTGTGACTTTGTCAAGAATCTTTATATTTGGCAGTATCATGCCATCCAGCTGTGATCTTTTTCTTCAAGTTTGCCTTGACTGAGTTTCTCTTCTGCTAGGGGTGCAAAATCTGGAAAAGAATTTCATTCCCATTTTGACAAAGAAGTAGGATTTGGTTATCTATAAAATTATAATCTTTCTGGAGTCCATCAAAAGCTGAAGTTGTAGGAGACCAAGGATTGAAAGCTCAAGTTATGGAAAATCAAGGAAACTGAATTCCAAACAAAGTCATATTTCCAAAAGGAGAGAGGAAAATATATAAACTATTTAACTTTTGGCTGATCTGGGAAGAAAGATACAGTTGCTAGAGAAACAGGTGAAAAGAAATTAGAGTTTGGGCTGTGTCATCAGTTTATAATAACTGAAAATTCCAGAGAGAGGGGTAGTTTGAGGACACATACATCTCTCTAGATGCCTCTGTTGACTGTTTACGAGGAATGACTCAGGGCAGGAGACCCAAGAGAATTTTCCTGTGACAGAAGAAAGTATATGGTGATCTGCTGCCATCAACACACAATACTTCATGTCTCTCTGAGGGCTTTGCCTGTGAAGTAAAATGCCTTATACCACTTGCAGAATAAAGCAAACATTTTGACCAGAGGTACAGAAAATCTTCCTACTAGTCACCAGGATCCAAAGTAACTGTTCAATGCCTCTAGTGGAATGGTAGAGGCAGAAGTCTTACATCCTTTGCAGAGAAAGAAAAATCTCTTGACCTTAGTATCCTATACCAGTAAAAAAGAGGTTAGCTACAGATGTGGGTGAAAGAAGGAAACTTATTCCTGCCAAACCTATCACAAATGAAAAATCATAGAATAATTGTATGTACTAAGGAAAGATCAGGAATGTCGAGACCATCCCAACCTTCCCAAATGAACAGAACCTCCCTAAGACTATGAATTGACAAGGTACTAAGAACATTTTCTTTACCTTAAAACAAAGTTGGCACCAAGTACCATGCCACCATTTGCTGCCAGGGAATGAACAAGAGTATGAACATAGGGCCCCTGTGGTACAGGCCTGCAAAATGTTGCTGAAAGCAAATCAAAGAAGATTTAAATAGATGGGGAAATATCATGTACCTGGATTGAAAAAATTCAATATCGCTAGAAGGAAATCTTCCTCATCATCTGCAGATGAACCTGATGGCAACAAATTATATATAACAATAGCTGACAGAACTGAAAATATAAATAGCCCAGTCAATAATTATAACTGGAGATTCTATACTCTTTTCTCTGTAATTGATAGAATAATTAGACCAAGATATCAAGATACGTTTGACATGAGCCATAGAATCTAACAACATGAGCTATTGGATGTTTATATAGCTACCCATCCTTCAAGTTTAAACTTAAATAGTGCATATTCTCCCCCAAAAAGCATAAGTAGTATGAGCAAATATTTCAATATAATTAGCATTATATCGAACACAAAAAAAATCCCTTGTTGGATGCAGTAAAAGCAATGCTTAGAGGGAAATGGATAGCTCTGTAGTCTTATATTTGAAAATTTGAGGTGTACCCAAAGTCTGCTTTACAAATCTAGGAGCGAGATGATATAATTTAAACACAGCAAGCAGATATGATGAAAAAAACAGTGAAATACACCATTATGTATATACATGCACACGCACACAGTCAAGGAAATAGGTTGTTTCAGATATTAACAGAAGTCCTAAAACTAACAAGATTAAGAGAGAAAAAAAGATAATCTATTAATTATTAATGTCCTGATTAAGAGGGAGAAGTTTAGATATTATAAAATTAAATAATAAGTATTACGGACAAGTTTGTGTCCAAAAAATTGATAACGTAAATGAAATAGGTACTTTCCTTTAGACTACAACTAAGAAAAGCTCACTTAGAAATCAGATATCTAGTATAGCCCTGTTATAGTAAATTGAGTTCATAATGTCATCCAACAAAGAAAACTAATCCCTGTTAAATATGGTGCCGAATTTAACCAAACATTTGAGAAAGAGTTACACCAATTTTGTACAAGCTTTTCTAGAAAATAAAGGGGTGGGCAGGGACTTTTCTGAACTCATTTTACAAGGACAGTGCTTTCCTAATATCCAAACCAGAAGAGGCATTCTCAAAAAATATAACTACAGCTCAATGTCACCCATGAATGTAGACACAAATAGCCCTTATCAAAATTATAGGAAATGAAATTCAGAAATATATAAAAATAACAATATATCATGACCAAGTAGGGTTTATTTCAAAAAATGCAAGTTTGATTCAATATTTGAAAATAAAGCAGGAATATGCAGCATGCCAAAAACTACAGAGGAGAAGCTAGATGGTATCGCAATACATGCAGAAAAAGCATTAGTCAAAATTTAGCATCATCTCATGATCAAAAACAAAAAATCACAGCTTAGTCCAGAAAGAAGGAATCTGTACTCAATCTGAAACAGGATATCTACTAGAAAACTAATGCCAGATGCTTCCCCAGCACTGCCCCCACCCCAGCCCCAGCAGAGAGAGACAAGGAACAAAGCAAGGGTATCTGCTCCTTTGACATATATTCAACATTTGATTGGATTGCCTAACCAGGACAAAGCAAGAAGATATTAAAAGCATAGTGACTGAAAAGGAAGAAATAAAGTAGTCTTCTTTCATAAATTCTATGTTCTTCTACATTGAAAATCCCAATGAAAACCTGTAATAAAGGTCTTAAAACAAGTAAGTCAGTTGAGTCTATTGCAGAATAGGAGAAAAATTCAAAAATAATTAGCATATCTCTACAATCACAATGAATAATTGAAATTATAAAATGATATAATTTGTAATAGCATTAAAATATGAATATTTAGATATTAAGAAAATGTGTTCAAGATTTATATACTTAGATACATAAAACATTGATAAAGGAAACAAAAAACTACCTCAATATTTGGGGAAATATGTTACATTCATAGGTAGGGGTAATCATTAAGATGTCAACTTTTCCAAATGTATTTCTTGATTGATAAAACTCAGTGCAAATTGAGCTTATATTCCATAAATTTCAAACAAAATCCCACGGAAGATTTTATTGCGGATATTGGCAATCTAACATGAAAATTCTAAGGAAAAGCTAAGAAAGACACAATAATTTTATAAAAACAAAAATGAAAGTTGTGGGGCACCTAATTCTAAGAGTAAATCTAATCCTAAAATCATCCAGACAATATCATATTGGAATAAAGAAGATACATTGCTCAGTGGTACAGAGCACAGAATCAGAAAGAGAACTCTGTATATATGGTGCTGAAGTAATATAAACTAGGGAAAATTAGCATTTTCAACAAATGATGCTGGAACACCCCAAAATCCAATGCTTAAAAAACTTCAGTCATTCCTATAGCATTACATAAAAATGAAATTCAGTTTGGTCAAAGACGTAAATGTAAAAGGTAAAACTTAGAAGGAAGTAATAGGAAATGTTGTGTGACCATGGAGTACACAAGACTCTCTTAGGGCAGAAATCAAAATCATGATTTATTAAAAAATAATGCATATTGAATATCACTAAGAATTTAAAGCATCTTGATTTTTGAAAATCACTATACCAAAATAAAAAAAAATCAAGCCAATACTTGAAGTAAATATTAACATGGACATATCTACTAAAATACTTATAACCAAACTTTAGGTAAAATTTTTATGCACAAAAATAAATGTGTAGCACAACCTAATATATTTGAATGCTGCGTGCAAAAATTCATGTTGTTATGGAAAAAAAAACTCAAATAGCATTATTACACATAGCTGCCTGAATGGCTAAACTAATAAAGATATAGATATGAAAGATATTCATAACCAAGTATAGTCCAAAGTACGAAACAAGCTGAATTCTCACACTATTGATGGGAGGCAAAATATCTTTAGCTACTGGGAGGGATTTTTCTGACTTGGTGACCATATTTCACCAGAAATATAAGACTCCCCGAGTAATTATTACAGTATCAGTACTTTTTATAACTTACGCAGTTATTTTAAAAAACAACCAACAGAGATTTTTAGAACTTTAACTGTGACAAGGAAAAGACTCAAAATGTGTTTTTCTATTTCAGGACTCTTTAAACAAAAGTATATTTAGGGTATCATTTGCCATTAAAATGGTATCAGACTGGATTGGATTCTCTGTAGGCAGAGGTCTTTTTCACCCTTTCAAATATATGTTCTAAAATATGTGCCCTACATAATGTGTTAGGTAAGTTGAACTACATGTGTGAATGGTGAGGAAAAGGTATCCTTTGTTGTGTGAACCAGATTTGTAAATGTCATGTTAATAGATATAGCAGATGTTCCCAATAAAATTCTATTTTAAGAGAATATTGACATAGTTTTCTTCATCTCAATATTTTCTCTAGTATTTTAGGGTCCAAAAAATACCAGTGTTTACTGTCCTGCAAACCCTTCGTCCAGTGTTACGTGAGCTTGATTAAGTTATTTCTCCTTTAATATTGAAAGAAAGATTTACAAAGATATGGGAAATGGCCCTCCATTAGGCAAGTCAAATATACATGTTCTTGTACAAAGTTGACATTGTACCCATCAATATATTGTAGCGTCCTGACTATTTTCTCCATGCTTGTATTTTTATTATCTATTTTCTCTCCCTGTCACTACAGAGGTTTTTTTTTTTTAAGACTGGCAACGCTGTGGTGATTTTTAGACAGTGATAAAATTCATAGAAATGCTACACTAGACATGACAGAACAGTCCACTTCATTCAATGACAAAAGAAAAATCTATCTGAGCATGGTAGTCTTTTGCAAACATTTTTAAAGTGAGTATAAATCCTGAAAGTTGCTATTTGACTCCACAAAGCAATTTGTCAAGCTCTGAGCTCGACATAGTTATGAAACATTTGTCCATAATGCTTGTAAGAACAGAATGTTCTGCCTCAGCTCACATAACTGTGGAGACAAGATGATTGTCTTTCTAATTGAGACCAGTTTGTCTGACTAATGATCAAACACTGTAGACTGCTCAGCAGCAGACCTGGCTTCATTGGATAATTACGTCTTGATTTTCATCAATGTCTCCAGAAAACATCAAGTGGGTAGGTGGGAATGTTGTCAAATGATTTCATTAAGGCGATCAACACTTTATTTTAAAGTCACTTTCGATGTGTCTGTAAGATATGAGATGGGTGATAGTTAATGTATGATAATAACCAAAGCATTTGTAATTTATATACAGATACAATTTAGACTAGAGCGTAAGTCAACCTGAGAGAGCAGAACAGAGTTCCACTCCCTTTAAGATGTTTCCATTTAAAGGGCTGTGGCAAATAATTTTCTAGAAGAAACTTAAAGTCTTTCAAATTTCTCATTAGATTTTTATTATACATCGACAGGCCTGCACTATGAAGCATGCACAACATTTTTAATATACATGACATGTTCTATTGCTAAGAGTCACAGTTTCTAGCACAAAGTCATAGAGAATCATAAATATGGAATGCAAACATTCTAAAAATCACTAAAGCCTTAAAATGCATCTATTACACTTCAAACTCACATAATCTTATGTCCTGCTTTGAAGTCTGGAATTTCTGCTATGGAAATTCAGCTCCACTGAGGACCCAGAGAGGCATGCTCATTGTTTATTAGAAACATCTTAACTAGTCCTAGCTGCCATCATCTGACACATTGGTAACTTTCTGGTGTGTCTCATTGCATTGTTTCCTTTTCTCCAGTCTGATAGCCAAATTACTGTAGAAGCAGCAAAACATTCTACATGTTTCGGCAGGGGGAATCTTTGCAGTGTGAACTTCCTTTTGATGGAAACTACGAGATAATATACATTCTTCATCACTTAGTTTGCAATCATTTGTACACAGTGATGGGACATTAGTCTACTAAATGCTCAACAAACCTTGGTCAAATATTTTAGTCCAAAATGTTCCCTGATTTCTTGACACTAGAATTTGCTTTGAGTGTTAATCCACCATTTATTCAGCAAATGTAATTTAACTTTCAACATGATTGATTACCAGGAGGATTTCTTGGTATGTCATGCAAACCCAATCTTATTCACATAGCATTTCTGACTTGTCGAGTGACATGCATTTGGAGAAACAGTTTTGAAAATCTAATGTTTTTGAATGGCTGTATTGATACTATGGTCAATAATATGTTTGTTCCTTCAAATTCCTGTCAGTCTGAATAGTTACTTATAATTTAAAATAATGTTGCAATGATGTGCTTCCAAGTTAGTCTCTAGTATTAAACTATGATTTATTTTTTTTGGCAGGGGAAGAAGATAATTCAGTTCTATATACTCCAAAGCATAGCTGTTTCTGACACCGTAGACACACAATCAATACTTCTTCAAAATAAGTGTAAGCATGTTCAGCAAAAAGAGCAATGTGTTTATAGAAAAAATATAAAACACAGTTGATTCTGAATAGTTGCATTCAAACCATACAGTTATGATTATGAATTGTAAAGCATGTATCATTAGACCATGGTATCTCTAATATAAAGTGTCTCATAAAAACTAGTTTATGGTGTGTCGCTTTGCAAAAGGGAAGATTCTAATCCAATTATAAACATGATGTAGAAGGTCTGTTCTTTGCTTAGAGTCCCAACTCCTGGAAGGTAGATCTGTTTCTTAGCTTTTGTGCATGCTGGCTGCCTATGGAAATCCTTTCTCCAGAGAATGATTCAGGATGTGATGATTGTGTAGTGTGATGTCCACTCTAGAGGCTGATGTTGGAGAAGACCACCTATACCACTTCTTTGCTTGGCCTCTTCCCATTCCCAATGTTGTTTCCCCCTCTCTCTTCTAGACATTTCTGAAGAGCATGTCTTCAGTAAGTCATGTGCATCGTTATCAGAGTCCATGTAATCAGGTCCAGATGTGAAAGAAGTTTCTGGGCTATAATTAAACAATAACGAAAAATGAAGTCATTCTAACCAAGTGTTTTTACTTGGCTTGTTAAAATAATTTCTGAAAATGTGTTCTTATATATTCATGATCTTCAGCTTTTTTTGAGAACCTGCTACAAGCTAAGCAGATTCATCTGTAGCTCACCACCTGAATATTTTGAGAGGTGGATTCTAAGCTTAGAGCTCTTTTCCACAAAGTTCCCCCTTAATATTACTTATTTTATTGTGTAGAAATCTTTTAGCTATTGAGACATGATCTGTGTCATTAAAAATGATGTCAAGAAGCTGGGTTTTGATTACACAGTACTGCCAAAAAATATAAGAAATGTTATCTCTATAATTATCTATTGTTCCTTTTACCTGGTCCAAAGAGAGCGGAATATTATATAGGAGAATATTCACTGGGAGCAAAGCATCTAAGACTTTTATTTACCACTTGTAAAATATTTGCAGTTTTTATAGGTTTCCATCAACATCACGTTAGCACTTATTGGAAATTGTTCTAGGAAAATCAATTTTCTATTTTTCTTTTATTAGATTGTCAGTGTCTATACTGTCAGAAAAAATTTTATAAATGTATTTAAAGGAAAGTTTCAGACAAGACTGAAGATATGAGTAGGTGAGGACGAAGAATCTTTATTTAGATATTCATCTTGGTTATTCGCCTCAGCCCTGGGTCTTGAACCTGGGCCCTTTGGAAAGCATGTATACTGCACACAACCAGAAGCCACAGACTTACTTGCTAGCCCACCAGGGTGCACCAAAAAATATTAATATGACTTCTATCTTGCTTTCTAACTTTTCTCTATTAGTTCTGACTTGTGATTTTGTTGCCTTTGCTAAGAATTTCCCTAGTAAAGATTTATTTCAAAATTTCTTTTCTCATGGAGTAGTTGTTATGTCAGTTGTTTCCAAAGGAGCAAACCACATACCCCTGGGTTATAATTCCAGGCCCCGGGAGAAGCAACCTGTGTGAACAACTAAAAATGAAAAATAAAATCAAGATGCTGCTTCCTCCTTTCTCTTCCCACCTGCTTGACTAGTTGCCCTCATTCCTGCCTGTATCTTTATGAAAAAAAAAAAAAGTGAAATCTTTATCCCATAGGATCTAAGAATCTTTGGCCATATAGGAAAAGTCATTTGTTTCCACATTCAAGCACCAAAAAAAAAAAAAAAAAAAAAACCGCCATGAGAGTTCACAGTGAGGACACAGTCACTTACAAGCTAGGAAAATAATCCACACAAAAATTCAAACATTTTGGCATCCTGACCATACTTTCAGCCTCCAAAACTGTGAGAAAATAACTTTCTGTTGTTTTTAACCATAAATTCTATGATATTTCATTATGGGACTCAAAGCTAACAAATTTAAGTTTATAAGAGTTTATTCTATCTGGATTTTAATTCAATGAGTTCAAATTTTAAAGTGATAGTTTTCAAACAGATATTCTTATAAATTTCAAAAATTTTTAAAGAAATTTGTTATTAAATAAATTGGGACAGACTGTTGGATATTGCCACCTCTTGAAAACTTATATGTTCTTTTAATACAGATTGCTAGCCTCCCGCTGTTTAATGTTGTGTAACTCAAAGCAAGGATTTCTTGAGATTACATTTTTTATTTAAATTTGATCTCAGTATGAAGTGCAAAGAAAAAAATCCATTTCAAACATTAAAATGAAGTATGTACCTTCTGTGACAAAATGTTGAAGACATGGAGGAAGACGTTACAGAACTCATTGCTAAAATCTGGTTAAAATCTCCTTTAGCCATATAACTGCAAATTCTACATCACATGGAGCTCCCTCTTACCTTTCCCACTCTAAAATTCCTTGCAAAGTCATACTTCAAAATGTCTTTCATTGTACTATCTTCTTATTCAGATACCTTTCTGGTGAGGTTACCCCTTAGTTTACAGAGCATTCTAGAGTTTCATGGTTTTTTTCCCTACCTGTATCATCTTTTTATCATTATAATTGAATAAAAAAGATAACTGTTTATAAGTTTCTGTTTTGATGTTTCACATTTTGCTTATACATAGGGTAACCATACTAACATTTTAAACAAGACGGTACCATTTTTTCACTATTTCTCAAATTTTCCATCATTTTAATATAAACATCAATTTTGTCCTGTTTTTAGTAAACGAGGCCCATCTTTAATGTGGGCCAAGGAGCAGTTGAGCTACCCCACACACATTCTGTGGAGGGGCCCCCAAAAGCTGCCACTCTGGCCCTGCCTTAAGGATGACTTCTGTCAGCCCTGACTGCTGCAGGCCAAGGCAGCTACTACTGTTCCTACCCACTGTGAGGAATCAGTAGCCAGTGGGAGGAGAACCCCTGCTCCCCAACCCCACCTGCACCTCTTTCGTCAGAGGGAGCAGAACATCTCAGTGTGGTGGAGGTGTCAGTAAGTAAAGTGGGGTTTTTTTTCTGGCACAATGGGGGGTTATCTCTGTGGGGGTTATTGGCCATTTCTAGCACTGAAATAGTTAAAGTGGTATGTGTTTTAGGCAGGACATTTAGAGTGGGGCTAATAGGGGTGACAAATTTGTTTTTTGTCTAAGTGTCAAAATTCCTTGCACTGGCCCTGGTCGTTTTTATAATGGCCCCAAAGACCACACATTGTTACTGTGTGATCAGTATTGCATATACTTACTTGTTGCTGGCCTGTCTGCTCTGCTGCTCCTTGGATGCTCCACCTCCGCCCCTTCCCTTAGTCACCAGTGATACCCATGTCCTGTTTTTTCCATCCTGGTGTCCCATTTTTGTCTCAAGGAGTTATGGTTAGCCTATTTATACCATATTTCACAGACCTTGTTATATCCATCAGTGTCACAAGGATTGAATATTTTACAGGATGCAAAAAGAGTGTGTGTGTTCGAGCACAGATTGTGTGTTGCATAGGTTGGAAGTTCAATTCTCCTTATCAAGGTACTTTCCAAATAGCAGCACATAAGTGCATTTTAAAAATTGAATGACTATTGTCATGGCAGGATTTAAGTCAGCGCCAAGATTGAATTTCTCTATTTATTAAGCTTAACCACACCGAGATTTTGATCATAAATGCAAATATTTCTCTATGGTACTGGTGAAACTTTAAATAAGAAGAGCTAAAAACTAGTTCTCCTTTTCCAAGCTTATGAATAATTCTTGTCTTTTCTGATAGAGTGTGTGTGTGTGTGAGAGAGAGAGAGAGAGAGAGAGAGAGAGAGAGAGAGATATCCCAGGGTATACATTTCTCTGAAACCAAATGAATTAACCACATTAATATTCTAATTATAATCCATTTGAAGCAGTTACAATACCAGTTTCTCAGAGTGTACATTCCTTTTCTTCAAAAGCTCATAGTTTATAGTGAAATATTTTCATTTAAATACAGAGCACTTGTATTTATGAAGGACTGAGTGCAGAAGAAGCAGTCATCTCTCAGGGAAAAAACAAAAAGCTGAAAAGACAACAAAGCAATGCTGTGGACATTGGAGAGAAGATCCCATCAGATCGATCTATGAGAAGAGGATAGCAGTCACTTAGAGCCAGGAGCTGTTTTCATGGGGCATCTCTGACGGAGATGAAACTGAATTGAGGAGGAGAATTTGAGAGTACAAGGACAAGAATTTGCGGAAGAGAATAGCAGAGGGCTTCAAAATGATGGTCTCTAAAGGTGTGTATTGCCTCTGACTGAACACCAATCGGTGAGAGTGATCTAGAAAATAGCAGTTTGAAAGTTTCCTATTTGTCATACACAACATGAAATAGTTTATTCTCACCTGCCATGAAGAAGAGACCTCCCTATGCAGGAAGTATTGGATAGATTTCTGCAGAGAAGTCTAAACATAGCAGTGCTAAATTAGTCTTACCCTCAAAGGCTTTTTGAAGACTACTATAGCAAAGCTTAAACTTTCCTAAGAGCAAAACTGATTTACAAGTCACTTAGGGACACATCACAGTCTGAAATTAAAGAGAAGAGACAAGTTCAATATCATTAAGAGAAAAAAAAAATCACATAGAAGGCAACCACCATAATGCTATCTATAGATTATGCAGCAGAAATTTTCCTGCTGGGAAAGAGTGGGAGAATATAGTGTTGAAAGGAAAAAAATTACCTATAATATTTTACCTAAATAATGATAATAATATTTTACCTAAAATATAGGGGCACCAAAAAATGGTTCAAGTTGCAATCAGTAAAGTACCAGCCAGCAAGAGTGAGACTGAAGGGGAGCAAGATGACTCTCACCGGCCTCCAGCTGAAGGTATTGTATGGTTTTGCCTATTTTAAAATTTTAATATTATTTTTAAAAGTTATTTTTCTTTGGGGTATATTTTCTTTGTAGTATACATTCAAAAAGGGTATTTTAACCCAATTTGTACCCGCATTTTAATTTTATTGTAACACATTCACATTTTCCTTCATAAATAATGCATCTCTATTAAAAACTGAAATTCTCTAAGAGTTTTATTGCAAAAATTCAGGAACTTGTTTCTTTATTTCCTTTTTATTTTCTTTACCTTGTCCACTTCCTCTCCTTGTTCTGTCCCTAATCAGTCACTAGACTTCCAACCCTGCTAAATTCACTTATTAGTCCTGCTACATTGCCTTTCTTTTAATCCTAACGAATCTATTTCTATAAACTCCTTAAAATTTGCTAAATAATTATATAATCTATGAAAAATACTTACATTTTTCATGCATTTTTTCCCTATTTTATTGCATTAGCTAAGATGTCCAGTGAAATGCTGAAAAAAAATTGATGAGAATAGTTGTCCTTGTCCTCCAGAAATTAGATGGAAAAAACCAGTATCTTTTTATATTAAGTATGATACTAGGTACATGCTTTATGTAAACATTGCTATCACACTGAGTGGTTGTTTAATCTACAGCGGACAATTCTCCACTTTTTAAAATGTATGTCTGTGTTTAAAATGACTACATATACTATATTTTTATGAGGTATCTAACTTTATAAGACTAAAACTCAATTTTTGATGAGCAAAATGCTTATGATTTGATAAGTACATATGGAGCTGAATTTTGTATGCATTTTTAAAGACTTGCCAATTAAATAGTATTCAGTGCTTATAATTGTGATGTAGCTTGCATTAAAGTCAGTTTGATAGAAACAGAAATCTTGAATATTTGAACACTTACTAAAATTTGAAAGCAATCAAAATGTTTTAAAAATGTGAATATATAAAGAAATTTGTCCTAAATTTTTAGTAAATAAGATGAAACCATGTACGAGAGTAAAATTATACTGTTTTTTATTGTTTACAGTGCCTCAAAAATCACTTTTCTTTGTAATGTGTCCTGAAGTATCAGCCATACTTCAGGCATAGTATGTGTTATGCCTATTATATATGCATACTATATATTAATTAACAAAATCGTATTATTTTCTGAGAGTTAAAAATATTCACTAATGCAGTATTTTATGAATATCATTTTAGTGATATATTTCATCTCATAATTTTATAGGAAGTCTAATTTTTGAAGACCTTCCTTTATGCTCACCAGAATATTCACTAATATGATATTTTATCAATATCATTTTAGTGATATATTTTAGTGATTTACTTCATCTCATAATTCTACATAAGTTCCAATATTCTAAGGCCTTCCTGTCCATTGGAAGATTAAGGGAAGAATGGCACCGAGATGCTCTGAGTATTCAGAGTTGATTGAATGACTCACAGCAGGCTAAAGTACTAAAAGATGTGTCAGCCCGAGACCTGGGACTGATACGGTTTATAGGGGATGAACTCGATCAAGTCCTGATAGCTGGCTGTATCTTTCTCTCCTGTGGTATATGTGCAGTTCTGCACAAAGACCTGTAAATGGTTAACAGTGGAATACAAGAGGCCAGGCTGTAGCAACTACAGTTAATCCTGCCATTGCCAGTTGGAATGCCTGGTGGGGTCAAGATGTGGTGACCTCTTGGATACTAGGGTTAGACTTTTTAAGACAAAGTCACATATTTTACCTTAGTGCAAGATGGCACTTTTAATACAAAAATGGCATCTGTATAGCTATCCAAATATCTCCATCATCATTTCTATCAATATATTAAGACCAGTATTCTAAGTCTTTGAAATTACTTTTACACTTTTGTTATTAGAATGTAAGTCCCAAGGAGGATGAACCTGTGAATCCTTTAGTTTATTGATGCATTCAGTCCTGTAATCTGGCATACAGTGGGTGCTCAAAATGGATTTCTTAAAGAAAATAAACTTTTTTAAATATCTTAAACACATTTTCTACATAAATATAAACTGCAGTAATGTGACATCTTAAATATAAATATAATGATGGCAGAAAAAAGAGGCTTAATAGATTTAACCTACATTCAATGAGTGTATTTTAATACACTAGTTTATGAGTGTATTTCTACCTAAATATTTAAGACAATACCATAATAGTGGATACTATCATTTTTTAATTTTATTTTTGTTTCAGACAATATGTTTAATTGAGAAATAAAGGTAGTATGTCCTAGAAAAGGACACATCAAAACATAAATTTTCACATCTCTAAGAAATTTTGATTTGAGAAGTTATTCCTGTCTTGTCCCAGAAGAAACAAAATCTATTTTCATACCCCTTTGTTAGTACCATTAAGTGATTATTATTAACTGATTAATAAATTGCTGATTAGTTCAAATATTTGAGAGATTTAGCTTAAGGAATTAATTACCTGAAACATTTAAATTGGATTTACAAAAAGAAAATCCCAGCAGAATGAATGAATAGCTAAATTTGTCTCACAACTTGTCTTTTAACTTAGAATAAATGATTTTAATGTATCAAAATTATAAATTTGTAATCAAGTGCATTCGCATATTTTCAAAAGTATGCAAAGTTAGCCTTTAGAATATGTTTTAATACTTCCAAGACTTAGACATGCTTTATGGCAAGGCTAACTGCATTACATCAGTATACTGGTGCTTAAGTTTTAATTAGCTTTTTAATCTTCTCTTCTGATAAATTGCTTTTAGCAATGTAAAATTAATAAATAGTGATTTCTAAGCTTTTTATTAATTCCTATGTGTAGCAGATTATTTGTAAATTTATAGTAGTTTAAATTTCCTCAGATAACTTACTCATGAACTGTGTGAGTCTAAAGCTTTATAGATCTGTTACATGATCAACTACGATTTTGATAGGAAAATGTGTTCTAATAATTATTAAATTTAACAAGATCATGTTCAGTTGTCATCACCTGTAGTTGCAGTGTTCTCACAGATTATCATTTAGGATTCTATTATTTTTTAAGGAGAGAGAATAATTAAAATTATAAGGTAGCAAATATGTAAGAAACAATATTACGTGGTCAAATTAACATGACACACAACTCATGTTTGTTATTTAATGTTTACTTTATTCTTTAACATAATGAATAATCAAAGTAATTCTTAAATTGTTAAATCATTTTAACTGTGTGTCCAGTAATGAGAAGATAAGAAGTAGGAGCTCAAAAAATCTGCAGTGTTGAATGTCTAGCAACTTAACATTGAAAGTTTCAAAGCTCCTATTACAATATTCTAATGACAGGCCTGCCCAAAACAGTCCCTGCAATGAGGAAAATAATTTATATACTTAATGTCAGTAATCTGTGTTGTATCTGAATGGAAGATTCAGCCCATGTAACAATATAACTGATAATATTGCCTCTAAAGCATCATCATAAAGTTATTCTGAATATAACATGAATTATTTATATATATTTGCATGTAGATTGATTTCATTTTTAATAAAGATTTTTATTTTTGAGAGAATTTAGATATAACTGCAGTTCAAAGAAATAATAGAGATATGTTACCGTTTACCAGTCTCCTCCAATGGTAACATCTTGCAAAACCGTAAAACAATATCACAACCAGTATATAGACACTGATACAATGAAGATTCAGAACATCTAAGTAATCATACAATTTATGTATGATTTCAATTCTTTTTAAATTTGCTTTAGTTTTGCTTTATGGCACCCAGTATAGTCTATTTTAATATATGGTCTATGAAATTTCTGAAAAGAATTTGTATTCTACTATTTTTGGGTAGAGTGTCCTCAAAATGTCTGTTCAATCATATTCATTGATAGAATAATTGAATTATTTTATGCTCTGTTGAGAAGGATGTTTAAACTTAATTGGTCCATTTAGTTCTATCAGCTTTTGTTAATATGTTTTACAGCTTTGTTGTTTAGTGCATACACATTTAGTATTTTTTGTGTGAATTAACTGACAATCACATATTATTGCCTATTTCTGATAGTTTTATTTGTTTTATCTGATATTAATATAACAAATCAAGCATTTCTTGTATTACATGCACTATTTTTTTTCATTCATTTACTGTTTCCTGTTGACAGACATAGTTGAATCATATCTTAGAGTCTACTCTGCCAGTCTCTGGCTTTAATTTGAATATTTAGATGCTTTACAAATAATGTAATTATTGGCATGTTAAGGATAGCCTACTTTTTTTCCATGTTTTCTAGGTTTTAGGTCTCTGTTTTCTTCTGTCTTCCCTTGAGTAATTTGAACATTTTTTACAATTTCCTTTTCATTTATTTATAGGGTTTTTTTTTTGAGTTTATCTATTGTATAAATCTATTATTGGTGGCTTTATTATATTTTACCTACACTTATCCTTTTTTATGTTGTTGCCATTTTATCGGTACAAGTAAAGTAGGAAAATCTTACTTTCCTTTATGAATCTGTACCATTCCCACTTACAATATATTAAGTACACAGATTTAGAACTATATTATACAGTATTATAAGTTTTGCTGTAATCAAGTGTAATATGGAAACTTAAGAACAGTAAAGTCTACTCTATATGCCCCCCTGGCTTGCTTTCTTTTTTTTTTTTTTTTTGCTGACCATGTATCTTTTTTCCTGATATTCTAAGTTTCCTCCTTTTCTTATTTCCTTTCCAATGACATAAGTTGATTTAATTATTCCTTTAAGGTGACCTGCTGGGAATAAATTTTCCTTCATCTGAAAGTATTCTAATTCTATATTTAATATCCCAAAAATATTTTCACTGGATATAGGATTTTTGGTCTGGCAACTCTTTTCTTTCAGAACCAGAAAATAGGATGCCACCTCTTTCTGGTTTTAGTGGTTTCTTCTAAGAAATCTGATTTTATTCTCGTTGCCATCCCCTATATGCTAGATGCTGTTTTCCTGATTGCTTCAATTTTGTCTTTAATTTAAAAAACAATTAATTATTGTGCTTAATAATGTGTTTCTTTGTGATGATTTTGCTTATGATTTTCTTAGATTATTGAATCTGTTGAATTTGTGTCTTTTGATGAATATAGGAAGCATCCAAGCTATTATTGTTCACATCCACTGAGAGTTTTCTTATAATTTGTAACATTCTTATTTCATTTTAGTTTTATCTTTATTTGATTTCTCACACTTTGTTTTTTTGTTGAGACATCTTTTTTATGTTTCCAGAGTATTTATCATTGTCCCTCAAAGCATTTCTGATGGCTAATTTTAAATATTTTTCCAATGATTCTGCCCATCTCTAATGATCTCTATCTTTTTTGTACTTTCTTCTATTTTTATTTTTTTCATCCATCTGGTTCTTGGTAAAGCAAGTAATTTTCTATTGAAATGTGGATATTTTGAATACTACGTTATAAAACTGGATCTTATTTATACCTCTTCTTTTAGTTGACTTCCTACCAATCTGGCAGGGAAATTGTGTCTGCCAGTTAGAGACAAAATTCAGCTTCCTCGCTCAGGCTCTGTGGCACTTGATGGGGAGAACTTCTAGCAGTTATTGTGTGAGTGAGAGTGTGAGCTCCTAACAGGTTCCCACTCAAGCCTTTCTGGCTGAGAGACATAAAAATGTAGCATTATTCCGCCCCACATGCCTTCTCCTGACACTGTGGACACAGTGTGTTAGCCTTGTTCATATTGGATGGGGATAGAAATCCTGAGTCTTCACTTACACCACCTTCATTTCTGTGGGTTGACACTAGAAATACAGGCTTTCTTTGTTGTCTTCCTCTGACTCCTCAGTTAGAAACGAGCATCATTATTCCATCACAGGGATGAATGCCCATCTCCCTATTTATCCTTCTCTGATATCACCCCTATGGAACTCAGGGTACTTTATAATTGGGCAAGAGTGAAGGTGTAGAATCTCTCAGAATTGCTGGTAGTGATAAATTTAGGGCTGCTTGGTTTTTTTTGTGTTGGTCTGTGGAGTAGAGCATAATGGTTTCTGTATTCTTATATTTCCCCTTTCCTAAGGTCCTGCTAAAAAATGTCTTTTTTTCTTTTTATTTGCCTAGACTTGGTATATCTAAGTCAATGACTTCTTCAGCTACGATCCTCAACTGTGTGGGGCAAAAAGAAAACCTAGTGAACTCACTTTAATTCAGTTCCTTAGAAATTGACATTTATAGACAATCCGTTGCTTTTTTTTTTTTTTTTTAGCTTTCAGAACCTCCTTGAATATATTATTTATGTAATTCAAAAGGCTATTAGTCTTATTTTGGAGGACTAGAAAAGGTATCTCTACTCCATTTTCCTACCTTTAAAGCCTGCAAACATTGTAAAGTATATCGTCAGGAAAAGAGGCTATCTGGCGACAATGAGAATAAATCCATTGATAAGCTTTGTTTGACTTACTGAGTTGATTGCAAGAAAAAAAGAATAGTCTTGAATATTTTTCTCAAATTAAAGAAATTTATTTCTTCTTCAAAATAAGAGTAACTCACTTTATATATTAGAACACATGATTTTGGAGATGTAACTCTTGACATGTCATTATAAACCGTTGGTAGAAATGACCAAGAATGGTTCTTTATAAGATAGGAGAAAGGTCTTAGTAGCAAGAAGCCGTTGGCTCTTTGGAAGGATCAGAGTCAGACAAATGTATTTTGGATGTATTCTTGTTTTATCTCCAAACACAACTCAAATTTAAAGGAACTCCCAAAGAGAGAGGTATAGTGCTCTGATTCTTTGTAAGACTGATGTAGACTATCTCATAGAAAGTCTCATACCAGTAACATCCTCCACTTCAAAGTGGAGGTAGAAAACCAGAAGCAGATCTGATGTGCTATAAGGATTCAGAAGTTCCATTTCCTTCCTTTTTGGAAGCATAACTGAAAGTTGATGGCCAATGAGCTTGGAATGGGGCAACACTAATAGCAAGGGGTCTGAGATGAGTGCAAGTGGTCAGAGACGGGTAGCTAATCTTGAGGCCAGAGAGACGGTGTGAATGAGGTTCTGACACCGTAGAGTCACGGAGAGTTCACATGGAGTGGAAGATGATGATGTGACTCCTGCTGTGCTCAGGGACTGTGCCATGGGTTCTGCCTTTGGACTTGAGTGTAATCTGGGAACACATCTTGTCTATGTGAAAATGTCTCATCTCCATGAAGACAATAAGAAATCAGAGGAATTAAAGGGGGTCGTTCAACTTGGGCACAATTCCTCATGGTGTTTTCTGAAATCCCAACACCAATTTGAGAATAAAAATTACAGGGAGAAGAATTTGTCAAAAGAAAATGAGCACTTAAGTAGACATTTCATGTTGTAGTTGAAGAAATATTTATTTAAGCAAGGTTGAAGAGGTGACCATCAAAACTAAATGCTCAGGGTTGTTTTCCACCCATGTGGGTAGAGACTTGAGATGGATTAGATATAAAAATAAAGAACAAGGCAATAGTTGTATATCACTGTTACTCATTTTTTGTGTACCTCTCTTGGTATCATCAAATCCAATTGAAGTGCTTCTGAGAGGCATTAACAAAAACTTCACAGGACTGGATGCAATATTCTTGAGCTACATTTACTGTATCTGCTTATTTAGATTGACTTGTATAATACAGTATTGACATACTAAACCTGACTGAATAAATTACCTTTTTTCAAAATTCCTTTAAATACTTAAAAATGACAGTTATACGGTTAATTAATTTACTATCAAGTCTGATTTAGCTTTTCTTACTGTTGTCCTTATTACACCCTGAATGATTTCATTTTTGCGTGTTTGGCTTGACTTATGGCATGCAGGATTAAACGTAGTGTGCCTCAAGGATTCTGCTATAAATGCAGGGATGTGAATATTTTAAACATTGTTGAATCCCTTGATTTGTAATCTCAATCTGCTTCTCTCTCTCTGTCTCTCTCTCTGTCTCTCTCTCTGCCCCGTCCCCCTGCTCTATCCTCCCTTATTTATCTCTCATTTATTTTTTGCATACTATTATATGCACATCATGATTAACTTTTCTGGCAAGAAATAACTAAAGGTTTTCATTGGTGTTAATGTCTGACAAGGAGCTGCCAGAACTTTCAATTAGTCACACCTGCCATGGCGAACTCAGAATTGGGGATGAAAGAAACAGAAGCAATGAAGTATTTGAGTCAGTATCCAGAGAGATTAAAGACTGATGTCAGTCACTATTTCAGAAAGGAACTACACCTAGATTAGGATAAACAGTGGAGAGTTAACACCAGACATCAGCTTGAATTTGGGTCTCCAAGGCATTTGCAATTAACTAGGCAATTCTTAAGGGCCAAGACGTAATAAGATGGTCCTAAATACTAGAAGGAACTTCAAAACCAGTGTTCTGATATTTAGAACATTAAAACATCAATCCTGGCTCAGAGTTTATTCATTTGCCTAAATGAATGGAATCACTGGCAAATCTGGCATTCCAATTTACATTTTTTTGGACACTCAGATTAATGATCTTTTTACCATGTCCTGATTTCTTGTAGGTTTTTCTTAGCTAACTTACAAAAGTGTTAACAAAACACCCCCATATGGCTTGAAACAGTATTTTATCTCATCATCTGTAGGTGCTGGAGATTCAGGTGATGCTGGGTGAGCCAGCACTGCCTGTGGCCGCAACATTGAGTCAGCTGTGCTGCAGGAGCTTCTCATCCGGAGCCAGTGAATCACCTGCAGCAGGCACTTCTTATACCTTGATCAAGGTAAACGCGTCTCTCCTACGTCTCCTAAATCCTAGGATCAGAAGTGACACACTGCTTCTTCTTCTCCATTTCATTGACCAGAGGATGTCATTTGACTAAGCTCCAAACTGAGGCATGAAAAGGCATTATTCCCCCAGAAAGACACTCCAGCCAAGGTAAGAATGTGAAAGGGCCCCCCTTCAGTGAATCTCCTATTTAAGACTGGAGTTGAATGATAAGAAGAGAACCTTTATTTAAGTCCCTGATTTCCTGCTCTTTACTCTAAAGGTCCTCATTTTCCCTGACACCCAGAACCTTGAGCAACTCTGCGTCCAGATGCAAAACTAGAAATGGAGGGGAAACAAGGAAATCCCACTTTTACTCATTAATTGTTTTAATTGTACCTCGGAATTCACTCTACTTGCTTGGAAATCTTAGTTTTCTCCTTCATTACAGTGGTTCTTGTACTGTGTTGCTCTTTTTAATGAAATAGCAAAATCTCTTTTTTAATAAACGTCAGAAAATAGGACAAAATTACAGTGACAAGTATCTTAATGCATTTTTTTCCCTCTGAGATACTAAGTTTTGGTGGGATTTTCTTTTGTTCAAATTGTTGGGTGTCCTTTTTGATAAGTAAAATCATTTTCTCAAGTTTCGGTGAAGACACCCTGAAAGAGGAAATTTGCTTTTGGGTTAATATGATCTGTCAATTTGCTTAAAAGTTTATGATTCTTGTTTTTATCTTGAATTTTTGCTCATTTATTATTAATGCCATTTTCTTTGTCAATTAACATATTCTAGAAATGTCTTATTACTTTCTATTTTTAAAACATGTAAACTTCAGTGTAAACTATCTACGGAGGACAGTGATAGACCTTATCCTTTCTGCATTAATTAGGAAGAAAATAACTGCTTTGCAATTTTTTGAAACAACTCTTGAAGGATTCATACTGAAGCATTAACCCAGAATGTTGCACTGCAAAAAAAAGTGCAACTTTGACAAATACCTAAATGTTACTTACTTAGCACTTAAGCCATTAAATGCTTTGTCTTCCTTGCTTTCCTTCTTCATTCTGCTGTTACATCCAAAGTAGGGTGATTTTGCTCAAAATAGTAAATGTATAAGATACATAAGAAAAGCTGTATTTAGAGACCTTTCTGTAACTGCCATATGCCTAAAATGGATGGATTTCTTGACATGCTGCTTCCAGCCTGATAGTTCAATCCCTTCCCACCAGAGCAACGAAGTCCAGAAACCTGTTTTCAAAGTGTTGTAAATGAAACGTTAAGAGATTTGAGTTCTCTGTTGAAATACCCAGCAGTAATACTTATGCCTGTGTATAGAAAAACATCTATAAAATATTTCAAGATTCTTTATAAAATATCAGTCACCCTTCACCTTAATATACCTCTGGTTTAAAATTTTAAACAGGTTTCCCTCATGCTGCAGAAGCACATAACGCTGTTGTATTTTTTACACAGCATTACCCTGCACTTTCCCCAAATATAGGGGATAAATTCCTAGTTCTGATTTTTATTGTCTACATATATATCATGAAATTGATATATACAACTCAGATAACGTGTTCACTGATTTCCACTTTTGGTTTGATTTTCTTATTAGGCCACAATTGGTTTATAAACATCAGCTGATGTAGCTCTTCTTAAAATACACCCAATAAATTCACAGAAATTAACAAGTGCTTTCTTATTTAGATAAATATCGTTCACCTTTATTTTTATAGCTCATAGTCCAATTTATTGTTAGTCTATGGTCATCTAGGGGCACTCTTTCGAAGTTATTTTAATGATTTTTAAAAAGTATATGTTCTCCCAGGTTTCATCCTTCTAGCTTTTACACCTGAAGTACATTAATACATCTGAACAGTTGGACTATTGAGATCTTAAAAAAAAAAAAAAAAACATTACAAAGAATCTTAAATTGATATTCCCATTTTACATATTGGTGTCTTCCAGCAATTCTTTTGGTAATATAAATGGAGAATGATCACTATAAGACTTTGAAAAGGGAGTCTTTCCCCAAAATTCAGCACCACGCTCACATCCCAAACTGCCAGTCTTGCTTGTCTCTTTCTCCTATGCCCGCCTGACACGGTCCTTAATTTTTGTTGACCAAGATCGCCTTAAGATTCTTGTCAGCTTGACTAAACTTTAGACAGGTTTCTTCCTAACTGTAGACTAATGACCTTATTATGGTCTGTGTTTTAGACACCTTGGAATTGTATATTCTTTCTCTTTGAGACTAAATCTTCTCTCAGACTTTTGCCTCTTTACAACTGAGGATTGTTTTCTCAAGGACTGAGACTCATTCATGTGAAATGGAAGCATTAGGAAAGATCATGTATCTCTTAATCTGTGTGGGAAGGTAAAGATGAAATTGAATAAGCCAATTAGCAAGCACAGATGGTCTAAACATTTCGACCACCTTCTCTTTGCTTCTTCCAGTACTTTCCCCCTACATGACCCCAGCACTTAAAAACTCTGCTTGCTTTACCGTGTATACCTGAAACCTATAGAATGTTTTAAACCGAGACTACTGTTATAAACAATTAAAAAACAAAATCAAATCTTCACTTTCAGCAGAGTTGAGTTTAGTCTATCTCCTGTTGCAATAGTCTTCAGTAAAGTCTTGAATTAATTCTGTCCAGGGCAGTTTTCTTTGGCATACATATCTATATCTATCAAAAGCGTCTGTCTCTATTACTGAGTCTTTCTCTAGAGAACACTGACTCACATATACAGAAATTGAATGTAGCAGCATGTAGTAGCAACAAGAGGTGTATTTTAAATCCATCTGATGGAATCATTCCATTAAAATTTATACTTTATAATTTATTTTCATATTTTAAGTTCTCATTTCTGAATTTCAAAGGCCATCACTGCTATGGAAGTTGTGAGGTTTCCTCTCTGAATATTGAATGACATTGCAATGCAAATATATGAAATTCATTCACTGGCAGGAAAAAATACCCAGATTTTAATGCCTCTGTCAGTAGGGCCTTACATGATGATTTAATCATTTTCTGCCTCAGAATCCTGTACTCCTTTGGGCTCTGGTGTTAGGTAAGAGGATTGGAGAAAAGACTGGGAAATTTAGGAGAATTAGCTGCAATCTTTGATTCCTTCTCTTGAGTAATAGTGTCTACAGATAAGACATGACTTAGAAAATTGACCTTACGGCAAGTCACTCCTGAGGATTTGGAATTCGATTAAGTATTTTACTTCATCTTTCACTTAATAGGACTCGCTTCATATTCTTCACAGTTTATACTAGCCTGTAAATTATATTTTTAAGTAACATTTTTTCCTATTGAAAGATTATATATGAGATTTTGAATTCTGCAGACTCAGACTCCATGTTGAAAGAGTACTCTTTTTACCCATAAGTAGATCAGTAATACATTTGACCTAGTGGATTATAAAGGAAAGTTAAACCATATCTCATATTGTAAAAAATCTACAAGTATAAATATCACACAAGAGAAAGCCCATATGTTAATAATATTGTAAACATTGACTTTGTCTCAGGCAGTGAGGTATTATTCCTCACACTTAAACTTTGCACAAATTGAAAGTCTAATATCCCAAATTTTGCAAACAAGGTATCTTATTTCCTTGGACATTTTTGGGTAAGATTTAATTATAAAAAATGAACATATCCTATGAAACAGCAATGTAAGGTATATATCCTCAAAAGGTAAACTTAGCTTGCTATTAATTTTTGTCCAACTAAACAGGTGCAACCATTTTTATTTCATTTATATTTAAAATAGGCAAAATTTGGAAACAAGCTGTTATCCAACTATGGATGAATGTATTAACACCAGCATTTCACCATAGTTACTTTCTATAATACAGTCAAAATGGATAAAACAGGTCTACATTTGTCAATATAGACAAATCTTGATAGCACTATGAATCTGAGATTGCTAAGGGAAAAAGAAAGCAAATTACCAGAGTTTAAATGTGGCACAAGTTAGGATTATGAAAAATTTAAACACGATAGTATCTGTGGATCCAAAAATATGTTGCATATTTCTTTAAAACATGCAATTGAAGAGGATTTATTAACTTCTGCATGGGAAGTAGAGCGAGGACAATAAATGAGGGAAGAAATTTCAGCATAGTTGCAATATTTTATTTCTTTCTATATGACTCAAAATGCAAATATTTTATATTTGCACTAGTTATATTTTTTCATTTTATATATTTTTATCTTTCCTAATGGTTAAACATTTTTAAATGTTATATTTTGATGAGCTTTGAAGCTATATTTATAAAATTAACCATTTCAGTGTTTTCTATATAATCAGTTGGTCAAATAAACATGTAATAATAATCCATTCGGTGGAGTACAAAAATCAAAAAATTTTTACTGGAATTTTGAGTCAGTCGAATTTGAAAAACATATCGAATGCTTGAATATGATAAATACAATAAACTAATATTTATCAACAGAATTATGCATTTTTATATTTACATTTTGTGTTTTTTAATGGAGAAAATTATGTGAATTTTCATCTTTTATTCTCATCAATTTCCTAAATTTAATAAGAAATGCTAGCATCTTTTTAATAATTTGGGACCAGAAAAACACATCACATATTTTTTAAGGGTCATTTACTTATGTGACTTTCAGAAGCACATGGGTTTAAAATAAATCAGTTGCATAGCTGTTGCCATAAGTGTGACAACTTTGTCACTCTGATCTTTACACTTACGATAGAGTAATTGGTTTATTTATAAGAATGTCTGTACTATAACTCCATGTCCTTCATCCTAGCATTACAACCCTTGTGTATGTGCTGTAGCGAATTCCCCACTTACTTCCCACAACCTGCCTCTACAGACATGATCATCATTTTACTGCCATTTCAGTGTATCCATCTAACTCTTAACACTTGCTGCTCCTTCAAATATCACCTAAACTCAAAAAATGATATTTAATGAAATTGTATATAACTTAAATTGAAATAATTTTGCATCCATAGCATTTTATCTTTAAGATGACTTACAGCTGACAGAGTAGGCTTTAAACATCTTTTTTTATAGTAAAAAGGTCTTTGCAAGGTCATATACATTCGCATTAATCTTATTCATTAGATAGTTGACACAAGAATATTTATTAGTGAGCAAAGGACTAATTGTGTCTCGTTTTTACCAAAATTTGGTGTATAGCATATACACCATCTGTTCGTATTACTAAAAGAACAGCTTAAAGTAATTTCCCGCCTTAATTGCAATACTAATCAGTTCTGAGCTCTACTTTCTGTGAAAGTATATCAGTTAAAGGCATAGTATGGTATACATATTAAATGATAAGACCAACTTTGACCAAAGTTATCTGTTTTGGATATCAAATTACTTTCTTTTACTGGGCCTTGTTGAAAATGAATATTTTTAAAATTTTACTTATGAAATAAAACTTTTATAAATTACATATTATGCACATACTGAAACTTTAAAGTGTTGTTTTCCCAACTTAACTAGCCAGAATAAGCAAAATGAAGAAAAACAACATTGCTATATGCTATCAGTAAATAATTTACTACAACTATAATGATAAAGGTTGGCTATAATGATGGGGAAAAAAACTATTACACTACCTCTAATTAAAAGTAAGCAAGAATGGTTTAATAAGACAAAGTAAACTTCTGAGCAAAGAAAATTACCAAGGATAAATGGGATATTTTTATTAACTTAATATAAATAACTTACAATGTCTCTGTATCTAGTTTCTATTTTAGCAAATAATTGACTAATTATTGTTACCTGTTTATTTCTCACAATTCTTTATTAGCTAATTATCTCTTAAGAGTTTTAAAAATCAATGTAAATAAATTAGTAACCCAAATTAGTGTCTGAGTATTCAATATAAATGAGTAGCACTAGAGGTTCTAACATGCTGTAAAAACCATGAAACTATGTCTAGTATTAGATAAAAGAAAAATATCTTCATCTTGAATCACACTGAACCTGTGAGATTGCATTGAAGCATTATTAATTTATTACTGTTCAGTTTAGGTACAATCTTAAATCTAATATTTAACCATTACATGATTTTTGATGCCAGTCATAAAGATCACTTCTATATATGAAACATATACTTGCCCATGTACATTCTCACATAAATATTAAGAATGTCCCCATATTAATTTTAGGTAAACTTACAGAAATAGAGAGCAGGTGGTGTGCTTATCAGGAGTTAAAGATAGAGGGTTGGGGAGAATGAAGAGAGGCTGGTGAAAGGCCATAGTTGCAGTTATTCATAAATCTAGAGATTTACTGTACACACATGATGATTATACTTAATAATACTATGGTGAGTACTGGAAATATGCTGAGAGCAGATTTCAGATGCACTATTATACAAAATATAACTGTCATTTTGACTAGTAATCATTCCAGTGTATCTATCATTTCAATTTTGCTCTACCGTCTGGCCCTCATGGTTTTGTCTGAAAAATTCACACATTTGAAATGTTTCCTGTTTTTAATATGACACATTTTTCTTTCCAAATTTTTTCTTTGTGTTTATCTTTAACATTTTGATTATGAAGCATTGGACAAAGATCTCTTGGACTTAATCCATTCTGAGTTCTTTGAAGTCTTTTAAGTTGTAAATGTATACCTTTCGCTAAATTTAAGAAGTTTCCACACATTATTTCTTCAAATCCTTTTAATATACTGTTCTTCTTTTCTTTTGTGATACTAGTGACATGAACCTGAGAGAAATTGTTAATATCTAACAACTCTTCAATCTCTGTCCATTTCTTTTTAACTTTTTTCTACTACTTGGATTGAATATCTTCTGTTTCTTTATATTCAAGAGTTCATTAACTCTTTTCTCTGTCTAATGAGATTTTCAATTTTATTATTTTTCCATTCTAAAATTTTCACTTGTACTGACACTTTAAAATTTTTGATTTCTAAATCAGTGTTCACAATCATGATTCTGAGAAATTTCAAAATCACTTCTAAGTTATTGTTAGTAACTTATCTGTGTCATTGGGTATGAGCTGTAGTTTTTATTTTGTATTCCAAATCATAGTGGCCGTTTAATATTATCTTCTAAGACACTGGGTCTTGTCTATATCCCAGAGATAATGCTGATGTTGCTGTGTTAACAGGCAGTCAATTAACATGAATGAATTTGACCACAAGTTGTAATATAGCATCTGCAGGTTCTGGTTCCTTTGTTAATTTAGCTTTCCAAACTTTTGCAATCCTCTTTGTATAACTCCCAGACGTGTGATATCCAAGCAATTATTCTGGATGATTATCCATTGGTTCAACTCTCAATTTTTAGTATGTTAATGAAGAGCAAATCTATGCGTGTTGATTTTAGGGGTGAGTCTAGGAATTTATAAGCATCTTTATGGTGTCTTTTTTTTGAGAGCTTTCTTCACTCTGCAGTAAAGTCACTCCTTCACCATTGTCTATCAGTCAGACAGAAACTTGCAGCAATAGTCATTTTGCTTTGCTGTGCAATTCCATAATTATTCCAAAGTCTGGGGCCCAGTGAGGGAGAATGGAAAGAGCAAAAACAAAAACAATGTGGGGAGTACTTCCACCTTCTATGAATGGCAATTACACTAAAAGAACAGGGAAGTTCCCATTTTTCATGTTTTGGTTGTTTTTGTTTTCTCTTGGTTGCCAGCAATGTTGCCGCCATTGGATTGACTGGTGGATTGGAAAAGAGCGCGAAAAAAAGGGTAAATTTTGTATCTCCAGACTTTCGAAATGAGGCATTCTCTTTTTTTTTTTTCCCCCCCTCACTCTAAGACAGTACTATGTAGAGTAACTTTCTCTGTATGTACCACAATATTCACATCCAGATAACCTGGATGCATTGAGTTCAGGCTGGGGGCTGTTGTGAGGAGAAAACAATAGTAAGTCCATACTTGCTTTAGTGGTACTTCCAGTCTGATTTTCTTCCTCAGTCTGTACTTCTGCTGTTTCCTTTTAGTCCTCAACCTGCTGTTACATGCATCATGTCCTGGTTCTTTAGTTGCATTCAGTGGCAGAAGATGAAATGGATTTAGTTCATTTTACCCAGAATCAGAATGGAAGCAAATATACTAATGGTCATAGCGATTTTGGAGTGGTTCTTACAAAACTGTAGACTTACATTGTGATAAGAAGGGAAGTAGAGTATTTTTATTTTTCAATTTGTTCTGTTCCATTTTAAAAACTATTTATGGTGTGCTGTTTACAAACATGACCTTGATTATACATCTCCTTTTATTCATGTCCTTTTCCAGTTAATGTATAAAGAAGTGAATACTATTTTACTACTCTCGAATTGTGTTGACCATGGCCTTTTATTGATATATAGAATGTGGCAGTATAAGACTACATATCAACGCATCTAGCAGACTTTTGTCATCTTAACTTGCTTCTTGGACTAGTATTTGAGTCTGGCTGAGACTAGTCATTATTGTTGACAAAGAATAGGATACAAATACACTGTTAGGGTTTTGAGTGTGTATGTATGTGTATGCTATATTATGTATAGCGATAAAACAATACTATAGTAAAATATAGTAGATCCATATGCATGTCATACTGAAATTTTTTAACTTGCAGACTTGACAACTCTATCACCCATTAGATGAGCTATATTTTGATTAGAATAATTATTGGGGATTATAGAAATTAGGATATATAGATTTTCATCTGTTCACATAAGCAGAAATATGCTAGTGCATCACAGTATATGCACATTTTTTATCCCATGCTAGATTCTTTTTCAAAAAGTAAAATATATTCCCTTTTCTCTACCATTCAAATTTTAATATATGAATAAATAAATGTACTCATTAAAGTGATGAATTTGATTGTGCTCTTTTCCTTTCCTGCTCAGTTCACTGGAGTCACCAGTTAAAATAAAAGACTTGAGCAGATGGACTTTGAGATGATGAGAGGTCAATTTACTGTGTCAAGAAGAAAAATGAGCACAAAGTAATTTACTATGAAGTTACCTGAAAGGATCTATAGTTCCAATTGAAGTGTTCTCTCAAGCATTATTCATTTCTATTTTTTTTTAGTATATTGCTTTAGTTATCAGTTAAATCCAAAGTTTAACCTCTGGTGGCAATCTCTTTGGGGCTTACTTAACTCTGGAAGAATACATTTTCTTGAAACAGATGTTTCTGCAATTAATAAAATTTGCTTTCATTTTCAAGACACCTGGTCACATTTATTAGGCTGTTTGTATCTAGCATAACATCTGACCCAATTCTAACTTGCACAACATAATTGGTGCTTAGGGATATCATTAGCCATAGTACTTATCTAATAATATCAAATGAGAGATAACCTTTGAATAGAGAATGACATTCAAAGAAAACTGACATGTTCTTTCTTAGTTTTAAATGTCCTGATATTTCATTGTTGTCATGCATATTTTAGGGTGGAATAGTAAGCCTATTCCATGTTAAATTCACGGTTGCTGATATTTCACCCATAGAATATCCTTGTGGCCTCATGATTCATCATAGTCTTGGGAAAGTATCTACCTACACATGTTACCAGTTTGGTAAAACAGACATAAATGTATAAATGTGTGTTTTTTTTTTTTAATTTCAGTGTTCCATCTTTCAGTTATATTTGAACAACAACAAAAAAAAAAAGCCCACAGTGTTAGCACATGTTATCATTACTAATTATGAATTACTTTTCTAAAATTTGGTAAATCCTTAAACTTCTATGTTTCTTAGTCATTGAACATCAAGTTTGTTTTCATAACCAGAATTTATTCCTGGATAGATGTACTAAAATGAAATTTTCAATTATAACTTTAGATTTTTGAAATGTTACACTCATCAATTTAAAGATGCTAACCATAAAAACAAAAAATAGGATGGAAGCACACCCTGCTGTAGTGGCAGTTCGGTCGATTGCCTGCAAAGGAGCGCAGACCACACACCCCTGGGTTAGACTCCCTGGTCTGAGGGAAACAACCAGTGTGAACTAAATAAAAATAAATAAAATGCTTCTTCCTCCTCTCTCTGCTTGCCTGCCTGCCTCCTCACCTTTATTCCTGCTTGTGCCTTTCCTTTAAAAACATTTTTTAAAGATGGCACATAATATAGCAGGATACACGGCTTTGCAATGATTGTTGTTTAACTTATTTTGCTTCAAATTATTATAAAATAAATGAAAGTAATTATATTTTTCCTAATTATTCTATTTAGAAATTTATTAACAATGACATTTACATCATTTTTCACACACATAACCATAATTTGTGTACTATTTTATTTAAAAATGTTTAAGTTCAGAGTTAATTTCTTCATTCAGCTGGTATTGGGGAGAGAAATTTTAATCCAGTCAATCTCAGCACATAAAAGTATTTATGCACAGTAAAGAAAGTTAATGTGACTTACTTTGGTAATTATTTTGCAATATATACAATATCAAATATTATGCTGTAAACTATAATAGTATATGCTGATTACACCTAAAATATTGAGAACTTATGTATTCTTGAAGTAACTTTCAAATATAGAGTACAGTGTTATTAACATAGCACATGTTATATGTTCTATTATTTGTATATACACAGACAATTTTACTTTGCAGGAGGAAGCTGAGAACTGGGAATTTACACCCACTGTTTCAGTTCTAAGCCTGAGGGTTTCCGGTGTCCACATATATTGAAAGAGATGTCTCTATTCTCTTCCAGTGACTAGGTTGTAACAGTCCTGTGAGAGCTCAAAAAAAAAAAAAAAAAATGACAGGACAGTTAACGGTCTTTTGGGGAATCCCGTTGAATAAACTTATGTGTTAAGTGAACAAAATTTTTCTTTCTTCTGGAAAATAGGAGCCAAAATTTCTCTTTCTGGTTATATGGCACTGTCTTGTAAGACCACCCAACATTACCCTGCTGGATTTGATAAGTCAAGTTTTATGTTCAACTTGGGTACAGGATTCTTTTAGTTTCTGGATTTTTCACCAAGGGGATTTGTCCACAAATTGTTCCTGAGTTTGGTGTTTTCATAGGAGGAAGGTTCAAGGCTTCCTATTTCACCATCTTGTAGACATCACTCTTGAAAGATAAGATTCTTGGTGTGAAGTTGACTGCTAATCTAATGTTCTGGACTGTGGAAACCATCTTGGTCGATACAGAAATATACGGAATCAGTTAAATGAGTATTTGCTGTGGTATGCTTGGCAGTGTGGAACAGATGTGAGATAAAGAATAAATAAGCATGTGAGATAAAATGAAAGTAGTTCAGAATTAAAGTACTTTTGTTTCAAAATGCTTGAAGTGCAGAGAGTTAGCTGTTAATAGAAAACTTCACAGATGAAGTTGAAAAACAGTATTTTGGACACAGCTAAAAATGTAAGTATTAGAGTTCTCAGTGTTTTCCTTCAATTAGAGTTTTTTAATTCACAGAAAAGAAGCAATTTTTAGAAATGACTCTAATTGATAGAGGTAGCAGTGTGTTTTCAGAAGGGGATGGTCACCATTATTTCTCCAGATCTCAGTAAGGTATGAAGTCTTTCTTCCTTAGAAATGGGTTCTACTTTTGTGTGTACAAAGCACTATATGATTTCAGGCCAAATTGTGGGGTGTCAGAATGTGCTTTAACATATCTAATATCTGTGTCACATTTAACTTTTCTTAGACTTGGATAAATCTGCTGTCCTTAGAGTGAACTATCTGGTCCTTATCTTCTTGACTGGAAATCATAACTCTCTTAGGTTGTTGCGGTTGCCTCCTCAGTTGAGACTGATGAGGTGTTAGGGAATATGGCAGAACTGCTGAAATATTCAAGTGTGTGTGTGTATGTCTGTGTGTGTCAGGAGGAGGTGTGCTGTCATATAATATTCAATAATAAGAACCGTCAATTTAAGTTCAGGCACCTGCCAACAGTTGTGGTCAACATCTTCACCACCAGTACTGATAAGTAGTATAAAAATCAGCTCTGCTAGCATCCATTTACCCCCAGCTACTTAAGTGAGAATTGGAGATGAATCATTTACTCTACATGAGAGAGAATTGATAGTATTTCCTCTTTGAAGCAAAGTGGGTAAGGTGTCCAAAGAGTCACTTTTCAAGATGGGGACCCATACAAATTTGGGGTATTGCTTTTCATTCACTAATCAGTGATTGTTACTGAAATATGAATAAAGACAATCAGTTCTCCAAAGATATAAAATGTGTTCCAATCATAGTATGTATGCATGACTGCCTCGAGTTTGAGACAAGACAGTCTCGAGAGGATGGCTATGTTATAGAAACCATGTATATCAGTTTAATCTACTGAAATGTCGCCCCCTGGAGAACAGGTGTAAAGAGTCATTAAATCTGTGAGGAAACTGCTAAGGTGAGCTGCTCTGGTGTGATGTAGCAGAGTGAGGTATGTCCTGCCTTCACCATAAATCCCACAGTCCAAGAACAGGATAACCAAAGCAACCAAACCCAATGGAGACTGATATTGGGGGATGAGACAGACTGAGACCACTTTCAGTCAGTGAGGACATATTTATATTTCCTTCTTTAGCCTCAAAAACCTCATCCTTACCATAGGAAATTAAGAAAACCAGGCTGTGTGGTCAGGGGTAGATAGAAGGAAAACCCTGTATAAAATTTGTGACTGAAAATTTTTTAAGAAACTAAGTTTTAACAAATGTAATGAAAGCATTTTAGTGCATCAAAAGTAATTATAAAGTTAGGAACTGTACTGAGAATTCAGTTAATGAGTTACTATCAAAATAGTATCTGTATGTGGGGTGGATGAGACATCTTAATTAAAAATAAATACAACTTTATCCTCAAATGATTTTACCACCGAAATAAAGCACTTTACTTGAATGTGTTGAGTAGAGGGGTGCAAATTTAAACCCAGTGAAGAAATATATCCATGGTATCACGTGCAGAGGACAGGACACTTTACCCTGAATGTCAGAACTGAAATTATAAAAGAATGTCTTTTTTTTATGAAATAACAACTAGCTAATAATGTAAATGATCCAATGATGAACTGCCCTTAGCAGATTCCTGGACAGAGTTGTCATTTATGAAATTTCCATAGTCCACTCCTCAGAAGTCCAGAAAGATCTTTCCACTTACCACACACTCTTCCCGCAGACTTTGCCTTTACTTTGTTTACTCTGTGGGAGAGCAGAACTTCTAACCTTTGACACACCTATCCCTTGTGCAGAAATAAGTCTCTGGTGTCTCTGTCACAATAAGTTTGTTCCATTTTTTTCCTCTTAAATGTTCCAATAAAGATAAATTTATAAGATGTAATCATTTTTGTCAATCTAAATCAGAAACGATCACCTCAAGACTTCTGTGTCTCTAGTTAGTTCTCACAACTAGTAAAACAATAACCAGTAGAGCAGAGGCTAAAGATAGAGTAAAACTTCATTTTCCTACCACCATTGCCACCTAATTATTTTTAATAAATGCAAATTCTGTGAAAATAGCAATGGAGTACTTTGTCATTAAAATGGTATTGTGTTTTAACATACAGCAATAAAATTAGTTTTAATTATCAAGTAACAATACAAGTCGCACCATCTGTTGTATTTAAACAAATTATTAGGAATCCTTTAACTACTAAAATGATTTTTTTTCAGAAATATTTATACATATATAATCAAATTTGAGTAAGTAAATCAAGCTATGTGAAATTATCATTAACTTGATATCTTTTACTTTCAGCTACTTTAAGTAAAAAATGCTCAGAAATGATTGAAGATATTAAAGTATTATTAAAGACACTTTGACCAGTACTTTTTGGGGATATATAAAAATCATGTTTTGCTTAACTTTTGGCCAAAGCTTCATAGCTGCATATTAAGCTATTTCAGGTTTTATAAAATATGTGTAAGTACCAAAATGTTTCATTAGCAGAATATCCTTATCAAAAAAAGAAAACCCAAAAAGATCAACCACGACAATGACAATAAAATTGGACTCCATGTTAGACTATAAAAGGATACCTAATCACTTTGTAAAATAAACCATTGATTCACCACACTATGTAATTCAGTAGAGTCATACTTCAGTGAAATGTACAGATCACACTGTAGCCACCACCAGTTTCAGTGTCTTTCACCGTGATCAATTTGATGGCTCCTACCTGAGACTCTCTTCTCTCTTCCCCATCTCCACCTCTGGCAGCCATGGTTTTCAATTTCCGATTCCAAAAAATTTTTGTTGCGTTTTGTTGGGTAGTTCTGTTTCCTTATATTCCAATGTGAGTGAAATCCACTCATTTCCTTTCCCTTTCTGACTTACCTCATGACTGTAATCACCTCGTGTTTCATCCTAGTTGTCATCAAAGGAAAGGTTTTATGTTTGCATAGCTGCATAGAATTCTTCCAGTGTCTCTACTACATCTTCTTTACCCAGTCATCTGTCTATGGTCTTAGTGTGATTCCATGTTTTGGTTGTTGTGCATTGTGCGTCTATTAACAGAGGGGTGCAAAGATCTTTTCAAATGAGTACTTCCATACTGTTCAAGTAAATACTTAGCATTGTAATGGCAGGATCATATGATAGTTCTATTTTTATTTTTTGGATAATCTCCATCTGTTTTTCAGAGGTTGCACTCATTCATGTCCCCACACCCTTGCCAAGACTTATTGCCTAGTCTCTTTTATATAGTCATATATATTTGATCAGAAGAAAGTACACAATAAATGTTCCCTGAAAAAGCAGAATTAAATTTATAACTAAAAACAGTAAGGTATCTAGGTGAGCTCTAAATATTCAAATTTATCTGGTAGTGGATAAAATACTTTTAAGATGCTGTTAAGACTCACTCCAAAGTCAACTCCATTTTAATTTGTATTTCCCTGCCTCAGATATTTAGTCTGAAGCAGAATATGAAAATTTGTTCCACTCAAATGAGTTTGTGACAGTCACAAGGGCTGCAAATGTGGTTGCCAGATCTTCCTCTTAATGTAAAACTTCTTATTTTTAGGTTTCTGATATGGTTAGATTAAAACACATATTTATGCTAGAATGTTCATTAAGCTGAAGGAGGACTATAAAATCTAAATTCATTGTGAGAAAAAAATAGTAAATATTCTTTTCCTTTTCAGAAAAGGTCATTGAATTAAGTTACTGTGCTGAATGGACTTAGGTTTCTTTCCTAAAGCACCCTGACACATTCTCAAAAGATGAAGGTGTTAGGTTCCATTTATTGTTGATTTATTGTTTCCGAATATCAGTACTGACCATTGCCCTGTAATAGTCGATGTCATCATGTATGACAGTTCACATGGTTTCAGTTATACAGTAAAGCAAACAAAAATAGTAGATGCCAGAGAGAGCATGAGAATATTATCCAAAATTTCAATATAGAGACTAATAATGGATTCACAGCATCTGTGAGGTAGGGACAACTTTACAGAGTTATCGAGGTGTGCAGGAAGTTTAAGAAATGTATTTACCTACATCCCACTGAATGTAGAGGGTCCATGACTAGAAATGAGGACTATCTGACTGCTTTCTACTCCATTGTAGAGGTATATATTTAAGCAAGAGTGATCCATTAGTTTTTAAATCATTTTTTTGGTAAATAGAGAGCAGAGTATGTTACCAGCAATCTGTTAATGAGAAAGTGAAGTCCACTTTCTAAAGAAAATGATGCGGTTATCATCAACCACATGTGAATATTGTGGATTTGCTGCTCCCTCAGCTGAGGGAAGGTATTGGACACTTCCTCCCAACCTGAGCCATAGAAAGCAGGTTCCAATAAAATCCCAGAAGTCCTGTGTGTAGGCTCCTAAACTGCTGTTTGGCAGCTTGGGAAGCATCTTCCCTTCTAGTGTCATGAGAGCAAGATAGTATTAAGTGAAGGAATTCTCAGGAACACCTTAAACAGGTATTCTGGATTTGGAGTATGTAAACAGAAACTTGATCTTTCCACCTACTCAATAAACTTGAAACATTTGCCATAGTCATAAAAATGAAATAAAATGGTTGCATTTTCTGCTACCACGAAGCTATTTGACAGAAGAAATAGGAAAGATGCATGAATAAGCTTGTTCCTATGTCTGCTCTTCTTAGACTTTCCCATGAGCATATTCTTCAGGAAGATCCTGCTGCTTAAACAGTCTCTCGTGCAAGGTTGACATGTACTCTTGTACTACATACCTTTTCCCAGGAGCAGTCAGATGCCTGTTCTTGTGCTGTAAAAGTTAACTGTGTGTCTCAGGTCACTAGATTTCGCTTCAGGCCTTGGGGAGAAATTCAACTAGATCAGTATGGAAGCTAGTTGGACACATTTCTTCTAGAACTTGAATTTGTGCACAAGTGAATCATGTAATATTTAACAATGTATTAAAAGGGAATGATTTAATATGACTGCTATTCCACTCAGAAAAGCTTTCTAAAAGATGCCAGATGTGACTTAAACTCTCTAAAGGAAATTGGTATTATTTCTTCATCTGTCACATTATAAAATGTCAAAGGAAAGATAAGGAAACAAATCATTCAAGATGGTGTATTTGACATGAGGAAACTTTGAGGGCTTATCTTCACAAATAGATAAAATTGGAGCTTAAAGCTTTGACTTAATTTGGTCTGCCTTCTCTATCTAAAGGCAGATGGATGTGAATTCTAATATTCAATGGCCTATAAAAAGGAAGACAAAGTTTCTCTTTTTGCTTTGTCCCCAATAATTTTTTCTCTGGTTGCTTTCTACCTTTAAAAATGAAATCCATCCACCTGGCTTTGTACCATGTGCATGCCCATTCTGTTTTTTAAAGAAAAAAGCTTTATTCAGATAAAATGGTACTACCATGTATTTCCCCTGATGCTTAGTATATCAGAAATAATAGTCTATCCTTTCCCCTGAAAATTCTGTCATTGCATCAGAGGACAATATAAGTATCTTCATTATTTAAGAAGAATATGAATATTATGTACTAATTAGCAAAATCATCTTGAGTTCTCATTAAGTTTATGTTGACCTCATAGATGGAAAGTAAATGAGTAAAATATAACTGATGAAAAATCATGTACATATTTTGTGTGCCTTAAAGCAGAAAAACATTTCAAATATTGGTAATTGCTTCTAGAAGTCCATTCAGATATAAAGGTAGCACCAAGAATATGCAAATTTATTGACATGTATCAAGACTTTTTAAGAAAAAAGTAATGCTTCGTTTTCTATAAAATTAAAGGTCTTTGTTAAATGTTCTCAAATTACAGTATCTTGTTTTAACAGTATAATTAAACACTCAGTAAAAATAAGTAGAAGTGTTGAGCAGAAGTTACTTTCATTGGAATTCTTAAATATGTTTTGAAAGAAGCTGTTACTCAAGATGTCATTTGAAATACTGTGTACATGTTTTGTGTGTGTGTGAAGTGTGTGTACGTGTAAATGAATAAATGATTTGGGATATTGTAAAGTCAATAGAAGACTTTATTTTCCCTATTTATGGAGTTTGACAGATTTTTTTCCCACATAAAGATAATTTTTCACCTCATCTCTAACTTCATCATAGGAAACAAATTATTGTGAACATTTTTTTCTGAAAGGGTCCAATCATAATCCAAATCCATTTGTTAAAACCCAAGAAATAAAATGATTTACATCTGTATACTTGTGAAATAAAATTTCATTGAATGTTTTATCTTCTTCGAAAATAGAGTGCATTTTCTTTTTCTCTACTGTGATTTAAAGTTTTGCTACTAATCATATGGTACTTTGGCCTTGGCTAAATAAATATGATACTTATCTTTAAAATGTGTTCCATATTTGCTCTCTATTCATATACTTTATATATAAGTATTTACTTTTGCTTTTCATTGCAATGAAGAGAAGCTGATATTAAATTTGATAGCTTGTTTTCATGAGAAAAATAGTTGAAAGGGGTGAAATGGTGTGAGGAAAAAGAATGGGAACAATCCTCATATGCAGAGTCCATAAACTTATTCTGAGTTATGATGAATCAAACAAGTTATTTTTATGCTAAATAAAGTACCAAATTGTTCATGTTCAGCATTTTATGAGTAAAAAGTGATTAAATGTATAACAGGTAAATATGCAAACAGTGGGCAAGTGTTTTTGATCACACAATGACTTCCTTAGTGACAAATGAGATCAAAATGCAGCTCTTCTAATCATACTGACCCAGACATGTATTAGCTGAACAGCATCACAATGGGTACCTATTGGGATTGCCACCGATGTTTTTTTTTTTAACCAAAAATTTTGGATTGCCAGTAGTAAAGTCAGATTTCCTTGTTAGAACGACTATATTGGCTTCCTAGGGCTGTCTTAACAAAGTCCCATAGACTAGTTGTTTTAAATAACAGACTTTATTTTCTCAGTTTGGGAAGCTCCGAGTCCAAAAATAAGGTATTGGGAGATAGTTTTTTTCTGAGGTCTCCCTGTTGGCTGTCACCTGCCTGTATCTTCCAGGGTCTTCTCTCTCTAGGACACAAGTGCATATCTGTCTTACTTTCTTCTTATAAAGAAACCAGTGAGATTAGATTCAGGGCCCTACATGTGGACCTCATTTTAACTTAATAACCTCTTTAAAGACTATGTCCCAATACAGTTATCCCTGAGCACTGGGTGTTTGGGCTTCAACATAGCAACTGTGTGAACACTGCTCAGCTTATGATGATGCTGAGTTGATAATGATGGAGACACTTGTGGCCTCCTGCTGTGTGCTTCTTACCAGAATCACTAACCTTCAGGAGCACCATTGACAATCATACATGACCTTGTGAGTTGTGATATCTTTTCATCCTGATTCCGGGTCAAATTGGTGAGTTCACGCTCATTCCTCAGCTGCTTCCAGATGCCACAAAGAGTATGTTGATTGACTGCCTTCAGTGATGATATCAAATATGTATGAGTTTGCAGTGAAGGTGTTTTCTGCAAGTGGGGAACAGGTATCTATAATGAGAAAAAATGAACATAGCACGCAGATACGAATAGGGATGAGAAGCAGAGTCCTGTCAACTTTCCAATTATTGAAGGAACTCCATACGGACTTTTTTGTGTGTTTGGCTCTATGTGTTAATGAAATGTGTTTACTGTTTCATTTATTTGGACTAAATTAATACATAATATGTAACAATCCATCAGTAAGCAATCAAACAATATAAACCTGTAGGTCTCAACATTTTCTTCTGTAAGATCCTGGAAAGGCACCATGCTGAATAACAATCTTTCCCACCATCAACGAATAATGGGAAACAGCCAGCGATGGCATCTGACATCTCTACACTTGGGAAACATGGTTTCCAAATGCTCTGGAATCTTTAAATTTTACCTCTAGACAGTTGCTAACCTCTCTTGGGTCAATGTGAAACTTCTATTTTCATAGTTGAGAGATTTGTGGCAGAAAAAATAAATTCATCATAAGCACAACATATACAATATTTAATCTGGAAGCAAATAGATAAAAAGAACCCAAAACTTACATTTACAGAAAATAAAAATCGTTCTGCAAGTTACAATATTTTCTTAAATATATTCAGTTAGTGCTTATCAAATGACAACGTGTAGGTTATTCTTTGATTCTGTCTTGTGTTTAGCTTGGGAAGGTAGGAGCAGGGAGCTTGGATTTGTTAAATATGCTTAAAGTCTGGACCTGCCATAAATATCACATTATCTCTCTAGTTGAATACTAAACTAAGAAATGCAACATTCAGGTAGTCCTCAACTGCTTCTTTTCACATATGAAAAACGCAGTAAAAAGGCACAAAGTGGTCAAATCTAATTTATGCATTATTTCAGATATCAATTTAAAAATACTAGATTTCAGTCATTAGAAGTATTGTTATCCATCATGTTAGAAAATATTATAGATTTTGGATTCTTGTAGGTATTGAAAAATGTAACTAGTTTTCTGTGTATACTTAGAAGACTCAAAGAGAAAGCATTGAGAAATTGTCATGGGCAAAGTTTATAAGAACGCATGATATAATGCTTTTAAGGAAAACAATGTACTTAGTAATATTGGTAATAGCTTGATTAGATATAAAATAATTCTTTATAAAATAGTTAAGTTTTAGTATTCAAAATCATGCACCATGGGGATTACAAAAGCTTTTTTGGAGCAGGGATAAACTATGTTCATATGAAAATTGTACAAAGGTCATCAGAGGGGGGAGATGACAGATATGGTGATATTTTATCACCACATTTTCACACAGTATATGTAATTTGAAAGTTTAAAAAAAGATCAGATAGAAAAGATATATATAAAGAAGAGTATTGAGCAACATATTGAAGAGGCTAAAGGAAAGAAAATGTGGCCAAGACCTCTATCTGCAGAAAACTGACTTTCAAGCAGGAAGTTCCTGGATAAGCTGTCAAACAAAATGACGCTATTCAAGGACCTGCTGTATTATTATAAGTAATTCACAGCATAAAGAGAAAATTATATATATATATATATAAAGGAGTAAATGAAGAGCATTATTGCAATTATAAATTAGTAGAATATTTGACTAAAGAAGCAAATATACTGATGCATAAAAAAATTAGAAATTGCACATAAGTGTTGAAAAGTTCAATGTCAGTAATAATAAAAATAAACAATAATAAAGGCAGAAATTAATCAAATAATAGAATATTTTAGAAAACATGTGATCAACACTTAAACTCTGTACTTGGAAATACATTTGGTTGCAAGGTAGAAAGATGACCAAACTGTGATTTGAGATGATTAGGACTTGCTTTTTTTCTCAAGCAACTGGGAAAACTGAAAATAGTGGCAGAGTTGGTTAAACTGTTCAAAGAGACCATCAAGGGCACAACTTCTTTCTAGGCCCACAGTGCAAGAGGCTGTCTCTCCATCATCTTCCTCTTCTCTTTTCTCTTTGCCACACCCTTGCCCTGGGAGGTCTCCTTTTTGTCTGTTGTCTGTCTGTCTGTCTCTTTCTCTGGCTACAGAGGAAACAGTAATCAATACTATAATCATAAGATCAACATTTATTTCCTTTTTATATGTACGAAGATCAGAGGGAAGGAGCATCGGAAAAGGAAGATGCTCCTATAGTCAGGACAACCGACAGAAAGTCATTGATTCAATTCTTTTGACTTCCTTAGGACTGTTATCTGTCCTTCTGCCACTCGACAAAAAAGACAAAAGCATCTTGTGGTGTAGCAGCAAAAACAGGGAATTTCTTACTTGCAAATGAAATGATGGAGGAGAATAAACAAAGTACTTTTTACTTCATTTTTTTTCTATCTACTATTTTCTGCTTGTAAATTTGAAATATAATTGAAGATGATTGGTTTACATTTCAGTTAATTAACTCAGAATATAGTTGGAAACAGAATATGCCAACAGCATAGAAAAATTGTAAAGCTGGTAACAATATTCTTGCTCCACACAAGAAGGCAAGATGATTGTGTATGGTGGACACTCTATAGGAGGGACCATGATTGAGGTCGGGAGATCATACATACTTGGTACTTGTCTCTGAATTCTTTGTCCAGAGCATAGAGATTTTTAGAAGTCAGTGCTCAGCTGTTTATTGTGATGCATCAAAGTGCACAAGACTTACTGGCTTTAAGCACCCATTTAATTTTGCAAATGAATTTCTGAATCTGAAATTTGGAGAGGACTTGTCGGGGAGTCTGGGAGAAGTTGAGATGGGGCTACTGGAATATGACTCCAAGTTGGCATCTTCCCCTTTCATAATGTTACACAAAATTATATATATGAATAAAATTTTAAATAAACTATCTTAATGAACACTGATAAAATATCCTAAATACTTGCACATAATGACACTATACCTGTGAAATAGTAATAGTAAGACACTATACCTGTGGGGTAATCTATTTTATCTCAGGAATGTAGTAAGAATTCTCTCTATCTTTATATGTCTATTAAGATCACAAAAGAATAAGGAGAGAATTCATGATTTTTAATGCTTTTGAATTTTTGACACTTTTAAATAGAAATGTATTAGCCATTTAAAAATAAGGAAGTATGCTCTTATTTGGTATGTGGTACCTAAAGGAAAACCATGTTCAAAGAATATAAAATAAAATAATGTAAAATACATATAATGTGCAGATTTATGGCAAGTATGCCCATTGCTAATATAATGTGTTGTGCTGGATGTTAAAACAAGTGCTTCCTCTTGGAGTCTCCTTGAGTCACCAGTTTCTTTTAGTCTGTTAGACTTCATGTTATTTAAAATGTTAAAGCAAATGCGATACCATTATCAATATTTCTGTCTGCCAATATTATGCAAATATGATTTTCTGTAATTTTCATTTTTTAAAATAAAAGACTGAAAATACATGTAAACAGGTATTTTCATCACCGAAAAGGTAAGTTTGTCTGAAACACTTTGAATGTGTCATTTTCAAGTACTTATTGAGCATTTATGCTGGACCAGACACCTTGTACATCAACAGCATCATAATAGGTAAAAAATGAACTTGTCCAAGGGGGCTGTATCTTTCAGTGATTTATTGTGGGGACATAGAAATGGAGGGAGTAAGAAGTGATACACACTTATAATGGGACGGCATTTATTAGTTATTGTGTATGCTATTTTTAAGAAACAGTCATCTATTCTGTGTTATGAAGGTCATGATATTTTATTGATTTTGAATTTTCACATAAAGCATGACATGAGAATTGTTTTCTGATTAGACATGAGTTGATAAAAAATGAAAAATAGAGTTGTTGATGATTTCAACTTTTGCTTTAGTGTGTCTTTATATGAGCCACTTAGCAGACTTTACAAATTCTATGGAATAAGAAATACCTTTTCAAAAACAATGAGATTCGCATATGATTGCTATTACTTTATAAAATATGCTATGCACATTTTGATTATGTTAAATTTCTAGATCCTTTTGAGTCTTCAGCTGGAGGAAGATTAATGTCATACCCAGTCATTTGTTTCAAAGAGAAATGGCTTACTAAATGCCACACTTGTGAACTCAGGTACCTGTTCTCACAATGCAATCATTTTGATGAGTCAAGTCTTGCTCTTTCAAACCTGCAAGCATTTATTTGGAATTCTTTTTGCTTTTAATAACTGGTGACTTCCAAATAACTTTCCACCTCCTCAGCCCAAGTTTATCCCTTCTGTAAAATTTCCCTTGACTGTAACATAGTTCATAAATTCATTCTCCCTGACCCTTTTCTGTATTGGTTTTGAAATTGGGATTGTAATTATTTTTAATGTCAGTTTTTCCCTACCAGAATAAGTGGTCTTTGAGGACAAGAACAAAGCATTAGTTAAAATATACTTAGAAACTAATATAGTAATGGATGAATTTTCAAGCTTAACAGTAGACTTCTAAAAGTATAAATAAATTCACAGATGTACATTTTACTTTTAAAGGAGCTGAGTGTTTTTTTTCTCCAAATTACATGGCAGAGTTTTTTCTTCATATCAGTTATGATTCTGAAATTTTAGATGTGATATAAGATTACATATTGTCTACTATGAGGTAAAGGAAAGATAAATGTCATTCTTATGGCATTAGTGATTATTTTTCTTAGACTATTATGCCATCTCTCAGTTTTATCAGATTATATGTAATAGCACCGCAAGATAGTTTTTGTTTTTTTATTTTTAATCAGTACCTTTGCTTGCACTCTTCAGAGAGCTGAGGTCTCAGGGGTAACTGCCACTCTCTGGACAGACAGGCACAGGCATGGTGAGTCTTAGCTGGGGCCTACTCCTCTGCAGAAGTCACTGGAGTCACAACCTAGTAGAATCACTTAAATGGTCATTTTTAGGAATTGATGTAGGGTGGGTGTCGACTAGCTTTCAAGTGACAATCTTGAGAAGGGGACTCCATGCTTTTCTGAGCTTTACCTCCAGGAATCCTACTACGTTCTCACAGTGGAGATCCAAGAACAATCCCCTTTGGCTTTTTTTTTAACTTTTTAATTTAATTTTATTTTATGCAATAATTGTTTTAAAAATTAAAAGACCTATGTCTAAGTTTCCCATATGTGCAGATTCCCCATTCCTCAGGTATGTCAACACACCCAGCCCTTCACCACATCACCAAGTGTTCTTCACCATTGTCCTGTGGGCTCAGCCACCCCACTCCCCCATCTCATTCCCTGTTGGTAACCTCAGATCTATTCCAAGTGTCCAAAGGCTGGTTTTGGTTTCGTCGTTTGTTTTGTCTACTCACATTCCACCTATCAGTGAGGTCATCTGGTTTCTCTTTTTTCTTTTGACTTGTTTCAGTTATCACAATCCCCTCTAGAGTGTTTTTAATAAACTCAATTGAAAGGATGATAAGATAACTCTCAGAACAACACACATGGAAAATAACATGGGATCAAAATGATATTTGACAAAAGATGCTTTGCAAAATGGTTTGGCAGCATTTTAAACTGTATGATATATCCATGGAGTAAACTGATAATACACCATTCACATGAGCAGAACTATCCTGTATGTCTTTTTCTTTCTATATTTGTGTGCTGAGCATAATCACCTCCTATTCCATTCAGGTTGTTACAGAAGACACAGTTTTATCTTTTTAAATGGCTGAGTGTAATTTTGTTAAGTACAAAGGCTGCCCCTTCTTTAGCCAGTCATCTGGAGACAAGCCTTTCAGTTGCTTGCATGGCTTGGCTATGGTGATTGGTGGTGCTGTAAACATAGGGAAGCCTCGTGCTTTTGTTTTCTCTGGATATATACCTAGAAGTAGGATTACTAAATCGAACAGTAGTTCCAGTTTTACCTTTTCAAGGAATCTCTTACTGATTTTCATAGAGGTTACACTAATTTACATTCCCAGTGGTGTGGGTGAGAAGAAAAGGACTCTGACAGCAGTACTTTCTGATGCACCTCAATGTACAGATGACATCACATCCAACACCCAAGTATTCTAGTGCCTGTGGGCACTGTCATTTTGACTTTTTCAACCCAGTCGTTTCCCCTTTCTTACTCCCCCGACACCACTCTGATAACCACAGTCTTGTTTCCTATGAGTTTTGTGGTTTTTTCCTTAGTTCATTTTGTTTCTATATATTCCACATGATTCTGAAAATTATAAAGTAATGTGAATGAAGAAAACTATAACAATAAAAAGTTAATAAAAGTAAGCCTGATCAAATAAAATAAGAAACTGTATGTTGTGTATAGTCAAATATATATGTGCTATATTTTATAAAATGTGTTATTAGTATTACATCATATGTAATACTAATGTGTACATTTATAGTGTATATGATAGTGTATATGGCACCCATCTTATACTATACATATATATGTGTAAAAACTTTATTATTTGAAACAATTTATTTCAAGTCCTAGTATCCTTTTACAGTTGTTTCTTCCTTGACTTCTTCAAATTACTATATAACACAGACAGCAGGTGCATTTAGAGAGGTGGGAACCTCCCAAGTTCAATGATTCAGATGAATGTGAAGAAAGAGCTAAACTTGAAAATCTGGCTAGGTGGGCTTTGGAAGCTGGCTGTAAAGGTAGGGTGAGCACGTGAGAAGAATTCATGAAGTTGGCTGGACCAGTGCTCAGCTTTTGCCTGTTGAGATGATAGGATCACAGCACTGCCCCCTGGATGTCTAGCACAGAGCAGCGGTTTCCCTTTTTTTGCACTGAACCTCAGCACACTCCTGTCAGCTCTGCTGTAAGGCTGCCACTGGGCTGTGGACTGTGTTAATCTGAGGACCCAGGGCCTTGACCAAGGGGTAGTGTTAACAACCAAAAAAAACAAAAGTGCTTTCTTCTCCCCTCCCCTTCACATCCCTGCCTGCCTGCCTGCTGACTGCCTTAACTTGGTTCCCTTCCTCTCTTAAACAACTAAAAAAAGCTGCACTTGTCTTCTGACCATGCTGTGAGACTAAATTCTCATACAGTGTCATTGCTTGGGACACAGAAACACTAATAATCTTTAAGCATCACAGCCAAAGACAGCTCTCAAAATCGTAAAACTTCAAAAATTTTACCAGCTTGTATGTTAAACTGTTTTCTCATTACAGATGTACATTCACATATTGAGAACTGTTCTCTTCTCACTTATTGAACAAATTATCTCTTTTAATAGATATATGTAGACTATGTGAATAGAAATCATGAGTTTTAGGAAAAATACTTAGAGATATTACTCTATTAGTCCACTGCAACTCAGAACTTTGCCCAGATCCTGCTTAAAAATCTAAGTCTACCTTTTTCCTTGCTATGGACATTAAATAATGAAAATAGACAGGAATTTACTAAAGTCATGAAATAAAACACCGTTTTCGCAGTTTACACCTGCCTGAAAGCAAACACATAATGTCAGTGTTAAAGTTACCCTCAGTAACAGGGACTCGATGTCGTCTGACTTATGTGGTCATCAATTCACAATATATGCAAATACCAAATCATATTACCCCAGACTAATGTTGGGCATCAACTGTATCTCAATTTTAATAAATGTGTATTTACACCAAGCTCCTCTCCCCCAAAAAGTACGGAACCACGCAGATCTCTCTTGTAACATGATCGTTTTCGAATCTTGAAAGAGATTGAACAGATGTCTAAGTATGCAGGGAAATAAGCCATTATAACATTTCGTACTTAAAAATTGGAGAATTATTTTATATCCTGTTGAGATATGCCAGATCCATCTGTTTGTTTTGTTTTAAAGGTTTTACAGATCTTTGGATGATATACTCGTTTCTTAGATAAATATACCTTATAAGTCATATTCTTCTACAACATTTGTCAAAGAACAATTTTTCTTACATAATTTTCTGTAATTCATATGTAGGAGAGAAAGAATCAGGAGTAGTTTCAGGGACTCATGTACTTGATGTGGGGACCATTACTGTGTGAATTACGAGTCTTTTAGATTAAATGACCTAAGACAACACAGCGAAAGCTAGAACGAATTTAGATTTGCTTTACTTCTGTGAGGCTAGGAGTTCTCCATCTTTCAGTTACTATGCTTTCATTTGCCTCCAGAGTTAAATAGAAATTTACTGTTCCTCCCACAGGTCAGAGAATAGGTTTTATTGATTTGAGTTGAGTTCAGTTATGTGGAATATGCAGAAATTGCTTTCCATACTGAAATTAAATGTTTATTGGTAACTCTCTGTTGCTCTCAGTAATTCTCTAGAGGGAGAGTTGTGTGATGCCCTGATGAATACTCTGAAGCCTAAGACTGTAAGTACTGTTCCAGCTATACAAAGTCTACACTTAAGAACAGTCAGTATCGTGAAACAGAAATATGATGTCTTTGAATAGGCCATTTTCACTTTATTACTAGATTGAATGAAGGCTTTTTTTAAGTAATTTTTTCTTTTACTCTATTTTTAAGCCCAAAATTTATCATGAATGAGAACTACTCCATAGCATTTAAGAGGTAGATACTTGGGATGGTTTACTGAAGAATAACATGACTGCTAAAGAGGAAAACAATTTTAGGACTATACAGCTTCTCCCATTTGGAACTAAGTAAAGATAGGGACCTCAGTTTAATTACTCTCGGGAATAATTTTAATATACCTTGAGGTCAGCCTTTATTTTTCTCTGAAGAGAACTCAAAGACTACTTGGGGAATAAAACTGGGGAATAAAAATATATCCATTCCAAGGAAGGAAGATATCAAGTGGAATAGAATAAAAAATAAATAAATCTTTCTTAGGGAATAAATGCTTAATTCCCTTTAGTGACTAACCAGAAAAATAGAAAGGAAGCAATAACTGGAAAAATCTCTGTAGAAGTCCACTATTTCATACCTGAGAAGAAAGTGACATTAATTAAAATTGAAAGGTTGACTCATCAGCTGAATACATTATTTTTCATATTACCATAGAATGAAGAAAATCAGACCCACTCAACACTATAAGAAAGTGGTACTTTGTCTTACAGAAAAGATTCAAGAATTACATGATAGAAGATAGCAATTTGCTTATCTAAAATAAAAAGCCAAGCAAAATTCAGATCAGTCCAATTTATAGAGAGCCAGAAAGAGCATTGCTTTCACCCTGATAACAGGAAAAGCCAGGTAATCTACAAAATCATAATTTTCCTTGAACCCTCCAGCAACGTTAGGTTGAAGGGCAAACAACGAATCTTAAAAGAAAAAAGCAACTTCAAAACAACATAGGCTGAAAAATAAATGGATCTAAGGTTTTTACAAAGTGCTAAAGAATGACAGAATTGTATAGAACTCCTTGGTGAAGCACAGAAGGGATGAATCTGCACCCAATTAGAGAATATCCTTACTGGATATTCAGGGGAAGGTTGAGGCAGTACTGGACCCTGGAAAAACCTTCAACTGTGGGATGGCCTGGAGGATGGGACCAGCTACCAGCGGAGGGAGTACTGGAGTAAAGCAGAGACCTTTCTCCAGTGTGAGCACAGCCTTACAGAACCTTGTCTTTCCCCGGGACTCAGATGAAAATTTATTGCATCAGGGAGAAGATACAAGAACACTCTCTTTGGGTTGGTTACTTCTCAAATGTTCTTGATGATAATGGAGATTGGTTTTTCAGAGAGCTTTTCTAAGTATATTTCCTCCCTCCCTTGAGTCAAGCCATCTTCATTCATCTACATGTCCAAGAGGGCCCCTCTCCACACTTACCAGTGGTACATTTCTTAGTACTAACTACCCTGACAGGAGGAATTTATGAGCATGGAGAGTTTAGCTTGCCTGGATCTCAGGGATGAAACTTTCTCAGCCTCTGTCCTTCCCCTAGCAATGGGGCACCTAATAACCTGGGCTCAGGATGCAGGGATAGAGCGGGGTTAGCAATCTGGAAGTGTGTTGCAGGCAGCTAGAGCAATCAATAGAAGAGCATATGATAGGAACTTGTCTGTCATAGTGAAGGAGCAGCAAGGTGGACAGTGCATCAGGACTGGCAAAAGTGATGTGAAAAGTCTTTAGAGGTGACTCAGAACTGTAGAGGAGTATTGCATGAGACCTTAGATGTCACTGTAAGGTCTTTGACATGGACTGTTTTGGATAATTTTACAAAGGAAAGTCATTTGATTTGAATTCAGTTTTTAAAAGGATTGTTCTGGCTATTGAGAAAGGTAAAATCAGGAAGATTGGTTAAGATGCTAGTATTAGCTACCAAGAAACATTGGGGGTTGCTCAGAAGAGGGTGGATGTAGTGAATACACTTTGAATATAGAATAGAGCCAGCATGTCTAAGGGATATCAGATGTTTAGTATGAATATAATGTATTCATAGAGCTACTCACCTAATACATATCTGCAATCAAAAGAACACATCAATTAGACTTACACTTTTCATTTTAAGTGAAAATAATTAAGTAGTAAAAAACAAAAGTGCCAGAATCATTAAAAGCATTCATGGAACCTGGTAGAGAAAATATGGCAAGGAGTATATAATCGTACGTAAATCTGCAGCTCTCATGATTAACAGTCTGAAAAATGATTCCATTAACATCTAATTATTTAAGATTTGTATTGCACACACTAAAAAAGTGAAAAGTTTGAATATAAAAATATTTGTCAGGAAATTAAATTTGACAAATCAATAACAGAAGACATAAAAATATGAGTAATACTGTTTGAGTCATATATTGAATTTTATATTCTAAAGGGCATACACACAAAGTATATATATGTATAAATATAGTCATATATGTGTATATATGTGTGTGTGTATATATATATAAATTTTTACAGTATGGTTACATGCATTTTAAAGAGACAGACCAGTTTAATTGATATTTGCCAAACCCTGGATGCAAGATGCCCTCAGTAGGTAAACAGGTAACAGAAGTTATGATACATTCGGACAATGTATTATTAGTCATTGTTAAAAATGAAATGTACTTTTAAACCCTAATAAGACATGGAAGAATATTTAATGTATATTACCAAATAGAAGTTAAGTCTCATAAAAAGCTTCATACTGTATGATTCCAGTTATTTGACATCTGGGAAAGACAGAACTACAGAGATTAAAAAAAAAGGATCAATAGTTACCAGGGGCTTGCTTGGGGAAAGGAATGAATTAGCAGAGCACAGGGGATTTTCAGGAAAGTGAAAATACTCTGAATGATATTATAATGATGCGTATATGTTATTATACATTTGTCTAAATCCATAGAATGTATAACACCAAGAGTGAGCCCTCGGGTTAACTGTGGACTTCGGTTAATTATGAAGTGTCAGTGTAGGTTCATCCATTATAACAACTGTACTTACCACTCTGGCAAGTGATGTTAATAATGAAGGAGGCTGTGCACCCGTCGGGACTGAGAGTGTATGGAAATCTCTGTAAATTCCTCTAACGTTGCTATGAGTCTAAAACATCTCTAAAATAATAGATCTTTTTATAAGCATGATTAAGAGATAAAATAAATATCATTCAGACAGCACATTACATATATATTAAAAATGATCAGAAATGTAGCCTAGTATCCAATTATGCCTCTATTAAATTAAAAATATCAATATAATTATTCATATACACATAGATTGACATATATATGTTTTTAATATTGATGAGGTTGTACAAAATAAAGTTTCATGCACTCTTGGAAGGCATATAAATTGGTTAATTCTCTTGGATGGCTGCTTAAGCCTGTGAACCAATATCCTTGACAAGTTTTTGTCAATAGACAGAATTTCTACTGTTTGGAATCTCTTACAACACTAATATGCATATAAAGTTATTTGTTCCTGAGTGCATTCATTAAGGGCACTGTTTAAAAAAGAAAAATTGAAAGCAACCTGTACATTAAATAATATCATAGTAAAATAATGAATAGCATCTCTATATATCTGAATATTTTCATTTATAAGCTAACTTAAAAACATAATGACATAGGGAAGGAAACTTGAAGTATTGTTTAATGAACAGAACAGCAATTTTATATATAATGTATTATTTTTCTATTGTTATAAATTACCTTGAACTTAACCTGTTCACTCTTACGTATTATCTTAGTTTAGATCCAGCTAATTTGGATTCTCTTTTCTGATTTTCCAAAGTCTGTGCTCACTGTGCTGGCCAAGCTTTTGCACTATGGAGCTCAGAGTCCTCTTTAAAGCTCCAGGGCGGTTTTCAGAATTCAGTTTCTTGTAGTCGTAAGAATGAGATCCCTCTTCCCAGCCAGAGCAGATAGGGTCCACTCTCAGCAGTTGTCAGCCCTGCAGCATGTTTTTGTCCTGCCACCCACCGGGCTTCTCACAGCTTGGCAGCTCAGCTCAGAACCAGCAGGAGGGTCTCCTGGTGCACTCTGCAAGACGGAGTCCAATATGGCGCACATAATTATGCCAATGCCTGTCATTACCTTCGCCATGTGACAGAAGTGTTACAGGAGTGACTATCTCTTCATCTTTGAAGCTAGTGACAAGGAATGGGGCTGTCCAAGTGCACGATGCCTGGAGGGTCAGGTCAGAATTCTACCTAATACAATACAACACTACCATGTGCTATTGATTTTTGTAAAATAAGATTGTTTGCCTCCATATGTGTGTGTGTGTATGTGTGTGGATACACATATATATGCAATTGTGAATATAGATAAAAATACTGAGCATGAGTGTGGATAGAGTTCATCAAATATCTTACTTTTACAATGATTTTAAACTCTGATTCATGACCTTTGTTAATGTACCTGTTCCATTCATCATGATAAATACATTAATGTCTTGTACTCTCTTCTTTACCAAAGGTGACATTATTTTATAAGGCCTGTTATCTGGGTTTGCTATATATAGAACTAAATGTAAATGCTATCTGCCATAGGCCAAATACAAAAGAGAGTTGTATATACATCAAGATTCCCAAGAGGGAGTAAGTAATACAACTAGAAATTTGATTGATCTAGCTGGAAGATAATCTAAGTCAAATATTCAAATAGAAAGTTTCCTATTGTTTTGTTGACTGTCCCCTCCAAAAAAAGGAAAGAAAAAAATCCCACAATAATTACCTCTAAGGTAATTACTATTAAGAGGTAATTATTACCTCTGAGACTAATATAAGTTAAATATATTCTGGATAGCTTTATAATATATCCACACGTGTGTATATGTACCTGCATTTATACTTGTATATATTCATATATACACAAAGTGAATTCATCTCACTTTTAAAGGATAGAAAATTAAATACTTTAGTGTCAGCAATATAGATTGCAGCTGTGGCCACATTTAAGTTATTTTGTAAAGCTTTCTGAATGTGTTTTACTTGAATATACTAATGTTGCAATGCAAATGAAATTATGCATCAAATTGGTACTTGTAATTTTGACCTCCATCATTATCATCAAAAGTAATTGAAATTCTAGTTCTGGCTCCACAGATAGAATACATTGAAAGGGATTTGTTGTTGTTTTCTTCCAAAGGATTATTTTTAACATCTTAAATTGAGTATTGTTATATAACATTGACTAGTGGGATTTTGAGCCAGGGCTGTTTCCAGGAGGCTCAGAATTCCATCCCATTAAACCAGTTCATCTCAGGAGAGCATTTTCAGTGGGATGGGAAGTACTCCAAGACTGTGAATACAAGGAATTAGAGGAATTGTCCAACAAAGTGTGGGAGGAACAGAAGTGACCATATCTAAGGAGGAATTATTACTAGAGGGAGAAATAACTGAGAAAAAAATATTTGAAAAGATAAGAAAAAATGGAATTCATATTCCAAATGGAAGAAAAATATTGGTAGAAAAATGTATTTGGTTTGGGAACAATAAGGGAATTCTTCTCTGATAGCTTTCTTACCTTAATAAATCATAAGGCAAGTCATTATTCAATTTGTTTACTTTGGAAAATATTAATATTGCTAAGAATTAATCAGGATTTCTTGAGGTTTGGAAACTAAATGGTGTTTTCTTGTAGTAACTATACATTAGACAACTCTTAGGGACAATGTATTTTGAGAAAGATTTCTTTTTCTGACTTGCATCCTGTGTTCTGAGCAACTTAAAATATTTTAAATACTTATATTAATATATGTCTTGAATAAGAACTAAAGCTAAAAGGAATTTGCTGCTAATCTCTAGTCCTAAAACATTTATTTGATTTGCTGTTTCTGAAAGAATTGTTATTTAGGCATTTATTTTATTTAGACTGATTGGCCAAAGTCACTGGTCACACACTTATATTTAGGGATAGACAATGGCCACAAATGTAATTTGATAAGGTCAAACTTTCTAGTCACAATATCACCTTCATTTCTCTTGACAATTTTTTGAAACTCTCACATCTCATTTTTTTTTAAGTTAGCACTTTCAAAATTATCAGTAAAGGAAAATGTTCAGTAGAATAGAGTAACATTGGATTATTTCCAATTGTTTCCATTTTAGCACAGTTGACGTCCTCAAATTAACTCTTCGTAAGAATTCAAAGATGATGATTTAGGACAGGCTTACTTTGAGATAGATTAAAGGATAGAGTGAATGAATGAGGGGCCAGAGCAAAAGGGTAACTGATTGAGGATACAGGCTTTAGGAAAAAATGACTAGGAATTTGAGCTTATAAAACAGTTTGAGGCAGGCAAATATTTAAGTGAAAATAGAAAGAGGGGAATAATGACTTTACAAATAATTGAAAGGTTAAAGTGTATGAATTATTCCTAATCAATATATATTAGACCATGAATGACCCCAGACTACTTGTCTGATAGAATTGCCTGCTCTTCTTTCTTCCCCAACCTGTTTAGAAAAATGTTTTGAGTCTGTCCCTCTGATGCTCCAGATCTCTTCATTTAATCCTTCATACATGCTGCTCATTCCCACTCACCAATGTTACTCTCTCATTCTTCTCTGTAAGTTGATTTTATTGATGGAATATTACTTTTTAGCATTACTATGGTTTGACATATACATGAGAGCAAATTTACAACTGTGTATAGCATGATAGGTTTACCACTATTTTCTTTTCTTTCCTAGATTTACAATGCATCACCTTTACCCCATTTCCCCCACACCTCCCCTATCTCTTCTGTATCCTTCGATTGGCCTTTTGCTCCATCACTAAGAGTCTATTGATTCTATTGTTCAGAGTCATTCTCTCTTTTTTTAAAGTCTGTTGTTCTTATATCATTTGTTCTCCATCTCTACACAACATGTGGTGATATCATATGATGTCTGTCTCCTTCTGGATTGTCTCACTAAGAATAATTCCCTCCAAGTCCATCCTTGTTGCTGCAAATGGCAGAATTTCCCCTTTTGATGACCACATAATATTCCATTGTCTATAGATTCCACATCTTTATCCACTCATCTGTTGATGGGCATTTAGGTAGTTTCTGGCTCTTGGCTTTTGTAAATTATGCTGCAGTGAACATGGGGCTGCATATATCCCTGCAATTAATTACCGCTGTGTTTTTAGGTAAATACCCAGTAAAGGAATAACCGGATCATGTCTTCTTTCTTTAACTGGCTCTTAAGTCAACCATCAACACAACCACCACCATCATCACAGCAATATTCATAATAATGATGTCAGGAAAATAGCAGCAACAATAATAGCTGAAGCAGTTATTCACTGAATACTTACATGTGCTGGCACTGTGCTAACCATTTTAAATTTATTTTCTAATTACTCCTCAGCACAATCCTCAGAGAAGATCTATAGTATTCTCCCATATTCTGGATGGGATGCCTGAGTCTAATTTATTTGATTTTTAAAATAGAATTTGTATATATTTAAGGAACACAGCATGATGGTTTGATACCTACACAAATAGTAACGTGATCACTGCATTCAAGCTGATTAACTTCTCATAGCTACTTTTTGCATATTAATGGCAATTTATTTTTGAAAACAATTATCATGAATTGTGTGTTCAAATAACCAATTATCAGAAAACATAATATGCAAATATATATGGATATGTTAAACATATAAGGGATATTATTTGTAACACTGTTAATAATAAAAGTTTGGTAATTACTTAAATATCAATTATTAATTATGGTACACATTCTAGGCAGAATTCTAAGCACTGGTATTAAAAAAGGAGGAAATTTATATGTATCAATGTAGTTCAGTACATTAACTTTTAGGGTGAGTATTGATATGTAGCTGCTATAGTGTCATTTTGTGTTTTGTCTTCTGTGTGTTGTTCCAGTGTCTTTGTTCTTTTCTTAGGTGGGTTGGATGTAATTGTGTTTTGATTGGTTTCCGTTTTGGTTGTCCTCTTCGCTTTTTCCATGGAGATGTATTTCGAGGTTACCCTGAAGTTAGCATTAAGAATTCTATATTTATTTCCTGTTTTTATTTGAAAGATTAGTCTTCCATTCATTCTAACCATCCACATTTTTGTTCTCTTTACCTCCCCACTTTTTATATTTGCTGTCTTACTATCTTTAAGTGGGGTTTCTCTACACTTTATCTAACAGCTTTTAGTATTTTTTGTAGAACTGGTTTTGTGATGATAAAGTCCTCTAATTGTTGCTTATTGGAAAAACTTTTTATCATCCCTTCAGTTCTAAATAATAATCTTGCAGGGTATAGTATCCCAGCTTGAAAATCCTTTTCTTTCAGCCTTTTGAATATATCATAACATTCTCTCCTGGCCTGTAGTTTCAGTTGAGAAATCCATTGACAATCTTATGGGGACTCCTTTGTATATGACTCATTTTCCTCTAGCTTCTTTTAAGATTCTTTATCTTCTATTTTTGATATTTTAATGACAGTGTCCCTAGGTGCAGGTCTGCTAGGGTTTCTTTTATTAGAGACTCGTTGAGCTTTCTGGGTCTGGAGGCTTGCTTCATTCTTCATGCTGAAGAAATTTTCAACTATTATTCAAATAGAGCTTCTGCCCCTCTTTCCCTCTCTTCTCTCTCTGGGACCCCTATAATGTGAATGTTGTTTCTTTGGATATTATCCCATAGGTCCAATAGAATGCTGTCTTCAGTTCTTTGCATTCGTTTTTCTTTGCTGATTTGCTTGAGTGTATTCCTCTGCCCTATATTCTAGCTCACTAATTCTATTGGTGAATTCATCTAGTTTACTCTTGAGTCCCTCTAATGAGTTCTTTAGGTCAGCTCTTGTGTTCTTTGTCTTTTACATATGTTTTGAGCTGATTGGTTTCTTTTTGCTGTTATTGTTCCCTTTTTCTTATTTTCTTGGTTTCCATGAGTATGTTTATCACTTATGCCCTAAATTCATCCTCAGGTAGTTTGCATAGTCTGTTACATTCAGATTTTTCTCATCATTTCAGGTATATTTATCTGTATCTTTGCTCTGTTTGGCATTCACCAGAATATTTCTGTGTATTAGGTTTGCCTGCGGTGAAGGCCTTGTGTCGGCTATCAACTTTCACTGAGTAAGCCTGGATCATGGTTTGGACACTGGAATCTGAGTTTTGTGGCATCACCATTGGTTGGATTTGTTAGTTTTTATATGGGCTCACTGTTGCTGCCGGAAAGTTCACTCTGTGGGTTTGGAGTTTCTGGGGGAAATGTAGAGCTTTCCCCCAGCGTCTCAGCTCTGAATTTAAATGACCACTTTACTGTTGACCGGCAGTCAGCAATCAGGCTGCAGTTTCACCTGGGTGGCACTAGTGGAGAACATTCTCTGTTTCTCCCTCTGGAAGTCTCTCTACTTTCTTTGAGCCTGAGGGTGAGATTTCTAGTGGGCAGGTCCTGTGGCTCCAAGGCACTATGGTGGGGGTGATTGAGATTGGGCAATTACCCTAGCTGCCTTCTAGTTATGGTGGAATCCGTGTAACTTTCTCACCAGGCTTCCCATTCAAACTGCCGGGGCACTGGTCTTCCTTCCTCCCAAAACCTAGACCCTCTCCCCTGGTTATGTGTCCTGGTCCTGCTGAGTGAACTCTCCACTGCTTTCAGGATTCCTGAGAGTGTCAGTTGTTCCCACAGTTCCGCCGTCTACACTACAGCCAGAATCCTAAGTCCAGGTCTGAGGTGTAGCACTGAACCCGGATGTTTTCACCTACCCTTTGTTTTCATGATTGCTGCTGTGTCTCTACAGCCTCTGTGCCTGCTCTTCTTCAGTGTTTGTTTCTGGAAAATAGGTGAATTCTTCCTAGCTGCCTTATTCTGGAGGTTGTGAGGCTCGCTTCTACAGGGTCACCCTCCTGATGAGAAGTCCCCTCTCCCTCATTCTTAAAGACGCAGTTGAAGCATCTTTCAAAAAGAAAGCATGCCTGACACACATTTAAATGTGTTCCCCCATGCTTCTCTCTGATTGCATTTTTGGAGGCTTTTCTTTCAAAGTATTTCAACCATTTTTAATTAAACATTTATTTGTTTCACCATGTCTGAGATCTGTCTCCTTTATTAAACTATATGTTGTGTTTGCTGATTTCACCTTCATATACCAGTGCATGGTTGATTAAACCAGCATTTAATCTTGATTGAGAGAGTAGAAGTATGAATATATTTAGCAGAACATCTTAGGTTAATAAAAGAAGAAGAAATGAAACACAGAACCTCAATATTTCCACTACATCTCTGTGATGAAGTTGAAGAGATGTGGAGTAATAGATATGGGGAAAAGGTGGCAGGGCCCTGGAAAGGTTGCATTTTTGTATTTTATCCATTTTGTTTATAAAAATGAATAACCAAATACAACTCAAAATGTGCAGTGGATTCTTTGCATTTACATCTCCCAGAGTAATTGATATTTTTGGCTTATTATAAAAAATAGTGTCAGGTGCTAATAGATATATAGAAATATATGCCCCCAAATAAACAATTTCAACTTCAAAACCAATACTTGTGCTTTCTGACTCCCGGTGTCAACTGTAAAGAAAAGTGCTTGTTTATAGATGGCTGGCTTTGATTTTCTCAAAGGACTATTCATTTGTATTTGCATCTTGGTTACAAAGCACAGAATAAGAGAATGACAAAGCAAAATATATTTGAAGTAAGAAAGGGCAATTTAAAATATATTGGCATTATTCCTCTACTAACCTCAGGTAGCTTTGCTCTGAAATTCTGTGGCAGCTATTTCTAATTGACTTATGAAAGATAGCTAGATACTGTCAGGAGTCATCATTACTTGTCACAAGGTCATTAAACAAAGAGTAGAATTCTTAGTTGTAAACTTTTTAAAAACTATTGTTTATCTTTGTCAGATCAAAGGCATAGACAGAAAATGTGGGCAATAGGCAGTTATGTTAGTACACACTATCCCCCCAAGCTCTGTCGCAGAGAGTGGTGTGCTGATGTCTCCACCAGTAGAGACTAAGGAATGTGCTAATGGGACATAGTCTCATTGTCAAATGAATTTATAGGAGGATTGGAAAGGGACCATGTAGCAAGGAGTGTTTCTTTGCTGAGGGAATGGACTCATTTAGAAAGGAGGCAGCTACCAGAACTTGGAGAGAGAGAGAAATGTTTCTCGTGTATCAGGAAGAAAATCTTGTTCTTCAGTTAAGCTGGTGCAGTCATGCTGAAGGAAGAGAGCAGAAAAAAGTGCCTTCCACTGTTTTCTCTTTCTAATCTTCACATAGAAAATCTAGAAAACACAATAAGCTACACAGACTCCTGATTAATGACAGGAAAATGAAGTAGTATCACTACCTTTCATCACCTAATCAAGTGACTCAAAATATTAGAAGTGAGGAAAGAATTCACCAATAGCCAGAAGATTATTTTAAGTGTACAGCCTTAAAATGTGAACAGTGAAGAGTGGTTGTAACAGATGATTCTGTTACACATTTACCAAGAAATGCCTGCAAGAAATACAGCAGGTAGGGAGAGGAAGTGAGAAGTGGTAAAAGGCTTGCTGAGCTCATCAGTTGATAGATTCAGACTGCACAGTGAGCTAATAATTGACTTGAGCCTGTATGATTAGCCACTATGCTATACTCCTGGAAAGTGATGATGTGGCCACCTCCTAAAGTGTGGTCTGGATGAAGATGAAATAAAGATCTTAGACAGGAAAGTATTAAGGAGAATTATCCTGCATTATATTTGAGCAAATAGAATACCCCAATAATGTTGCTTGTGTTACAGGTGTTAATAATAAAGAAAAATTTTAAGGCAAATCTGAAAACACATTAAATGAAAAATATGTATGTGCTTACCATGTTAGTGGGAAATATCACTAGAAAACAAAATTTGCTCCAATCCAGAAAAAACTCCACAAATATAATAGAAAAGAAAAAGTTATATTGTTGAATAAGCATTCCACCAGAATGTAATGCATATCAAAGGTATTCCAGTAAATATTTGTGAAGATGGGAAGGACTCTCACCTCCCCATACAGTCAAGCAGAGGTAACTCAATACACACAGGTTCTTAAGAAAACTAGTCTTCAGGTAACAGGACATAATAACATTTGTCCACAGAGCTTACCTTGATTTTGTGTAACAGTTAAGGTGACCCTCTGTGTTGGTGCATTGGTTTTATCCTAAGGAAAAACACATTGTTTCATATCCTTCTGCTAGAAGGTAGGTTGGAACTTGGAGCAAGGCTGTCAAAAAGACTTGACATCTCTTGATGGGCCCCTTCAAAGGATCCCATGTCTCTAAGCAAACCAGTTCTGGGTCTTAGAGCTGACAAAGGGCATTTCTAGTTTTCTGCATGTCAAAGACAGAAGAAAGTATGTGCAATTAAAATGATGTAAGTAAAAGGAAGTGAGAGAAGACCCTCTCCCTTATTTGAACAGGGAGAATTTCTTTTTTGAATTTTTATTTGTCCTGACAGCATGTATATATTACGAAAGGTAAAGATGTCAATCTGGGGGGGAAAAAAACAAAACCACAATCTAGCTAAAACTTTTGGAATATCTAAAATAGAATATTACTTGGTCAGACTATAGATAGAAGCTGAACACTCAAGGGATTGAGTCCTCACATTTCAGTGACAGTTGTACTCAGACTAAAGTTTATTAATCACTAAAGCTATGCAGAAATACATTATTTGTAGTTATATTATTAAATATATACACCTTAATACATTGATCTATTGCAAAGTAGTCAATGAGATCAGAGAGAATTAGAATTAGAGAATTAGAAGGAGTTTATTAGCCTGAGGCCCTATGGAATAAAACACTCAAATCATATGGCCCCAAACCCCAATAACGTAGGGTATTTATAAAAACCAGAACTTGAGTGAGCCTTAAACTGGTTTGTACAATGCAATGGGAACAAATGGCCTGCATATAACTTAGATTTTTTTCTTTCTTTCTCCAGGTGTCGGGGTATGTGCATAATTGGTTTACAATAGTAGAGATCACATTCTAAAGTAGAGGTAGGTTTGTATAAGTAGAGGTCACACCCTAAACAGTCTTAAGCTACTTTGTTTGACATTTAACTTCTTCATAGATCTCAACAGATTTACAGAAACCCGTCCAGCCAAGGTCTTACTGGGTGGGTCTAAGGTTTCTGTTTCATTGCCAGAGGATTATCTAGAAAGTGGGATCCCAGGGCTTTGTGGTTTTTAGAGTAACCCAGTAAAAATGAGGTTTCTCTAGTTCCTTGTTTCGAATCTATTCACCTTATTATCTAGGAATGTGGAGGATGGACAAAGAAACTAATCTTCCTTTTATACTTAGTCATACATTTTTAAAACAACAAATGCTATCTCTATAACTTTGTAAATTAATAATTTAAAAGTGACTTTATAATAATTATTATAGTAATTAATATTTACAAAGTACTGAGAACCAAGATAGACCAGGTTTGTACTGTCTCCATGATGAAAACCCTAATTCTCATAACTTGAACCTATCTCGAAGAGAACCATATTAGAACTGTGGTGTACCCTGTGTTTTCTACGAGATTGAGTGTGCCACTTCACTTACATTCTTTTATGTGTCTTAAATCACATGTTCTCAATGCTAATCCTTTTATTCTCTGAACTAAAATTTTGCAAGTTATCTGTGACATGAAGTCAACTATTTTTAAAGGAATCATTGATAGGCTACGTAAATATAAAGCAAAAGAAAAAATTTAAATTCTGAAGCAAAGTGGAGCACCCTGACAGTTGTGGTTTGGCACAATCCACATACACAGACGGGATCCCCATCCCAGTCGGGGAACAACCAAGATGAACAGCTAAATAAAAAACTCTTTCCTTCTCTCTTCCTGCCTGCCTACCTACTCACCTTCATTCCTACCTGTAGCCTTCTATTAAAAAAAAAATCCAAAGCAGTACATGGAAACCCAGCAAAAGTTGAAAGTATTACCAAGAAGATATGAGTACAAATAAAACATATACTCATAACAGCTAAGTTTATTTTTTTCCAAATGTTTTATTGATTCGTACAGTACTTTAATAGTATAGGTTTATTGTCTGTATTGTTTTATATATTTTTATCTAACAGTGAATTATGAGTATATTTTCAATTACAGTTCTTAAAAGTTATTAATAGCAGGCTAACACTCTGTTTCTAGAGGTACTGTCATTTTTAAAACATTATTTTGGAATATTTAATTTGCTTCAGATTTACCACATTCTATATATAATGCCAAGCTGATGATTCATATAACTTTGTCTGTAAGTATTGCCACTTATTTTCTCACATTGAGTTAAATGCCAGGAAGGTGAATCATCGCTTGATTTGTTATCAACATTTTAAGATTTAGACATAATGGTGAAATATCCTTCAGAAAATTTAACATCTGGATTTTTAAATTTTTTAATAAGAAGAAAAGGAACACCATATCTTTGAACACCCATAATTTGACTTTGGACAGTGGTCTGAAATTCACATGCCACTTATTTTTACATGATCTCACTTTTTTCCTTGTTGTGAACAGCCTCCTTTTAGAATTTAAACAGTGATATACTATCTCATCTCCTTCATCAGAAGCAGAAGTTTTAGAAATATTGTAGAGGAACAGCTCTTGGCAGCTGAAAAACTGTTAGTGTTGGAAATTCCCTTGTAATGAGTGTGACTCCCAGGAAATGAAGTGTTTTTAAAGGAGTCTTAGTTATTGATGGAACTGATTGGAATCTTAGAGTGAAGAGTTCTTTCTCCAATTATGGATTACTTTTCATCCTAAAAATCCATTAGCATGGGGAGGGAAGGCACAGAAATTTGCCATAGGCCTAGATATTTACAAATTGTATGACCCTGGACTAGCAAGTTTAAAATCTGTTTCTTCTTTTTGATGTAACATTGGATCACATACTATGAAAATTATGTACTTTAGGATTACAGAAAATGAATGAGGGAAGAAAGGTGAGAAAGATAAGAATGACTAAGGAAACAGACTGGGAGAGAGACAGAAATGGAAAGAAAAGAAAAAAAGAATATGAGAAAAAGACAAAGACGATTTCTCGTAAGTGCTGTGTAAACATCTGGTGGAGACCCAGTGGTTAGTGATGTCTCCTGGGGGAGGCACTGAGGAAGAGGGACATGTAATAGACAAAAGGTGTTGGCTCTGTTTATTCTCTGAAAACATACGGAAGAGAGCAGATTACTGTCACACATTTTTATAACTTTTTCCTACTTTATATTTATAAATATACTATTAAATGTATGGCTATAAAGCTATCACAAGGAATTGTTTTTGAGTTAGGAAACAATGTTTAAGGATAAATACTAGGTTTCTCACCAATAGTTGACTTTCTGTTGATTTCTCCATTAGTTTATTCAGGCCACCTTTCAAAGATTTCAGTTGTTTATGATAATATGCAATGGGCTTAACAGTCACTATTTTAGATACATAAATGTTAAAATTTTCATTAATTTCCTTACTACTTGCTAGAGGTAAAATCCTTTTGTTTTATACAATAGATGCTTAGAATGGTAACATTGAAAAAGGTTGAATTGTTTTATTCATATCTACTTTGTGTCATATCTATCATGGTCGCACTGCCTCCAGTGGTTTTCAGTTTCTCCTGAATGTAATTGTATCATCTGTCAGTTTCACTGAATCTATAACTCCCTGTTTTAAGGTCTGGTTTTTGTTTCGTTTTTCTTTTTGGACTTCTCACATAGACTGAGGACATTCTGATCAACCTACTCTTTGTGATAAAACAGCTCTTCTGGAAAGTTCCATGTGCCGTTTGTAGGACATCTCCTTTCCAAGCTGAAAATGATAGCAGCATAAGCAAGTTTCTATGGTTACCAGAAAGTTATTCCTTAGCATCTGTGATGGCTGCTGGAGCCCTAACATTAGTCATTTGGTAAGAACTGACTAGAAATTTTAGGGAAATCACCAGTGTCACTTTATTGCATGAAACTTTTTGAATGAGGTAATTCAAAGTCAGTTGATGAGTTTAATTTAATAGGATGAAACTAACTGCTTTATAATCAGGGAACGGAGAGGAAAGCAAATTATTATACATAGTTTACCAAGTTTCTGTCATTTTATAACTTCTTAAGGAACCTACGTGGTGACAGGAGTCTTCTATACAACTGCAGCATTTGAGATTATTAGTCAGGGATGCTGCTTTGCACCATGACTTCTAGAGTCAAGACATTTCATTGAAATCACTGGATTAATGGAAATATTTTTGGATCCCTGTGCCTAAAAATTAATGAGCTAGTTAGGAAAAGTAATATTTGGGTTATCATAACTCACATAACTGGGAAATAGCAGAGGTTAAACTGGCTCAAACTGTGACAGAGTTAAAGGACTATAGCCAAAACTCCCTCTCTGCATTCCTCTGTGTAGAGAGAAAATGTTTTAACATCCAGTTTCAACCTACATAGTATTTGTAGCTTATGGGCTTTGATTTCTCTTCTGGATCTGATGAAACTTCTCAACCAAGTAGGGGTGGGAATCCGGGCAAGGCACCATGACAGTTATGTTATCTGGAAGAGATGGGGCTCCGAAGAGTTGATTTCCAGAGTAAATAATAATTACAATTTTATTTATGTGGGAAGCATTCCTGGAACATGCAGACAACAGATGGCTGTTTAAGTCATGGTAAAATTTGATGCTACATATAAAAGTCTGAATTTGTGTGACATCTTCCTTTAATAGCACATTTTCTTGAAACCCAAGGAAAATTACAGGCTTGTTTGTTACTTAAACTTGAAATGACTGAAGAGTTGTCATTGTGTTAATGAAGCTGAAAGGAAAGCAATTAAAAATACAAATGTCTGAAAAATAACATTCATTAAATCTGCATTATACTGCTATTAACTCAGGGACCCTGTTATGTCATACAATAGATGTTTGAGATGATCTGTTTGGAGAAGATAAAATTGTCATCTTTATGAATAGTTTTAAGTACCATAGCCATTTTCCATTTTTATAAAGCATATTAGTCATGTACTTAATTTTGTTGTAGAGCACTAAACATCATTTGTATAGACATACAGATACAAAAGCTTAAAAAATCATGATAGCACTGTATGAAATCCTATCTAGAGTTGTGCATTCTTCTCATACTTGAATGTAAGGTGATGATTGCAACTTTCCTTAACTGAGTTGGATAAGAATTGAAGATGGATGTTTTTAAAAGAACATAAGAAATACAATTCATATCTTCCAAATCAAGTAAGGTTATGGAGTATAATAATGAGAAATGCTTCAATTTATAAGAAGACAATGGTAAACAGGTCTTCTAGACACAACAGTTGGCCTGAGCAATGCTAATACAGCTGAAGCGTAACAACGCAAAAACCTAACCAGATGTTAAAACAGAAGATGAAGTCTCAATAAAAAAATCATTTCTATGTCATAGGTACAGAAGCAGACTACTAGAGCAGAACATAAAGTCCAGATTAAGAATCCAGTATATAAGCTCACCCTTATGACTCAGCAGCCAAGTGAAGTGCTGGAAACCAGGTTGAGAAGGAAAAATAAAGAACCCGTATTTAAATGCTATAGGGGAAACTGGATAGCTATTGGTAAAAATATACCTCATATCTTATTTTAGGATTGCTTCCACATGAGGGAGAGATTTAAATAGAAACTTAAATCACTGTCAGAATGACATGGGTTGTTCTTTAATTACATTGGAATAGAAAACTTTTCAATTATGATTCAAATTCCAGAAACATTACAATAAAATAATAATTACTTTGATATAACTAAAGATTTAGATAGAAAACATCAGAAGTACATCTAAATAATAAAATGATGGGGAGATGACTGCAATTTATTGTTGGAACTTAGTCTTTTTTATTTGACATTTTGTATTTTCTTCATTTCATAAAGGAGCATTGCATCACAGCATTATATAGGTTTTAGGTGTGCATCAGTATGAATCAACATCAGTATATAATATAAGTTCACTACCAACTTTACATCTGAACTCCTCCAGCAACATCTACTCCGAAAGGAAGGAATCTGAACTCATAAATTAAACTCCTAATGATTAAAACTCAGAAATGTGCATGATCCCTTAAAAATAAGCATTACTGTTTCAACTGACTTTTACACTTATTAATGACACATACTTGTCTTCAAATAACTAAAAAATAGGTGTGTTATCACTGAAGTCAACTATTTAACTGTTTTTCCCCATTTTTCAAAAAGCCAGCCTGGAATACAAATATTTGAATAACTGAACATTGTTTTAGTTCATAATTGTTAGCAAATCTATAAAACTATTCCTATCCTTTTAAATATAATAGATTATCCAATCTTACCCATATTTTAATATATCTGAATTTATACCTATACTCATTTTATATTTATCTGACAACCTTACCAATTTCCTGCAAATATTAGCTGTCTTCTTTCCCCAGTCCCTTGATCCTTCCTGAGTTAGCCCTTCTTTCTATTCTAACAGGGCATCAAGAGGAACTCGAAAAATACCACTCCACTATAAGCAATCTGATTTACCCAGTATCATTAATCTGATTTAATCATTAAAAAACAGCTGCAGTGAAGTGTTTCTAGATCAAGTGCTTTTTATGATACTGAATCAAACATGTCATTAAATAAACCCAGAATCCACTGAACCTGCCATTTAGTTCATCCCTATAATGATTAGCAGAACTCAAAAGAGGAGTTCGAAAACTAAAATGTGAGGAAGTTCTCATACTCCCTACCATCCTGGCTATTCAATCTCAGAAGGTCTGATATTTGAACACAATAGACAAACCAGATGACTGAGACAAGATCTTAAGATACAACTTAATCTTTTCTATTAGAAAGTCAGCTGTATAAAAGGAGAAAAATTATAACCCAAAGCTAAATTCAAATAGGACATGGGTTTGATACACACTTAAAAGGAAAAATAAAATGACCAAATAGCCACACGCTGGGAAAGAATATTTACAGTTTATAGCATATGGTTTATATCTTGTTAGAAGGAATATGAAAATCCTAACAAGCAATATTAGAACTTACTCTTTAAAGATATATTAAGAAAATATAGTAACTTATCTAACTGTAGAAACCACAAAAGTACAATGTCATCAATTAAAAAAACACTATTAAAGCAAATTAAGACTTTAACAAACTCAGATATTCAAGTTTTTAGAGAAATAAAAGAATAACATAACCCTGGATATATACTAGATCTATGTTTTCATGTACCAAAGATAATTAATTTTCCCAGCAAATCAGGATATAACTAGTAATATTGGGAAAATTGTGTACCTTGCAGGTCTAATTCTTGTAGATCAGTAATTCCTATCTTAGATAAAAGCAATCTATAGATGAAGCAAGTGTTTGAGTGCCAAAAATGCCATTAATTTATTTTACTGTATTGAAGTAGAAAGTCTATCTTAACATGTCATCCATCTATAAGGACTGTAAGACATGGGAAGGAAATGGTTAGGCACTAGTGAGGAATCGAGCCTGTCCTTTACAAAGGGGTTGCCTCCAGGGATGAAAGAAGGAACCTGACCCAGACAAATCCTGAAAAATGTGCTAATGGCAGATCTGGCAAAGGTACTGAAGGTATTTCCATGGCACAGTCCTTACCTCTAGTGTGCCGTAGCCTTATGTGACTGGTCTGTAATTGGTAAACTAACATGGAATCTATATATTCATGTATCATGGCAAATGACATTTAACTTATACTTTCAGAATATAAAAAAGTGATATCCTGTGACTGACCACTGCCTTCTGTTAAATAATTGCAGTCATGTACATAACTCGGAGACCTCAGAATAAGAATTCATCTGACCTGGAGAGAGCCTATTCCTGCATCAGGAAAGGACATAGAAGGTTTTACTGGTGGTTCCAAATACCTACTGTCCCACTTAAGGCCTATGCCTTCTTACATTCTTGAAATTAGTAACAAACCTTGATGCTGGGTAAAATCTCTCATTTGTACTGCTGTAGAAACACAGTCTGTCCGAAGAATTACTAAGAAACTCCAGCTCCCTTCTGATCCAGTCACTTCCCACTGTCCAAAGTGATGCAAAATGTCTTGTTCATTTGTTCATCAGCCTTTGGGAAGAATTGTCTTACCAAAGGTATTTCCACTTTGTTTGCTGCAAGATGCTTTTAGAAACATTGATCTTCTATGTAATCTATTGCTTTGTTTTGTTTTTTCCCAGTCTAAGAGGATATAGGAGTTTTCCTATCCCCCATCCTATGACATAGAATTTCATCTGATGCCAAACGTCAGGTAATTTCTCTCCATGTAGTGCAATTTACTTTATACAATTGATTACTCCTCCACCACTCTGACCCATGTGTATGACATACCATAGCGAATTTGGGTGCATTTTTCTATCAATCCCATGTAGTTTATAACATAGTGCTTTAAACGCAGCACTCAAGAGGCCCTTATTACTCTGAAAAGTTCAGTGCTCTGGATGAAATGTACTTGTCATCCCTAGTTATACAGTGCTGTCTCCCAGGAGCTGTCTGAATGACTGCGAGAAGGAGCATTAGAGATTGAAATAAAGTACTGGAGAAGAAAGCCTCAGGCTGTGTCCTGGGAGGGAGAGATCTGCAGAGGCAGTGCCAAGGTCACACAGAAAATTCTAAGAGCCCAAGAAATAGAAACACTTTTGTTTCGGGTTTCGTGAAACTTTTTCCCTTTTTGTGATATGTTTTTAATTTATAACAGCAGCCATTAATCAAGACTTCAGTTAACAATATTATATATTCTGTGCAAAAGTGATGCAAAAAAATCACCTGGCTTTACCTCTCTGTAGGTACAAACAAACTGGGAGTGCTTCCTGCCACTCAGAGGAGCTTTCTATATACACCGCTAGAAGTGAAAAGACACTTACCATTCTATATTATTAATTAACGTGGCGTATAGGGTGGGCATATGTTTCACAGATCTACCTCTGATAAAAGCGACCCCTGCTCATTTCCCTTCCACCTTATATAAGGATTCTGGGTTTGTATGTGATCATCTTAGAAATTTTCAATTGGATGCATGTATACAGGGGTCAAATTCAAAACTGAATCCAGAAATACTGTATCTGTTCCACAAGAAAAGTAGGTTCAACCTTGTAGCAAAGTTGGTGACAGTAAGGTCTCCTGGGACCCGGCAGGCTTGAACTGTGTCACACACTCTCACTGTTTTTGGAAGAGCAGAAGTAAGAGGATGAACAAAGGTATTTACTGCATCAAATACTGAACTTTAATAAAATTTCCCCTGGACCAGTTAACTTGGGAGTACCAAAGACTTATATAAACAAATATACAGAAAAAACAGTGCAAAATAATAGTGATCTCCAGTCAAATATCTTCCTCATGCAGAGACAAATGTAAGTGGACAGGGAATCACTAGAATAGCTGACACATGTCTAGACTATGATTAAAAATGAACTTGGCCTTGTGCATAGGATGTAAGTAAATAGAATGATCTCCGTTGCAGCAGCACCTGCCTGTGTCATGTCCTCAGGTGCTCATGCTTTTTCCTATCTTGTGGTCTCCACTATATCTTCACTTCTGCGTGGACAAAAGCAAGACTGATTGGCACCAGTGGTTTATTGACAACAACGTACCTCAGAAGGAAGGCATGTCCTGTCTGGAGTGGCTTCACGTGAACTCAGTTACTCACAGGACAGACCCCACAGTCCTGGGCTCACATTTCCAGTCACCACTGCACACAGTACTTGGTGTTCAAACTCTTACTAAGTCACAACCCACTCTGATGTTGACCCCATGACCTGGAAGCAGGGCAAAGGAGCAGAGTTCTTCCAAGGAATCCAACTCAGTGTTATACACTATAGTGCCCCCCTGCAATTTGAAGAGAAACGGGGTTGGGAAACAACAAATGCTGGTGAGGGTGTGGAGAAAAGGGAACTGTTGGTGGGAGTGCAAATTGGTGCAACCCCTATGGAGAACAGTTTGGAGATTCCTCAAGACGGGATGGAAATCCCATAGGATCCTGTCGTTCCACTGCTGGGCATCTACCCAAGTGATTCAAAAGCAGCCATCCGCAGAGATGTCTGCACCCCCATGTTTATTGCGGCCCTATTCACAATAGCTAAGAACTGGAAATGACCCGAGTGCCCAATGTCAGATGAACGGATAAAGATGTGGTACAAATATTCTATAGAATACTACACAGGCCTTAGAAGAGATGAAACCCTGTCATTTGAATCAAAATGGATGGAACCAGAGGGGATTATGCTCAGTGAAACAGGTCAAAAGAAGAAAGATACCAGGCGACCTCACTTATAGGTGAAATGTGACAAAATGAAGGAACAGATGAAACAAAGCCAATCCTGAAACATGTGCAACAGAACTGAGGTGACCAAAAGGGAATGGGGTGGGCAGTGGCAAATGGTGGTGGAGCGCACTGGACAACGGGGAAGTAGAACACTTGATTTGGTGGAGGGTATGGTGTGTTGAAATATATCTAAGAAATAGGGAGCCTATAATAGGAAATTACTTTAATGTGTAGAATAATTACTACAATAAGAATTTTTTAAAAGAGAGGGGGTCTATGCCTTATTAGAGCCTTCTTACTGGCTCATTCAGTGCCAGGGAGTACCAGGCATATTTGCCCCCCAACCTCACTACAGTACAATGCATGGATAGATTTACTCTACATTTTGTTAATTCACCTCACTCTTGATATCTCAGTTGACATAATTTTTTCTGAGAAAAGCTTTCCTTCCCTAATTGTCTTAGTTCATCTCCTGTGCAACTTACAGATTCTCATAACTCCTTACAATTGTTGTCAGTATGTTTGGTGCTTGTAAGACTCTGGGCGTGCTTATTTATGTAAATATTTGACTAATGCTAGTTTTTCACAGAAACTAATATTCTTGAGAGTCACGAAAGAGTCTGCTTTCTGTGGACAGTCAGGCAAATAGTGTCAAATAAGTTGTTAGATGAATGGATGACTGCAATAATAATTGATTAAAGCATAGTTACTAGATGAATATTATCCATTTCTTATAAGACAAGGATGAGTTTATTTTCAAAATCTCAATGAATATGGATTTGATGAATGATATATGAAGAGGTTTACTAATACATAATCATCCTGTAGCTACTGAGAAACTGCCTCCTCTCTGCCTGATCCTGCCCTTAGCCCTGGGGACATATGATGATTATCCCATCTAGTCTCTGGCTGAGCTTACAGATCTTTGGACATGACAGCAGACATTTATGCCAATAAATACCCTGTGTGTTTCATATTCATCTAACACATGATGCAAGGAATATGAGGGGTCCTAGTTGGAGTGATGAGTGATGATGGAGTTTAGAATCGAGCCTGATGAATTCATGTAAGACTGAGTTTGGAATCATGAGTTGAATTATTCTTATAAAAATGATAATGTCAGAGGAAAGTGAAGTACTGTGTTTGGGGAATACGCATCAAAAACTTGTCAGAGTCAGTGTTGTACCAGGCAAAATTCATCATGTGATAGTCTGAAATACATTGTTTTAATTTTAATATTTGTGTTAGAGATGGCCATAATTCAGTAAAGAATTGGAGAGAAACATTAACATGAACTCTGTTTAATTACTCACATATCTCTACAATCCTCTCACAGAATACAAGAAAAGGGAATTCCGGTGATGTTTTTAGTTTTCAAATTTGCTGTGAAACTTTTGTATTTTTAGAGTATTAGTGAAAAAGTCATATATAAAGCAAATGGTGGTTGTTTTACATTCTGGATATGATACTTTCTCAGATAATTCATGGAGTTCTGAAAAGAACTTGGCTGTATTGTCTATTGTTGGCTAATGAGCTGGCAGAATGCATTTCTAAGACAGCATAATGGAGTAAATTCTCCCAGCTTTGTCATGAAAAACAGCTACTTAATACTTCCTATTCAACTAATGTATTTAGTGTAGGCAGAATGAAGGCATGTGTCTGCATGTGATGGGAATAAACAATTAAGAAGTGAATACAAAGATGTGCTAGTTCATGGGATGGTGATATTTAGAATAATAATAACAAAAAAACACAATGCAGAAACCACAAAAGTAGAAAATATTCACCAGACATCACTTCCCTCTAGAAAAGGAATGATTTCACCTTTCTTAAATATTTTCAAATGATTTACACTAACATTTGGCGCACAAGGTAACATCGAGTAAACATAATAAAGGTGTCAGAAGATGGACTAATTGAGGAAGGAAGGAAGAGAATGAGTAGGACCTGTGTAAGTATAGTTTGTGCTAAAAAGAATGTAAAAGAGTAAAAGTGAAATTTTATATCTGAGGGTCATTAATAAGTAACTTGGTTAAATTTGAAAAGTAGTAGAACCGTTGTGACTGCTATTCTGTGCCACCCAGATCCACGGTTAGGACTGAGAATTTATCCCCAAGTGTCAAGCAATCCTGTGTCCCTTCCATCCATTCTGATTTCTAAATCACCCCTAATGAACATCCCCACTGGAAATCTCCATGACAAGTCAGCTTCTGTGGAAATCCAACCCTAACATTTCCCGACTCCATTCTCCTAATTTCCTCTGTATATATGTTGAGTTAGTAAAGGACTAGTCTCTTTTTTGTCTTGCCCACTTTTCCTTTGCCAACAGGAGAGCATAACAAATGCAATCTTTTTTTTTTATTTAAAGGAAAGGTACAGGCAGGAATGAAGGTGAGTAGGCAGGCAGAAAAAGAAGGAAGAAGCATTTTTATTATATTGCAGCTGTTCGTCTTGCTTGTCGCCACCCCACACCCCTGCCCTGGGATATGAACTGGGGACCTTGGGATGTATGTAGACTGTACCCAACTGCCACTCCACCAGGGCATGCCACAGAGGCAAATTTAATGTAAGAATATTTGTTCAAAAGTGCCAGAGTTATCCACGATAGGTAATTTTTTTCGTCATCCCTGTCAAAAACTCTGACCACCAGTGCAAACTAAATTGATTTGTGCTCCCCGGTAGAATTTGCAAAAATTGAGCTACCAGAGGAGTATAAAGCCCATTTCCAGCTGATAGCTCAAATGAGCCACAGAAAACTGTCCAAATATGGTATCTACCAGGATTTCTGCCTGGGAGAACAGGGGAGAAGGGAGGGGGCCATGAAAGATTGAGAAAGACAGGAAACTAAGAGTGAAAGCGGGGTCAGTGGATGAGCAGCCTCTAAGGACTGTCACACCGAGTATCTGATTCATTGTGTATTTATTGTCATTACACTAGGAAGTTGTTCTTAATTCTTCAAAAAAGCATAAGATGCAAACAATGACTGTAAAAATAGCTGATTTACATAGCTGAAGTTACACCCAAAAGGTCATATGTCTTAGCTATCTGCCTGATCTTTAACATCTTGCTAGAACCGGCAAGTTATCAGAAACCCCTCCAGCCAAGGTTATCCTCGCTGGTGGGTATCTGGCATTCCCGGAGCCAAGGTTTGTGTCACTGCCAAAGCACTGATGATCCAAACTAAGCTTTTCCCTTATTGTTCCCCACAGGTATCCACTCTTCTCCACACCCTGAGCGCACCTCTATAGATCCTGGATGGGTGTCTGACTCAAAGCCTGAATCGTGAACCGAAACTCCAGAAGGATCAAATAATGCCTCGTTCTGAGAAAGACTGAGTGAGAATGCTTTTCGGTCTATTATCTGCGCAGTGTCCTACGGTAATCAGACAATATTTGTTTCTATGATGATTATAGTTGTGTGAATTTATGAATATAAGCCTCCCATCCTTTATCACAGTCCGGCAATCAGAAAAAAAGGGAACCGGATGTAAAAACTGGGAAACCATACATCTGAAAGAGTTCCCCTCTGAGAGAGAATGGTGCTCTGGAGCACCGTGGAGAGAGAGCACACTGTGACTGCTCTAGATCGCTGGGAAGGATTACAGTCAGCCCTTATATATTGGATTGTGATTTAAACTCAGCCTAAGTCATGGCTTCTCCAAACTTCCTTGATGGATTTTGCAAAAGTGCTTGGAAATCTGGCCACCCATGCTATTTTGAACTTGAAAGATAACTTTAAAAATATTGATATTACAGTATTAGTGCATTATACTTAACTATCACCTTGAGAAGCCCCCAAAATACCTGAACATAGGACATTGAAATGTAGACAGATACAACTTAAGGAAGCTGGTCTTGATTATGGTCTATGATTTTAGGTTTTACTTTGTGTAAAAAAGACTCCAAAATGAGGATCCCTATTAAGTTACTTTTGAATTTAAGTTGAAAAGATGATAGTTATATGCTTGGTTATTTGTATAAGATATGTAACAATATTTAATCTTATTTTATATAATTTGTCCTAGAACTGTTCAATTTGAAGGAGAAAAATTAATTTTGTCATTAGTTAATTTGGCCAAGGATAGGAAGAGATTTCTGTCTCCATATGGGTTTTTCCATCAAAGTGAACAGTGTATCATTCTTAGTTTAGGCTAATTAACCCTGTACAAAATTTTAAAACATCAGTGAGTAGTTTAATTTATTAGCCTGTGAAATATTTATCAGTCTACCCCCATTAGAGGATAATTTTAGAGAAATTTTGTGACAAATGCATTCATTCATTTCTTCTGTTGACTATGCTCAGTGCTGGTGAATGCAATGATATTTTTGTCCATTCTTATAAACAAAAAATAAATGTTTCATTTCTTGGTACAAATGAGTAAAAATTAAAATCATCTAAGCTAAATCACTTATTTAGGTCTCCATTATAATGTGTCATGCTTTAAAATTGTGTATGGAAGACAAGCCATATTTCGTTAATTCTAAGTTACATTGCCTTTTGTTCTGTAATTGAAATTCACTTTATAATCAATATGTACTATAGTAATCTTGTCCCTCCATCCCTTCTTCTTTATAATATAATATATAAAACTGCTAAATATATGATGTGCCTTACAATGAAAAGAAACAACACTATAGATATAGAATAGATGTTTGAAATGACAAGCCAGAAAGACTACAAACATAACCTATGTAAAACCTATATATAGTTTTCTGTAAAACCACTAAGTATGATGATTTTTCAAGGACTTCAAAGCAATATTGAGACTTAAGAAATTTGTATGTCAATGAAATTACAAGGTTTTCAGAAAATTCTATTAATGATCTTGGATTAGCTTTTCAGTAAGAGCAGTATTAATTTCACAATTTATTTATTTTTGGCTTTGACAGTCTTCCGGGCAGTGCTTATAGTTAAGTTGCTAAAAGTTCTCACCTTTAAAAAGTTTCAGGCCATGTTTTAAGATGATTAAAGACAGATGGATTAGTGAAAAATTGATAGGACCTTTGACTCACAAATAGAAGTATTTCCCCAATGTACACTCTTCACCCTTTTATAGTAGGTTTTATAGTATTTTGAAGATTTCTCACAGGATATAACTTTGAGAAAGAGACCATTTGAAAGAAAGCTTTTAACCCACACATATTTTTTTCACCATTGAAATCGATCCTCAAGGCTTTGTAAATATCTTCATCAAGATCGCTCCATAGTTCTATAAATTTAAAGTATGCCTCGCTACCATCTACATATTTTTTTATATCAACCTTCTCTTGATGAGAAATGAATAATTTCACACTTATTTTTAATTTTCTCTGTTCTGTTCCATTGGAACTACAATATAGACTCCATGTTAAAAACTTAATCTGTTTATACTTTAACCATCTTGAAATCTAAAATACACACAAATAAAGTAAAAACAAAAATAACTTCCAAAGAGAATGGCATCAAAAAGGAATATCAATGGTGCTTCACACCTATATGAAGATTTTACATATGAGAACAACTTCAGTAAGGCTTTCATCCGGTCATTTTATCCAATTCTCTTGAGAATTCTCTTCTGAGAGTATTAACTAACCTTTATAGAACTATGCATGTCACCTTGAACCCAGACTTCCTTTTCCTAGCTGAGGTTTTGGACTCCCAAATTACTTTATTTGCTCAGCTCTTAGATTTTACACACTAGGCTTCAAAAAATATTTCATACCAAAATGTTTACAAACCATACATCCAAGGACAATACTGTCATTTGAACAAGTTACCAAATAGCTGGACATGTAATTGACAGTCTTAGAACATGAATGTGTCAAAAACATTCCATCAATAATAAGAGTAAAATTTACAAGTAAATTATTATGAATGTAGCCTATAGGTACTGAATTCTAGATCAAGTGAGAGTCTAGTTTATTTTATTTAGAATGTTTTCCATCACAAAATAACAGAGGACCAAGAAGGTGACCATTGCTGTGAAAGTTGGATTAAATTGTGGTGAAGACATTTTCTAATATATTGCTTTGTCAATATAATATTTGTAAAGATGATGTGTTAATCATTATTAGTTATTATCTGGCTTAGTCGATGCTAATAGCTAATGTAGGCTCTTTAGAATTGAAATAAAATTTTGGATTCACTATACACTTTTACATTATGAAATATATTGGATTAATGTCAAATCACTTTTTCTCTCTCATTTTCTCCTTCCCCCTTTTTTTCCCTTCTTATAAGAAATACCTATCATGTAATTAAAAAAACTGAGGTCTCGATATTAAATGTCTAAATTTAAGATACGTATTGCTTATAGTATATGTATAGACTGGTTCACATATATAAACTGAAGGAAAACTAAAATTCTGAAGTTGCCTAACTTTAATATTTATGACTTATATGTTACAAGAGGAATAGAAAGTCAAGAAATGTTTTTGTCAGGTAAAAATGGGCATCATTAAATGCATTCATTACTATTGAGTAGGAATGAAGGAGTCAACATGCATATCCTTAATAAACATTCATGACAGCAGGGTGCGGCTCATACTATCACAGTCCTTAACTTAATAATGCAGAAATGGATGCAAAGGTAATTGAATCCCTTGCCTTGTTTTCTACATCATGTAAACAGCATTGTGACTATCAGAATCTAGACAACCTGACACCAGAGTCTAAGTTCCTGAGAGTACACGACACTGCATCATGCTTCAGTCTGCATGCATTATTTCTTTCATGCTCTGTTGCATCTATTTTAATAGATATTTCCCATATCTTTAGGAGACCCACAGGTTAAGCATGAGAAATTGTTGCTCCGTCCTTTCAGCTTAAGACTTTTCTGGACATCACTGCCAATGCTTCTGAGTTATAATTAAAATGAAGCATTGAGCTTCTAGAAAAATTTGTGTGCAACTTTTAAGGGAGACATTTTTCGAATTATTTTGATAATTGCAGTGTTTCTTTTGCTTGTGACATCTCATCTTGGTTAGAGGCCAGGTTTTTCTTTTCAATTGGAGAAGAGTAATGTTTATCAAAAAAACTACAAAAATCCCATAAATGGTGTTTTTTCTAAAGAAAGTGTGGTTGGGGATTTTCTTGTCCTTCCTTGATTCTTGACTCTTTTGAGCTTTCAGATTTCTATGGAAAATCCTTTTTCCTGTCTTAATCCTCTGTCCTCTTCCACACTCTCACACTGGTTTTTCTTCACCTTCAGAAAGTAGTTCCTGGAGAGTTGATGTGCTGTCATATCTCAGTATGTGACACTGGTTTGTCCTAGATGCCACTGAGTCTAAATTGTGTTTTTAAAGAAATATTTATTTTTTCTGAACTTTCTTATGAATAGAAACCACACTCTCAGGTGTGTCCCTGTATGTGTTACTATATTTGAGTCTTTGTGTCCCTAACATCTGAAGTTGAGCTTTGCCACACAGTAGGTACCCACTAAATGATTGTCAAATGACAACAATAGACAAGCTGGCCATACAGCAATGTATTTTTCAGGAAAAATGAATGCCTAACTCTGAATTTCGTTCCACTGAAATGCAGTTTTACCACTCTCATCTTTGTTTGTCCATGGCATTCTGAGCAGATGTGTGCACACACTCTGCCATTTTCAGTGTGTGTGACTATTAGCACTTCTTTCTTCGTCCCACCACTTAGTGTTTTGAGTGGCTTCACATATAATTCACTCAGGCTGCAACCTGTTTTTCTCATTTGTTTTGATTTTTTTCTGAAATGTTTCGAAATGTACTACTAGATTACAGTAAATTGAAGCCTTCATGGATTTCTTTCCCTCCATTTTCTCATTCTTGAAGCAAAGTCAAGGAATACACATCAGCTAACATCTAAATACACTTTGCCAAGTCCTGTATTTATTTTATGATGTCGGTCTGTTTTTCATAGTCTTGCACTATACTTCAGATTTCTAGATAGTTGTAAAACACATATTTTATTCAGTTATAAAAATTTTAATTTCTCCATTTTTCCACTGACAAATCAGTAAGAAATTGCCATTTTGAGCCAGGCTAATATATTTTACTTTTAATGCCCTTAGAACTAATAATGGATAAGCATTATTATACGATGTTCATACATATTTCAGCTTAAAGAGTTATTAAACAATTCTAACTTAGATACTATATAACCATATAAGAAGTAAAGAAAACAAAAAGAGTTAATATTAACTTTCTTTAGACTTGGGGCAGAAAATCGCATGAAAATATGAGGTTACGTAAGGAAACATACCAGCATAATATATGGCCAGACAATACTATTGGCGTGATTAATTAAAATTGAGTTTAATAAGAATGTGATCAATGAAACTAGCAATAAATGATGTCAAAAATAAATGTAATCGATTAAAGAAAGGTAGAAATGAACATAATAAAAATTTCTTAATTTTAGTGGTGATAGTACACTTAGAAAATGTGATCATGGGAAAAATTGAATTTTAATTGAAGTTTTTTATCATGGCATCATTTTCACTTCAAAATTTGTCGAGCTTAAGTGTACAAGTCAAAAGTTTTGACAGATGTTTATATTCATGCAGCAGCTATCACACTCAAGATATATAACTTTACCATCTCCCCATTTAGTTCAAAATGTTGTATTATCTCAAGATTTCTCCTTTTTTCATCATTTCAGCTCCGTTTTAAAATTTCAAAACATTTTCACGAGGTACCATTCTCTTTTGTGTTTTTAATTTTAGGTATAAGTCCTTTGTAGCCTCCTACTTTTGTTTTTAATTTGTTGAGACATTTTCAAATGACAGTAGACAGATTGGCCATATAAGTTAATATGATCTTTTACTTGTGATCTGTGTGTACTTCAAATAATGTTATGCTATTATTATTGGATAGATTGTTGGGTGATAATATTATTCATCCCATGTCCTGTGTTTCTAAGTTCCTGCCAACTTGTATATTGACCATTGAGAATGTGGTGAACTTAAAACTCCACTTCTAATTAGGGATTTGTCTTTTTTTCCTCTGTTATACCTGATTTGATTCATGTGATTTATAGTTACAAGGTGTCTCTATATTTTTAAGATTATCAAGTCATTTTGATGACTTGAGCACTGTATCATGAAGTGACCCTACTTATTCCTATATATTTTGATTCAAAAATCACCTTAGCTGCCATTGAGATGTCAGCTTTGTCCTCAGGAATTGTAGGTATCTTTTCCCACCAGTTTATTATTAACACATAGAGGTATTTATAGTGAAACAGATCAGAAGCACTTGTCTGGATTGTTTTTATCTAACTTGATCCTTTCTGATTTATAATCAGTATTTAGGTCTTTTATATATTTATGAATATTTCGTATTTGGAGTTATGTCTGTGTTTTCTTTTGCTTACTGCCATTCACTTCGGTCTGTTCGTGTCTCTTTGTTGAGGTGCTCGTCCCTATTCCTTTTCAAAAGTTTTATTTGCTAAATAGTTGTATTTTCATTGTGGTTTCTGTGGGAGAGGAACAGGGTAGTTTAACAGTCTGTTGTCTTTAACCGGAACTTTATTATCTATGTAAGTAACATAACCTACCTTCAAATCATTTCATGATACTTCCAAGACTTTTAAAGAAACAATCATATGCATTCTTCTGTCCATCCTTAGTGATATTACTTTCATGCTTTTTATTGATACATTCGTTATGAACCCATAAAGCATAAATAGTGCCTTTATGTTGCCTTAAATGGTCATTTATTATTTATTGAGAATTTAAAATGAGTGAAAATAATAGTTTTTTGGATTTACCCATATATTTGCTATTTCCTGTGTGCTCAACCTTTTGCATAGGTTCAAATTTCCATGTCCTCTGACCTGATAATATTTAATTTTTCCTACACATATTGATGATGAATGTTTTAAGATTCCTTTTTTGACATATTTTTATAGGTTCTATGCTAATAGTTCCCACCCTACCCCCCACCCCTGTAGTTTAAAGATATTTATTGTCATCTGATTTAGATTATTTCTGCCACTAAATTTATATTTATGCACCTGTTTTAATACTGTCTTTGGACTGGGTTGATGTTCTTAGACCATAATGATTACACTTTTTATCAAATGTTAACTTTTTTTTTTACCTGTTTTGGTATTTTTACTGTGTTTGATGATCATGTCTGTTGCTATTATTAAAGTTCACTAGTCTTTTCTTTAGTGTCTATTATGGTATCACCTTCCTTTTCAGGTACTATTATTTCATCACTCACTGTTGATGTTGAATTTATATAACATCTTTGCATTTCTACACTCTTAATTCTTATTTGCCTTTTGAGATACTGACTAAATTTTTATTGTTTTATGCTCCTTGTCTGTCAGTTTAATCATTTGTGTCATTCTTGAGTCTCTTTTTATTTATCAATTTTTCTCTTAATTGTCATATTTTCATAAGTGACAGTTTTTCATTAAATTCTGGACATTGTGAAATTTATGTAATTTGATGATAGTGGATCTTGCTATTTTTCTTTTAAAGTGTTGATTATCTTCTTTGTTCTCTCATAGTTAATTGGAATCACTGTTTTCAGACTTACGTTTAAGGCTTTTTGGGGGGAGATGCAGAGAAGCATTTAATCGGGGTGAACGTTGATCTCCCATTATATAACTATCCTTTAGAATATTTTATTAGAAACTTGAGTCGTCTTACTGATTTATAGAAAATAAACATCCCTCAGCCCTTTGGGAGCTCCAAATCTTTTACTGCCTACTTCTTTCTGGTGGCTATTTCTGAAAGTGAAGTTTCTTCTCTTTCTTGCTTACTCAGTCCCTCATCACAAGAGCTGTCTCCTTTTCTCTCCCGTCTTCCTCCTCTCCTGTCTTCCTCCTCTCCCCTCCCCTCCTTTTCCTCCCTTCCCCACCTCTCTGTAGCCTTCTCTTTTCTGGTAGGTACTCCATCTCATAAAATTGAGTTATGATTTATAGGGGAAATAGCAAATATATAAGTAAATCTAAAAAGGATGTTTTTACCTAAGGGACTTTTATCTAGTTCTCTTCAATTCAGCAGAGCTGATGTGTTTCTATTGGAATATATCTCTTGCCCTGGAAACTGTCTTAAGGGTTTTCCTTTTTCTCACTTTACTCAAAAAATAGTCTTGAGTTGCCAATACATGAAAGCTGCTGTTTTATTTATTTGTCTGGTTTTCTATTTGATTGGGACAAAGGCTAAATCTGTCTCTGCATTGCATTGATTTAAAAGGTAGCTTAAAATGATCTGCCTTATAATAACTTACATTTTTGTTCTGATTTCCAATCATTTTAACCTCTTTTGAAAAAAGAATTGTTAAAACTATATTCATGACATTGGTACCAAACCTAATAAAGCAAAAAACAATTACAGAAAATTCAAAGGCATTCTTAAAGAATAGTATATTATTATGAGGTAGAACTTACACTAGTAATTCTAGTATTATTCAAACATACACTGCATTAATGGAAAAAAGCATACTATTATCTCTATAGATGTTAAAAATACTTTGTAAATTTAACATCTGCCTTTAGGTTAAAAACTACTAAAAAAACCAAAAACGAGATGAATGGTTCTTTGGCAAAACTAGCATTTAATGTTTCCTGAGAAATGTTTATTACTCTGGAGGTCATCTCGGGCTGCTCATATGGTGTTTGTTGGGCATTCAGTCTCATCAGCTTGCAGGAAAATTCCTTTGACTTTTTGTCTCTTGTTCAAGTCCTGCTTCTTGAATATGGACTAGTATTTTTCAGAGTGGGTTAAAATTTGACAAAAATGGGGAATAAACACAGAGCAACTTCTACTTTCTGCAAGTGCAAACTCTTCTTCAATCAAGGAATTATAATCAGGAGTACAGAGAAATACAGAATGAAACAAGGTATACTCCTCAATAAATTACCCTGCTTCAATGATGAGAACGTGAAGCCCCATATTTATGCCTGATGTTGTGCTTTCATCATGTGTCCCACCTCAGTGTGTCTGTCCATGCTTCATAGTCCCTCCTGTGTTGCGGATTTGTTTCTCTTCTTTCATATCTTTGAAACTTATTTTTTCACCTAGTAACCTACAACTACTCCATGTTATGCAAAGCACAGCATTAGGCATGTCTCCTCCTGAAACTTCTGACAAAACCAAGTCACATCGATTATCCACTTCCTTGACTGCTTGATGCTCATACACTTGTTATGAACTAGCACTTTTGAAATGTATTTTAAAAATCTCTTTCTTGCATTATCTCTATCAAAAGTTTAAGAAAACAGAGTGATATTTTATTCTCCCAGCACAGAGTAAGTTTTATGTGTTAAATGTCTTTTATTGGTATTTAAAAAATGTTAAAGCTCTATCAAACTATACATTTTAGTGGTTGTATTCATAATATCAGGATTAATGATAATCAGATTAATCTGAATTCCATATTATGAAGACATTTAAATGTGCATACATACCCTTTCATTGCACTCGCTCATCTCACCATTGGGGCCCTTCTCCTGGAGGTAATGTTGCATTTCAAGTCCTGAGCCCCCTCCTTCATTGTGAAATGAGGATTATACCTCTATGGTTTGATGGCAAAACGCTTTATTTCATTTGTTTTAATATATGTTGATTTATCATTTATTTATTACTTACTCGCTTTTCTATGATTATTCTCTTTAAAGCTGTCCACCACATAGTTTTGTTTAAATCAGAATGGCCTTTCTAGTCTCGTTACAGCTTCTCTTCTGCAGACAGACTGTATTGCAGGGAGGTTCTCCTGGGCTAAAAATAATAGACCGCATTCTCCAAGTGAGGGAAACATGCATAAATGGTTCTATATATTCAACCTATTCTGCCCTTTACATAGATCCCTAGTGATCAATATCTGTTGCAGCTGTCATCCCTTTATTTCGTTCAATGTTTTTGTATTCATCAGTTATTCTGAGCTTTTTGTGGCTTAGCATGTAAATTTTTCCTAATAGAAAATAATTTTTCCTATTTTCTAGATTGATTTTTTTAAAGACCAATGCTATGTACAAGGTGCTGTTCTATTTTTCTTCTCCATCTCCTGTTAATTTTTTATAGTATGTATTCTTTCAATTTGATGTTATTGTCTCAGATTTCTTTTCTGCTTGCGGTTTGGGCTCTTATCCTTAACTGCTATAATTTATGGGTGGAAATATGACTACCAGATGAGTTGAGTTCATTAATCAACTATAACATATTAATTAATGTATTAAGTTTTTTATGTATGACAGATATATTATGGATTATTCTCATTTTGATGTTTAATGTGTTATCATTTTTCATTGAATAAGTGATGTATAATTTCACACATTACTAATTACCAACAATTGTTTATTTCTGTGAAAGTGTAAAAAATAGAGAAACTCATTCAAAATAATAGTGAATATTGATGAAACTCATTAATTTCAAATCTGTTCATCTTTTTAATAATCATTTTAAGTAAACAGCCTAAAAATCTCTTAAATATCTTAAAACTTTATATATATATTTCAGTTCTCTCATTGTTCCATCATATTAATATGCATTCTTTTAGTGTCTCAGAGGTAAAAAAGTATGTTATTTGATTCTATATATAAACAAAATTTAACATGACTTCAGATTACAAAATATTGTATGTTTTACTGTTTTGTTTTGTTTTTTTCCTAAATATGAGTATTTTATATACTACTTCAGCCAAGAAACACATCAGCAGTGAATTTTGGTCAATTTCAGTTGTAGCAAGAGCAAAGAACTTTACAAAACAATAGTGAGCATGTGGTATAATACTAATGATATCTTAAAAATTAGCTATTGTAAGAATCAATAACATCTCCTATTTGTAAACCAAAATGTAAATATACATGTAGTATGTTTAACTATAATCACATATGCAGCTCTCTAGAACCTATTCCTAAGTAATTGAAACTTTATGCATATTTAACAGTACCTCCTCATTTCTTCCAATCCCAGCACCTGTCAACTTCCTGCTTCTGTGAGTATTACTATATAGGTATCTTAAATAACTGGTGTCACAGAAAATTCATCATGTAACTGCCTTAATTCACTCAGCATAATGCTATAAAAATTCATTTGTGGTGTCGTGCTAACAGGACTTCTTATGATTAAATAATATTAAATTATATATATATATGGAGAGAGACTACATTTTTAGTTACCATTTCTTCCTTGCTTCATTCTTTTCCCTCCCAGCCCTCCCTCCACTTTTTCTCTCCTTACCTTCCTTCTTTTCCTTACTTTCAGAAGCACTTAAGGTCTACCCTCTAAGCAAATTTCAAATACATAACACATTTGTCTTAACTCTACTCACCTAGCTGAATAAGGTCTAGAGCTCTAATGTTCATCTGCTTTAATTGAAACTTCGGACCCTTTAACCAACATCATTCCATTTCTTGATTCTTCTAATTTCTGGCAACTACAATTCTACTCTCTGGTTTTATGAGTTTATCTATTTTAGATTCCACATATTTGTGAGATCTTTCTGTGCCTGGTTTATCAAACTAAAAATTTGTCCTCCAGTTTCATTCCTATTGTTGCAAATAGTAGAATTTACTTTTTTAAGACTAAACGATGTTCCATTTGTACATGACTGTGTATGTGTATATTTGTCACATGTCTTTATCCATTCATCTACTAGTTTAGCTATTGTAATAATTCTACAGTGAACATGAAATTCAGATCTCTCTAAGATACTGATTCATTTCCTTTAGATAAGTACACAGTTGTGGATAGATTTCTGAATCGCAAGGAAGTTCTAGTTTCAATTTTTCCAAGTGCCTCCACTACATTTTTCATAATGGCTTTACCAGTTTACCTTCCCACTGTGAGGTCAAAGGAAAAAGCCTCCCATTTCTGAGGTTCTTCACAGGTTTGACAAAAGAACAAATTAACATTAGGCTTGATTAGTATGAGAAAAGCCCAAACTGAATAACAGGTATGGAGAATTAACATGGAGGTACATTTTACATTGCTGGTGCAGAACCTCAGCTGAGGCATGGAGGAGTCAAGGGAGACAGAAGAGGGTCTCCACGAGGCAAGGAGGCGTGATTCATCCTTACTTTGACTCTAAACAGATTTTTTTTTTCCTCCACTTAAGTTACATTTCTTTTTTCCTATTGGCTTTTTGTTGAAGCAGCATTTTTATTAATTATTTATTAGTACTATAGTGAGGTTATTTTGTTTTACAAATTAATAGAAACTCATGTATAGGTTCCACATTCCTCAAATATGTCAACACAATCTGCTCTCCACCAAATTACAAAGAATTTTTCACCACTGTCCACTAGGCTCTGGCTGGTACTCCCCCTACCACCACTTGTCTTGTCTGAGAAGTATAGATAATTAACTCCTCTTTCTGCTTTCTTGTAGCAAATAGGGACAGAGATCATATCTGATTAGGACAATGGGGGAGGTCCAGGAGGTAGTAAATGACTTCTTTGATGAAAGGAAAGGCTAGAAGTCTAGAATTGGAGCTTCTCCTTTCCTCTGGGGCTATCCTTCACTATCCTTGGTTCTTCATATCAGAGGATGGCATGTACAGGAGGCCACTTCTGAGAGAGTTGGGGTGTTCTGTTTTAGTCCTTCACGGCGGAGTGCATAAGGGTTCTCAACAATATTCAATACCTTCTTGGCTTTTTAATCAGCCATTCTTAAAGGTATAAGATGAGACCTTATGTGCTTTTGATTTGCATCTCCCCATGACTTGATGTTGATCACCTTTTCATGTACCTACTTAAATCTGTAGGCAAGATGTTTACTTATTTTTAATGTTTTATTGTTTTAATATTAAGTTATAAGGGTTTCTTATATATTTAAATATTAACCCCTTATCAGGTGGTTTGAAATTTCTTATATTCTGTGGGCTGCTTTTTCACTGTTAATTTTTTTCCTTTGCTGTGCAGAAAATGTTTAACTTGATGTAATGCAACTGTTTTAATTTTTATTGACTGTACTTTTAGTGTCACACCCAAAAGTGTTTCGTAGGCCAATATTAAGAAACTTTTCCTCCTGTTTTCTATTAATTTTACAACTTATGATCCTGCGTGTATGTCTTTAATATAGTTGATTTTCATATATAAGAACTATATCATTTTTTTCATGTATTTTCATATGTATACACCAGCTATCACAGCTTATGGAATAGTTAAAAATCAAGGTGAGTTGAGTGATATTAGCAAAGACGCTGTGACATGGAAACATTTACTATGAAATATTGAACTAATTTTTTATCTTGAATAACTAATTTTTTTAATTTTTGGTCTTATGAAACTGAATGTGGCATACTCATCACGTTTGATCATCTTTGTTGTCAACATCTTTTTTCAAACTAGTTTCAAGTTCTTCCTTTGCTCTTAGTCATTCCTTTATTTCCTGCTGATGTACTTATTTCTTTGGAAATTCCTTCCACAGTTTAGTCATCACCTCATTTTCTTTAATTTCCTGTAGTATATTGATGTTTTGCCTCTGTTTGGTCTTTTCAGCTAGATTGCAAGACCTTGTATTGGCAAGTCCATACATCATCTACCTTACTATTTTCTACTAGGTCCTTCATCAAATAAACTATAGTAATACAATCATAATAACCAGTTTTTATAAAATTCTTATTACATGCTAAGGAATAGTGAAAAAATATTTTTATAAATGAATACTACAAAAGGGTACTCTCTGAACTGGGTAATAAAAAACATTTGAATAAAATCCAGAAGTTGCTTTTTAGCTTTCTATGGAGTCAGCATGCATGTTTATACAAACTGATAAATTAGATTGGATGGAAATAATATTCTGAGCACCATGTTGCAGTTCTGGCTGAGTTAGTTGGCATCCATAGCCCTGGTGCCTCTACATACTCACATTCTCTATCTGGAACAGGGGCGTTAAACTCCATATATAACAAAGAGAATCTGCGATTGAATTTAAATTGACTGATAGAGCTTCATTTGAACTTCTCTAAATACTTTGGCCTTTTTCTCCTATTCCTATAATGGAGACTCATTTTCTGATACAACTATACCAACAACATTCACTAGTGAGAAATCTGTGCAAACCTTCTTGATCACAGAACACCATAATGATCCTGCTTCAGATCTGTACATATGTGGAAGAAATATCTTTACTTATTTGACTCCGGGTGCACTTGTATCAGCTATGAACCATATCTAAAGACCATGGGAAGGTGATTAGAAGTAAATCCTAGACAAATACTTTGAGTTTTATATCATGCCTACTGGAGTCAAAGCAGTGTGGATACTGGACAGATGTTCCAAATGAACATCTGATGGACTCTTCTTGGTGAGATTCATCTCACTGAAATCCTCTTAAATCAGTTAGATGAATAGGATCAGTTAGACACTGAAAATGTCTTCATTAATTAAACTATTTTGCCATATGCAAGTGCTGTGTTTTCTAGTATGCAATGATACATTTTAGGTATGTAAAACAAAATTTCTATACTGCCATAGTGTTGAAATATAACTTATGTATTCAGACCCATTCTAGAAGCATGCTGTCAAAAACAAGGACAATGACAAAGTATTCTTTAAAAAACATCACTGCATTTAACATGTGTGTATACACAGGTATACATATATGTATATACAGATGTCTATATGTATGTACACCTGCATTTATATACATGGGAAGGTGGAGGGGAAGGTCCAGAGTAAGGGGGACCAGGGCAGGGGAAGGAGAAAGGGAGGGTCCAGAAGGGAGCCCGGGGAAGAGGAAGGGAAAAGAGGAGAGCCAGTGAAGTGATAGGGGGAATGGATAGCAGAAGGAGAGGGGCCAGGAAGAGGATCAGGGCAAGGGACAAGGGACAAGGAACAAGAAGCAAGGGAAGATGAGGGGCCGGGGAAGGAGTGGAAAGTGGAGGGGCCAAGAAGACCAGGGGAAGGGGAAGGGCCTTGGGTAGGACTAGGGGAAGGAGAGAGGGCAGGGAGAGGGCAACGCAAGAAGGTCCAGTGGAAGGGGAAAGGAGTAGGAGGGGCCAGGGAAGCAGGAAGTTGGAAATGGAGTGGCCTGGGGAGGGGAAGGGCCAGGGAAGTGGAGGGACTAGGAGAAGAGGAAGGGCCATGGGAAGGTAGAGAAGGGAAAGGGCCTTGGTAGGACTGGGGAAGGGTTAGAGGATGTGTCAGGGGGAGGGAATGGGCCAGGGGAAGGTGAAGGGTCTGTATGGAAAAGAGTTGCCAAGCCGAGAACCATGGGAAGAATGGCCAGGGCAACGGGAATGGGTGGGAAAGTGGTGGGGCCAGGGGTTGGGGTAGAGGAAGGGAAAGGGCTAGATGAAGGAAGAGTCAAAAAAAAAGGGGAGGTGCCAGGGGAAGTTGAGGACTAGAGTAGAAGGAAGGGCCGATGGAAGGGGAGGGGCTGGAGCCAAGAATAGGACCAGGGGTACAGCCTGGGGAAGAAGGGCCAGGGAGGTGGAGGGACTAGAAGAGGAAGGGTCATGGGAAGGGGAAGGGACAGGGGAGTGGGAGGAGCCAGAAATGAAGGAAGTTGAAGGGAAAGGCCCAGGCAAGGGGAAGAGCAAGTTGAAAGGGAAGGGCCTTGGGTAGTACTAGAAGGGGAGAGGCCAAGAGGAGGACCAGAGAAAGGACAAGGGGAAGGAGAAGGACCGGATAATGGGAAGGGGAAAGGGAAGATGAGGGACCAGCGGAAGGACAAGTGTGATGGGGAGGAGTAGGGGATGTCAAGGAAAGGGTGGGGGGCATTTGAAGAAGAGGACCAGTGGAAGGAGAAGGGCCAAAGGCAACAGAAGTGGGAGGGCAAGGGAAAATGGAGGGGTCAGGGGAAGAAGGATCAGGGAAAGGGAAGGGTCAGAGGAAGGGCAAGGCTTAGGGGAAGTGGAGGAGAGGGGAACAGGAAGATGAAGGGGCTGGAAATGGAAGGCGGGGGTCCCAAGAAGAGAACCAGGGGAAGAGGGGGTAGGGGCAGGGTCGAGGTGAAGACAAGGGGAGAGGGAGGGGCCTAAGAAAGGGAGGGGCCAAGAATAGGACCAGGGCAAAGAAGGGGAGGGGAAGGGGCAGGATTAGAGCCAGGGAACTTAAAGGGGCAACAGAAAGGGGAATAGGGTTCAGGGAGATGGCCATGGGAAGAAAGGCCTGAGGAAGTGGAGGATCTATGGGAAGAGTAAGGGCATGGGAAGGGTAAGTAGAAGGGGAAGGGGAGGAGTCAGAAATGAGGGGGAAGTTGAAGGGAATGGCCCAGATAAGGGGAAGGGTCATGGGTAGGACTAGGGGAAGAGGAGGGGCCAAGGGAATGCACAAGGGAAAGGCCAGGAGAGGCTATGAGGGGAAGGGCCAGTGAGAGGGCCAGGAGAAGGGTGGGGAATGGCCAGGGGAAGGGGAGGAGGGACCAGGATAAGGGGAATGGCTGTACAAAGCTCTAGGGAAATTGGAGTGGCCAGAGTGTCAGGGAGAGAGCTAGTGGAAGTGGAGTAGTCAGGAGGGGCCAGGGGAATGGTGGAAAAGAGGTGACAGGGAGAGGGCCAGGAGAAGGGGGAAGGCTAGGGGAAGGGGACAGGGCACCAGGGGAAATGGAGGGGTAAGGGTGGAGGATGGGCCACGGGGACGTGAAGGGTCTATAAGGAAAAGGGGAGTTGCCAAGAAGAGGACCAGGGGAAAGGGAGGGGTTAGGGGAAGGACCATGGGAAGGGGTCAGTGGAAGGGACATGGGAAAAGTGGGGGAGGGGAAGGGGAAGGGCCAGGCAAAGTGGGAAGGGGATGACGAAGGGCCGGAGAGGAGCCAGGGGAAGGCTTCTTACCTGGCTACTCACCAGTGGAATCAACATAAATGGCGTCTGGTCTGGCGTCCCTGAAGCAAAGACCATACCGAGAGCTCAGGGAACCCTAGGTGTTACAGTTCACAACACCGAGTACCAGTCTTAATCTAAACCTTCTTTTGGTACATTATGTACTGAATAATTTGTCCCAAATATCTATGTCGAGTTTTACCCCTTTGAGAATCTCCTCTGAAAAGTCTCAGGAAAAGGAAACCACTTGCAATTCTATGAGCATATGTTTTAGTCCTGCACCATGAAAAAAAAAAAAAAAATCACTCTGCCACCTCTGGTCTTCTGGTGAATACCTACCCAGTGACCAAATCCCCCCAAGTAGGGGTGCCCCAGTGGATCCTTTTCTGACATCCTGCTGCACCCCCAACTAGAATCCCACATGTCCTGCTACTGGATTTGACAGTAGCTATGGCAGGCTGAATCATGTCTCTCCCAAAGGTGTCCCTGTCCAGACCTCAGAACTGTGAATCAGTTACCTCACAGGTAATGTCTGTGGACCCATCTATTATTTGTGAAGCAGATTATAATGAGACAAAGGTTACCCCCAAGGAGGCTACAGGTTACAGCAGGCAGTGCACCAGCGTGGCCAGTTGGTTTCAGCTGGCGCAGCCGGGCTGGAATCTGCGCTGCTCTGCTATTGGTCAGGATTTTATCTGACCATTGCAGGTCTGCTTGGCGAGGTGTCTAATCCACCTAACAGAACGAGTGAGGGAGAGAGATGGGGATGCTGTGCTGCTGAAGCTGAAGACAGAGTAGGGGCTATGGGCACAGGAAGGCAGACAGCTGCAAGAATTTAGAAAAGGCAAGCAAACAGGTTCCCTCCCCCAAGCCCCAGAAAGAATATAGACTCCCAGTACTTTGATTTTAGGAATTCTGATCTCCAGAACTGTAAGAGAATAAGCTTGTGTTAACGCTGTGGTTGGTAGTTACAGCGCAATCAGAAACAAATAGTCTATGGTCATTTCTCACCATAGCCAGATTACACTGAAGCATTTCTTTATATGTATCTAGCAGAATGTATGTATGTATCTAACTAGCAGAACGTAAACTTTGTGAGATATAATGATCTGGGCATAGTAATCTCCAGTCCTTTTCACTTAGCATAGTACCTAGCATAGTACATATTTGTTTAGTAATGGATCAGTAAAGAAATGAATGTTCTTCAGTATTCCTAAAATGTAATTACCTTCTATCCCTTAACTCCACTCTGAGCCTAGTGATGCAATGCCTTGAAGAGACAATACGTCTCATCTTATTTTGCTTAGAAATGAAGGCTACCCTTCACATATATATTACCAGTTTGTTTTGAACCATCATTTCATCATTCTAGGACTGGTCTATCATAGAAAGTTTTAGGACAAGGAGCCCCCAAAAGGCATGGGTGATGCCACTTTATGCTGAGGACTGTTGTGTGTGGCATTTGGGCAGGATTCTCCATTGACCTTTGTGTCAGTCTTTCCTGGCAGTGGCAGGTCCAATTTGTCTTCGCGTGCTGTGATTTTAAAATGGTGGACATCTTAACTTTGGTTAAGTGAAATAATACTGCATTATTTCACTCAGGTGATACCTAAAGAAAGCAAAAAAGCAAAGCAAAACAAAACTTCTTAGATACAGAAAACACTTAGGAATATCAGAGGGGAATTGAGATTTGGGGTAGGTAGAATGTATACCTAAAACATATGTTATAAACCAATTAACCTCACTTATTACTAACGGTGCTTGGGTTGACATTCTATTATAAGAATTTATAATGTTCTGACAATTTATAATGTTCTGACAAATTTTCTCACTTAGGTGGAAGACCACTATGCTGCAAATATAGATCAAGGGTTTACCACTAAGTGAGACCCCATCTGCTCAAGAATCTGAACCAGGGCATAACTGTAATGGCAGCATCCACACTGCGGCAGATTACAAGACAGACTGCTCACTGCTCGGGCTTCCTGAAGACTGTCAGAGTGAACTGCGTGAATGTTTTATATCATCTAATAGAAGTTAATCTGTCAATGCTTATTTAGTGGCTGTAATGTGCTCCCTGAAACTGGCATTTAGATGTCAGTAAATATTGACCACATCTTACCTACATCTAAGATTTTCTATTAATTCTTATGAAACTATCAAATAGAAATATTTAAAAAAACACATATATTAAATACCCATATACTGACCTCATCGATTCTATAATTAACACTTAGCTATATTTGCTTTATGTCAATTCATCTGTGCAAAGATTTTTACATCAAATATACTTTGAATTCAAATTATTTTAAAAGACATCAGAGTACTTTGCCTCTGAATGCTTCAGCATGCAGAGTATCCACTAAAGTTCAATAACTGCATGTGGAGTTTTTTGGAAGAGGATTATATTTACTAATAATTAAGTATACATCAGTACAGTGTTTAATGAGTTATGGGGCCTATTCTTGATTCAAACTATATTCAATATACATTAGGGAAATACATGTTGAGCATTTTTATCACAGTCTAGAGACTATAGATCAGTTATTCATATAGAAAAATAACTAAAAATAGAAAAATGTTCTTAAAATGATGGGAATTATTTAATTTTTCCAATTTTGCATGGAGCTTTCTATTCAAATATGAAAAGCAGTTTTTAAGAGAGGAGAAAATCTGCATACGGGAGAGAATTCTTTAGTTGATATAATACAGAAGACATGATTACACCATACCTGAAGTTGTTATAAGTCATACGAAATATAGCAAGAAAATGACACACATATTGATTTGCAGCGTACATTAGCCAAATAGTTTTACTTGACATTGTACAGTTCCAGATGAGACACTGTGTGTGTGTGCACGCATTCAGCCATATTAAGGAAATGAGAGTATTACTGTTTAAAAATTGTATAAATGCTTTTGTATGGTCAAGTAATAATGAGAGAAGTAGGGGGAGAAGACCCATTCAAAAACTGTCTGCATATTAATAATCACCACCAGAATATTTTGAGCAGAGCGTCTCAAATTTTAGCGAATATTGCTGCAACTTTCTAAAGTTATTTCTCAGGAAAGGTTTACCTCAAAGGGGCATCTGCTCTACAGTCATTACTTTTATTAACTGTTTCTCCTACTCGTACAGTTGGGTTCACAGAACTCCGCATCACCAACAACCTTGCAAAATTGTGGCAATGTATTAAAAAATACAGTAAACATTAAAGAAGCAAGCATGTAAAAGATGTCCTAATTATTGTTGTGCATTAATTCTGTTGTTCAAACTACAGAATCACTGTGCATTCTGCCTCCATCTGGTCTTACTGCCTTTCATCTTATTGTCATTATATATTCAGCATTCAGTTAGTTCAGTGAAGACCAATTCTTAAGGGAAAAAAAAAAAATCACAGTTGCCGGCATAATAGAAGGACTAACACAACAGTTTAGCTGAGCCTTGGAGGTGTCGGGTCTTTAAAAATGTGGATTTCTAAGGGGAGTCTCACCTTCCCCTCTCATGACGTGGTTTAACGCTCCTCTCAATATGATGTGGCAGAATGTTTTGTTTTCTAACTTTTACCTGAAAGACTTTCATATGCATCAAGCTTCATGTAAATAAACTCTGTGCATCACTGAAGAATATTTGAGTTCCTTCATGGTTAACTTAGCCTCAAGCAATGGATTTTGTTTTTCTTAGTTTGTGGAGTATGAGCTGCATACATTTACTTTTATTTCTTTTGAAAAATTCTAATGGACCACATGAACCACATCTTTCTTTTATAAACTCAAAGTCAGTGAGGGGGTTCAAAGCACTAGGGGATGGTAAATAAAATGGAAGTCGAGATGGATATTTCATGAAAGTGGCTGATATTCCTATGCTGGGAGCTCTGGAGTCCGACCTATTGCTAGTTGAATTATGCACGGATGTTAAAGTATTGGTCACCTGTACAGTGTTGCTTAACAAGTAATGTCATCATGGAGAATCCATTTGGTATGTAGGTACAGAAGCCTATATTCTATATTTCATTGGGGGTTGGAGGAAACATCCTTTAATAAATGGTTGTCCCTTGGTTATGTCTTCATTTTTCAAATAGCTGCACTTCCATTCCCCAATAAATATTTAGTGAGAATTTACTATGTGTCTCACACTGTACAAGATTATAGGGATACAATGGTGAGCAAGATAAAATTCCCTCCTAATGACTTTCCAGTGTTAAAGTGGGCAGAGACCAGCAAACAGAATTTAGGAAAATGACATGGGTGAAGATGAAATTTGAGTAGGTCTATCTTGTCTAAATTTACAACTGAAAGTAGGTTTGAATAAAAAGGCATGAGTATTCAAAGAGCAAGCAGATGCCTGGAGCGTTCGCTTTGACCAGAGAATGAAATACGGTGAAGAGCAGTTTGGGACGATATTAAAGAGTTCAAGCTGACATAATGAAGGGATACTCTTATAGTAAGAGTTATTAAGAGTATTAGAGGAAAGGCGCTCCTTCTTTTCAACTAATTGCTCTTCCTTTTCATTGGAGATGCTAACTCATAGTTACATTTTGACTCCTTTTGTTATCCAAGACCAAAGCATAACATTTCTTGGATACCTGTAATCAACCTCATCTTTACCTCCATAAGCTTATCATCCCTTTCCATGGACCTGGTTCTATATCCTTCCTAACTTCTACCTTTTTCCTTAGTAGTTTGACAAAAACGAACTTTTATTTCATTTACTTAAGTAAAACCTGACCTTAACCTTATTATAGTGGATGACTATACCCTAGTAAATTAATTCAGTAAATTAGTAGCCCAGGGTTTCTCATCTTTATCACTATTTAATAATTTGGGCCAGATCATTGTTTCATTTTAAATAAAAGAACAGTGCAGATAGGAATGAAGGCGAGCAAAGGCAGGCAGGCAGAGAGAACAGGAGGAAGCAGTTTATTCATTCAGCTGTTTGCCCTGTCATTCTCACCAGCCCTGGGATATGCACTCAAGACCTTGGGATATATGTGGACTGAGCCCAAACCTACGCCACTAGGGCACGCCAGAAAATGCTTTGTTATGGGAGCCGTTCTGAGCATCCCTGTCTTCTGCCCTTTAGACACCAGAAGCAGTCTTTACTTTGGGCACAGTCTGGAAACAATTTTGGTTGTCTGATTTCCCTTTACTGGGAAGCATTCATCTATCCAATAACATTCATTATAAAGAATTCTAATGAAAAGGCTAACCCATTTATAAAAGGCATCTAGGACCAGATTCAGCTTCCTGGACATGAGACCTTGCTAGTAAAGACCCCAAGCATGGAGTAGGGTTTGATTTTTGAAAGAAGTTTTTCATGGTGCGATAGAACAGGCTCTAAGGGCTTGGAGCCTTGGCTTGTTTTATGCTTCCCAACACCTTCCTGCTTTCTGGGATGGGATTCCCCCTCTACTGATAAGTCATCCCCATCTCACAGCCTCCCCTTCCCACCTGCTTTAGTTGGTGACCTTGTCTCAGTGGGGTAAGCCATATTTCACTGTTGGGGAACCTGGGTATGGATATGTCTGTATATATATACATATATACTCTATATATACGTATATACACACATATATATGCATATATATGTACATAGTTTATATACGTATGTACTATACATACATGTGTGCATGTGTATATACATACACACGTGTGCATGTGTATATACATACACACATGTGCATATACACACATATATACATGTATATACACATACACTTATTATATACAGATCTATATGCACACGCTTAATACCTTAGATCATTTTCATAGATTACTTGACATTTATAAATATTAGTTTTATTCATATCATTCCTCAGGGTAATCAGTTTTTTGGTTCTAACTTTTAATTTTGATTTGTTCTGCAAAATCTAATACCATGTTCAAACTTCTGCACGTTTTAAAATTAGAAGCGATTTGATGGTTCTTTAGCATACGTTTTCAGTTGAATTGTCTAACAATTAACTTAAGTCTCATGAAAAGGCAATTTCAAGGTTTTTAATGGTTCCCAATTTTTACTGCAACTACTCCAAGTACAAACTTAATCAGTCTTATTATCTAATAGTAGTGAATTTCCTACTGACTGCTAATTGTTTTAAAATCAAACTTATGTTTATCTAGAATTATTGCTTCAGATGGTGTTGACCAAAAAAATAATATGACTAGAATCACTGAAAGTGTTGTTTTCACGAATAGGGGGCATGATCTGGGTCCACAACTCAGAGATAGCCATAAGGTGTGTTCTACCAGGTTCAAGAGAGGGAAATTGCAAAGGATCAAGCTAGGAAGTGGTCTGAGCTTAAGTCACTTGTTTTGAAACTTTGGGACTGATTGAGAAGTCTTTAGACTGAAGGTTGTGTGGTGTGGGTCTATTTTAACAATCAACAGACGATCTGTTTCTTCCATAGTGACCAACTGCTGAGTAAGGCTACTTCAGCAATTCACCACAAAGTCTCAGGAAGGCAGTTAGAGTAAAGATGGAGTTTGTTTGGTTCAAAGAAGACACTCCAGTGAGCTCTCAAGGATCATAAATGAATCTTTTGGATACAGACAACTGGAGAAGAGAAAAAGAGCAGAGCAATTTTGTCAGGTGCTAACTAAAGAGAGGCAATAACAGCAAAGGAAAACGTTCATGCTCTGTTTAACTTTGCCATTTAAAAGCTCTTCTTGGTCCACCCTGGTAGCTCAGGCACTAAGTTGATGGCTGGGAAATAGACCCCAAATAGCCCCAAAACCTGGATTCATGACCAGATGCTAGAGGAACCACCAAAATGGACACATTTTTTTCAAAAAGCTTCTTCCTTCTCTGTCCACAAAACTTGATCTGTTTTAATTCTCTTGCTATAAACACTCTCAGTTGAGATTTCTGCTGACAATGTGCCTTCCACAAAAGTCATGTTTCCTCCCTATGAAGTAAATCATGCTTCTCATGCTATATTATGCTCTTTAATATTGTCTCTCCCTCGTGTGTTATCTTTAGAGAGGCCTGACCTGTCTGGTATGTAAATACCCTTTTTGCAAACTTTCCATCACTGATTCACGGTTTCCACTATGCTGACAATTTTTTGGTTACTTCTTTGACAAACTGAGGCTTGGACAGCATTAAACACATGGGCTTGAGAAAATAACTATCAAGAAATATCAACAGAATATCAAGAAAAAAATGATTAAACTTGGTTGATTCATGAATGGATTCATCATTTGGGGAGGAGGCTCATAAGTGATAGGAACAGCAAGAAAAGACATTTAAAAAAAGATATGTACAACCCCCAAACTGATGAAAGTCAATAAGTTAAAATTTAGAAGCAATTATCCTTTTGATGTCCCCACTTTTTCTACATTATCCCAAGGAAATTTCACAGGTGGAATGGCTAAGTCATTTCAACAAGTACAACCAAACGTTGTTATGCATGTTATACAACAATTGATACACTTCAGGATTCTTACTACATTGTGGTAATTTGCATTGAGTTTTTTTGTTGTGGAACTTTTTTGTCAACTATAAAGAAAAGGTACTAAACTGGGAAGATGAAGGCTAAAAGGCTGTTTCTACCCTTATTTATTTCCTCCATGGGGGGCTGAACATAATAGACTAAATTTACTTTTTGCCTCAGATGTCGAATTAGCCCTCTAAAACACCCATCGCTCTTCTCTCTTAAATTATTTCTCAATGTCCATCTGCTTACACAGCCCATGTATTCTCATGTGTTGTCTAATGTTTCCATTAGAGGGCTTAATATAATAATCAGTTGTTTTGAATTCATAGTCTGATCCTTTCAACATTCCTAAAATATCAGGGTCTGATTCAGATGCTTGAACTCTTCACACTGTATTTCTGCCTTTTAGTATGACTTGTCATTTGGTATCAAAAGGCAGACATTGTATACTAGGTAAAAGGAACTACATTATGTACTAAGTAAAATAGAAAGGATTTTAGTAGTGCAGTGCGCTAAAATATGGGAAAGCAGCAGCATTCTATACCCTATAGTTAGGTCTCAGTCTTTGAATAAACCTGTGTCCCTGGACTATTAACTATTAACTTCACTAGTGTTTTTCAGTGCCTGCCCTTCTTGGGTGGGGTAGGCTGGCTAGAGAGGGCTGGAGTTACGTAATTCCCTTCTCCCAGGTTGGTTAGTCTATTATAAAATACTTTCTAAGAAAAGCCCCTCACTTGAAGCAGGAAACTGTTTTGATATTCTCTGTGAGAGCCTGATCGAGGTAATGATCACAAAGGTTTCCATTCCCACCCCCAGTGATCTGGTGACCCTGAGGCTCTGTCTCACCATCATCCATAGTGCACCTCCATCAATTACAGCTCAGTTTCCTGCACCCTTTACGGCTTCCCACATGCCCCATTCACAATTCTCACACGGATTCCTGCTGGTGGAATTATGCTCAAACTGTGAATCTCTGTACTCATCTTTTGTCTCCCCAGTTTGCTCTGTGACCTTACTTCTTGACAAATCTGAAAAAGGTGTTGAATTCTCAGTCTGTTTCAAGAAATTTTCCTTTAAAATTTTAAAAAATTGAAACCATATGAACAACAAAAGGAAAATATCCTTTAAGTAGCTGACAAAGTCGAGTATGTAATTTTCATAAAACATACAGCATTATGTGATAGAATTAGCTTAAGGGGAAAAAGTTGGGGAATCCTGTAAGTGTGGTCATCATCTTTAAATTTGCTGTAACTCAGAACAAGAGGATGCATAAATAACCAACAGAGAAAAAAATGCCAAGATACACTTATCCCATAATACTTCCAAATTATGCCGGTTAGCTAGGGTTGTTTTTGAGTGTTCTGATGGGAGATGGTGACATATTCTGATCTACCTCCTCCCATGGACACAGTGAGTCAACAACTATATACAGGACAGCAATCCCCAAACCGGGTGAGTGGCTCTGCATGGACGAAAAATGAAAAGCTCACATGAAGTGGGTAGGAGAGGAGAGAGACGGAGATACAATTTCACATTATGTTATTATTATTAGCCCCTCCCCATCATGTGGGACCCACGAAACCAGAAGCTCTGCCAGGAGGAACTCCACATCAGGCAATACAGTTTTTAAGGCCTACATGTGAGATGAGCCCCTCTTACCCTCCAAAAAAAGTCTAGCTTTAACAGCCATAGGACGTGAGTCCTATGAAATGTTTGGGGGTTTTGGGCCGGGGTCAGGGTGAGGTGGGGGGATTGGTTGTTTTTAAAGGAAAAGTGCAGGCAGGAATGAAGGCATGGTAGGCAAACAGGCAGAAGAGGAGGAGGAAGGATTTTACTTACCTTTCATTTAGTTGTTCACACTGGTAGTTTCTTCCTAGGCCCAGGACTGGAACCTAGGGACGTGTGGCCTGCGTTCCTTCAGAGATAACTGACCTAATTGCTACTTCACTAGGGAGTACCAGAAAATGGTTCTTAAAGGTTTTTGATTGGATTTACAACCCCATAAACAATCACAGAGGCAGTCCGTTGAGAGGAACCCAAACTTTATGAGCGTAATATTTAACCTAGGCGCCAGCCCTCTGGGCCAGTAAAGTAACACATATCAGAGACTTCCTGGGGTATTATCTGCAGAGATAAGCTGGCAGGCACAATCTGTGAGCACCCCCTCTCTCTGCAGCTTACCAGCGTCTCCCAGAAAGTAGTTGTACTCTCCTCTGGTGCCACTTCTGTCCTGCTGCCACCAAAGGAACATCTACAGATCACCTACTCCAGTAGCCTCTGGAGCTTATAATCACAAGAACCTCATGACTAACCAATAAGGAGGATCTTAACCTGCTACCATATCTGAAGCACGATAGGAGGAAACAGGCTGAGGTACCTCTTCTTTCTGTGAAAGAGGCCTATATGCTGGTTTGTACACATCCAGAGGACCACCCACTAAGATGCTGGTGGAGTAGCAATTAGGTGCATGTCTCCAGCTGAGCGCAATCCCCAGCAGACCCACCTGACAAGAAATGCCGAAGGGGATTCTTTGAGTAGAAGTTAAAGGACGTTAACATTATGAAACATAAAAACTAGTGTAAAGTTTTATCATTTTTAAGCATTTCGCACAAAAGAGCAGAGGGAGAAGTCAAATCAAACCAATACCGAAAGGCATCACAACGAATTTTATAAGGCTAATTTATCCTGATACCAAAAATTAGGAAAGGATCCTGCTACCAAAGAAAATCAGAGGCCAATAGCCCTCATGAATATAGATGCACATTTTTTCAATAAAATATTAGGAAACCAGATTCATCAACACACTAAATGGGTCATTCACAGTTATTAAATGTATCCCTAGAATGCAACAGTGTTTCACATTGGCAGCTCAAGCTGATGCACCAGATTAATTAGAATGAAATTAATAGAATTAAAAAAAATAATTGTGTCATTTCAATAGAGGCAGAAAAAGCATTTGACAAAATTCAGCATTCATCCATGATCAGAACTCTTTACAGATTAGGTGTATAAGGAATCTACAACAACACAAGAGAGACCATCTATGACAAGCCGACAGCTAGCATAATACTCAATGGTGAATGATTTTCACTAAGATCAGGAAACAAAGCAGGCTACTTACTCTCACAGCCCCTTAGTCAACATAGTTCTAATTAGGGTAATAAGGCAACAAAATAAGTAAATTGTCTGTATTTATAAATATGATTTTATTTTAGAAAATCCATCAGACTCAAGATCAAAACAAAGTACTTAGCAATAAATTAACCAAGAAGTTGAAAGATCTCTGAAAATTATAGTGATTCATGGAATCAAACAAGACCCAAGTTAGTGGAAAGTGTATTCCCATAGTGATATCTACTGGAAAACCTAACATGGAATTTGTAAAACCCCTGAAAAGAGTGAGTTAAATGATCATACACATGATGAAAAAAGGAGGAAAATAGCATTTGAAAATTCAAAAGCTAAGATAAATTATGAAAGTATGTAAGTATATGAAATATGTCCTTAACACTACACTTAGTTATCAGAAAACATAATGACAAAAAATTATACAAAACGCTGAAAGTTTAAAGAATATATAAAAGAATTATTTATTCAATACACAAGAGCCCCAAACTACTTGTCGGCAATATGTAAACTCTTTGGATATAACAATTAACGTGGTATAGCCTTGGCCCTCTTATTCAGATCACAGAGAGTATTAAAAAGTACAGTGGCAAAAATAAGTGCAGAGCTCTTTCAAGAATACAGTGGAAGGCTAGCTAGCAACATTTATAAAAGTGCATTTTCAGAAGTGGAATCCAAAGAGATCTGAGGGAAACATGAGGAATGGGCAAGAATTTTCAGAATAGATGGAAAAGCATTTTCAAATTCCCCAATGGAGAAGATAATGTGGTGCACTCCTCAGACAACCAGTATTTTCAGCATTGATGTAAAATAATGTGAGGAGAGGAGAGAAGGGTGAATTTTCTGGAGTCCACGTTGTCAGTGACTGGAGTAGTATTACTGGAATAAAACTTTTCTTAATAGATTCCATAGCCATGTGCTTCAGTAGAGATTCATTGACTGTATGATTGGGCAAATTCCCCAAACACTTGTCTACTTTTAAAGATCTTCTCAATTTGTGTCCATCATTCTTCACTATATATTTGGCATTTTTAAACCACCTTTCTTATTTATGACTCAGATTAGTATTTGAAAGCAGTTATCTTGTTCCTCATTTCAACCTTTGACAGGACTGTACATATCTGAACACTTTTCATCTTGCCACATAAATCAATGCTCAATGTTCTTTAATCATTTCTCTCTAAATCTTCACTCAACTTTCTCTAGTTAGCTCATGAATATTTTATTTCACAGCAGTCAAATTTAAACATGGAATTAAAATCCTGGTCTTATAAGATCCCTGCAGACTACATTTTCTTGGCATGACTGTATGATAGGAGACATTTTCAGATTATCCATATGTGAGGATTTCATGGAGGCAAATTAAAGAAAATATATTTTATATATCTATAAATACTCTATTGGGAAATGACTCTTTTCTCAAGTATTTGTTTTAATTTTTCCTTAGGAAGTTATAATAGCATACACAAAAAATCAAACTGGTTCAGATTTCTGACATAGAACAGTGATACCAGGGTAATTACTCCCTTGAATCCTTTCCTCAACAATTGCCTCTAGAAAGCGGTGTCCTTTGACTGAAGGTCACTGCTACTCTTCTCAAAGAAGGCTCTTCAACAGATAATACTTTAGCAGCGGTGGAGTGAAGGCCTCTATGAACTTTCTATCCCTCTAAAACAATTAAAACGTGTACGAAGTAACGCAGATCAACCATTTCAATCCGTTGGTGATTAATAAAAGACACATAAAGAACACAAAGTTATCTATTGAAGAGAAACTACTGAACCTTGGTTCAACAATGGGGTCTAAGATGTTTACTTGCACTATTGTCAATGACTTTCCATCTAATTCAGTGTGATGGTAGCCAAAAACCAAAAAGCCCAAGCAAACAAAGAGAGAAAGATGTGAACGCTCTTGGATCCCTGTGAAAAGCAGCATCCTCAGAGGACAGCTAACATTTTGTTAGAACTTGAAGCTTAGGATGTGGTAGCTATTTGATTAGATTCCGAACTCATCTCAGCAGAGAGGAGAAGGAATGCATGTGGATTTTAATGGAAATCCTGGACAATTAGATGACCATAGGGAACTTTGAAAACTGTGTGTATATATTCCTTGGAATTTCAAAAACCTTGTGCCTGTGCCATTCTATGAACATACAAGAACAGACCAGTCGTTTACTAGTGACCCTCAAGCCCTATGAGGCAGAAAGGGAAAGTTAAGGCTTTCTAATAAACTGCCTAAAGTTGGAAGGAATGGTTTTCACAATTGCAAGACAAAGCGATACAGGAGATCGACCAGCACGTTACCAACTAACCACTAACTTACACAAAGGTATGAAACCTAGTAAGTCAGGCTTAAATGTTTTATTAGACCATTTTAAAGGAAGTCAGCAGAGAACTTGAGGATCACATGCACAGTATTTCAATAACTGCACAACAATTTTAAAAACAACAAGCAGTGAACAAAGGCCAGCAATAACACAGAACTAGAAGGGGTTTGGGGGGAATCAAATAATGACTTCTTACAATATATTAGATAAAATGTCCAGGCTTCACCAAAAATATGATACATGCAAAGAAACAGAATAGTTTGCCACATACACAAAGAGTTAACAAACATCTATGAGAGTAACCAGATTTTTTTATGTAATAGGTAAGATTTTAAATAAGCTCATAAATATTTTCAAAAAGTAAACTGTTTATGGAACAAAAGGCAAAAGAAAGATTCAGTGACTATAAAGACAAGTCAGTATATTATCCAGTCTGAGGAACAGAAATAAGAAAATTTTTAAAATGAACAGAGCTTCAAAGATTAGTAGTCATCAAATTAACCAAGAGATACATAATGGACATTTCAAAAGAAAGAAAAGGGGCAGAAAAATGTATTAGAGAAAATGGCATAAAACCCAATTTCAGGAAACTTTATGCATATTAAAGAGCTAATTTCTTCCAGTTAAATCAAAGTCAGGTTTATATGCAGATAGGTCATAGGTTGAAAAAATTCAGTGAAAACCTTGAAAGCAGCAGGTAAACAGATTTATCACATACAAGAAATCCCACCTCGATAAGATTAAAAGCTGACTCTCATTAAACACTACAGAAACCATAAAACACCGATGGCACTTTTCTTTAATGAAACGTGCAGGCAGGAAAAGAGAAGAAATACTTTGTCTTATTCAGTTATTCATCTTGTCTGTTCCCACCAACCTTGGGACACAAACCCAGGACCTTGAGATGTACATGGGCTGTACCCAACCACTGCACCAACAGGTGTGCCTGAGATGGCATCTTTAAAGAATTGAGAGTAAAGAGCTGACAACCAAGAACTCCATATCTAGATAAACTTTCATTTAAACACAATGTAGAAATTAGGTGTTCCAAAATAAATGATCACTAGCAGTCTTACCACACAAATGAACATCTGACAACCTTGATGGAACTAGAAGGGATTGTGCTAAATGAAATAAGGCAGAAGAGAGACAAATCCCAAATCATCTCACTCATATGTGGAATATAAAGAAAACACACCCAAAAACAGACAAAACAAACAGCAGCAATTGAACATTGACAAAGGAACTGAGGACACCAGTAGAAAAGGCAGGAAAAGGGTGAAAGGAAGTGATGATAGTCCTCTAGTGGGCAGTCTTGGAGGACTACTGGTAATTTGGTGTAGGTGTGCTGTGTTCTCATGTATTTAATGAATAGTGAACTTGAATATCTAAATGTATATTGTTTTATAAATAAAAATGACCTCAGTAGATAAAAAATATATATCCTTGGAAAACAATAGGTTAATCTAACAAAATAGCCTCAAAATACATGAGGTTAACAATTAGATCATTGAAAGTATAAATAGGTCTACCAAAACTAGAGACTACAATACCTCATTTTTCATAATAGTAGCACATTTACACGAAGTACGAAAGGAAAACGTAAGACATGAGCAATACTATAAACCAAACAGAATTAGCAGACTCCAGTAAAACACAACTGCAGAATATATATTGTTTAGCATTGTAGAGAATATTCTTGAGATCAGATCAAATGCTATGCCACAACAAAATTCCTCAGTAAGTCAAAAAGGATTGATATCATACAAAGGATTTCCTCCAATAGCAATGAAATGAAGTTAGTAATAGATCCCAGAAAAAAAATAATAACCATAATATATGGAAACGAACACATACCAAAATAGTCTAAAAACATAAGGAAAATTAGGAAAAAAGTGAGACAAATGAGAGCAAAAATGGTACATATAAACTTACCAGACACAGCCAGATGAGTTTAAGAGCAATTTTTCCTTTTTTAAACACATAAAATTGATTATCAATAATCAATTGATTATTGATTATAATCAATTGATTATAATCAATAACCACTTTCATAAATTACTAAAAATAAGCAAATTAACCATAAGATTAGAGTGTAAATTAGTGAAATACGTAAAGAAAAGCAATGAAGAAAGATCAGTGGAATAATACTTGAAAAGATCAGTATGACTGATAAAGCTTAAGCTCAATTTACCAAGGGAAAAAAATCAGAAGATTCGAATTATATGTAAAGGTGACATCTGACTAGCCCTTACAGAAATAATTGAGATAAGGGAAAACGTGAACATCTCTATGCCAACAATTTGGTTAACTCAGATGCAATAGACAAAGTCCTAGAAAGACAAATTACCAAGACTTATTTAAAAAGAATTAAATAGTTTGAATAGGCTGAATAGGTGTGAATAGTTGAATAAGAAAATAAATTGAATTACTAATAAAGGTTAAACACAGAAAAACTTGACCAGATTGTTTCACAGGTAATTAAACGAGATATTTAAAAAAAAAAATGACCACCCTATTCCAATCCTCAAATATTCTTCCAAAAATTATAGGCAGCCCATTTTCATTCTAATACCAAAACCAAAGACATCACAAAAATATATAAGACAGTATCCCTTTTGAACATAAATTCCAAAATGCTCATGAAAGATAACAAAGAGAATCCAGCAATATATTAAAAAGTTATATGCCATGACCAAGTGCTGCTTTAACATTAGAAAATCAATGAATAAGATATCATGTTAGTAGAATAAAGGCCAATAATCACATGGTCATCTCAACAGAGTCAGACCAATATTCTCTTATGATTTAAAATAAAAAAAGAAACACTCGACAAACTAGTAATCTACTAGATCTTTCTCAACCCAATAAGAAATATCTAATATCAGGAACAAGGTTACTCATTTTCATTTTTTCAAAGGAAACGTACCGGCAGGAATGAACGTGAGTAGAGGCAGGCAAGGAGCAGAAAAAGAACCACTTTATTTATTCTATTTTATTTGGTGGCTCTTTTTGGTGGTTCCTCTGGCCCCGGGACAGGAACCCAGGCCCTTGGTGGGTCTGTGGACTGGACTGTGCCAGCTGAAGGCAGTGGACCAAGCCACCACTCCACCGGGGCACTCCAGAAACAGGGTTGCTCTTATCACTATTTACAGATGACATAATCTGCTATATAAAGCATACCAAGAAATACACAAGTATAACACCATGGCAAGAAAAAATACTATAAAAACTGAATTTCTATATACTAGGAATGAACAAACCAAAAAATAAAGGGAAAATTCCATTTATAATATCAAAAGGATATTTAGAAATAAATTTAGTAAAGAGCAGTTACCCCATCTGTATACTGAAAACTACAAAATATTGGAAGATATTCCATGTTAATGGACCAGAATGTTTACAAATGACGATATGCCCTAAGCTGATCTATAGTCAATGTAGTTTCCTTCAAAATGCAAGCACTTTCTTTTTCACTCATGAATTGACAATCTGATCCTAAAATATGGAAATGAAGACAAAGTTGAAAGACTCACACCTCCCAATTTCAAAATTACTCCAGAGATACAATAATCAAGATAGTGTAGTGCTAACATAAGGATAGTGATACAGATCAATAGAATAGATGAGAGTTAGAAGTAAACCCCCTTATAATTGTCATTTTTCAACCAATGTACTTAGATAGTGGGGAAGGAATAATTCCTAATGGAGATCATTTACAAAAGAATGAATTTGGGACTCTACTTTTCACTATTCACAACATTTAGCTCATATTGGATCACTCATCTTCAAAACTATAGCTGTGAAACTTCCTAAAAGAAAAAGTAGAATTAAATCCTCCTGATCTTGCATTCTATTAGTATTTATTAGCTGTGACACCAAAAAACATAAGCAATAAAAGAAAAAAGGAAATTGATGTTAAAATTAAAAACTTGTGTGTCAAGAGTTGCCACAGTGAAAAGTCAACTCATAGAAAAGGAGAAAATATTTTCAGATCACACTATTTATCTGTAACAGGCCAAGGAACCAACTACAAAACAGGTTTGAATGGACATTTCTCCCAAGAACATATACATGACCGCTAAACATAAAATGATGCCCAACATTGTTGGTCATTGGGTAAATGCACATGAAAACACTGAAGTACCACTTCATACCCACTAGAATATTTAAAATCAAAAGACCAACAATTGTTGGTGAGAATGTAGAGAATCTAGACTTTCCACACATTGCTGGTGAAAATGTAAAATGGTACAGCCACACGGTGAAACATTTAGACAGATCTTCAAAGTATAAAGCAAAAAGATACCCTATGACCCAGCAATTCGATGTTAACGGATATACCCAGAACAAATGAAAACATCTCTCTACATGTTCATGAATGCTGATACCATCACCATGCATAAAATCCAGAGAGAAGGAAAAGCCTAAGTGGTCATAAACTATTAAATGGATAAGCAATGTAGTATATGCATACACTGATCAGTAGAAGCAAAGCCATAAAGACAGAAAACAATTTTCTGGGATTTGTGAAGCTTTAGAAAGATATAATAGGGTAGGACTGTCGAATGACTACTAATGTTTACAGGAATTTATTCTTGGGATAATAAACCTGTTTCAAAATTAGATTCGTTGCCCAAATTGTGAATATAAAATGAATGGATGAGTGAGGCTTTTGTCTTCTTTTCATTAAGGGGATCTATACCTCATTTCTTCAGGATTAAGGATCATAAAAAAAGTAGTTTAAGATTACTGTGCTATGCTTTTTAGGTACCTTATTAAAACACCTCTAAATGCTTATGTAAATAAATACTCATGTAAATAAATACTCTTAAATTACCCAGTTTTTTGAGTGCCATTGTTTTTCTGATAGATCCCCAAATGATACACAATAAAGTTACCTGTTAGAGGGATAGGGGTGGGGAAGAAAACAATTGTATTTACAACAGCGGGACCACTAAGTCGAGCTTTTTTTGATAGCTAAGACGCAAAAATATTTCTTAGAGTCTGTTAACCTTATAGGACATTTGGGACACACCAAAGGATTCTTGCTACTTGATCATATCCAAGACTTCTCCTCAGTACTCACTTAACATCAATTCCATTCTTTTTCCAAGCCCACTTACCTAACCCCATGTGCCATCACCAGCTGAGTCCTGAGGACCAAAAAGTTATTATTAGCAAGATGGCCACAGCACAATATTGAAACAGTAAAACATGGCGGTATTTTGTGTGTGTTAATAGTGTTAATCTAAGGTCTAAACAAGCATTATGGACTATCTGAACTTGAAAAACATTTTCTAATCATGGATATTTTTGACATACATCTACTTGAAATTCGAATTTTCTTTATTTTTAAGAGGTTGTATTTTAGTGTTACAGAAGACAGAAATTTTTATTTTTATGTAATCAGATTTTAACCAGAAAATGTGTTAAGGGAAAACCCTTGTCCTGCAGAGGGAAATAAGAGATTTCTTATGATTTAACAAGTAACTGTCATCCGCACCCAGAGATATGTCCACATATTCTCTAGGGTTGAACCTACCTTACGTACACTTACTAGATTAATTTCCCTGTGTGGGAGCCAGGCTTTTAAATGTCGAATAAGAGCCAATGTTAATGGTTCACTGAGGTATTTACTATTTGAAATATATGACTCCCAATACCCTTAATGGATTTTGTCTCTACAAAGAGCTGGAAGGTATAAAACCTTCCTGATGGATCAAACGCTAACTCATGGAATATGTTCCTGAACATAAAAATATCCATAGTAGATGGAAAGCCCAAAAGGATTATTAAAATTATGTTCCTCATTTGGGATAGCATTGTTAATAAATCCCATCTCCTTGGAGCACAACCTACAATATTAAATGTTTTAGCCAAAGTCATTATAAAAATAACATTGACTTTCCTTTGGTCTTGAGGTGTCAATTTTGTCACTGTTACATCTAATAAAATAAAATTCAATTTAGCCATGTTCTTACAGTTTGCATATTTCTTAGATCAGGAAAATAGAATATGGTTCTGGAAAGTCTTACAATAATAATAATGCTTATTATTTCATAGTTGTTCAGTTATGTTTTCCAGAGTTCTAAGGGTTTCCATGTTCAACACCCAAAATGAAAATGAGACTAACTCAGATAAAATAGTATTCAAGAATTCTACAGGAATAATGAATTCTACAAGAATGATGAAGGAAGGGCTCTCTTGCAGCTTTAGCACTGGTGTGGTGGGTGGTATCCCAAACACTCAGGAAACATTTTTATAGCAGTGGTTCAAAACTAGCCATCAGGACCACTTTCAACATAACAGCTCTTTTTAGCCATAGCAAATGCTATGAGCACAGGTGTTTAATAGTTGAGTTCATCCCTGTGAATAGACCATGGCAAGTTCTTTGCAAGGACAGCTCCACGCATCTACCGCTAGAAAATTTGGAAAAGAACTCACTCCATGGTGAGGCCAGTTTCACGAACATATGACCAATGCAGAAACACAGGAATCTGTACTCAGAAGTAGTTTGATTCTTGGTATTTAATGCTATGTGGTCATTATCTTATTCTTAATAATGGTGGCATTGCATTTGTATTTTGAAAATGAAGTTCAATGGATCAAGAATCAAGAGCTAGCAACATGGATCCTTGGATCACAAGCCATCCCACTATCCCTCATGATTTACTTACTTAATCAGAGACTATTGTCAACTTTTGCTTCTTATGGGGTTTATGCACTGGTGGAGGTGGTTACAAGTACCGGGACCTAATCTTCTACTAGACTCTGCATTTACTGTCCCCCCAAGTAGCCTATATTATATAGTCAAATAAAAACATCACAACAGGTTATGAGATAAGCCATGGAAGGATGGGAAAGAGGATATTTTTTCCCTCCGATTTTTGAATAAAGGACCCCACATTTTCACTCTGCATTGGGACTTTCAAATTAGGTTGCTGGTTCTAGTCCAGTAAACACACTTCTCAATACCAACCCATCAACCACCTCATGCTTCTACAAATGACATCAACCCACTCAGGCCAATGAAAGCTGGCAAATTCCTGGTGATACACTCCCAGGAAACCTCCACACTACAAAATCAACAGTCTGTTCTGGGAGTGACTGTACCTTACCAACATCATAATTTATGTTCTCAATAAGTTCAAGCATACTGGGCTTGTTATTATTTCAGATTCTGGTGGTGTTTTAATTCGACGGCACCGACATTTTGCTATCCTAGTGTGACAGATCTTGCTGTTTATTCATTTTCAGTTCTTGATATTATATAATTTTCTGAGAGGTTTATATTTAGAATTGATAATAAATGCTAAGAAGTAGCATTTTCAATCTTATCTCAAAAACAAAATCAAAACCAAAATACTCACATTCATTCCTTTCCAAGAAAGAACTTCACTATTGATTAAAATTTGGCTCTTTGTACACCTTGGTGGAAGAGCGGTTAGGTCAGTTGCCTCCAAAGGAACAAGTCATACACTCCTGGGTTTGAGTTCTGTGTCTGGGGGGAAACAACCAGTGTGAACAGCTAAATCAATATTAAAGTCTTCTTCCTCCTCTCTCCTATCTACTTACCTTCAAATCTACTTGCACCTTTCCTTTAAAAAAAAAAGGTAGTCAAAACATTCCAGTTCAAGAAGGCAAGTAAGATAGTTATTTACTCATAATTTATTGAAAATTTATTCAGCCCAATTTCACTTATGTAATTGCTAAGTAGTAGTAGGTGCTCAATAAATATTGAGTTGAATGAATTTATTAATTCAGGAATCCATGAATGAATAATTGAATACTCCTCAAAACACACAGCTAAAACCACATAGAAAAAAATGAGCAAATAAAGCGTACAGTCCAGAATAGCAAAGTTTTAGATCATAGCACTGTAGTGCAAAAAAAAAAAAAAAAAAAAAAAAAAAAAAAAAAAAAAAAAAAAAAAAAAAAAAAAAAAAATGGAAATCTATTTGGAATTCTTAAATATAGTAGTAAAAAAGTACAGACCAAGGAGGAGATATCATGAAAGTGCATAGGGACAAGAAAGGTCAACAATAGGCTTATTAGAAACATAAGACAAAGACAAAAAGGAATGTAACTATGCTACTATTTCATTTTCTTGAGCCTGCTGATTTAAGTAACCCCAAAGTATCCCAAAATATGTTTTAATGTACATGCATTGAAAACCCTTCATATATACAGGTTTGGGGGGAAAAATGATAAAGCAACGTAGGTGAATTTGTATAGAAAGTCAACTCATATTTACCTATTGTTTATATGCTTATAAAGGCAAGTATACTGGTAATATTAAAATGTTTCCCCACCGTTAATATAAAAAGTTGATACTTATTATACCCAGGAAAGGATGAGAATTTATTACTCTTCTCTTTCATTTATTATTAACCAAATTCTCGCTTTGATATCAGATTCAAGAGTCCAAACAGTAATAACAGCCCTGCACTGCTGTCTTATTGCTGCTTCTCACCTAATATTTACAATAAAGGGCCTGTTTGACTATAAGATATCACTACTATTGTAAATGTCTGGCCTGTTGGTATAACAAGTTTATAGTCACTGGTATTTATTTTCCCTAGTAGAAGCATTTTAGCACATCATAAAGAAAGTACAAATAAATGAAACAATAGAAATGAATTATAGATTCTTCTGTTGTTTTGCATCTCTACTTTTCCCTCTTTGCTTAGAATTTTTATAGTTTGTCAAAAAAAAAGAAAGAAAAGAAAGCTGACAAGGGTATTGCCAGATACCAAAAGGTGGGAGAGCATGTCTTTCAGTTGTGAATCACAAGCTTGACCTGCTGTGAAATTAGTCTCCCCATTGAGTTAGCATCTCCAGTGCATACAGCTTTCTATCATTATCACATATTAGGATCAATTTATCCCACACATGCAAATAAGTAGATAATTTTCAGAGTATATTTTATCCAAAGATAGATTATCACTAAAAAAACAAAAAGAAATCCTAGGACCACTAGTAAATGCAAGGTTTTGAAAGGATGTTAATGTTTTCTCATTTTTTTTCTACACTAGAACATGTAGGATTCTAATTAAAGTCATGTATATCTAATAAGTACAGAGTAGAAATTAATAAACGAAACATGATTTACAAGTGTTAGCAAGCAGGTTTACACAGAAGTAAGAAATAATGTCTATACACAGTGTATTTGTAGGAAAACAGAAATATTTCTATTCAACTCCAGGACATATGAAATGTACAACTGAGCACAATTCTAGCTGGCAAGAGAGTTCTGAGATATTTATCATTACTAAAAATGATGAATAGATAGAAATTAGACTTCATAAAACTGCTCAACAAATCATACTTTACAAATCATACTTATGAATGGAAAGACAGATAAGTGAGGGAATGTTTGTGAATTTCCACGTACTTGAAAATAAGAAATTCAGCTAATAAATCATAGAGCAAAAAAATTCTAGAAAGTATAAAATAATTAGTATAAAATAAATTTAATTTGATAAAGCCTATATGTAAAAATAAGGTGAAGTTAAAGTTGTATTTAAAAAGGAAAATGTATTAGAAAAAGGGTTAAAAATATAGTAAATAGAAACAAAGCCTAAAATTGAATCTTTGTAAAAAGTTAATACAAATAAATACCAGTAAGATTCATCAAAAATATGTAAGAAAAAATAATCAAAAACAGAAATTAAAAATGGGAGACTATAGTTCCTATAGATATCGAAAGATAAGATAATAATATATTCATGGCTATGGATAGCATAAAAAATGCCAGAAAAAAAACTACCAACACTCACAAAAAAAAAAAATATACCATTTTTGTATAGCAGTCATTAAAGAAATTAAATCTATAGGTAAAGAATGTCACATAAAACCGTCTCTCAGGTGAATTCTACCAAACTTATAACACGTCCATTGCAAAATTACAGTACAGATCTCAAACTAATCAAGAGTGCTTAAAGCACCCCAAATTGCCTTTTCTTTTTTTTTAAAGGAAAGGTACAGGCAGAGATGAAGGTGAGGAGAGAGAAGAGAAAGAAGCATTTTATTTAGCTGCAAATCACTGATTCTTTCCCCAGCCTTGGGTTCTAAATGAGGGGCCTTGGGATGTATGTGGGCTGCACCTGGTTTAAACCACTAGACCCACTAGGGTACACCCCCAATTGCCTTTCAACTGGTGAGACCAAGCATACGCAGTTCTGTATTCAGTATCCTACACACATCACAATCCATATGGGAACAGGGGATGGTGAAGCCAAGAGGAGCTCCAGAAAGCACAATATGGCTACCAGATCAGTAAAGCTATTTCGTGCCTCAGTCCTAAAACACTAGCAATCTACTGTATTCTTAGTGCACCTACTGATTCCAAGATTATTAATAGTCACCGTCCACACCCTCTTTTTCCAATAACCTTTTGACCTGGCAAAACCCCTGTCAGCAAACAGCAACTCCAAAGACAATGGCACGCAATTGCTTTCAAGAGCTTCGAAATTCTAGAGAAAAAAGGACTAATAAGTATCACACTTAGTTTATCTTTGACTAGAGAAAACTATTTGCTGTTGTTTTCTTTGACATGTTAGTAAGGGCATTACTTTTAATTTAAAAATGAGGTTTTAGTACATACCACTGCAATCTCATTTTTTGTAGATGAGAAATATTACTAGAGTGCAGGCCTTGTGGTCTACTTTATTAAAGAAAAAAATAGGTTTCTCTGTAAGTGAAAAAATAATTCTGCTGATCTCGCGTCTTTGAATAGCTTTAGAAAATCACTTAGTCAGAAAAATTTGTAGAAACAAATTCCAGAAATGCATGGACTTACCCTGAGTTTTCTACCCTGCCTCAACATTGGGGCAATAAAACCCCAAACATTTTAGTGAAGCTATGAATCAACATCAGCAGGATAAATGAGCCAGTGTTTCAGGCCATTTGACAACTACAGATCCAGCAGCACTACTTGGGACCAGCAGCAAATGCTAGGAGGACCAACAGTTCCAGTGAGCCAGATGCTTATGCATAAGACATAAGACATAGGCAGATGCTGTCCTGCAGGAGAGAACGGTGTTTCACCTCTCCAGAACTGATTGACTAGAAGGCAGTAAAGAGAGAAACCTGTGCAAGAACAGAGCAGCTGCCATCTTGGTGAGTCTGGAAGCCTTTCACATCAGTCATACAATCCTCTGCTCTCCCAGCCAATAGGAGTTATAAGCAAAACCATCCTATAGAGAATTCTAGGAGGACACACAAAGGTTCTGTGAAAAACAAAACAAAATATGATGCAAGCAACAATGACATGTTCTAAGGGCCATCAAAGACGGTAAGAATGTGCAGGGATAAGCTGGTGCTCGTCTTTCAACTTACTTTCAACCTGTATGTTTCACCCTTACTTCACAGCTCTACTACAATTCCTCTTCCCTATATTAGTTAAAGTTAGAGGAGCTAAACAGAGTCATACAGTTCCCCTTTCTGGTTTCCAGTCTTAATTTCTGCTCAGAGGAGACAGGGAAACTTGGAGACCTATCCAAGTTTCCTCAATAGGGCATGAAGGCTTGTGTGTTTCTACAACTGTGGACCACGAAGAGGAGATGATTTACCACCCCGCACTGTGAGGCCGTAGACTTGAGACCCCTGCTCAATAATAACCAGACCAGAGCTACCCAGCACCCTTCCAGGGAGATCTCACAGCCAGAGGAGACAGATCATAAAAAAAGAACACACACACACACACACACACACACACACACAGCCAGTAAGACAGAGTGCAGAAGGAAGCATAACTGTGAAAAGTCTGTAAAGATCTAAAAATAAAGAGCTATTATTTTTCGGTTTAACTATAGAGTATATAGAATAAAGGAATGCCTATTCGCTATTATCAACTGATTTAATGGTCTAAAAACAAATGTAAAATCTATTTCAAAGTCATATTGAAATGTAAAGAAACCATAATCATAAGGAAAAATAGAAGGAAAGAAGATACTTAAGAAAAATAATGTTGAGGACAAAGCTTTGTGGAACCACATACAGCCCAAGGACCTGGGTTCAAGACCCAGGGCTGGAATTAAAAACCAAAATGAACAATTAAAAAGATATTGCTTTTCCTTCCCTTCCTTCCATGCCTCTTTACCCTCCCTTCCTCTCTTAATAAAATAACATGGACATGTTAGAAGTCACGATGCAGTAAGTACATAGTTGACTTGAGCACTGGGCTATTCATCTATTGATAAGTTAACTGAGTGTCTCATTCTACTGCTTGTATAGCTTATCTATTTTCCTAAGTTGGTCTGGATATCCCACCCTTTATTTGTCCTGTTAGATTACCCCAGCGAGAACCTATAGGTGATGGGCTCATTTGGGACCACAGGTATGCAGGCAGCTGCAACCTATTCAAGCACAATGGAAGGCTCAGCAAAGGATCATATTCACAGACACAGTTTCTGACCGCCCTCGTGGCCATCTTCCTCGGGATAATAGTACATTGATGAAACAAGTTACACATAAAAGGTGACATTAATTTGGGGTAGAGTAACAGAGTAGAGGGGGAGTTTCAACTGTGCATGGTGGGATGAAATCACAGTGCTTTGGCCACAAATTCAATGTGAAGAAATTTACATGGTCTCAGACATGGGCCCGACCCACTGACATGAGCAATGCCACTGCACAGGTACCTGTCAAGCATCAGTAGGGCTTCACTTGTTCTACACCTAGACCCATTGCTATATGGGCAAAAGCATCAGGCCTGGGTGATAGAAAAGCACATTCTTCAAGTGACTGTCATAAATGGACTTGAGCTACGAACAACTGTAGCTGCTCCATCTATCGATTTTCCTTCCTCCTATCATCAAGGAAACCTGAGCACTCTCAAAGGCATTAGGATTTGTGAAGGCCTGATGATGGTGATGTCATAGTAGTTATGACAAGAACTTGTTAATATTAAACATATATGAATTGTTTCAAGTAGTCCTCAAAACAGTTCACTGATACCCATGCATTATCTTCTTTATTCAAATGAATAAACCAGGGTTCAGAAATATGAAAAAGCATAACCCAAGTTTCAGAGCTTTAGCATTAGTCATTAGCAGATGTTTAAAAGATTCATTAATCACACTATGAATTTTTATCAATAGCAATAGGAGAAGGGCTCTATATTTTATGAAGGGACACATTCCTCCTGGCCCTCAAAACACAACTAGGCAGGAAGATAGCTTTTCTGTCAAAATACTTTGCCAGTTTTGTCTAAATTTGCACTGAACCTACTATAACATGCAAAGATAAGTCAGAAAAACACATTGTCCCTTTCAGCACCAGAAAATATTATGTCTGGGTTTCTTGCTAATAATATACTCTGTCTGAAACCAAAACTTGCAAGATTCTCCTTGGTGCACACACCAAGCTGTGCCTGGACAGCAGAGAGTGGGTCTCAAGCCTTCAAGAGCTGCCCAATGTTGGAAAAATGTTTGGTCTCTAACAGAGGATATCTGTGAATGTTCTCACTAGTGCATATAAACACGCACTTGCCCATCTGTTTGGTTTGCCATTTACTACTCTCAGTAAATGAACGGTGTGGAATTCTGACCAGTACAAGCTTAGAGTCACACTGTGTCACCCTGGTCTGCTTTGAGCATTACTCCCAGTGCAAAATCAGTAAGGGAGAAAATGAGAATTTGGCTTAAAAACAATGTATTAGGGGGCTTAGATTAGTGTGCTGGAGAAATGAATTATCACAGGAAAACCCAGTATTTTGAAAAGCATGCTTCTTAAAATTTGATCAGATTTAATGAGACTCACTCATCTTTATTGCTCAAGATAATCCCAGAGTTGATCATTTTAGCAATACTTTCAGCAGATTTCTGGAAATTCTACCAAGGGAGTTCAGTTGTACAGGGATTAAGCCAAGTCACAAAGCAAGACATTCTGCTTGTTCTTCCAATTTCTGTTTTTGTTTCCTTATCCTTCAGTTGTCAGCAATTGTGCCTGGAGGATATACTCAGTTTGAGCATCAATACAGGAAGGAAAAGAGCTCAGAATGTATTTAAATAGAGGCCTCCTTTACTACTACTTTTTTCTTCAGAGAACTGACTCCTTTTATAATAGGAAGTAAGATGTCTTGCCTGGTTCTACATGTGGGGAGACAGAAGTTTCTTTTTTGTGTGCAGGGGTTTTTGGTTTGGTTTTTAAGATAAATCTCAATGACAAGAAAGGACAATCTTTGCTCACATTATATTGTTTCTATAAACAATGTTGAGGAAATGAAAGTAGATAGGACCATTTCAAACACAATCACGTGTCCAGTGAGGTGATCAACTCTTTGTGAGATCATAATGAGGTCTCAGAGTCCTATTTGCAGAGTAGTTGACCAAATGCCTTGGGAAGAGATGAAAAAAGGGGCTAATAGGGAAGCAGATATAAATAGAAACTTAAATTAGTAGCATCAGGAAACAGAACCCAACATACATTACAAAAATACAAATCTCTTCCGTGGGGACAATCTTTCAGTCAATCATTCAATAACAAATGACTGAACTAAAATGTAAAAAAAAAAAAAAAAAAAGACCACCTAAAAGAAAAGGATAAAAGGTGAATGAAATGAAGCATAATAACCACATTTGGAACAGAAAACATCAACAGTAAGTTTTACCTCTGTATATAAAGATTTTTAAATATCTGCATAGTATTCTCAGCAAAATGAAACAACCACCCAGGAATACCAGGTCAGAAATGAGAAGAAAAGGGAACATGCAGATGTCAACTTGTAAATGTGTTGCAGTGAGTTTGGAGGTGTCTTAACTAACCAGGAAACACACTCTAAGTCGTTACTCCAGTTCTTCTCAACTCCTTTGTTGAAAAGTAAAATGAACTTCATCGTAGTGGCCCGTCAGTAAAATCGCCAACACTATGTCATGCAGGTAGGACAGGCGCTTGTATCTTTAGTGGGTTATGGATTAAAAGTATTCTCAGGAATTGACCCCAGCTTTGATCCACTTAGTCTACACGTGTCATCATTTCCATATGACAGTCAGCAGGACACTTCACAGCACTGTCGATAGTCATTGGAAAGAGAAGCAGAGACTAAATTCTAGATTCTGTCTTAAATCCTTGTATGTTAGAAGTTAAACACATCTTATTAACTGATGCTAAATCTAGTTCTCACTCTAAAATATACTTGAGGTATCTTCCCAAAATAAAAATGTTGAAACTAGGAACTGTGTAATTTTCTTTTTTCCTGTTAGATTCATCTTCATTTTCTCCTAGTGTCACTGAAATACTAGACTCACTGACACTGGAAACTTTATGATACTAGGTCTCACCATATGCTAAATTCTAAGAATTCTTTCTGAAAAATCATTAGCAAATCTCTCAGAACCAAACTTTTGAAAGGATGGTCTAAAATTTTATATAAGCCCAAGGACTTGAATGTTATCTCAGTTTACCTTCCCCCACCCAAAATTCTGTTCCTACTCTTTTCACGAAATATGCCTTTTAACCCAACATGATCTGCTTTGTTCACACCACTCTTTCATTACTTCTCTGTGTATCTTTAGAGACGTCAACCTTCAGGACCAGCATGGTCAGGGGAGAAAAGGATGCAGAGGAGTGGATTTTTATCTAGATATGTGAAGACAGTATAAACTAGAATGGAGTAAAATGGAAGAATGCTAAGACATGTACTCTGAAAAATACACATTCTGTGAAGAAAATATGAAAGTATGCATGTTAACTTCTTATAGTCACTGTATTAGACAATGAAAAACAGAACATTGTTCAGAGAACGAAACTCACTAAAAATATCTGCTAAAGTAGTAGCTAGATGCTGTGGAAATTGTCTTGGGTATAAGATTTGAAAATTTAATCAAAGAATTATGCTTGCCAATACTCAAATAAATTCTGGGGCTATAAGAATTTCTTTTTAACTTCATAATATAAACAAAGAACAAAGCTTTCCTACTCATTTTATAAGACTTCATTTCTCTCAATACCAATATGATAAAGGTAACACTAATATAAAAGTAACACCTAAGAGACCTCTCCTTTATGAGGTACTAACAGTGAGCAACTTCCAGAAAATTTACACATTATATCAGTATATCCAGATATATTCATGTATTTCATATACATTTGAAAAATGACATCCTTTTTCTTTCTTTAGAGGCTACAACACGCTCTTTTCTTATTGCATGATAGTGGATACCCTCTTTTCAGTCCTTTCTAATGTTGTCAATTTGTATGCACCCCTATACATAACGGCCTATAGGTAAAAGATTTTGGAACCATTTTCATATTATTTTTCAAAACACCCAGGTTTCTCAAAGTTCTTGCCAATAGACTTTACCCCTCTGCCATCTTTGTTCATTTCATGTCGATTCAGTCTCCTGAACCTCACCTGCCTTATATCTCTAGTCTCATATCAGACAGTGGTCTATATTTGCACACCTAATCTGTCAGCATAAATATAACCTGAGAGAACTGCAAGGAGAAAACAAATACAGAATTATAATCAAAGCTTACAAATGCCTTCTATAGATGATTGAAGGAGCAATCAAATAAGTAAAATTATCCAAGATTTGAACAATATCCACCAAGTAGCTCTTACCAGCATTGACAGAACACTCAACAGCAGAATATTTTTCCCATGTACACAGGGACCAAGTTAATAAGAAAACATCCATCAATACAAATAAAAGGAATGAAGTAATTTGACATCAATAAATGATGTTGGGAAACTGGACAGCCAAATGCAAAATCATATACAAAAATGTATTAAAAATAGATTAAACTTTAATGTGAGATCTAAAACATAAAATACATACAAGAAAATAGAGGCAATAAAGTCAAGTGACACTGACTCCAGAGGTGTCTTTGAAGATTTGACTAACAGCAAGGGACATAAAAGCAAAACCCAATGGAACTATAACAAATCAGAAGACTTCTGCATGGCAAAATAACCCATTTTTAAAACAAAAAGGAAACCTACTATATGGGAGAATATAATTGGCAAACCATATACCAGATAATATCTAAAATATATGAGAATATAACTCAACATAAAAAAACAAACAGCCTGATTAAAAGATGAGCAGAAAATCTGAATACACACTTCTCCATAGAAGACATAGATGATCAACAGGAACATGAAAAGATGTTCAACATCTATTGTTGGGGAATAACAAATCAAAACAATGAATTCTCTCATGTCTGTGAGAACAGCTATTATGTAAGGATAAAAAGCAATAAGTTTTGTTAAAGATATGAAAAAACAGGAACCCGCATTGAGGGGAATGTAAACTGTGGTGGTCATTGTAAAAACAGGATGGAAGTTCAACAATTAAAAATAAAACTACCGTATAACCTATTAATTCCATTCCTGGGTATTATCTGAAGGATATGAAAATTCTAATTTGAAAAGTTATATACGCACCTCTATTCAATGCAGCACTATTCACAATGCCCAAAATGTTAAAACAACCTAAATGCCCATTGACGAATGAGTAAAGAAAATCTGATATACATACACAATGGAATACTTGCTCAACTGTTAAAAAAAAAAAAAAAAAAAAAAGGATATCTTTTCCATTTGGGACAACATGGACCGACCTTGAAGTTAACTAAGAAAGAGGAAGACAAATACCCTGTTTTGATATGTGAAATATAAACAAAACAACTGAACAAACAAAACAAAACCCTTATAACAGGTGTCTACCAGAGGAGTAGAAAGTATATGAGGTTGGGTGGAATGAGAGGAGGGAAAGTTGATTAGATGATGAAGATGCCAACTACTGAAAATCCACCTATAGCTTTTGCTCTTATACTAAAATCCAAACTTTTTATGATCTAAATGGATCTACGTGATCCCAACTTCATGCCATAGCCTGCTTTGACTTATTCCTTAGTTCCCAGGCACACTGGACTTGTCCTCAATGCCTTACAAACACTAAGTTAGACTGAGGACTGCTTGATTAAGGTCAACGAAACAGCAGTCAGAATACTTAGGTTCAGATCTTAGCTTTTCCACTTATTTCTTGTGTGATCATGATTAGAATTCGGTCAGACAACTATGTCACTAAGACAAATTTGGCTATGTGGTCTGTACGCCCCCAAAAGGAAAGAAACAGATATTGATAAGTAACTGTTTGGAGCAAATTAGAGGCGGGTAGAGGGGATGGACTGTCAAGGTAAGAACTGAAATTCCGGTGGTGAGCTTAATGTGTTATACGCAAATATTGAACTACAATCAATCACACCTTTAGTCTATGTGACAATGCAATGTTCTTTCAATAAAATTAACTTTATAAAAAAACAATTGGCTCCATATTTTCTCCTGTTTCAGATTTTTCCACACATAACATTCCTAAACAACTTATTCTTTAATACCATAGCCCTTTTACTATTTTATAAAATTACTGAAAGCATAATACCTTTGATCAATTTTTCAGTAGAACTCTACTCTTCATATTGAGTTACTCTGGAATTTCTGCTCGGATTTATTCTAATACAGAGAAGAGTCATTATATAACAAGCAGAGGAACTGAGTGTATAACGTGTGGTGTTTCAGATCTGAATGATGATAAATACGGTTCTTTCTACTTAACAGCCTAGAAACCTACGATAAGCTTGAGAAAATACTTGTAAGCGAAACCAGTCATGCTGACTAGAATTGTTTAGCTTAAGGCAGAAATAAGTTCAGCATTCAAGAGTTTCTAAGAAGTCATTAGCTCTAAACTGCCCTTAGCAAAATTAGCCACTTTTTCATTTAAGCTTCCATAAAACTTTGTAAGCAACCTAAAGAGACCATTCACCTGTTGAAGAAAACGTCTCCCTGGCCATCTAGACTGAGTTACTCAAGGATAGGAACCCTGAAATCGACAGAACAAGGGACACCCTATTTTCACTTGTGCTAACTATAAGCAGAATGCCTCTTTTTACCAATTTACTTACTCTTAATCACTGTTTAATAATTTTTAAGAATAATAATTTATGTAAGGCAAGAATTCACTATATTTGCTGAATTTTTACATTCAAATATTGGTGTTAATATCCTTTCATTGTAGTCAGGGTTAAAAAGCCCAAACAAATGCAAAAAGGACTTACCAGGAGAGTACAAAGAAAGTATGTGATATCCCAGAATGTGCATGTGACAAAAATATTTTGTAGGTGTTCTCATGTCAGATGAATTTACCTTACCCTCTAACTCATCTACATCTAATGCTGAACTCAGTGACTGGTCTCAGTGTTCTTGGGAAGGAGGATGACAAAACAGGAGGGCCTCTGATGGAAAAGCAGCTCTAATCCATTCATTTTTGCCTCAGAGAATGTAGGATGGAGAGAGAGAGACTTGAGAGAACCAGGTCAGCGATCATTGTCAACATTTCATGATTTCATGGGGCTAAATTTTAACGTAAGCAATGGATAGTGTGAAGGAGCCTGAGGCTACACAATTCCCGATGTGTAAGGCTTTACCTAAGACTCTGGGGAAGATTCAAACCCAGCAGGAATCCTGAATTCTTTCTTGCTGGACTAGAGAGGAGTGCACCCTGCTGATAGGTGTACTACAGTGGCACAAAGGGAGGCATCAAGATTGATACACAGACAAGCCTCATGACTCCCAATAGCTTGCACACACTGTATATAGCATCCAGAAGTTTCCGCAAGCCCCAATGAGTGCACAGACAAAGGTTGCTAAATCCAGCAAACCAGGTAAATCCTGAGATTGAGAAAAAATATAGAAATTTACAGCAAGAGGCAACTGGTGTGAACTACAAACTCAACTATGGACACTTGCGAAACGCCAGCTAAGAGCAGGGTCATCAGTGCACCAATAATGTAGCACTGGGCAGCGATGCAGTATGTAGGCCAGACTGACCAGCATGTCTCGAGGATATTAAGAGTTAGAGAAGAGGCTGCATATACAAAGCTCCAACTCAATCTCCTTGTAGTCAAGGAAGTAATCCTTCAGAGGGAGAAAGGAAGATGAGTTATCAGTATGATCAACATTTAACTGCAAAAGACTCAGTCTTTCTTCCATTCGAGACTATTAAAATGAAATTGAGAGTTTTAAGTAACTTCTCCCTTCCCCCATCACCCACCCTTTCAGCAACCCCACTGATTATGGTCCATAAAAGAAGAGTAGATCAATTACAGAAAAGATATGAAGACATCGTCTGTGGTTACTTAAAATCTCCAAGGAGCATTGTAGGCCTAGTGAAGCAGTGTGTGACCCTAAACCTAATGCCACATCCCATCCCCAGATCAAGCGCCAATGATTATACCCCAAGGCTCCATGAGCCTGAGCATAGGGCAGAGCTTTCTCAGAACAGACCACCTTGGAGGACACCTGGTTTCTGTATCCAGCTCCCATCATCTTTTCTAGAGGGCTAAACTCTGCTCTAATTTAAGTTCTGGATCGGTGGTAACCAACATTGACATAATCTCCTATGTAATTAGTCCACTGTTTCGGCGGAGTCTTTCCCTCCAAAACAGTCACTCATCAGGTTCATAAGCGAATTCATGCCTTGTGTTGCTGGGCCTCCTAGTGACTTCTTTGGGATCAGAAAGCACTTTGCTCAGATCACAAGCAACTTGGGCCTGCAGCAATACAAATTATTTCAAACTTGGATTAAAATGAAAGCTAAGCTTCTTGAGGCCAGAGAAATGACTTTGAGGCATCAAGTATGCAGAGGCACAGAGAAAGCAGGCACAGTGAAAAAGGAGACGGGGGGAGGGACTGGACAGTCAATGTCACATCCCCTTTGGAGACACTGAATTTAACGCCTGGAATTCAATTCCAGCTGCTATCCTCCATCCATAAATGGGGTTCCTTGGGTTGCATTTGATTATACTTGAGTTTTGTGGAACAGGAAACGCCACAAGTGAGCCTGAAAGAGAACCCAGAGCCAAAAATGCAAATCCTAAGGCAAATGGGAAAATTTCAAAGTAGAAAATGAACTTCCACCAAACTAGCCCAGCTCAGACCCACTACCTCCAGTGCCTGCCACAAAGACCAGAACTGGACAATGACTTCAACAGCTCTCAATCCTCATGTAAAAGCAACTTGTGATAATTTTTCAGTCAATCCCCCAGACATTATTATTCAATTTATCTGAATAAGTTCTGTTCCACAAACTCCCTAGGTGATTCTAATCTTCAGCTAGCCAATGTTGAAAACTTTAGCTCTTAACTCTAAGGGAAATGCGTTATGGTCAAAACTACTGTTATGTCAAAGGACCAGCAACAGGAGAGCCAAAGAATATAACACCACACTCTAAGAAGACCCCCCCTCAAAACCTGGTGGGGTGCCCGAGGCCTAGACCATTAAATGGCCGTACAAAACCTAGTAGTTCTCAACGATAGAATAAATACAGGCCTGTGGAGATAAATGAAGTTTCTGTCCTGGCTAAGTGGGTTCTGACCCAACCTCAGCCTAAGCAGCCACAGAATCCTTAGGACTGACTTAAAGGTGACATTGTACCCCCATTTTTTTGTTTTTTTGAAAGTGTTATTTTTTTAAAGGAACGGTACAGGCAAAATGAAGACAAGTAGGCAGGAAGAGAAGAGGAAGCAGCATTTTATCTTTTATTTTTATTTACTTGCTCACATTGGTGGTTCTCTCTGGCCCTAGGAGGCAAATACCAGTGCTTGGGATGTATGTGGAACATTCAGCCAGAGGAGGCAGACCTAACTGCTACTCTACCAGGGTATGCTGCACCCCTATTTTTTTTAAGCATGTGCCAGCATAACCAAGCATTAGGAAGGCTGGCACCTGTGTACTAAACTTGGAATCTTCTCCCACCAGCTGACCAATCACCACACACCTGCTCAATTGAACCCCAACAAAACACTCTGAGCAGAGCACTCAGGAAGCTGTGGTTTATCAAGCTGTCTCCTGACTTGTTGCAAGTAATAAACCTTTTCTGTATAAAGCAGCTTGGTGCTATGTCTTTTGGCTGGTGCTCACCGATGGAGTGAACCCGTTGAGTTCAGTAACAGTTGGAGGGCTGGCCTCATCCTCTACCAGCAGCAACAGCAGTTCACTAAAGTGCAGTGTAGGACTGTTTGGTTTTTTTCATGCAATCAATTGTTTACCTGCTCTGGTGGCTGCCTAATGTGTTTTTTGAACAATCCGCTGTGAAATCCATTTTCCTGCAAAATGAATGGTGCGCCGAGTGGTAAGAGGTTACCATTTTAACAGGTATGTTGGCATAACCAGACACAATCTCGAAAGTTAAAGATTTGGAAGTAAGAGGTCACCAAATTCTGTTGATTCTGCAAGATCAGACCATATGAAGTTGCCACTCGGATCGTTTGTACCCACAAAACAGCAGTCTCACATTGTGTCTCTGGTACTGGGTGAAGTCACGCCTTCTTGGTTTTATCCCCTCAGTAATTTACTGATTAAAGGCCTTCATCTCCCATCTGGATTCCAGTTATTTCCTCCTAAGTGTCTTTTGGCCCTGGTCTTGCCTTCTTCCAAGTAATCTTGTGCAGACCTCTCTCGGCACAGAGATGCAGTTGACAGTCCCCTACTTAAAAACCTTCAAGAGAGCCCCACAGCTTTGATAACAAAGTATTTTCTCCTTCAATAGAGCATAAAAAGGCCTTTATGACCTGGCCTTTCTCTTTCTGCTCCAGGACCCACCACACCAATACGCAGGCATTCCACTTAACTCTTCGTTGGCACCAAAACAGATCATTTTTTGCCCTGCTTTCTGGAATACTCTACCCTCCAAATCCCCTACTAACCTTCCAAAATCATCTCTTGTGACATGCTTCAGAAAGCCTTCCCTGCTCTACATACACACATCACACATATACATACACATAGCCTCTGGTCTGAGCTAGGCTATCCCACAGGCTCATCTCATATCCATTCAATAGACATCTCCTTCCTTCACTACGCCATGCATTTCTTGAAGCAAGAGCCATATTTTATTAACGTGGGTGATCCTAGAGCTTGGCATGGAACATGTACTTAGTAAACGAAGGATTATGAATAAATGCATTACAAAGCTACAGAGAAAAAGTGGACTATTGCAAAAGTCCAATTTAAGATCAATGCACTTCTTTCAAAGATCAACAGCTGAAACCGTTGGTCAAATTTTCCTCTCAAAAATACCACTAGACTAGTCCCTGTTCAACAAGGAATTTCCAAGCACCAGACAATGGTGACCTTATTTAAAACCTTTATTTACGATATCAAATTCTCAGATTATTCAAGGTTTATACTTTCCAGCACAGCTTACTGGAACCTGCTATTCTAGGACTGAGGGCTACCAGAACCGTTTAGCCTAGTACCATCATCCTTTATTCTAATGGTACTCTCTATGAGCCTTAAAAAATAAATGCATCCCCTAACCACCCAATTTACTATCAAAGAGGGTTCTATGTTAGAGAGAAGAGAGGCTATTAAAAATTAAATTTTTCTAATTTCCTTTGGTTAGGTAGGTTGGCCGGGGGAGTGGCTGGAACAGAAAATCTAGGGTTTGGGGTGGCGGGGAAGACCTTGGCAGACAAGACCCTGAAGTGGTCAGATGAAATTCCAGTCATTGGGAAGCTAGCTTATACATTCTTACAGAGAAAAAAACAGAACCAAAAAGGCAGCCCCACTGAGCTAGCTCAAACAGACCAACTGTGCAGGCACGCTGACCTCTGCAGCCAGCTAGGGGCAAACTTTGCCTCATTATAATTTGCTTAACATAAAATTGTATATGGTTGCATACATTAAGCTCATTATAACAAAACTGAATTATGGGGAAGAAGCATGCACAGTAAAGGGAACGCCTATTCCTAGAAGATTTCACCCTTTTCCTGGAAATCCCCCACCTGGGAATGCCCCCAGGGGTAGGAACAGGGTGGAAAGCAAAGGATCCCCTTTAACAAAAAAAGTATGTCCCGAGAGAAAATGTGGGTATCCTCTAACCTGTTTTTCATCACCTTGAAATGTGTACTTTCTGTTACTTGCATCAATAAATTTCCCACTTAACATTTTGTCTGCTGTGTCTTCTAGGCTAATCTTGGACACAAGATACAAGAACCTGAGTGAGGACCCAGTCTCTTCAGGAGATCTCATCCTAACACCTCCAAAAACATTTATTTATAAAATGTGGCCCAGTTTAGCATTTTAGGGCTCACATTTAAAAGTCATCCCAGAAGTTTGACCTTCTGGCTCCTCTCTCTCTCGGACTATAATCTTCCCTTGGTCCAGGACATCCTCCACCCAGCTTGCAGATCTCCTGCCTGTAACATACCCTGAGTCAATCGCAGAGCTCCCCAAAACTGCCAGAACTGTCATGACCCCATTGCTCACCATAATCAGTCCACATCTTTTGGCCAGGAATTTTGGTTCTCTATTTTCTGGTTTCAACTCGGACGTTCCAACGGTTTCACCTAAATGCCTAATAGAAGCCATGTCCTTCAGTCAGGTCAGACCACTCACTGCCAGCAACCACCCACAGGTTCTACCCTCTGAGCTTGTCACCTGGGGGCATCATAAACCTGACAGCCCACCTGATCTCCCTGTGTGTAATCCAATCCTAGCTATTCTTAAGAATTTTAAGTTCTCCTCCCTCTACCTTCTATATCTTACACTTCTCCCTCCTCTACCCCGCCCTACAGCTTTTACTGTCTGTGGGTGTTATCCCTAAATTGCTTTGTACTCATCGTTAACTGCACTTGGGTTTTTTGGTTCGTCAGCTTAAGTAGCCTGGAAGATCTCTGTGTCCCTCAAACAGTAACTTAGCGCCTGAGCTCAGTGGGTTCTCAGTAAATAAATATCCACTTAAAATTTTTTTTAACTGAGAAAGCAAAATCTGTAAAAGTTTCTCTTTCCTCCTCCTTAGAAGTAAGGAGACATTTGCCCACATGGCAATAAATGTCCTTTAATAATGCAAGGGATTTATCTAGACAAAAAAAGTAATGAAAATGAGATTTTAAAAATACTTCTTTCACTACAGATCTCAATTACTACTATACTAATATTTTTCTTTCTGTTCCTGTAAGACATTAAGGTGAAGCTTAAGAAAGTATTGCTGGAAAGGAAGAGGTTAGGACATTGAAGATATTACTGCAAAGAATAAGAGAGCTAATCCCTGACCTTCAGAGGAGGAAAAGTAATATGATACAAAAGAAAATGGAAGAATTTCATTGTCACACTGTTTTCCATGACTCTGTGTCATCTATATGCCTTAAGGCTAAACCTTGAAGTGTGGATTATAGAAGCAAGCAGGTAAGTAAGAATATACAGTGGGCTACAGTCTACTTCCCTAGGGATAACAAGAGGGGTGGTTTAAGCTTCTAAATAAAGCTTAGCATTTGTCCTGACATTACTTCCCAGGGTGCACAAGATATATGCTTCAGCATATATAACCTTCACACTGTATTCAGGCTATCTCGAATTTCTCCTTTCTTTGGTGAGGGAAGAATATATATAATTATTGAATGAAATGGTAAACCAGTGGAAGATTGAAATCAGGACAAAGAGGTTGCAGTGTCCAAGGATTTCCTGACCCTTAAGTTCACGGCTAGCACTGGGCTTCAACAAGGAGTCCAGGTAAAATGTCCTCAAAGGTCAAATGAGACTAGACACCACTTTCCCCCATCTTTTTTATTGCAGTAACTTTGATTTTTACCCATTAAAATAAACTCGTATGTGTAGGTTCCCCATAGGTGCAGTTTCCCCATTCCTCAGATACATGTCAACATACTCTGCCCTCCACTACATCACCATTGAACCAGACACCACAAAATGGCATGAGATGGAATACAGTGGAAACCAATGAATATCAGCCGCTCAAGGCAGAAGCAGTAAGGATCAAAGATCAGTGTGTGGATTTAAGAGCACTTCTCCCATCAGCTTCATGTGTTCATCTCCCCTCCCACCAGATGCCCCTCAGGGAGCAATAGTTGGGCAGATGAAAGGACACCTGAAACACAAGCCTTTCCTCTCAGACAATGAGTCATTAAAGATCATAAAAAAGCAGTGAGGTACTGTTCATAAGTCATTGTAAAGCTCTTTCTATTATTGTTTAAATATTCCAGACACTGAGGACTTACAAGATTATATAAATACAAAAACTAAAAGCTATCATTTATTTCTGTAGATGATATATTTCATTAAATTTGTGATTTCAGGTCATTTGAAAATCAAATCTCCAATAATGCTCAGCAGCTTAAAAGAAACTCTGGGATGTGATGGGTTTCCCTCTGCTTTTAAACACAGCCGCTGCCCACCCAGGTTCTGCAGGGCTGAGGCACTGACATGTTTTTGTCAATGTAAACCCTCTATTAGAGATTCAGGCAGAGAGTGGAATCGCTAGGTAATCAATTTAAATATAATTTTACACTGTTAAAGTTCTACAACTTTATGTATACAGATATTTAGTTATCCAATTTGGCTTAGTCATCATTAATTTGTTATCAAATTGTTCATTTTTGAACAAAGCCTCTTGTTAAGCCTGGTGTTAAAAGACTCTGCAATGTACCTAGAATCACTGAAAAGTATATGGTTTCATCGAGGAAGAAATAAGCCTCCACTGAACTATCTCACCAGCCCAAGCCCAAGTTGTAAATAACTTCTGCTTCTCATAACCATTAACAGACCTGCTTATGACACAAGGAACGGAAACCAGTCATAGAAAAATTCCAGAGGCTCACATCCATCTTACTCTAGCTTATCCCGGAAACCCCTTCCTATAAAATCTGTAACTTACTCCTGTTCAGTGCGCCAGTCTTTGTAGATGACTCCACTGGTCCCCGCTGGAGTTAAAATCCTTAACTCTCTTGAGTGTGTGAAGCCTGTTGCTTTCCACTGGCCGAACCTGTCTGCTGTAGCATCATTTCCTTCCATCAACATGTAACTGGATCCTGTAGAGAAAACCAAAATATCACAGGGTAGGAACTTTCAGCCCAAGAAAACAGAAATCCAGGACCAGCTTCAAGGACCCCACTTCAGGAATGGATCACACAGGTGCTGGTGATTCAGTAATCCGTGAAATACACACTGGTCAGAGATCACATCCATTCATTCAGCTCCCCAAGTCTTGAGAATAACACTGGCTAAACTAAAGAGAAGCTTTTATTATATTTTAAAGATCCCATCCTCCATTATAGAAACCCCAAAGAAAGTCCTTATTTGGGAGCTAAGAACTTCTGAATTGTATTTCTTTTGTACTTTCACATGGAAAACAGATGATTGTAATAGTTCCTTCATGGAAATAAGAATTATTTAGTGATGAAATATTTCCTAATGTTATTTAAAAGAAAAAGAAAGTAAGTATTTCTGCTTTTAAAATTTTTATTATAATCAAAAGAAGTTTATCCCTTTGCACCCCAAATAAATGAACAGAAATAGGTAAAGGACAACAGCGCTTTATACAATGTCTTCCCTGAGGAGGACAATAAAGAAGTCAGACATTACACTAAGTCCCAAATCCCATTGCTTTGTCTCTCAATTTCCCTATATAAACCAGACTGAAGACTAAGAAAAAGAAAACCCTGGAAACAATCTCACCTCAACCAATATCTGATAGGGCATATTGGCTCAGGAACTAAGGGATATATACCTGAAGAGACACAAATCTAAAAGATAACAAAAGTACTGTGGAAATATATATATATATATATATATATATATATATATACATATATACACACACATATACACATGTACACGCCCATGCTAGTTGGGTCGATTGTCTCCAAAGGAGTGCAGGCCACATATACCTGGGTTTGAGTCCCAAGTCCAGGTTGAAACAACTACTGTGAACAACTAAATAAAAGTAAAAATAAGATGCTTCTTTCTCCTCTCTTCCTGCCTGCCTGCTTACTCACCTGCATTCTTGCCTGTATCTTTCCTTTAAAAAAAATGAAAGATTGAGTCCATTTATTTATACTGAAAATACATAAAAAATAATCCATCGAGGATAGAAGAAACATCCCTAATTTTAAGAGGCACTATAGATCCAAAAGGAGTGTTAGTTACATGCAAAATATTACTTGAAAGACTTATTTTAGTGAACTGGTTCACTCATTAGGGAGTTTAGCAATTCCCAAGATCTAAAATCTGCAGGCAAGTCAATGAATTTAGACCCAGGTGATCGAAAATTTAGTTCCAATCTAAAGACCAGCTTCCTTAAGACACACAAAGAGCTAATGTTTCAGTTTGAAAATGGCATAAAAGTGATGTCCTGATTGGAAAGTAGTCAAGCAAGAAATTCTCTTACATAGAGGCAATATAGACTTTGTTCTATTCAGGTCTTGAGCTGATTGATGAGGCCCAATCATAATGGAGAAGGCAACTGAATTACTCAGTCTACTAATGAAAATGTTAGCCTTATCCAGAAACTGAAGAGGACCCCAGGAACACCAACCCTGGTTAACTGGCCTCAAAATTGAGGCCAGTCTTAATAAAGGAGTGTGCCCTTAACCTTGAGTTAGCAAATTGTAAGGCTCACATCTCAAATATCTATTATTTCAATTATTCCTCTGGTTTTGAACATACAGCTAATTTCCAATGAATACCTTACCTAGATACTCAGGAGTAAGTATTTGACACTGATTAAAGAACCCAAATTTTCAAACACTCATGACAGTAACATAATCAGCCATGCACCAAGCTGAACATCTGCTCCACAATCTAAATTAAGGTACATTTGTCGCTAATACTTAATTGCTATTCCACTGTGATAAATTATGTACACATACCCTGATACAAATATTTCAAAGGTTTAATATATAGGAAAATATTGAGACTATTCTTACAAAGGAAAATTCACCAAGAATTATGTATGTCATATCTAATACAGACATAGACAGGAAAATGTTAAGTAAGTCAATTCTAAAGCTTAAATGCAGCTAAACATAAAAATCCCCAGTTAATATTTTAATCCCTTCTAGTTGCAAAACTGTGTACCTTTGCTCAAAGTTGGAGATTAGTGTAATCTCTCATTTTGAGATAAAAGTACTAGTGTTTCACTGTGCAGAATCACACTCTATCCGTCATCAGAACTTAATACCCAAGGAGTAATTTTTGGATGCCTGCATATGCAGCTTGGATGTTTTAACCTATAACCATGTGTCTCAGTTGGCAGAGCTTGGAATTTAGTTTTCAGCAACTGTCACATGATATGCAATGGACTTTTGGCAAGAAAGGCTCATATATCTGTGAATGTTTTTGTAGCCCACTTAATAGTGTCTATTCATAACGTTGCAAAAGAAATGGTGACATGTGGTAATATTCTTAGATTAATCCAAGCTCTTTTTTGAGAAGAATAAAGCAAAACAATTTTTGGACAAAGAAGCAGCATTTTCTAATATATCCAAATGATGGACTAACATTTAAAAAATTGAACACTTACTAAATTCAGGAGGAAAAAAGAAATTTAATCACATTCTCTTCAAAAGAGTTCTCTCTACATATATTTGCAAAACCAGATTTTTGCACGTAACACATAATAATCTTAAATTGCCAATGTTTTCAATATATTAAAAAATCTATTTTCTCAAATATATATATATATATATATATATATATATATCTTTTCCCTATTTAAAAGTTATTGTGAAATTGAAAGGCCAGAGTCAAGTTTTGGAAAGGCAGAGTAAGGAACTTGGTAAACAAGTCTTTGACAAAAACAACAATGTCAAAGGGTCACCAAGATTTAAGGGGTGGGGAAGTAAAGTCTGCACTTGATGACAGAAACTATCAAGCATGTTACCAAGAATTATAGATCATTTCAGCAAATAGCACTGGAAATTGGATTCTACATGCAAAAAAATTTGGATTCTTTTATACCGTATTCAAAAATTAACTCACATGGCTCACAGGCTTAAGTATAAAAACTAAAACTATACAATTTCTATACGAAAAAATAGAAGTCTTCTTGATACTGACTTAAGCAATTGGTTTAGATGCAACACACACAAAGACACACAGCATCAAAAGAAGCAAATAGAATTTTACCAAAATTAAAATGATTTGTGCTTCCAGGCACAACATCCAGAAAGTGAAATAAAACTAAATAATTTTTTAAAGATTAATTAAAGATAATTTAAAGTTAAATAAAAGGATTATAACTAGGCTTTTCTTAAAGACATACAAATGGCCAAAAAGAAAAAAAAAAAGACATTCATCATCATTGTTGACAATGCGATATCATTGAACATTTACTAGGATATCTAAAATTAAAGAGAACGGTATTGTTTAGGATATGAAGAAATTGAAACTCATCATTGCTGGTGGGAATGCAAATGGTACAACTACTTGGTTAAACAATTTGACAGTCCTTCAAGTCTTAAGCATCAAGTTACTGTAACGCCCAACAATTCCACTCCAAGACATATGCTGAAAAATTTTAAAATATGTCCACTCAAAAACTTACACATGCGTGTTCCTAGAAACATTATTCCTAATAGCCCAAAAAGGAAACAAGCAAGATGTCCATTAGCTGATGAATGAATAAACAAAATGTAGCATATTCATGTAATAGTTATTTAACAATAAAAGTTGAGGAAAGCTTTTCCTGAGTGCACTCTGAAAACATTTCTGCTAAGTGAAAGAAGTCACAGAATATCACACCTTAAGATCAGTTCCAAGATGGCAGACTGCTATGATCTCAGTCTCACCTCCTCCCCAGACCCAGAGATACATTTCAGAACTGTAATCTTTGAAAAGAATGTAAAATTGGGAGTAACAACAGCTTCAAAAAGAGAAGGGAAGAAAACTTGAGAAAAGGCAGAAAAAGTTGAGCAACCGTCTCAGCGTGAATGCCTCCTGTCCTGCGACCTTTGATAAATAGCCTCTTCTTGAGCGTGGAGGACTTGCTGTCACATTAGCTGCTGTAATGCCTGGGAACTGACCCTAGAGCACGGTACATACTGCTACAGAAAACGGGCTTCCCTACAGAGAAAGAATTTCAAACAAAACGGTCTTACTCTACACCTAAAGGAACTAGAAAAAAATCTATGAAACAAAAAGTCAATAGAAGGGAGAAAATAATTAAAAATTTGAGCAGAAGTAAATACAGAAATTAAAAGGTAATTCAGATGATCAAAAAAATCAAAATATGGTCCTTTGAAAAGGTAAGCAAAATTGACAAAACTTTGACTAGACACAACCAAAAAAGAAAACTCAAATGACTAGAATTTCAATGACAGAGAAGAGGTTCCAACAGGTATCTCAGAAACACAAAGCATTATAATAGATGTGGGGTTTCAGGTCACTCAAAGAACCCATGACAGAGTCAGGCAAGTGAGCGAGCAGAGATTTAATTAGAGGGTAAAGGAATGGAGGCGACCAAGAGAGGTAGAGATCCCATGGGTTCAGGGTAGCTCCAGATCTCAGTCAGTCACAGCAAGTAAGTAAGTTGGGGCTTTATTAGTGGGGAGCAGAGAGAGGTAATGGAGCCAGCCAAAGAAGGCTAAGACTCCATTTGCCTCTGGCATGGGTTTTTAATGGAAAAACCCACATGGTGAGGAAGGGGGATGGAGAGAAGTTCATCAGGCCAGGTTTCAGTTTCTGATTGGGCAAGGTGAAATTGTCCTTTGAAGTTATTGGTGGATTTCTTCAACCATGGCCGTTCCTTTGTTCTTTTGTGCAGAGGGTCTGTCCTGGTCATGTATTACATGTGGGAAACATCTTGCATGTCAGGCTCATCCATAGGCTTTCCTTATTGATCTGACTGATTGCATTCCTTTGCTGACTGGGTGGCACCAGGGACAATTCACTGTCCTGATATCTGAACTTTGATCCCTGGCCTAAGGCTTGCTCTTGTGGGAGTCCTGACAATAAACTACTATACTATTAAGAGGTTGATGAATTATAAAATCTAGAAGGCATGAAGAAACTCCTAAAATCATGGTCTACCAAAACTGAATCAGTAAGAAACAGAAAATATGAACAGGCCTATCACAGGCAAGGAAATCGAAAAGGTAATCAAAATTCTCCCTCCCACAAAAGACCAGGACTTTACCAATGAGTTCTTTCCAAATCTTCCGAGAATTTATACCTGCTCTGCTCAAACTCTTCCAAAAATGTTAAGTACAGGGAACACTTCCAAATATTTTTCCTGAAGTCAAAATTCCCGATACCAAAAGCAGATAAGGATATCAGAAAATAAATTACTGACCAGTATCTCCTATGAAAATTAATGAAAAAATCCTCAACAAAATATTAGTGAACCAAATTCAACAATGCATTGAAATAATCATACATAAAGACCAAATAGGACTTTTTGCTAGGGTTAAAATGATGGTTCAACATATGAAAATGTTAATGTAATACATAACATAAAAGGGAAAATGATGATTATCAATAGAGGCAAAGAAAGCATTTGAAAAGCCTCTGTAACCATTTATGATAAAAAAAATACTAAAGAAAATGGTGATAGAAGAAACATACATCAACATAATAAAGGCCATTTATAATAAACCCACAGCCAACATCATACTCAATGGTATGAAAAACCAAGAAGCCTTTCCTCTAAGAACACAAATAAAACTAAGATTTCTGTTCTCATCAGTATTAGTCCACATAGTACTGAAAGTACAAGACAGAGCAATTATGCAAGAGGGGAGAATAAAAATTCAAATTGGAAAAGACTAAATACAATTATTAATCTCTGCAGATGACATCATGTTATATGTAGAAAAATATAAAGACATCACTAAACATTATTAGAATTAATAAATGAGCACAGCAAATGGCAGGCTGAAAAAATACAAAAATCTTTTGTATTTTTGTATACTCTGAACCAGAAGAAAAAGAAATTAAGAAAATAATTCCATTTACAATGAAGCAGAAAGAATTATATACCTTGGATTAAACTTGTGCAATGAAAACTAAGACATTGTTTTTAAAAAAATAAAGAGATGGAAAAATATTTCATATCAATAGCTGGAAGAATAAGCATTGTTAAAATGGTCATCTTACCAAAAGCAATATATAGATTTTTTTTTGTACTCCCTATTGAAATTCCACTGGCATTTTTCAAGGAAATAGAATAGCAAAATAGAACAATTGTATGGAATCATAAAAACCCTGAATATCCAAAGCAATGATGTGAAAACCTGAAGAAAAGTGAAGGCATGATACTCCCAGATTTTGAATACTACAAAGTGATAGTAGTAATCAAAAGCATCTGATATTGGAATAAAATATACACAAGAGTGTAATTGAATTGAGTCCCCCCAAATATGCACACACACATATATACATATATATATAAATGCATGTATATATAAGCAAGGGAAAAAAAAATAAATTAATCCATATCAAAGTAAAAAGCATCACCTCAATCAAGAAATGGGTAGATAATCTAAACACACACTTCTCCAAAGAAGATATACAGATAACCAAAGCCACATGAGAAATTACTCATCACTTACTGTTAGAAAAATGCAAATTATAAACACAATGGGAAATCACCTATGAGAATAGCCTATATCAAAATAACAACAAACAAGTATTGGCAAGGTTTTGAAAAAAGGAAATTCTTGTGTACTGTTGGTGATAATGTACAACCACTTTATCACTTTTTTTCTGCTGGGCTCAGCAGGAATCCTTCCCCAAAGGCTGAGCACAGGCTTCAGGTTAGGGTGCACTTATATAGGTTAGAGCAAGCTTGTGAAGAGAGAGATGTAAATTAGAGTGGGGGGTTTCAAGTGCAGGTACTTCTTTGCCTGTTGGTGACTTCAGTTGCCTGCAACATTCCAGTAAGTTTACAGCTCTGCTAGCTCAAGTGGGTTTTTTGGCTGCTGGAAAGTGGCAGGCAGGCGTGTTTCCCTCACAAGGGTAGTGGGGGCTCAATGGATGGTGGTGGAATACGAGAGATGTGGTGGAGGGTGTGGGGTGTTATGTATATAATGAAGAGTGAGCCTGCACATCAAAAGCTTACACGGTTTTGTAAATCAAAGTTACCTCAATTTTTAAAAAGACACATATTACGTGATTCTCTTTATGTGAAATGTCCTGAGTAGGCAAGTCGTTCAAGACAGAAATAATTCCAAAAAGTCAGTAAGAAAATAAGAAATTTCATGATCTACATAATCAGAAATTTGAAGGGCAATTACAGGGTGGATTAACACTGCTTTGAAACTTCATTGAAGACCCAAGTGCCTTTCTTTTTCACAATCTCATCTTTTGCTGTTCTCAGTTTAGTTTGCTTGTGGCCACAGACAGTTGCTAAAATTTTATGTGTTCCATGTAAATCAAAAGAGGAACTTCCTAAATTCTCTTTATAAATTTAATATAGAGATGCATTTAATATAAATATAGAATCTCCTTATAAAATTCTTTTCAAATACAGTTTAAGTAAATGTTTCCTAGAGCTATACTGTAGCCTTCCTATAATCACTACTTCATCTTCATTTTCTAAAACTGCATCGCACCCACCAACACCAACAAAAATTTACTAATTACTTCTTAAGAGATACCTGCCTTTATGTAGACAAGGAGTTAAAGCAAGGAACAGATCTTAGTCATCTCATGGAAGGACTAGAGTGACTGCAGGTTCTAAAGGGGAAGAGCAATCACTCCATTTTTATGTACACTCTATCCAAAAATATGCCATGCCTTACTTTCTTTTCATCTGTATCACTTTCTTCAAGTCTATGGCATTCCTTTTAAGTGAAATATTGGCAACCAATACTGGCTGCAAAACTACAAAGGTGAGCAGATGAGATACCTACCTGGTACCATGAAGCTGTCGCTCGTGATACTGTCTTCCAGGATCAGTTCTACGAAAAGAGCTATGAAAGATAAACAGATGCTTTTGAAATAGACTCAGCGAACACAACAGTTCACGTCATATACTGAGTGTAAAAAAGTGCACTGCGGGGATCTTAACATCAAAAACACTTCCTTTGATGCTTTCTGATTTAGGAAATTTGCAGTATAACCGAAACTGGGTTCACTACATTGAGAACTTTGTGAAGAATGTGTTTCTTGATGAAATAAACTGGGCAATTTATTAATTAGTAGTATTTACTGTAACTATCAAAGTTATTTTAAGTTTTACTGATTATGTTTCAGCACTTTATATCCATAAGACAGAATATTTATTAAGAAAATAAATTTTTTATTATAAAACAATTCAGGAAGGATTTCTCCTTAGGTGTTCCTGATATTATTTTACACATAAGAGCTCTAAAATTGTAGAGAAAATTACATGAAATGTAAAAATGGGAAATATGACCTGAAGGCATAAAGAATGTCAGCAAAACTATAGCTCATAATTGTTAATACAGGAAAAATAAAAAGAATCTGAGAAAGTAAAGAAAAATAAAGAAAATAACAAGTTGTAATGACCTGTCCAAGATTATATGTGGTTAGTAAGAGACAATTTAGGCTCTGAGATCCATAGTTAAAAAAAAAAAGGGAGTTGGGTCTTCATTACTCACCAGCCATCTTGTGAGGGTCTCAACCAGATGCTGAAAAGGCATGGTAGGAAACCATATGTGCCACAGATGTTCAGGAAGGAAATGGGATGCTAGTTAAGAGAGGGGTAAGAAAACCGATCCCTTCCCTTCATTCATGCAAACTCAAAATTGTTGGCTGTTGGAGGAATGGCCTCCATTTCTGGGTTCTTTACTCTTTATGTTTTGGGCTGTTTAATTAAAGTAAAAGGGGGAAGAGAAGCAAATTTATGCCTGTACCAAAACCTGCACAAAGATAGTTGTTTTGTTCATAATTGCCAAAAACGAAGTAGCCAAGAAGTCCTCTAATACGTGAATGATAGTGAGAAACAAGTAATATAAGGAATATAATTCAGTGGAAATAAAACCTGGAAAACCATGAAAACACTAGGTAACTTTAAATGCACATCATTAAGTGAAAAAATTCCAACTTGAAAAAGTTACTGTATAAGATTGAAATCGTATAGCATTCTGCAAAAGGCAAAATAGAGAAAAGGCAAAATTATCAGTGATTGCTAAGGGTCTGAAAGGAAGAAGGGGTGGAGTGAGTACACCAAGCAGAGAGCAACTTTCAGGGTAGAGAATACATTCAATCTATTCTGTGTAATACTCTAACATTGTATAAATGACATGCATTTTCAAGACCCATAGAGCTTCCACCACAAAGGCTGAGTCTTGATGTAAATAAACATTTCTTAAAAATCATATCTAAGTTTTGTACCCTAGGAAGGAATGCAGACTGTGGAAATGTTTGAAACTATTTCACTCAAGGGTTTGAGAGACGATATACTATGTAATTTTGGAGTAGAGTCTGTAAATTTCATCAAAAGAAACTTCATGTAAGCAATTTACTCCAGTTGATGAAATTCCCTTGCATGGGAAAAGCAGTTGATAATTCTGAAACTATTATACATGGACATTTGAAATGAACAATTAAGTAAATTTATAGCAGATGGGAGAAGCCAGATTTCTAATTGTTGGATTGGGAGTTTACAAATAATCAAAGGAGGAAGCTAGAGTGATCTCTGTGGGAATGGACTCAAGTCAGGAACATCAGTATAAATGCATGTTACTCTAATGTAGATATCATGATTACTTAAAGACTTTTTCATAGATATGGGCATATGCAAGTGATATATCTCTTGTTTTTTCCAAGGAGAGGGCTTAAAAAAAAAGAAGCAGATATAATGTCTCATTCTAGGACTTAGGCCAGTAATATAACAGACAAGCTGGAAAAATTTATTATGCTCAAAAAAGTACTCAAAGCACACACACACACACACACATACACACACACACACACACACACACACACACAGTAGAGGTTTGACAAAAGACAGAAGTCCATTGAAAGAGCTCCCGATGGTCCAACTCAAACCCTCTGAGAAAAATAAATGAATAGTTTTGGGTTATAATCCAGTATAAAATAAATATCACTGAGTTTATACTGACACAAATACATCTCACTTTTTAAGTATAGTCTGCATGGAATGCGTCCTTTAAAATAATATAGTATGAAAAGGACCAGGGAGGTAACTTCACAGTAGAAAAAAAAAATGGCAACAGTTTTATCAGTCAGGTTCTTAGATCAATGTCCACATTCATCTATCATAATAATGATCTATATCATTAACATATGAATTTAAGTGACATTTTGTCTATGGTATTCCTCTCCCAAACTAATAAACCTCAGCCTAATCCTGAAAAAAACAAGAGATATATACCATCAAGGGATATCCTACTAAATACCTGACCAGTACTCCTAAATCCATGAATAACATGAAAAATAGGTAAAATATAAGACAATTTCAGTCACAAGCCTAAGGAGCTACGAGCATCAGATGCAGTTGCTCCTAAATGGCAACTTGGAACTGAAAAAGGATCATAGATTCAAAAATAGAAATATGATTAAAAGTGCTGTCTTTTGTAACTACTAGTAATATTGTGTCATTAGTTGCAGCAAGTGGACCATTCTAATGTAAGATGTTAATAATGGGGGAAATAGAGTTGAGTACATGGAAATGCTTTGTATTTCTCAGGTTTTCGTAAATCTAAAACTTTTTATAAAATGACTTTTTTCAAGTCAGATAAAAATGTAAGAAAACATAAAAGCAACATGCTTCATTCTAAATTAATTTTTTAGTGAAAAAATAAAGGGTTTTCCTTATCTGTGGACCTGTGATGTAATAAACTTGAGAGGGACATCTCCATATCAAACTGACACACACCAGGTGGAAATTATGTTGATGCAAATGAAGATATATGGACATACAGAAACAGATATTTTGTACTGATTTCTAAAAGAAACACAGTAAAACAAATAGTAGGTATATGCTATAGGATTTATAACATATGTTGCAGTAAAATAGCCAAAAATAATGGGAAGAGGAAATCAAAGTATACTGTATAAGGTTTTAACACTACCTATGTAGATATATATTATTTGGAGGTATTTTTGATGTAAACTTTACAGTAACTTTTAAGTCAAAATCAAGCTGTTTAGCTACTCAATCAGTACTGGAGATAAAGCAATTATAAAAATAGTTACTCCAAAAAGACATGAAAATAGGAAAAAATAAAGTATAGGTATGAAAGAACAAAAAATAAAAATCAAGAAAATAAGTTTAAACTCGACCTTATAAAAATAAATCATCTAGGAATAATTAGTCTAAATTTAAGTTATTGCAGTTATTTTTAAAATATTTGTTAAAATTTAAATATGGTGAAACTTGGTTACTAAAATTGAAAAATATGTTCCTGAGAAAAAGATTGTTGAAATCACAATAGGTCTTTGTGGAGTTGGAAAAGCTTAAAGAAGAAAACAATGTACTGCCATCCAGGCATAAAAATAAATAAGATACTGAAGAAAGGAGTTGGAGGTTGAGGACACTGACAATCTTTGGCCCCTCAAACTAGGATTCATCTTTACTAAATATACCTAGCTTGTTAACTGTATAAGTCCCCCTTGTTAAAGTAACACATGGCTGGAATTATTTCACCCAACTCAAAGAATTCCTAGCATCATTTTTTCATTCTCCTTCCATACTCCTTTTCATTCTCCTTTCACCTCCACTCCATTTCAGAGTAAATCCTAGACATGATGATCCTTTAGCCCTAAATGCTTTTTGTTTTTAAAAAGTAAGGCCAATTTCTTATTTAACCATAGTAAGATTTTTAGCATCATAAAATTAACACTGTCTTGACATTATTCTCTATTAGTCAGTTTTCAAAACATTGATATTTTTTCCTGGTCTGATTCAGGAACATTTGTTATCATTAGTTTGCATGTCTCTTTTGTATATTTTTACTGGAAAGTTTGTTTTCCTTGTATTTTTACAATGTTAATATATTCAAGAGTGTGGTGATTTATTTCATTGATTACCCTTCAAACTGGGTTTGCCTGATATTTCTTCATCAACAATCTTTGTAAGGAATACTAGAGTGATGTTGTGTTCTTTTAAGTGCATCTTCTTAGGAGATAAGCATATATTTGTTCCCTTCCGAAGACTATTTTTTATTTTTCAGTTTTATATAATTATAAAGTTAATCCTTCACTCTTTGTATTTACCAAGCATCTTAGGGAAAAATACCTTGAGACTATTGAAATATCCTGGTCCTAAATTAAAAGTTTGCCCACTAGTGTTAAAACCCATTGATCACCATTAGCTGAACCTTATCAATATAGTGTCTATCAGCTATTTCAAAACATTTCATCAGTCCTTCTGTAGCAATTAATTTGCCATATGGGGACATCCGATTGGTTTTAATTAGATAAAAATATTGGAATAGTTGGTACTTCAAGACATTGTCACTTTTACAAGACTTAGAAAAATAGGAAAAATCTTTGAGTAAAACGTATTCATTATGTCTTGTGTAGCATTGACAATAAAAATTAAAATATTTCAATACATTAATTCAGGCATTAATTTTTAGATTAGAGCTTTAAAATATCTTCTGATGTTGACTGATAAACATTTTAAACTATTTTTTCATTATCTAATCAAGATTCACTGTTCTGTCACAAAATAAAATTATAGCATAACCAGAATTCATTTTGCAACATTTTATAAAGGAAATTTTAAGTCTATGAATAAGCAATGGAATGGAACAAGTTGAAAAGTAAATCAATATATTCAAACTTCAGTCATTCTACAGCATGTACCAGATAGTATATCATATAATAAAGTAAATCTCTATAGAAACAGATAGAATAAACCTCCAGAAAACAATGTCCTTCATTTTATGCTACATACAAGCAATTATTTGACATAGTTCACATAACAAAATGCTTTTAGTATAGTTAATTTAAGAGATTTTTCTAAAACAACCCATTTCTGAAGTAATATTTTTAAGGTAAGAGGAACTGTAAAAGTACATTCACAAAGTAGAATTATGGCTAAATTACAAGCAGAAACATGGATAATATTAGAGAAATTACATTAATAATGTACCTAAAAATACAAAGATCACATAACATATCAGAATTTGTCTACAATACTGACGTCAGTTAAAAGCAAGTGGAGTCAAATGGCCTTTAGTCAGTTTATCAAAGTAGAACTGTTACTAATATCTAGAATAAGGAAACAATGTTTTTATACTTCAGAATTACAACCCACTTCATGACTTTTGCTAAATGTTTTAGAAAATTCTTCTGCTTTTGAATGAGGAGGAAATAAGCCTCATGAAATAAGTCACTGAACAATGAAGAGGAAATAAGCCCCCACTGAACTATTTCACCAGCCCAAGTCTCAAGCTGTAAATTACTTCTGTTTCTCACAACCATTAATTAACAGACTTGCTTATCACACAATGAACAGAGACCAGTCATGGAAAAATTCCAGAGACCTGCCTCCACCTCACTCTAGCCCAACCCAGAAACCCCCGCTTATAAAATCTGTAACTTACTTCCTGTTCAGTGCACCAGTCTTTGGAGACCACTCCACTGATACCCGCTGGAGTTCAATAAAATCCTTTCAACTTTTCCCCAAGTGCTTGAAGCCTGTTGCATTCCACTGGCTGAACCCGTTTGCTGTAACACGAACACTTTCCTGTTTGGGGGAATGTCTTCTCTGTGTTATAGTGTCTGGGCATTTATGAAGGTGACAAATCATGTCTTTGCTTTCTGAAGATCATACATGGTGAGAGGAGGTAGGTAGAGCATTAGACTTTTAACCACAAATTTATTCTCTCCATTGACTTTTAAAACTTACTCACATGGAAATTTCTCTCCTAGCACTTGGAATGGTACTTAAGATTTTCTTCCTGTCTTCTTGCCTATTTTTATCCTTCTTTCATATTACTAACAAAGATCAATTCAAGAATTTAAAAGCCTAGACCCACCCTGCAGCAACCAGAAATTGGTGTCCACTCAGTTTCAGCAAATGCTAGGCTGCAGGGCCCAGAGACCCATGGATAATAAGCCTGCAGAAGTACCTGCCAGGCTTTAGGCAACTGACACTTGCCCTGCTTCAGGGCCCACTGACCTCTGGGGCAACAGACCCTCCTAACCCCACCCTTCCCTGTCCCAGAACCAGTACATGCTTGATCTAAGATTCATTGACCCTAACCCTCCTTTACCATGGCTGGAACCAGTGCCCACTATGCCTCAGGTCCCATGGGGCATCAACCCCCACCCTGCCCAACTGTTTCCAGGAACAAGTGCCTGCAAAGCCTCTGACCTGAGGACAACCTGGTATCTCAACCTAGACCTAGATCCAAAGATCCTAAAATACACAATTGGACTACTGGAGAGCTGTACTCCCAGACTGTGCCTGGGATGACTATGAACCTCCCTGTGTTAGAGAGCTGTGAAGGCTGTATCACCTGAAATGGCATCAGTGGCCCAGCACAAAGTCATCCTAGAAAGGAGAATTGGCCCCATCCACACAGAAATAAAGGGGCTGGTACCTGCCATATCACAGATAGTTAGAAATTGAAAGCAAAATAAAAAGAAAATCACAGAGCTAAATTCAAGGCAGAAAGCCAGCCATATCAAAATCTAAGTCACCCCCACGAAAAAAAAAAAAAAAAAAAGCCACATAAAAGGCCCAAAAAGAAGAAGATTCCAGGAGCTCAACAGAGAACTCATTGATATGGTTTGGGACAACCTAACAGAGTTCAAAATAATAGTTATTACAAAAAGATGAATGAGATGCAGGAGACACAACTACCCAAAAGCAATTGGAAGACTTCAGGAAAGAAGTAACAGTTCAAAGGGAAACAGAGGCCATGAAGAAAGTCATAACAGAAATATTAGAGATAAAAGATACAATCAAGGAATTTAAGATAAACATGGAAAGCTCCATTAACAGACTCAATCTTACAGAGGAATGAATATCAGAAGCTGAGAACGAATATCAGAAATATCAGGCAACATTCATGGAAGACGAGAGCTAAAAGACTGAGAAAAAATGAAGAAACCCTATGAGAAATATTACACATTATGAGAAGAACAAACATGAGGATAATAGTTATCCTAGAAGGAGAGGAGAAGGGAGAAGGAGTAGAAACTCAACTTGAAGGAACAGAAGATAATTTCCTTCTTCTGTTATAAAAAGTAACCTTGGAAGTTCAAGAAACAGAGGACAATGACATTTCTATATAAATAGACTTCCTACTAGACACATCATAGTAAAAGTAGCAAAAGTCAATGAAAAAGAAAAACTACTTAAGGCTGCTAGAGAAAAGTGATATAACAACCTACACACTCGTTGGACTATGAGATTTCTCATCAGAAACCCTACTGGCCAGCAGAGTGTTGAATGATATCTTCAAAATACTAAGACAAAAACTACCAGCCAATACTACTCTACCATGCAATATTATCATTCAAATATGATGGAGAAATAAAAGTATTTAATAACAAATGAAAGTTAATGGATTTTTCTATCACCAAGCCTACCACTCAAGAAATCTTGAAAGGGGCCCTAAAACAGGGAAAATGAAAACAAAGATTCACCAAGCCTTGAGAGTAGTGATAAAAAAACAAAACAAAAACAAACAAAGATGAGACCAACAGGAGAGGACAAAAACACTAAAGGGGAAAAGAAAAGCATGTACACCATTCAAGTATATAAACAGGACATGGCTTCAGCTCATAGAGACTATAAAAGAGCAGTACAGTTTTATACAATCCACAGGAGAGGCACAAAATCCATTTCTAAAGAAATACATAGCAAGGAATTTAAAAAATTGACACTGAAACCATTCAAATGGAAAAGAAATCTTAAACAGGAAATGAAGAAGCAGGCACAGAAAACAAAGACTCAAATGACAGTAATAAAGCCCTACATTTCAGTCATCAACCTGAATGTGAATGAAATGAGCTCACCAATCAAAAGACATAGTGTGGCTTGATAGATTAAGGGGAAAACAAAGGAGGACCAATCAATATTATGACTACAAGAAACTCATATCAGATCCAAATATAACATAGGTTCAAAGTCAAGGTTATAAAAAATATATCAAAGTAATAGTGATTAGAGGAAATCAGGAACTGTAATACTAATGTCAGACGAGACAAACCTCCAACTAAATTGTATCACAAGGCAAGGATGGATACTACATTAAGGTCAAGGGCACAATCCATCACAAAAAAAATAATTATCAACATACATGCACTCCAGGAAGGACCACCTAAATTTACAAAACAATACTAACAGAGCTGAAGGCAAACATTGACAGTAACACAAAACCAGGAGGGGAGCTCAACACTCCACTTACATCAATAAGTGGATAATCCAGGGCAAAAAAAGAAAAAAGAAATAAAGATCGTATATGAAACAGCAGATCACATGTACTTAACAGTCATATACAGGATATTCTATCCCAACAAAAAAGAATACAAAACACTCTGAAGAGTACATGGACATTCTCTAGGACAGACCATATACTAGGACACAAAAATAGTCTCAGCAAATTTAGCAAGATCGAAATTATAGAAAGCATCTTCTCTGACCACAAAGAGGTCCAATTAGAAATGAACCAAAAGAACAAATCTTCACACAAAGATGTGGAGATTGAACAGCAGCTTCTGAATAAACCTTGGATCGTTGGTGAAATTAAGACTCATCTGGAGACGAGGAACTAGATCATATGTAATGTGACAATAGCAGTTCTGAGAGAAGAGTTACAGCCATATAAAAACACATCAAAAACCAAGAGAGCCCAAATTAAACATCTAGCCATACACCTGACCAGCAGTAGAAAGGAAATGATAAAATTTAGAGCGGAAATAAATGAAAACATTTAAAGAACATCCAAATAAATGAATCCAAGAACTGGTTCTTTGAAGAAATAAATGAAATTGATACACCCTGAACAAGACTCAAAAAAAAAAAAAAAAAATCCCAATTTAAAAAAACATGAAAGGTGAAATTTCAAATTATATCACAGAAATACAAAGGATCATGAGACTATTATGAACACTTATATGCTAATAAATTCATCAATCATGAATGGATAGATTTCTAGAATCCTATGACCTCCCAAAACTGAACAGCTAGGAGTACACAACCAATTTAAACATTCCAATTAAAAGCACATAAATTGATGCAGTAATTAAAAAAAAATCCCCAAATAAGCCAAGCTGAAGATGGCTTCACTAGTGTATTCCACAAAAAATTCAAAGAAGAATTATTCCTCATCCTCCTTAATCTCTTCCACAAAGTTGAAAAGGAGAGAAAACTCCCAATAATATTCTATGAAGTCAATATTAGCCTCATTCCAAAATTAGACAAAGACAACACCCAAAAAAGAAAACTGTAGACCAGTATCACTGATGAACAGAGATGCAAAAATTCCTCAGCAAAATCCTGGTCAATATAATTAACACAGCATATCATAACACACACACACACACACACACACATATATATAATTTGAGAGAATTTATTCCATTTATAGTTTAACATACACAAAAATCAATGTAATATACCATATCGGCAAAGTAAAAATAAAAAACCATCATCTCAATAGACGCACAAAAAGCTTTCAAAAAGCTTCAACACCTATTCATGACATTCATGATAAAAATTCTTACCAAAATAGGAATAGCAGGCACATATCTCAACAATGTAAAAGTAATATATGTAAACTCACAGCCAATATAATACTCAATGCTGAAAAACTGAGCAACTTTCCCCTTAAGATCTGGACTATGATAAGCTTGCCCACTATTACTACTATTCAACATAGTTCTCAAAGTCTTGGTGAGAACAAGAAGGGAAGAAAAGGCCATTAAAGGAATCCAAATTAGGAAAAAAAAATAAAGCCGTCATTATTTGCAGATGACATAATATTATACCTGGAAAAATCCTAAAGATTTCATGAAAAACTTTTAGAAATAAATGAATACACCAAATTGGCAGGACATAAAATCAATTCACAAAATCAGTAGCATTTCTATATGCAAACAATGAAGTAGAATAAAAAATTAAGAAATCCCATTCACAATAGCACCATGAAACATCAACTATCAGAATAAACTTAAAGGAGGTGAAAGACCTCTAAGAGAACACAGTAAGACCTTAACAAGAGAAATAGAAGTCACATTCCATGTTCATGGACTGGAAGAATTAACATAATATAAATGGCCATTCTACCCAAATATATAGAATTAATGCAGTTTCCATCAAAATTCCAGGGATATTTTCAATGAAAAGCAACAAACAATACTGAAGTTTGTATGGAATCACAAAGAGTCTCAAATAATCAAAGCTATCTTAAGAGTAAAAAAAACTGGTGAAGGAATCACACTCCCTGCCTTCAGACTACACTACAGAGTGATCATCAAAACAGTATGGTACTGTAACAAAAACAAACACACTGAATAGTGGAATCAAATTGGGAGCCTAGAAAAAAGTCACACCTATATGGACAATTAATCTATGACAAAGGAGCCAAGAGAATACAATTTAGGAAGGAAAGTCTATTCAACAAATGATATTAGGAAACCTGGAAAGACAGCTGCAAAAAAATAAAGATACTAGATTACTCATCATACACAAAAGTGAGCTCAAAATAGATCTAAAACCTGGACATAAGATCCAAAGACATAAAATAATTAGAAAAATGTGGGACAAACACTCTATGACTTCAACCTCAAAAATGTCTTTAGGGAAGTTACAGATACAGTAAATGAAACTAAAGCAAAACTAAACACTTGTGACTATGTCAAACCAAAAAGCTTCTGCACAGAAAAAGAAACCAACACTAAAACAAAAGACTGTCCATGAAATTGAGAAAATATTCACAGAACATACATCAGACAAGAGCTTAATCGCCAAAATATATAAAGAGCTCATATACCTCAAAAATAAAAAGGAAAATTACTCATTTATAACCGGGCAAAATGATTGAATAGTCACCTAGCGAAAGATGACAAGCAGATTATCTAAAGACACCTAAAAATGTTCTATAGCATTCAGAGAAATGCAAATAAAAACCACAATGAGATACCACTTTGCACCAGGAACAATGGCCTATATCCAAAATCATGGATCACTAAAAAGCATGGAAAGTTAAAATTTTCTTCAAAGCAAAAATACTGGAACCCAGAATTTGTATAGAATTGATAACTGAAGTAAGAATTATTGTGCTTTGATAAAAGCTAGCTTCCTGGATATTGTGATTTAAATAAAAAAATAAAGAACTAGGGAAAATCAAAGGTCTTTACTTAAGAAGGTAGAAATGGGCAACTAAATATGGATCCTTATTTAAAAACCTGTTGAAAGACTGTCTGAAAAAGATCTTAATGGATATCTTTTCACAAAGTGTATCAGGGACAGAGCAAGCCTTTTCAGATTTAAGAAGATTAAATTAGATTTAGCAGAACAAAGAAAGTTTTGTCAATGTGGCCCTGTGTACATGTCATGAGTTTGTTTTGATGTCTAAATTGTTTATGCTCCCTATGCTCACTGCTGAAGATAAATTTGACAAAAGACAAAAACCTGTACCATGCATCTTGTGAAACTTTAATGAAAAAAGTGGAAGAATTATTGTAATTGAGAGGTATACCATGCCCCTGCATCCAAGAAGACTTTCTAGTAGAAATTAACAGTCTGATTCTAACTCATATATAAAAATGAAAAAAAGACTCAAAAATTTCAAAAACATGAGAAAGGAGAATAAAGTAGGTGGATTCACACTACCTAATTTTAAGAATTTTTTGAAAGCACCAATACACCGAAATCAGTGTCAACAGAGACCATGAAACAGCCAGTGGTGTCTAAAATTAAACTGATTTTAATGATTAAACTGGTGTCTCAAATTAAACATTTAAATTAAAGGCAATTTGAAAGGAAAAAAGTTATTTAAAACACTTACTGATAAGCATATTAAAAAGAACCTGGTATCTGTTTCCTAACATATAAAATAATTATCTCAAAATGAAATATATACCTTAATATCTGAATAAAGCATAGAATTTCTTGAAGAGGTAAATAAATCTTTGGGATTTTCAATTATGTAAAGATAACAAAAACATGATTTGTTGAAACAAAATAAAACCATCAATATTAAGAGCATCTGCCCTGTGATAGACTTTTTTTTTAAAAAAAGTCAAAATTAGGAAACCATGTATCTGATAAAATACTTTTATCTAGAATATATTTAAAGCTCAAAAATGCAATTGAGAATACAAACCCTAAAAAAGGCATATTTGATTACATACTTTACTAAAGTATGCTAATCACAAACACCCACATGAAAAGATGTTTACCATCATTAGACATTAGTGAAATGCAAATTAAACCACAATGAGATTCTACTACACACCTTTTTAATGTGTGCAAATATAGCCTAGTCATTCTACACTAGCTATATGCCTAAAATAAATAAAAGCATATGTTCCTACAAAGACTTGGGTATGAATGTTAATAATGTCCTTGTAATAACCCCAAACTGGAGACAACCTACATATCCATCAAGCGAATCAATGAATTACAACTCATTCATAAAAAGGACTACTCAGTAATTAAGAGAACAAACAAGACATTCGGCAACATGGATGATACTCAAAGTACTGCTGAGTGAAAAGGCAAGGAGTCTGCATAGTCTATTACCATGTTTACATGGGAAATAGAAATTTATAATGGCAAAAATCTGGGCAACTACTGATTTGGTTCAACTCAGTGGGACAGGGGATTACAAAGAAGCACCAGGAAACTTTACAGTAACAGATAGTTTAGTATATTGATGACAGTGAAGGTGTCACAGTTTTTATCTATGTTAAAACTTACATTATATGTTTTACATATATGGTTTTATATTATATGTGGTTATCATAGATAAATTCTATCTCAATAAAGTTGAAAAAAAAAGCCATGAAACCAAATGCACATTGTTCTACTTGTTTATACATAATCATTGTACAGAAAAAGATGAGAATATGTAAAAATGTCCAGTCCCTGAAATTCCTTGAATAAATTATGATCATGATCATGTTTCTGTACATCTCCATTTCTTTTATTCAGCTGAAAACAAAGCTAATGCTAGGCTCTGGTTTATTCTTAGCTTCCTCTCTCTTCACAGATAAGATGCAAGAGTTTAACAAAATATTCCTATGAGATTCAAATTCCAATCCAAAATGAAGAAAAATGTTGGTCTCCTTTCAATGATACAAACCACACCTATAAATAGTACAAGTGAACTTGTGAAATGTAGCATGCTATGTGAGTTCCTCAAGATAGAAATTTGTAAAACATACATGAACTGGATATAAATTCTTCCACTTCCTAAGTATCATGGCTTAAAATTTTTCTTTGTTACTATAGTACAAACCACAACTTCCAGATTTCTAAAGAGGAAGCTAACACCCTGGACAGGTAAAAATGAAGGATGTCATAGTCACCTACTTAAATATTTATAGATTGTCCTGTCATAAAATAAATTCCCTTAAGGTGATTTTTAAAATGAGATTAACCTTTTTTTAAGTCAGCATTGATTTACACTGTAAATAATTTTTAACTTTCCAACTGCAGAAACATATTCATTAAGCCACATAAGGGATTTTCATTTTAGCAAAATCTCCCTAAAGGCAAAAGAGTTCATTAATACAGTTCTAGAAAGTCCATTCTTCTCTTTTCCACTGGCTAAATTCCATTTCTAAGCAAGTCAGCCGTCCCTTGAAGTAAGAAAAGCAAGACAAACTTATAAACTGATTATGGCATTAGAGAAGATAATATAAACAGTAGGAAAAGATGTAAATGCTGCAAAAGTAAATTTCCTGACATTTCCACAGAGGGCACACGTAGTTAAAGATAATATTTGTAAGACACAATGTGGTAAATTGAGGCAAATATGTTATGTGTGGTGTGGGGTGGGGTGGGGGGGTGGGTGGGTGTGGTGGGGGGGTTGCATCCTCTGTGTGATGTCTTCATAACACTGTATATCTTTTAGCCTCCTCAGACTATCAATGTCAAGGACTGTAGAGTCACAAGGACTGTCAAAGTCACAAAGGCTACAGAGATCAAATCTCAGACATGTCCATCACACACATGACACATCCACTGTGTGCTGTGACACTGGGAAGCTCCTATGCTGGAGTCCATAGTCATACACCACAGGAAAAAAAATGGTATAAAAAGGAATATTTCCATAATTCCACATTTCAGGATAAACATGATATGTTCTATTTAGGCATCCTCCATACTTGTAATCATATACAGTGTTTCTTCCAACAGACCTCATATTATAAGCAACTATAGTTCTAGAAAGACATATTAAAAATTCTAATTTGCATGTATTTTCCCTAATACATATATACTATCAGATGTTTGACTAATGTCAAGAACCCCAATAATTCAAACTAATTACTAGGGAAATTGTCTTTTATATCACAACCTACCATCACTGTGTATAATTGTTTATTGGAATCTGCAATTTGAAGTGAAATAACAAAAGCAGGTTCTTGATATCAGGTCACTGTAGCCCCACAATGACTGGGATGCTTTTTTCCCATTTATATTATGAGTAAATGACGTAAAGGGAAACATATTTGAGGACCTGTTGTACA